>CM029526.1:36924042-37567604 GCA_017140615.1 Eucalyptus cladocalyx
TGTATTGGATTTTCCAACTCCTTATTGACTAGATGTCGAAGTGGTTGACATGACACAAAAGGTTTTTGGAGAATTTTTTGGAGAATGTCGGTGTTTCTTAGGAGATGATCATCAAGCACTTCAGCCTTCAACTTTCTTTCGGATAATGAAAAGCCAATGAACAAGTAAAAGAAAAGGAAAGGAAGGTCTTCATAGAGAATGATGCAGCAAATTAACTTCAAATATGTCACCTCACATTTCGTCTCAAGGTCGTCACTAATTTGCCGAACATCAACTGCCGAAATGACTGTATATCGTACATGTACCAAAACAATGAGCAGTCTTGCAAACCCAAAGGACAGAAAGGAAATCACGCAGGATAAATCAACCAATTTCTGTGAATGAAATTGGTATCGCAATCTCAAAAGCAAACACTTCATTAAACTCAAAGCAAAATTCCTGTTATATACAGAGCAGAAGCAATCAGAAAGCCAATAAATGGCGCAGGAAAGAGAATTATATGGGCTCGGAAGAAAGAAGCGAAGTTGGTGGAAGACGTTTTCTGTCGGCAGATATTTACTGGGAAGCCAATGACCAGAAGTTGAAGAGAAAGGATGGTGATGCCACGAACCAACTGATAAATGCCATTGCTGTGGCGCTCTCAAATCTGGCACAGTGATTCACTGCACATCGGTTAAGATCATTGCCGATAAGGACTGTGATGCCAGCTGATGCACTGGCAGCAGCAAATGTAAGGGTCGATGTAATCTGTGGAGAAAAATGGACCAGTTCAACAAATAAATGTCTACTTCAAAATGGAAATAACTTGACACATACAGTTCAATAGTTCATATAATCCCACCATGGTTAAAAAGACCAATGCCAGCAGTCCATTAAAAATTGCACTCACAAGTGGAGTGCCCTAAGGCATTGAGATATTCTCTTTTGTAGGTTCATGCAACTTTTTTGAAGAACTATTTTTAACCCACAATTTCCATAACAATACCACGACAACCTATTGGATGCTGTATTTGTAATGGGCCAAGGATGCATCTCTCTTACCCCATCGCCAATGGTGAACAGGCTAACAACTCTGCAGTTACGCAAGCTTCGCTTCACCAAGAGAGCATATATATCAACAAGTGCCATCGACATGCTCCACAAACATTGCAAGCTAACAGCCGCAACCAGGTAGCTGATAAAGTAGAGATCAGGAAGCATCTGCATTAACTTCATTTGCTATCTAATTATGTCTTCAAGAAGTTGAGATGTAGAACTCTATCATATTCTCATAGTTACTAATTTAAAACGTGTCTCGGTTCGTTCCCTAAGTGGGAACAGTTTGACAATGTTGTCTTCTCAGCATGCCCTCCACCAGAGCAGACTGCATTTTGTTCTATCGTGGCTGTGCTCGTGACTCCACTAACTAATCTAACCACATTACAGTGTACCCAACACTGCCAACCATATTTGAAAACTCTAATCTACAGGTCGTTTGGCAGTAAATCTTCACATAAAAAACGAATCCAACCAAAGCACTAAATAGGGCAAAAATAAAGGCTTTGGATAGCATCCACAAATTCTAACAGATGGACTTAGACAGAAGTAGAAGACCAGCTTTGCAACCACTGATAAGAACCCAAAAGAAAAGAATAATCTCACAAGAAAGCAAACTGAGCACAAAGCTTTCTGCCTCACACATATGTGGAACTTTACTCATAAAAAATTCAGATTGCATCGGAATTTATGAATTCTTTCACTAGAAAAATTTAGCTCCAGGCTCCAGCCGATGAGCACACACAATGTCCTAACAAAGAAGCTAAACAGACTCCCACCCAAGGCATGTCAAATTGCATAGAAGTCTCTTCTTTCTCTGCTCACTCAACTTCTGATACGATTTCCCCAATTTTAAAAAAAATAATAATAATAAAAAATAAAAAAATAAAAAAATCCTCTAATGCTATCACCGATCATCCATCTTTCCACCAGCAGCATTAGCTCCACCCAATACTCAGACAAATTCTAACAAAAGGAAATTACAAAATTCTGCATAAGCTATTGCTAAAGGCATGTTAAGTTGCTCGATCCGAAGCATCTGCTACATCACAATTTCACTCTCATCGTTCAGAGTCTTACGCTCAGCTCTACAATGTCCAACAATTCAAACCATATTCCACTCCTAATTCGACCAAAACGCCTAAACTTCCGACACTCATTCATAAACCCCGATCGGCCAAAACCCCCCATTAAGGCGACGAACCAAGACATACAACCTAAATCGATAGATGGCACATCAATCGACCTCGCCGCTCCAAGTTTTTTTCTTTTTTTTTCACATTTCAAAGCCAATCCGAAGATCGTCTCGGGAAAACGATGACGGCGAATTATTACCGGAACGCCGTGACGGAAGGGAAGTCGCCGGTGGTGGCCATGACGCAGAGCGAGATCGCGGCGAACGCCAACTGGCAGAGCCGGAGCACGAGCCCGCCGCGAGTCCCCGGCATCCCCTGGACGTCCTTCATCCTGACCCTCGGGCCGTAGTTCTGAGCCCCCCCGTTCGTCACCGGCGGCGCCTCCACCGGGTGCACCGACGGCCGGCTCATCTCCCGCCCGCCTCTCGCCACCGACCGACCCGCTCCACGTGTTTGCTGGACAATCCGCGAACTTCACATCATTCCAAAACCCTAGTTTCAGCGAGTGCGCAGAAGCAGACGAAGGTGAAGAAAGCGAGCTGAAAGAGAGAGAGAGAGAGAGAGAGGGGGGAACGAATGTCGTGACGTTGACTCCAACAGAAGTCAAACATGGGCCTCAACATGGGCCCAGATGGGCCAGGCTTCAAAATAGCCCGATTTATCCATTTAAAAGTCGGTCCGATCAGGCTCGCGTCGTGCCGTGTCGGGTTCGGGTTTTCGCACTATCGATCTCTATCCCGTTCGATTTGCTTTGTCGTGTCCTGTCAGGAATCGACGGCAAGGCGCGACAAGAAATTAATGTTTGATTATTTATTTCATTCCGGAGGTAAAATTGAAAAGAGGCTTTACAGCTCACCAATTAATCTCGAGAACAGAAATATGAACTGAGAAAAAGAAAAGAAAAAGGAACTCGACCAAAATTAGCCTCTACCAATTAGACTTTAGAACTCTCTAAGTTTCCTCGTCGCCCCCCTCTCTAGAAGACCCCAAGTCCGGGGTCCGATGGAGATCCATGTTTTTGAACATGGACACGGTCCCGGAGCCGGGATCCGAGAAGGGAGCGCCGTAGGTCGGAGGTTCGGCCTGGGCTTGGGCCTGGGCTTTCGACCTCATCGACGACCTGGAGGACCCGCCCACGGAGGAGGACTCTTTGGACTTCTTTCTCCTGGACTTCTTCGGGATGTCGGGCAACTTGCTCTTCCTCGGGGACTCGGACCCGGCTCCAGGGCTGGAGTCCTGGAGCTTCCGCACGGGGTCGGACGGGTCTCTGGCAGGAGAGCCTTTCGAGGCCCGCCTGGACCCTCTCGACGATTTGTCCGATCTGGATTTGGTGGGGGAATCCGTCGGGTTGCCGGTCGAGTGCCGTCTCGATGATTTGGGAAGTTCGGGCAAGTCCCGGGCCGGGGAGCTCGGAAAGGTCGGGGTTTGGGTCCCCCGTCGGCTCGAATCTGGAAGCCGAGGTAAATAAGTCAGCCTCCGAACAAGCTTAAAGCTAAAAATCAACAATAGCCAGATGAGAAGCACATTGCAAAAAGTAATGTAGGTAATGTCCCTACCATCGACTCGCGTTATAAAAGTTTTGAGTCTGCTACAAGCATGGCATTGACAATCTTGAGCAGATATGATCGAATGTAAGATTGTCATACCTTCAGAACCTATCGACCGGACAGAACCATCGCCGTTCGTATCTCCGGGGACACCTAAAGGAGCTGAAGAAACCCCCGGTGCTGTTCTGAACTCGTTCATCTGCACGTTCAAGTGCACGGAGTCTCAAATTGGTGGCCTTCTTACGCTTTCTAATGATCATCATATGGACTATACTTATTCTCCTTAACGCGTACTACAACATCGCGGGCAAAAACGCAACGGAAAAGAGTAACCTAAGGCGACAGGATTTACTTTCCTCGCCTGAGAGCGACACAAGATTGAGCCGCCTTAGGTTTGGACCAAAGCGGCAACGAAAGAAAAATCCATAGCCTTAATTCCTGACCGAAGGCGACAAAGAAAGATCTCGGTCGCGATGTCTGAACCAGAGGCGCGGAACAAAACTGCGGTCGGCCAAGGTCTCATTTCATCTATCTTTTGCTGGAGAAGGTTTTGGATTATCTAAGATGACGAAGTCGTCCGTCTACCCGATCGCTCGTGGAGTAGCATAAGAAGAAGAAGATTAATATGAAGATGAAGAGGAGGATGAAGAAGAAGAATACCCAGCTGGGAGAAGTAACAGAGGGACCATCCCATCCTATGTGAGCCACATGCTTTACATCTGTGGGAAACCCTATCTCCATTTCCTGCTCCTTCTCATTCTCTGCACATTCATCACTAATCAAATTTAGCTTCCTCAATCTAACACAATCTATAACGTATACCACGACATCCATTACCTCCCGGAAAACCCAGAAGATATCACGAAAAAACACATGTGACTTCACATTGTATACGACGATGGAATCCATCTACTGCCGAGCCTACCTAATAAATTTTCCAAGGAGAGAGAGAGAGAGAGAGAGGTACCGAATATTTGGGAGATGTACCTCAGGCCTTTCAAGAGGCCCTTCATTTTGGTTGCCATGGGACACGACTCCAAAGCTGTACAAGATCAATAACAAGCAACGAAGAAACTGGTATCTGGCTCAAAAGGGATGATTAGATTACTGCATCAAAGCATCGACACGATCCATCCGCAGATGCCTAAGCGCTGAAGAGAAAAGGGAGAATAAAGAGGCTCAACCAATGCAATGCAAGCGCATTAAGACAGTGCATAATTTTCTTGATCAGGTTATGCAGAAACCTGATGAATCCATCGGAGTTATGGCACAGTAACTAGAAAAGGCAAAGGGATGTGAGAGAGAGAAGAGAGAGAGAGCTGAAATTCCTGTGTTTTCCTTTTCCTTTTTTGTTTTTTTTTGCAGAGAAATTATGTGGTTGAGGGGGGCATTGAGAAGAAGAAGGGAAGAACTTAGACAATGGCAATTTGCTAATTTGAGGGAAGCACTTGGTTTTAGCACAATTACCATTGGCATGCGAAAGTAGGGTTTGTTAGGACACCTCGATTAGAAGCCGATCGCGATTCTAGGGGAAGCAAAACAACTCGAAATGCTCTACAGAATTCGCTACGTTTTCGCTGGCCCAATCTATTTTTGCATATGTGCACACGCGCAACATGCCAAATTACGCAACGATTAATTTTTTGTATATTTGAATAGGAACCTTGTTAAATCTTTTCAGAAATATAAATAAATTTCATCAAAATTATTTTCTTTAAGATCATGATGTGGCGCAACATACCATCTTACTCGTCAATTAACTATTGTACGTTTGAATCGAAACCCTGTTAATTCTTTTTTGGAATATAAATAAATTTCATCAAAATTATTTCCTTTAGGATCGTGACATGCGGATGTCATATAAATACATCTCCATCGGTCTTCCTTGTTGTCAATGATTTTGACATGTCATGATGTGAGAGTATAAATTAACAAGTGAAAAATCAGAGAAAGTTTCGACCTTGTTTTTATATATTTTGTATGAGAGGGTCTTCGTCAAGATTTTGATCAGCGGATTAGTTACGTTTCGCGATACACATTGATTAATGCTAAATAAGAGTTATCATTATATAATTTAGATCTTACGCCGGAACGACTAGACCCTTTCTTAAGATGAGGACATGAAATGTGCGACCAGTTAAATTAAAGAAAAAATTGTAAGTTCTGTACTCTTTTCGTTTCTAATGGAATTCGCGAAGAAGCGTCAAAACAATCAGCACCCGAGGGCATATTCTCAAACCAGAGGATGACATGACAAAGAAGAATATGCAGATGCTAGAAAGGGTCGCCGATGGAGGAGAAGCCACGTGGCGGATCGGCGTTCTCTCTCCCGTGCAGCCAACCATGTTCAAGTTGGCTTGGCGTTGTCTAAACGCTCGCGAGAATTAGTAACGTGTTCTTTCGTTTGGAGTTATATTGGACTTGACTTAGCCAGATACGAGCCAATGCCAGCATACGATATGATTGATATGATTATTTTAAGCGCCCGACGGTCTCCGTTGATTCGCAGAGAAGCAAGTAAACTTTTGATGAGAGAGATTAAGTAGAGGAAAATCGTTAAGTGAAGGGGTATAAATAGAAAGAAAAATGAAATCGGTTGGTCTAGAAACATTTGAAGAGAAATGCTAAAGAGTACAAGAATTTGATAAGCAATGGAGGTTATATTGGATTCGTTCATCAAGTGTAATTTTGCCAAATGACAGAGAACATAAGTTTTAGTGAAAATAGCAAATATGATTCTAAGCCCAATTGCTAGAAAGTCCAACGGATCCGAAAAAAAAAAAAACTTGGTATATTAAAATAAAGACAAACTAAATTTGTATAAAGTTCGGAATTTTTGGTAGGTTCAGCTTCAATTAAAAAATGATTTACACATTTATTGTAAGATGATCTTTGTTTTGGGTAACCGAGGACTCCATCACGGACCCCCCCGTGCCTGAACGGCTCCTGAGGGCTGGGCCCCTATATCTCGGAGGAGACTAGCCCAAAGAACTCATCACTAGGGCGCTAAGCAACCGCGGTTTCAAAATCTATTTCGCGATGAGAGAGGACTCTCAACCAACGCAACATCCACGGATGGGTATCTATTATCGGATAATTAATATATAAAAGAACCCAATTTTAATACCAATTCATTAGACACATGCCACTCATCCAACGATAAACATGTGCTTTTCTTCTTTTACGTCGATAAAGCAATTGTCCTAATAATGATTAAGTTAGTTAAACATTTGAGATGCTTTAACACCCTTTTTGTCATTTATGGCATTAGGAAGTGTAATTTGGTTATGATACCATACCGAGAATGATCAACCCAAAAATGTTCAAGGAAACTACATTTATACAACATCCTTGTAAAACTTGAGCTTAAGATGTTATACCAATATATATTAAAAGATGATTTATTTCTAAAGAGAGAGTAAGAAGGAAAATCAATATCATGAGTTCGTTCGTTTGGCGAAAAATGAATGATTTGGAAAATATTTTGTGAAAGTGATCTTTTGCATTGTTTGAATAATTAGTCAATTAAAAATGTTTTTATAATCGACAATAATTTATGTTCAAATATTTATGTAATCGATGAAAATATTGTTTGTCATTCATTTTTATAAGTGATAAAGATGATCATTTTTAGGAAAATATCAACCATAGTATTCATATTCTTAGGTGCTTTTTTTTTTCCTACTATGGTGCATTTATTTCACAAAAATTTAAATATTTAAAAATACGATAATCCGTATTGATTCCAAAAATGAATTGATGACAAATATTTTCATTATAACATTGTTATTGATAAGGAAATCATCTTGAATTGATTTTCCATGAAACATACCCACTCTTAATTCGCTCTGGCTTTTGCTCACGAAACAGGGATTAATTATATTTTTCTTAGGACATGTGTGATTACATATCTTGAAGGTTAAGGCACACACAGCACATTGGTAATATTGTAATTAGGGGTGGCTGGGGTGGATTATCATTTGTTTTCTACCGATTAGTCTAAACCAACCTTTCAAACTCTCAACTCCAACATAAATAATTAAGGCCACTCGAGATGCCAACACACCCATGATCAGAGGGAAGAAGAAGAAGAAGAGGGAGATCACAACTAATCAAAAACACTTCCTAATTATAGTAAGCTTGATATCCAAAAGTATGTATCACGATGATCAAAGAGTTAATAATTTTTCAACCCTAGGGTTTGCATCTATCTGTGATGATGAGCAATCGAAGTCCAAGCAGAGGCAGTGTACAAGCTCGTGTCCTTCCAGCCGAGCCTCAGCGTTCCATCCCCTTGCACGAGGCTGTAGCCCTGAACAGGAGGGAACATGTTTAGAATCAGCTGCGCCTGAGCCATCGAGTTGGCGCTCATGGGGACCTGCATGAAGCTCCCGCTCCTCCCCAGCAGCTCGCTCCTCCAGCTCCGGAACTTGTCCTCCCCGCTCCGCCCCGGCCCGCCGATCGCCAGTATGTTGTTGATCTCCCGGTGTAGGAGCCCGTGCTCGACCTGGTGCCGGCTTGGGTCGTCGGACGGCAGGCAGGCGCCGAGCGAGTCAAAGAGGGTCGAGTAGTAGTGGAGCGACCCAACGAAGCGGTCCAGGAAGGAGCCGCCGTGCAAGACGTCCTGCTCCACCAGCGTGATCACGCGCGGGGCCAGCTCCTCAAGTAGCCTCATCGTCTTCCAGTCAGGCCCTGTCGCGTCGTAGAGGGAATGCTGGAGCCAGTGCACGGCCAGCGTCTCGCCCCGCCGGAGCTGCACTGCGTACGGGAGGTCGGCAATCTCCCCGGATTTCCTCACAACCGGGTGGAACTCGAAGGACATCCCGAGCCGCTTGGCGAAGTTCGTGAGCTGCCTTCCCGTCTCGACGAGAAGCTCCATTGAGGCGCCCATGCCAGTCAGCCGCACGTGCGGAGGCCCCTCGATGCGCGTGGCCAGGATGTGGAAGAGGGCCGGCCACTGCAGGCCTTGCATTATGTCAAGGTCAATAATGTGGACTCGGTCGCGGCGGTGGAAGGCTTCGAGGATGGCCTGGTTGGAGGTGAAGTGGGCGAACTTGACGAAGGGCGAGACGGTGTTGAAGACCTGGAACGCGGAGAAGACGCTCCTGTAGTCGACGAGGGGCAGGCAAATGCCGAGCCACGAGTTGATGACCCGGCTCGACATGGCCTTGGCGAAGTAGGCGACGATCCTCTCGGCGCACGACGGGCCGTAGGGCGAGGCCATTTGGGTCAGCTCGAGCAACATTCTATGCGCCTCGCCCAAGTTGTCCACAGAAATAGCCACGGCGCACTCAAGGAGGAGCGTCAGCAGGCCAAGGCCGTTGCTCTCGCTCGGGCTTGCTTCATTGCCCCACTGAACCGAGTCGCTATTGCCCTCGAGGTGGTGATGGATGGCATTCCACCTCGGAGCCTTCCTCGGCCTCGAGTCGCTGAGCATCGAAGGAATGGAATCCTCCGACGCCATCTCTGAGTCGGTGTGGAAGCCCCTGTCGGCGCCCCCACCGGGCGTCTCGGGCAAGTCGTCGATGAGCTGCTTGGTGACTTGTTCCACCCACTCGGAGAGCTCGTTCCGCTCGGAGCCGGCGCACCGGGCTGAGGCTGGGTCGGAGAACCCGCTGGAGTCCCACAGCTCAAGGGACGGCGTCATCTCGAGAGCCCTATTCACCACTTCAAATCCTTCTTTCAGCATGGAATCGGCCTGTGCGAAGCAGCAAACCAGCAAGAACCTAGAGAGAGAGAGAGAGAGAGAGAGAGAGAGAGAGCTTGTCGAGAGGAGCTACACGCCCTTTATAATAAAAAGGTGAAGTGAGGTAAGGGATGACCGGAAGGAATGGCCAAAGAAATGGTCGTTGATGTAACAAGTTGAATTCATGCGACTTGTTTAGTTTAGTTCCCCGAGCATGGCCGGCATAGCCAGACGCACAGATGAGGCCGACCCGCTTCGTTCCAAACCCTGACATGTCAGATTGGTAGTGATGTTCTCGTTATTTTTTTCAGAAAAAGCCATAAAAAAAAAAAAAAACCTCAAACTTTATTAATTGTGACACATTTACCTTAATTTTTTTTCTATAACACCAAAAACCTAAACTTATATTTTTATAACACATTCATCTCTTCTTCTTTTTTGTGACACCAAAAATTGTAAATTTTTTTATATAACACCAAATATTTAGAGTAAATTTGTCACGCGGATACAAATTTAAGATTTTTCGTATTATAAAAAGATATTTTGGATAAGTGCGTCACGCTATACCAAATTGAAGTAAATGTATCGTATAAGTACAAGTTTTGGGTCATTGGTGTCATAAAAAAGTTTGGAGTAAATGTGTTACAGTTAGTAAAATTTGATATTTTTTGTGGCTTTTACTCTTATTATTATAGCATGGATCTTTTGTTTTTTCCTTCCTTTGAGTAGGGGGGAAGATTTCTTGACATTGGTTAGACATTTTTAAATTTTGTTAATTGGACAGCGAATATGTGGAATTAGCAAGATGGGGAAAGAGCAACTACCCCACCTATTATAATTCATTAATTTGGCAGAACATAGTATATGGGAGAAATAAAATAGCTCCAATGGATGAGCCATTTCATGCGTGTAAAGAAAGTTCGATGTTTCTTTGACAAAGACATGCATCGTATCTTATAAATAAGTTCATAATATCTAAAGCGTGTAATTTTTTTTTATTCTGAGTTTAGGATTATAACATTCTTTTTTTTATCTTGCCCTCTTGACTTGAAGTTCTACGTCGGCCTGCTGCAATGAAATACTCCACATGTTTGGATACCTATCAACGAAATCTATTTTATGGCACGCACCATGCGTGCACACAGCTCAAGAACAAGAGATGATTCGTTCAAATCCCACTAATGACATACAAACAATTCCAAATTGGTAGTCACATGCACAAGTCGAAGACCCGCGCTTAACTAATACGAGGGGGCTTGCTGGTCGTTTAATCAGCCTCAAAAATACCGGCCCGTGTCCCTGATTTATGAAAAGAAAACGTGATTGTACTCTGCTGAGCTAGCAAACGTATCCAAAGTAGCTCGATTCCAAGATAGACCTACACCGGACGGAACTACCCGTTGTTAATTGAACTTTATTTCATTTTCAGTGAACTTTTCGTTACACACGTAAGGAGTCACGAATGGGACGGGCGATGTATTGTGTTCCCTTTAACGTCATGATCAGCGGAAGATCTCTCCGTCAATAATTGATTTTTTTTTTCTTCTTTTTCTTTTGGCTGTGTTTTAGGGGCATTTGCTTGAATTGACATGTTATAATATTATGTATTACAATATTATGTGTCTTAGGTTAAATACAATCTATAAGCCAAAATGACACTTTCATAAAACGAATTGCTTGTGACATCTTGTGCTCATTTGTTCAGTCAAGAGATAGACTGACCGGAAACGTTTAACTTTTACAATAAATGAGGAACTAAATAAGTACGTATTCAACTTTTGATCCCTATCTCTCTTCAAATACTTTTTTCCTGGCCAAGCCCTTATACTTTCGATTTTTCTAATCAAGTCCTTTTACTGACGGAAAAATTGTCCCAAAAATCCTAAATTTATTGCACTTTTGCTGACTCAGTCATGAACATTTTAATTGTGCCGATTGAATACTAAAATATTCACGTTTTACTAATTGAATTCATTTGATCAATTTTGATTTGAGATCACTAATATGGACACTGGTCGTTTTACGTAACCTAAAAATTAATGATGTGAATGTATGATTATCCTACGTGACATGACCTATGAGCCCCTATCAATGGCTAATGGGAGTCATTGGGCCTTGACCGATGGCCAATGGCCCCAGCTTGACATTAAAAATAAAAAAATGTAAATAAGAAAAAAGGGAAAAAATCAATTTAAAAATATTAAAGTATTATTAAACACTGTCAATGTTGGTGGTGACCATACCACATAGAATGACTAACGTCCACTTTAGCGATTTCTGATTGGCAAATTGTGAAAATATTTAGTATTTAATTGATATAATTAAAAAAAAAGTTATGATTAAATTGGTAGTAGTGCAATAAATTTTCCCTCTACTTACACAAAATGTTTAATCAAGTTTGTCCGATATAAAATCAAGCCAAATCCGGCTAAGTAGCTATTAGAGGATGTCGGTGTCAGGCATAGATTGAATATTTGCTCTCATTGACATGTGGATGGTGAGTAATTAGAAGAATAAAAAAAGGCAATTTAAAAATAAATAAATCTAGTCACTAATCACGCTTGACGATGAGTGTCGACATAGGCAATATTGAATCCATATTACACTTTAACTACCAGTGAATGCGAATTGGATATGGTCTGATTTGATTGACAAAAATTGGAAGTGCATGGATTGATTAGAAAAGTAGTGACAGCACAGAACTCAAAAGTATAAATTTTTCTTCTATGCTTGGAATTGAATTTGATTTTCTATTTTATTGTTAAAGTGGGTTGGAGTTGTTAGGTATTCAAAAACTCCAATTCCCCAGCCATAATCCATTCATATGACAAAAGAGATCATAATTCGGTACGCTGCATGTGAAGATGTCATTACCACGATACTACAAACGATATTCAATATTTATTTTCATGAGGCTATGACATTCATTTTCTAATTCATAGCGTTCTCGAACGATTTGTGGATATAAACAATGCAAATCCGTTCATTAATATCGTAGGAATCACCAGCAACATATATGGAGATATGCATGACTTTCCTTTTTTTTTTTAAATTCTTTTGCCCCTGCACGTTTTGGACAAGATGACCTACTAAATTAACAGGGATAAGCACACTAATTTAAATTTGTCATGAGAAAATGTAATCGAGTCCCAAAGTTTACAATAAATACAATTAAATCCTACAATTTAATAAATTGATACAATCGAATCAATTTGTTAGCTTTGTTCAATTAGACTAATAGAAAATACTGAGCAGCATTAACCTTATAAAAACACGAAATATAAGATAATGCCACTAAGAAATGATTGAATGAGGAAATTGGTCAGGATAATGATTATCGATTAATCTGCATACCATATAAAACTCTAATTAAAGATCCTTAATTCTCATCGAAAGACTAAAAATTTGCGAATCCTAGCTTGGAAAACTAAAGTACCCTTCCAAAATAATTACAAAAAAAAAAAAAAAAAAAAAAAACTATAATTTGCCACTACTAACTCCAGCCCAAATCCTCGAAATTCAATAATAAATTGAATTGTGGACAAAAGCCAAGATTTAAGTTAGCAAAACAAGAAGTAAAAACTCAAAATAGGAAACAAAAAAGAAAGAGATATAAAAGGGGCATCAAAGGAACTTTAATTTTCCCTACTTTAGTGGACTGTATTGTTATCATTTTTGTCTCCATCGTCACCTAGGTGTGTGATTGTCCCCACGAGTTCTCCACCTACCCAAGTGTAGACCGCAAGGAAACCCAAGAGTATGGGGTTCGTCGGGACCCCTATGTCTATGAACGAAGTGGCGATCCATGAAGTCGGAAAAGTGCCAGATGAGGTCCATGAGTACTTTATAACTAATGGAAGTAGAAGCAAGAAGGGTCAACATAATTTCTACCAATCTAAATGGTAAATCAACAACCAATGAGCCTAAACCTAGCAAGTAGAAAGTCCATCGGTCTACACTACATAAACAATCACCGTACTGACAACGATAATCTCAATATAAAGTATAATAACTCATTTTCAAAACAATTTGCTTGAAAACCTTTTTCAAAAGTAACATAGCATATCGATAAAAGCAATAACTTTTCCCAAACAGGTAATCGGTAGCTCAATTAGAATTCTAAGTACTGAGGCTATATTGAGTATGGATTGATATTACCATCATTATCTAGGCAACCATGTTACCTCCCTGGCATCCCGCACCCATCCGACATTGCAAATGTGTGACATCCTCGATTCAAACCCCACTCTTTAGACTGCGATAAATGAACTAAGGATCAATACGTTAGCAATGGAAATAGGCTATGATTCAATTATAGATATTGTTCATGAGCAAACTAGCCGATTAGGGGCTAGGCAATTCAGAATTAGGGTTGCAATAAACTAGAGCAATCAACTATAAAAGGACCATTCGATCATAAGGATCATTGTGGACAATCACGTGTCATCACGAGTTAGTCAATAGATAGGTATAGATCAATTCAGATCAAGTATATATTGGTCACGGGTGACACCGCATGGTCAATGCATTGTTCGTGAATGACCCTAATACAATCCTGAATGACCATGAGTCAAGGCAAGCTGATTGATCCTACTCGATTACATAACAATCGAGAGTCATTCATGAATTGACCAAGCTCAATTGAAAGTCGCACAAAAAACCTTAGATCAGCATCAAACTTAGTTCGAGTTTAATCACGTGAATTCTAGTAATGCCACCTAAATTTATGTAGGTCGTGTTAAAGTCAATTCCAGTTGAAACTTAGCCTCAAGCCCTAATCCAATAGCGGGTATCAATTGTAGATGCTATCAAGGTATTTCTTTCCAATTAAAATATTTTTAGTAAGCATGTTAGTGCATTAATTAAGGAGATGCACTAATTTGATTGTATAGATCTTGACGGATCTAGATGTGAGTCCAATTTACCCTATCAAGATTTAAATTGAGGTGAGACAAACTTTGTTAGATCATAGACACCGTAGGTGCCACTTTCGGCATGAATGGGAAGAAAGGACCAAATTGCCCTTTAGTCTAGCCAATAATTGAGTTGTAGATCTTGGATAAGGCACATGGCTTAATATAGGGCCAAGATGTGTTATTAAATCCCAAGATTGGGGCAATGATGATAAGAATGACAAAAATGCATGTGGCATTAATACTTGATGGACAACCTTCCTCTTTAAACTTTCTTCTTCTTCTTCTTCTTCTTCTTCTTCTTCTTCTTCTTCTCTCTCTCTCCCTCCTCATTCTTGGCCGACCCTCCTCTCTCTCTCTCTCCCCTTCATGCCCACGCCCCTCCGCCCGTCTGCACCACCCCTTGGACGCCACCACTCGCTTGGACACCGTGGCCGCCACTACCATCCTCAAGCCACTTGTCCGTGATGTCTACCACCCTTGCTGTCGCTTATGTAGCATCGGCATGAACATATGACACGACACGATACACTAACATATCATTTCTAAAAAAAATAGAGAATTCCAACACATTAAATATTAAATATATATTTTTATATATAAATGCACAAATAACTAAATAATAATAAAAAGAGCCTAGAATTAAGTTATACTAAAAACATTAATCCTACATCCTACATTCTCATGCAATAATCCATAAAAATGAGAGGAAAAAAAACAAGTACTTTATATTTCACTATTAAACTTAACATTCAACAATAAGAAAAAAAAATTCATCATCAAATATAATAAGAAGTTATTCATCCACATTATCCACTTCTTTAGAAAAAAAAAATAACAAACTCCATCTCCGGCTCATCAAGTGAAAGATTTATAACTTCAAGTATCTCAACATTTTCAAATGTGTCAAATGTATTTCCGCCAATATTCCACATATTGATATCTTTTTTTGTATATTGTGGGCTTTTTCTTGATAAAAAACGAAAGTTGCTGTGTGTTGGGAATGACTTATCCCCGAAAACCGGATTCGACACTGAATCGAACCCCTAAATCAATGCGGAAGACGAAGCCCGGGAATAACACGTATCACCGATCATAAAGCACACCACGGATTCGAGCGTACCTTGTTAGCCACAGATTAGACACCGACGCCGATAGAGGAAGAGAAACTGGCCATGTTCGATCTGATGACGCCTTGAAGGGAAGAAGAAAGTGCCGTCTGCCTTACTGTTCTTTTTGTCTTTTTTGGAGAGAGAGAGAGCGCGCGGGAGAAAAGCGTACGTTCGTCTATTTTTCCAACCGGTGCCATCTCTCTCTCTCTCCTCCCTTTTATACCTTCCCCCATCCACGGGCCCTATTCCCGTGGGCCGGGCTTTTTGGGCCCAGCATGGGCGGACGGGCCTTAAGCCCATCTCATAAATCTATCATCTCCCACTCGCACATGGTGGGCTGAACAGGATTCTCTTTACCTCTCTTCAACATTCATACTGGTGAATAATCCGTGCGACCAGCATACTTTGAGAGCTCGTTGCTATACATCTGTTAGGAATATATAGCAACTTATAATGGGCGTCACACTCCGAGTAGATTTAGTATGCAGTACCCTAGATAGATCGATCACATTTTACATCTCTCTCGATCTCTTTTAAACAATGATATATATATATATATATATATATATATATATATATATATATATATATATATATTGTATTCACAATTATAATTATCACAAAGACAGTCATAATTGGTTAACCGGTGAATACAAAACTACAATGTGATTCTCCAAATTCAATCTTCCTCTTTCCTTCAAACTCTCAATTTCAGTTCAGCTTGCTTTTCTAGAAATGTCCCATTAGATCGAATCACTCATGACCATTGGCAACATCCTAAGATAGCAAACACTAAATAGAAATCTTGAGAATAAATAAGAGTCATCAGGGGACTAAGAAATTGAGGAACTCTCTTCCTCAAGAGTCTCACACGACATAAAAGTTGAGATCAAACTTTTGCCACTCTTATTGGTCGTCTCATGCATATGTAGTATGAAATACGTATTACGGTATTAACTCATTTCCCATGGAGCGTATGTCTACACCTTTCAATACCATACAGATGATAGTTCAGACATACCCAATGTCTAACTTGAGTTCACGTATCTACTCATTCACAAAATTCATTAGAACTCACATCTAGCATCTTAGACAGATAAAGTAAAATATGTGGGGTATTTTACTTTCGGACATAATAAGTATTATATCCTCATCTTAACACCTAGTTAAGGCGACATACGTGTTTTAAGCTTGAGCTCTCGATTATCACCTAGATAATAAGCTTAAAAACAGTCTCATCTCTATTTATCACACAGTAAATAGAGACGATTACTCGTGTGAGTGGGCTAATCTTATATCTGTCTGACATACTTCTCAACTTAAAGTAATGCACTAAGCATTAAGATACATAAAGATCAAAACAAAGATTCATAGGCATTAATGATGAAAACACAAATTCATCAAATGTGAACACTTAGGGAAATTACAATATTCAGTACATTAGCCTCTACGCAATCCTAGAGATTTCATATGGCCACAAAACACATCTCTAGGTATTGGCTTTATCATAGGATCTGCTACCATTCGATGCGTAGTATGTACTCTAAATTCACATCTTTTCGTGCAACCATATCCTTGACAAGATTATACTCGGTATCTATATGTTTGGTCTTGCCATGATATTTTGGATCTTTTGTATATGCTTTTGCTGCTTGGCTATCACAGTTAACCAACAATTATTCTGCAGCACTTCCAATAACACCTAAATGATCCAAAAAATCTCTTAAGCCAAACACTTTCTTACTAACTTCTGATAATGCCATGAACTCAACTTACATCGTGGACAAGGCTATACACTTTTGTTTCTTACTTTGCTCCAACATATGGTGCCATTATTCGGTAAGAAAACAAAGCCGAGGTAGATTTTCTTTCATCTAAATCTCCTCCCCAATCGATGTCGAGAATAGCCTTTAAGTTGCAAATCCTTTCCTTAATGACTCAGCGTATAATCAGCAGTTCCCTTTAGATACCTTAGTATTCTTTTAACAGCTTTTCATTGTGCTGGACCTGGATTGAATTGGTATCTACTCACTATTCCAACTGTAAAACATACGCCAGGTCTTGTACACATCATAGCGTACATCAAGCTCCCAACAGCACTAGCATAAGGAACATATTTCGTTTGTTCCTTCTCTTGTGGAGTCCTTGGACACAGACTATGGCTCAACCCTTCACCTTTTGTAATAGGAGTGTCTATGGGCTTACAATCTTGAAATCTTAATTCCAAGAATGTATGCAACATCACCCATGTCTTTCATCTCAAAGTTGGAAGACAACGAATTCTTCACAGTATTAACAAACTCCATATTACTTTTGGCAATTAGTATATCATCAACATATAATGATATGATGACAAATTGATCATTGGATATTTTGATATATACACAATGATCATCATCTATCATTGTAAAGTCATATGCCATTATGGCATTATGAAAACGTATATGTCATTGTCTTGACGACTGCTTAAGGCCATATATCGACCCCCAAAGTCGACATACATTTTCTTCTTGGCCTTTCACTATGAAACCAGCAGGTTGCTCCATATATGTTCATTCCTCTAATTCTCCATTGAGGAAAACAGTCTTTACATCCATTTGATGTAACTCAAGATCCATACTAGTCACTATTGCTAGAATAATGCGAATCAAGGTAAATCTCACTACAGGAGAAAATGTATATTCATAATCAATTTCTTCCTGTTGATTATACCCCTTCGCCACAAGGCGAGCCTTATGCCTTTCTATCGAGCCATCAGCATTTCGCTTTATTTTGAGAACCCACTTGTTCCCAATAGTTTTGTGTCCTTTTGGAAGATCAACCAGTTCCCAGACTTTGGTTTGATTTCATTGACTCAATTTCCTCTTTCATTGCATGAATCCATTTTTCCTTATTAGGGCAATTTAGAGCCTCATTAATATTTCTTGGCTCTTCCTCATCTAGTGGAGCAACCATAAAAGTTTCCCTTTCAATGTCAAAACATCGACGGGGAATACTTTGGCGACTTGTTCACCGTATGAGAGATTGTACACTTAGCACATCATTCCCCATCATGCTCCCACTTGGATTAGGTAATGATGATGTCGTCACATCAGGTGGTTACAATTGAGAATGAGTTGAATTCAATTCATCACATCTCATATTACTCTCACTTGGACAAACTCCACTGATATCATTATCTTGATCCAAGGTTTCAAATAGGGAGTTATTTTCCCTTATTTCGCCCCTCTTAGGAAATTCATCCACTAATGATGTGACATCTCGTGATTCAAATTCAGTTATACTCCCACTTTCCTGCTCACCTATGAACACATACCCTTTTGAGTGTTCGCGGTATCTCATGAAAATACTCTTATTTTCTTTGGGACCCAATTTCCCAAACTTGTGAGAGGACTCATGAGTATAGGCAGAACAACCCATGGCTTAAGAAAACTTAAGTTCGGTTTTCTACTTATCCATAACTCATATAGAGTGGAACTAACTGATTTGGAAGACACCCGATTAAGTATATAAGCAGCAGTTAACAACACATCACTACAAAAAAGTGATATGTAAGTTAGCATGCGCCATCATGGACCTAACCATTTCCAGTAGGGTGCTGTTTCTTCTTTCTGCAACACCATTTTGTTGAGGAGTATATGGAATAGATAACTGTCTTTCTATTCCTTTTTCATCACATGATTTTCTGAACTCATCAGATAAATATTCTCAACCTCGATCGGATCTAAATACCTTTATTTTCTTGTCTAATTGATTTTCTCGGGTTCATAAACCTTCCGAAACAACTTATGCTTCAGATTTATGAGAATTCAAATGGACATATCCGATCAGTATAATCATCTATAAAAAAAAAGTGATGAAATAAATAGCCCATTGCCTTCCTCTCACATTCATTGAACCACAGACGTCCAAATGAATTAAATGCAGAGGAAATTCAGCTCTTTTACCTTTTCCAAATGGTTTCCTTGTCATTTTCCCTACTAGGCAATGCTCACTTATGGACAAATCGACTTTTTCAATATTGCCCAACAAGCCATCTTTGGCTAGTCTATTCATATGTTGTTGGCCCATATGACCAAGTCTAGCATGCCACCATATTCACATCATTATCATATAAGGTAAAAGACGTGAAACAAGGGAATAACATATTGACATCATCACAATCAACATTTAGTACAATAAAACCATAGTAGTTTGTATCTAAACACAAATTTACACATTTATTATGGAAGTTCATACCAAAACCAAGCTTAACCAACACTAAGACGGACACTAAATTTCGACGAATCTCCAGTTGGTATCGTCGGAATTCCACGAATGATCCTTTATCCTTTGCTACATGGTCTATCGCTCCTGAATCTACATTCCACAAAGGATTGGATTCAGCCTATAATGCATAACTTGACACATAAGTAAAGTTCTCAAATGTACAAGATGTGTATACATTCTTCGGCTCACTACAGTTGCGAGTATAGTGACCTTTCTTGTCACAATTGTAACACATCACCCTTGACATTTTCTTCTCTTAAGGACGTTTTCCTCTCTGGTGTTGGTTAACTCTTGATTTCTTGCAACAAGAACTTGATCATTTGCATTCCCACGTATTGAACGAATCAATACGTTTGCGCTTAGAGCTCAAAGCCCATTATGAGCTAGAACCAGCATTGCAAATATCTATTTTCGGCTCACATACTGTCAAGCGGTCATTTACCAGCTCAAGGTGGGCACAGCATCCTCAAGATCTTCCATAACATGGTCGAGAGCTTCTAGTGCTTCTTGCTTTTTCAGCACATATTAAATCTTCATATTCAATATTTCACAATTGTTGCCGTTCATATCAGCAATTACATTCTTAGTTGCTGAACCATCGTTCTAAACACATCAGACATATATGCACGAATAATTAATGCCTATCATTTATGCATCCCTATTTGCATAGATCCATCATATTAATGAATAATTTCAAGTAAGGCTTCAGAATCAAAATGTCACTATGTTTCCAATCATCCTCCAAAAATCCTAACTCAAAATTATTATTAATATAATTGTCTTATGCAAATAAATTCTATGAAGTTACAAAAACTTCTATTACTATCCACAGACTAATTACCCACAAACAATCAGCGATAAAAGAAAGCAAATATTATCAAACATCCAATAGAATAACAGTGCTTTCACATAATACAACTAAAATGTCGGTTGCTACATCAACAACAATCAGGTAGTAAACATTACATAATTAATCAAAGAAATAAATAGGGAATGTCCCTTTTAATCTATCGATCAAAACATCTCGAAAAATCGAAGGCACATTTGCCAACCATGGAAAAACTTTTGGAGAGCATTCATGTCGCCACTAAGGCGCATTCACTCTGCGCCATGTGGCGCTCAACCTAAGGGTTGAAGTTTTGGTTAACTCAATCCTATAGTGCTTGCCACCAGCCTCCTATAACCCGGGACTACGTTGACCTCCCACAGCCGACTTAACACTGCTTGCCATTCAGGTGGAAGAGTATTCATCAAAGCCGGCACCATCTCAAAATCCGGCATAAGATAATCATTACTGATGATTTCTTGTATTATCTGATTGACCTTGACCACATGTGATACTAAATCATCGTTATGCCACCGATATTTAGCTAAATCTAACATCAGTCTTTTAAGTCTTGCATTTCCCTCGTCCATTCTCGGGATTGCAGGTATCTGTGCATAAAGCATCATAGTTCTTGCAACGAATGCATAACTTAAATGGATCACTTATAATCCACAATAAACAAAATGGAAAATACATAATTTTCCATGATTCATGCAACAAATGCAGAATAAATAATTGATTACATATAAACCACATAGGCATACATGAAAAAGAAACAAATTCGTTTTTTCTTTTTTGTTTTTTTTTTGGGGTTAACGGTCAATGGTCAAAGTCAACGGACGCTGATCAACGGTCAACGGTCAACGAACGTCGGACCGGTCAAACCGGACAGACTGGTCCGGCCCGTCGCGCGCGTCGGTCGGGCGTTCGAATGAACCGACCGCACGTGCCGCGCGCGTGCCGGGGGTCGCGGTTCGGGTCGGGTCGTCAGGTCGGGTCGGGTCGCCGACCGGTGACTGGTCGGCCAACGGTCGTCGGGTCGGGTCGGGTCGCCGGCCGGTGACTGGTCGGCCAACGGTCGTCGGCAATGACGTCACCGATGACGTCATCCCGGCGGTTACCGTGACGTCACGGTGACGTCAACACGCGTCGGTCCGCCGGTGCCGACGCGCACGTGCCGGTTCGCCACCAGCGCTTCCGGGCGCGTGCGGCGTCTCCCGGCGGCGTGCAACATGTCGCCGGACTCGTCTCGACGTCGCCTTTCTCCCCATGTATTCAGAAAATGATTTCAACTTACGAAAACTCAGAAAAATGGCCGAACAACGCTCGAGTGTCGGGATTTCTCGCCCCGATCCGTACGGCCTAATTGCTTTTGCGAAAAATCAATCAAAAATCGTCAAACAAGTCGGGAAAACGTGAACTAGGGCTCTGATACCAATGTTGGGAATGACTCCGAAAACCGGATTCGACACTGAATCGAACCCCTAAATCAATGCGGAAGACGAAGCCCGGGAATAACACGTATCACCGATCATAAAGCACACCACGGATTCGAGCGTACCTTGTTAGCCACAGATTAGACACCGACGCTGATAGCGGAAGAGAAACTGGCCCTGTTCGATCTGATGACGCCTTGAAGGGAAGAAGGAAGTGCCGTCTGCCTTACTGTTCTTTTTGTCTTTTTTGGAGAGAGAGAGAGCGCGTGGGAGAAAAGCGTACGTTCGTCTATTTTTCCAACCGGTGCCATCTCTCTCTCTCCTCCCTTTTATACCTTCCCCCATCCACGGGCCCTATTCCCGTGGGCCGGGCTTTTCGGGCCCAACATGGGCGGACGGGCCTTAAGCCCATCTCATAAATCTATCACTGTGAATGAAAACTAAATCTTCTGCACATTTTTGAATCATCTTACTTATTCTCACCGAATGCACAAATGAGTAAATACTTCAATTCCTCTCGGCAAATGATAAAAAATAAGGTTATGCAAAAAGTTTTAAGGCTATGCCTTGAAGCATCGGTGCACCATGCCTTAGGATCCATAAAAAATCGATCTCAAATGGAATCAAAATCTTTAAAATTCCCATTTTTGCCCGCAAAATCTGTATACTCAAAATTTGCCTTGTTGCGTTCATCTAAATTAGGAAAGTATTTCCTAAAATATTTTGGTCTTTCTTAATTAATCTCATTATTCTTATATGGAGAAACTCGAGTAGATCTTCATTGAGCCATTGATTAGTATAGTACTTTTATTTCATAAAATAAAATAAAAATTAAAAACAATAATAAGTAAGATGAATATTATATTATCATATTAAATAAAGAATAACTATTATCTCATACAATTTTAGAACTTACCTAGGATTTAAGACGTGCCAAATAATGAAATGAAGTATTGTTCATTGTCCAATGATTCACAAGAATTGTCTAAACTACCTTATAAAATGTGGACTCCATCTAGCCTTTTCACTTCATGTACATATATAGTATTTTTCACTTTTTCAATCATTGAACCCCATATATCATAAATTAAGTGAAGACAAGACCTATTAATGTCACAAATTCTAAGCATGTCTTAAATATGAGCTGTAAATGAATTATATAATTAATCAAATCCCAAAAAAAAATCATCCAACACATTCTCCTTGTCAAACTTAACTTTTCCTTGATTATCATCTCGATAGATATTCCATTTGTCACAAATCACTATGTTTTGAAAACCACTTTTTATTAACTTGAATCTTTTAAGTATCACAATCATCAAAGCAAAACGTGTATCCACTATGGAAAGCAACTTTAAGATAACAAACTCATTGTATATTACTAATCTTATGAAATGATTTATGATGAAATGTTTGATTTGCATTTTCCTTAATAATATCCGAAATCCAATTACATTTTTCATAAACTACTTGATTGATTTTTGTATTTTTTATGGCACAAATATTCTTCAAACCTAGATAAGGGTGTGCACTACACAAGACGTTCTAATGGATGGAAATTATTGATCAATGAGTTATCCTACACCCTTATAATTTGAAGCATTATCCATAATTACTTGGATCAATTTTATTGAAAATTTCTTCCAACAATTTGCATATCCTTTGTTTCTCCCAAACAATCAACCAATTTTATAAACATTGGTTCCCCATCTGACACCGCCATAAAATTAATAAGCAGTTTCCTTTGTGAATTGCTCTATTCATAACTCACAATACTTATACTCTTATTTTTCCACATGTTTTTAATAGGTGCACATAACTTTATCAATATTTGCCTTCTTTTTTGTAACAAAGTAGCCCTCAATAAATTATATTTCGGTGGTACATGGTAGTACATATCTCGCAATATTGTGATTAGTGGCATAAGTGAAAGCGGATTGAAAGTAAGGGTTCCTTACTAGGTTAAACGACAAGCCAGCGGAATAGAATACCCTAGCAATCTTATAATATAAATATTTTTATTAAGTCATATTAAATACATCCTCAAGTGATTTTTCACTTTTACTTTCAATTTTCCTTTTTTTGGAGTTAAATAATGAATCAATTCTATCACCACTGTAACTAAGTGAAAAACTAGAAGGATCAAAGGTACATTTCTAGGTGCAATACTTATTAATTTAGTATTGATCTTTTCCTCTAATCTTTTCATCTCAAAAAGAGTTTTTTTATTTATTTAACTTTTGTGCATTTTTTAATTCATTTTTCATTTGCCATCAACAAATGGCCCATCACTCTCGTGTATGGATTCCTAAAATCTTTTTAACAAAAATTGCATCTCCAAGAAAAGTTTCCCCTGCATCGCTATGATTAACCAACTTAGTAACATATTTTCATAATTGTTGTTTTACAACTTCATTGCTATAGGCAAGTAGTTGAATATTTGAAATGCTATTAACTATGCTTGAACTTGAATACATTCTATAAAAAAAGAAATGAGCATATTATTATCAATTGCTATAAGATTTTTAGTTAAAATTAACTAAGGAAGATCGATACAATCAAAAGCGTGTTGTG
The DNA here is from genome assembly GCA_017140615.1 of Eucalyptus cladocalyx. NCBI lineage: Eukaryota > Viridiplantae > Streptophyta > Magnoliopsida > Myrtales > Myrtaceae > Eucalyptus > Eucalyptus cladocalyx. Next base: position 36,948,577 of record CM029526.1, read on the forward strand.
GGAAGCAAGTAGCAAATAAGATGATGGCGTAACTACAGCAACGAACGGCAGTAAAATAGCAACGAACAACAGCAAACAACAGCGAGCAGCGGTAGACAATAACAATAGTAAATAGAAGCGACGAGCAGTAGAAATTAATGATGAATAGCAACAAACAACAGCAAAACAACAACAAATAACAAAAATGATGGCATAACAACAGCAACAAACAACGGTAAAATAGCAATGAACATTAGCGAACAATAAAGAATAACAGTGAACAACAATAGATAGCAACAAGAAACAGTAAACAAAAGTGACGAGCAACATACATTGATAACGAACAGCAATAGAACAATAGTGAACAACAGCTAAACAACAATGAACAGCAACAACGAGCAGCATAAATTGTCGACGAATAGCAATAACTCGCTCAAGGACTGAAGGCTCAATAAATGGACTGCATTATGGTGTGTCTAAAGGAATTCAACATCGTGAGATCGCTAAGGAAGAAGATCATTCTAAACTAAATGCTTTTTGGAATTTAATCAAGCGGGTGGTGGGCAATTGTGAGTTGCAACGACATGAGACCAAACCATAGCTTCCAAGAAACAAGAGTAAATACACGAAAATGACCCAAATCCCTATTTCTTCGTACGAGCTCTAGGATTTGCAAAAAAATCCAAATCGCATCGCAAAAGAACCCCAATAATAATAATAAATAAATAAATAAAGCAGAATAACGTAACTTGCTAACGTGAGATGAGCGAAATGAGATGAAATCGCCAAACAAAGAGGCAGAGGTGGAGGCACTCGGTTGGGGCGATGGCTTGATGCTTGCGAGAGGTGAAGGAGAGGTCCGAGGTAGCTATGGCTATGGGTGGGGCGGAGGCGCGGGGGGCTATAGCATATGGCAACTAGTGGGGTGGGCGGTAGAGTCAGCGAAATAACACCAGTGAGAGGATGGGGGTTTCGATTGATTGAAGAGTGAAGATTACTCACAACCATAGTAGGGAAGGAAACATGAAGTGTGAGTGTCACTGAGAAGTGTTTTCTTCTTTAAACTTATATTTTTAATTTTTTTCATATATTTACATTTGGACCCCTCAAGTTTTGAAAATTTTTAAAAATAACATTGTGCGTGTTGGAGTCGAGTGTCGAAATTTTAGACTTGCATGTTGAAACGTGTCAGAGAGAGTTGACCACGTGTTGGATTTTCCGATATTCGTTGACTGCATGTCGGACATGTGTCGAAATGTGTTGGACATGTGTCGAAATGTCAAACACGACATGAAGACTCTTGAAAAGTGTCGGTGCTACATAGACCGTCATTGGTCGCCGCCCCCACGAGCTACTGCCCGCTTAGCCACTGCCCCCAAGCCTCACCTGAACACCCCTTGACTCGATTGTAAGTAGATTTCCTAAACGTCGGCTAGGCCTTGCATTAAGTGACTTGAATTTAGAACCACTCTTGCACCTTAGAACTATCCTAGGCTAAGGAACATCATGTGCTTAATTTTTGTATGGTTTGCTTATGATATTCCTGAATTATATGACTCGGGATTGATTGGGGAACAAGTACGTGAATGTTAAGGTTGCTCAAGTTTGGCGTAAGTTATGGAAATGGTTCACTTAAGCTAGACTTGTGATGGTTGTCATGGATTATTTGTTATGATTACTTATATTTGATTTTTTTTATTTGGATGCCATGGATGATTATATGAGTGTTTTATGATATGATCTCCACATATAGATGTCCACAAGGCATGGTCGATGCTTGAGTTTACATCTAGCTGCTAAATCTAGAACAACATTGGTTCTTGGACGTGCGTAGCAATGTCTCGGGCTAGGTCATTCTCTAGGTTTAGTGATATTGGGACGATACTTGAGTGTCACGGGCAAGCCATGATTTTAGTTTCTTGCTCAACATGCTTTATTGTTGCATAAACAATAGGTCACGCTTGGCATACCCTTAGGGCATTTATACTTGGATTAATGAGAAAGATAAAACTGATTGCTTGAATACTTGATTTGTGTGGTTATACAAGAAATGTCATCATTAATGGATTTCGGGATGATACCCCAAGTCAACGAGATGCCATATTATTGAGAACGAGATGATGCCCCTATGTCAGTAGGATCCTCTCACGTCAATGAGATGTCGTTCGCGGGATGTGTTATAAATTGGAATGATACTTGATGGATTTCAGATACCGTGCTTGAGGGAGTGGAACGATATTCCAGAGGATTCCATAAGAGTCGTAGGGTTTCAACTATGTGATTAATAACTAGACTCGAGATATCATGGTAATATGAGATGCCATGTGATTCTTGAGGCGTTAAATGTGTGTGAAGTGTTTGAGTGTTATATGCATACTTTGAAAGTGACATTATGGCTTGCACATGCATGGCATAATATTACACAAGGTGCATGAGACATATGCATGATTTAAATGTCATTTTAGTAACTTAAAAGGCATATACATGCTATGACCAATTTTGTTTATGAATTGAGAAGCATGAGGACATCTTGCAGGTTGATGTTTGAGTCTTAAAGGCATTGATAATGATATGGATACTCATATCCGTCACATGTAAATATTTTGAATATTATTTGCATTAACTGTAACTTGTATGAATTTATATACCTTTATTTAGGATAAGAAAGATTTAGGTTGAGGCTAGATCTCTTTCTATTCATAGTTAAGGCAAGGCGTAGGCTTTGCTATTGATTTGCCATCGATATATTTAGGTCGAAGGAATTGTAAGGCTCCGATGCGAGGCATCCGCTTATACGAGATTTAGGATATTTACTTATTAAGTTTTCAGCTCATTGTTGTTGTTTAACCTTTTCAGGTCAATAGGTATATACCTTTACCGCACCGCTTCATGAGCTTTTGAGTGCTTGTTTGTATGGAAACCATAGTGATAGATGCATTTAGAGAAGATGCTGTCTTCCGACAAGTCACCACCACCGTTTGGGTTGACATAGGGTATCGCGATCTCGTTCTGCATTACTATCGGGCAAGGTATGCGTGGTTTGATGGAGAACTGTTTGAACCCCTTTATGGGTTTCGTGATCCCCTTGGATCGAGCGAGGACACAGGCCAGCTAGATAGCTCGGTGGATGATGCTTGGCAACCGGTCCAAGTAAGGAAGTTGTTTTTGCTTAGTTCTCATTAGAGGATATATGTGACATCTTAGGCTGTCACTTTTTAGACCCTGGACCATAATCTTATATTCTTTTATGCAAGTGGAAGGGTACATACCGATTGACATTTTTAATATAAGAAAATTACACGCAAGAGCAAGTTTTATAAATACTTTATTCCATTTCATTCATCATAACCATGTTTACATGAGGAAAACAATAACTTGATAATCACAAATATAGCGAAAATACATATTAAGATTATCATAACAAAACACCTAGGAGAGAAAAAAAAAAAAGTGCCTTATTCTTTTACCTAGTAGTTTTCTTCATTCATTATGTCACTCTCTATTATGTGCGCCTTCAAACTCCACGCCTAACACATCACTAACGGATAGGGCCATACAATTTTCTGTTCACTTTCAAGTACACGAACATAAAATGCATAAGAAAAGGATTGGGACGCTCATCATTTAACCATACAATGCAAACATAATGAGTTAAGATAAAGTCAGACTCTTAATCTTAAAAGTTCTTCTATGCGCCCACCACGTACATTGGCATGCCATAAGTAGCCAATGATGGCACATTCATCGCTAATAATTCGAGAGGAAAAAATAAATGATGAACAATAATACCCAATAAATAATAAAGTATGGCATTAAATAACAAGATCTATCTTCGCTCAAAAGTAAACATAGCTCAAATTAGTGAATCATCATAAATATTGACAATTTCCAAACGGGGCAGCATCCGGAGTCATTGAGACAAACCATCCCAGCATGTCATAATAAATAAAAATGCATGAAGATCACATCATAGGACACACACAACCTCTTTCATGCATTTCAAGGCACACATGAACCCATTCATGCAACATGTGACACACACGAACTTATTCATGTAATGAGCACCCACTTCCATACCATCACATGTACTCACCTAAGTAGAACCGACATGCCGATACATCATTTCTCAAAAATAGAGAATTCCGATATGTTATGACATGTTATATATTAAATGAATATTTTTATTTTTAATTAATTTGATTCAAATCCATAAATAAATAAATAAATAAATAAGAGCTTACAATGAATTTACCCATATTGTGAACATATTTTTAATTTTAACAAAAAATATTAATGAAACTAATAACAAACAAAAGATTATAATCAACTTATTTAAATAAATCTATAATCTTCTATAATGATCAAAATTTAATTTGATATTTTTATTTTTCGAAATTACTTTTTAGCCCATTTATTTATTGTTCCGATAAAAATAACTTTTGCTACCCAAAGATTATTTCTCTGCCTCTTTTTTCCCCCAAACCCTTATCCCCCAAAAATTATTTGCCTCCCTCATTTCTCTCTCCCTCACCTTACCCCAACCCCCTTAGTTTCTTTCCCTTATTTCTCCCCCATCACTTGTCATTTTCCTCGTCTCTCTTCCCCAACCCCCCTTGGTTTCTTTCCCTTGTTTCTCCACTATCACTTGTCTCTCTCCCACCCCATGCCACCCCAATCCCCAGGCCCCCTATCCATCATTGGTTTCTTTCTCTCGTTTCTCTCTCCGCCCACCCCACGCCGCCGCAATCCCTTAGGCCCCCCCCTCTTTGCCTCTGGTTTTTTTCCTTTGTTTCTTTCCCCTGTCACTTGTTGTTTCCTTTTTAAAAAATTAAAGTCATCCCCCGCCTCTCCCTTTGTTCTTGCTAAACCCTAACCGCAGTCCCCTCCTCCTCACATGATCATCTCTGCTCTTTTTCGGTCGCCTCATCATAATTGCTAGTCGCCTCACTTTCGACCCTTTCCTCCTTCGTAGCTATGGTCTCACAGCCAACCATTTATTGTAGCATCGCAATCGCAGCCCTATGGGTAACCTCAATCTTTGCTCTTCCTCTAGCCCTCCTTGCCGTTGCTCATGGTCTTGACTTAGCTCCCTCGTCCTCGCCTCCATCCTCCATCGTCTTCTTCAACGATCCTCTCTCTCTTTCTCTCTCTTGGACATGCGTCTCGGAACATGTCGAGAAAAGCTAATCATGTATCATAAAATCCAAAACATGTTGACTGCGTGTTCGAGCATGTCCGACACGTGTTGATGTGTCGGACACAACACGGAAGCTCCGGCAATGTGTCTTTACGCTTCATAGGTACTCACACCGCGTGGATTAATTTGAATGTGTAAACATTTTATTTTCACCCTTGAAACGGATTTATCCGAGATACTGGCCAGATCCATCCGAGTCACTTTCAAGTCGCTAGCCAGACTTTTAAGGGACGCTAGCCCTAGGCATCTCCCTACGAGGTATCCCGTTATTCAAGGGTTGCTGGCCTTGTGATTCAAACCAAGGCATCCTAGACCACATAGCTTGGGGCATCTCCACTCCCTGAGGGTCTCATCGGGACGTTGGCTGATGGAATATCTATTAATTTAATTCATTTACACATTTCACCACATCACTATCTTCCATTAAGGCACGCTTATAACACCATCAACACACATATATCTCAAATAGCATGCTCATGTGCCAAAATCATAATGCCATACCATGTATGAGACACATTTTCATATACTATCATTCCAGCCTATTTCATAGCAATTCACGCACACATAATAAGCACTACTTGTGCACTGGCATCAAGCACAGATTCACAGTTTGCTAGACTTATCCCTCACCACAGAATATGCATTTTCTAGTGAGAGAAACATAAAAGACAGCAACTAGACCACAAATAACCCTTACTAGCAAAACCAGACCTGCTAAATCTAGAAACTTAATTAAATAAGTCCAAAAATTTTCAAAATTTAAAATTTTATAACCAACACTCAAGCAAACATTTTTCATGATGAAAAGCTTAACTAATTCCTTCTAGAATAATAGCAACAACTTGCATAAAAACAACCAACAAAATAGTTTTAGTATCTAAAATACAAGTTCTTAAAACCAGTCTGCTTTGAAATTCAAAACTCATTTATTTGCTTTGAAATTTGACTATGTTATACTTCAAAATGTGCCGAACAACTTTTGTAAAGAAACTATTTTGAAAATCGAACCATAAGACTTGGTAAAAAGTAAAAACTCGTTGAATACCGAAAGGTCATAGATTCCATCACAAAACAACTTATTGACTTGCATGCAACGAAGCTGGTAACTTAGTTGTTTAAATCCAAAATATCTCAAGTAAAATATATGTTACAAATAAAGATGTTTAAAACATTTTTCATGGACAAAGCTACCACAAATTTGCAACATATTTCAAATCACAAAATCAATAAGTACAAAAGGTTCAATAGAAAAGATCTTAAGAATAACCTACCTCAACTTCTAGGATCTTAGCTCATGCAAGCTTATCATTCAAAACTTTAAAAAAAAAACCTACATACAAGACTTCTCACATATTATAAGACGCATGCAAGCTAAGATTATCCAATGATCTAGCTCTTATGACTCAAGAACTAGATCGAACTAATCCACCCTCAAGCACTGAGAGCATATCGAAGCTTAATAACTAGCTTCTTCCTTACCTAGTTTTAGGACTCAAAAATGGCTTCCTCAAGCTATCTTGAAGGCTGGTTGCTCCTCTATTCACTGGTCCCTCGAAGAATAGTACGAAAATGAGAGATTTTGGGGGGAAAGAGAGAGAGAGGTGTTGGGCAAGTAAAGGGGAAGAAGGAAGAAGGAAGAAGAAGAACCAAAGAGAAGGAAGAGGAAGGGAAAAGTGAGGGAAAATGATTGCAATCCTTCAAAAATTTCCCCTACCGATAGCCATGTGAGATAAAAGATTGGCCAGGGAAAATTAAGGTAATCATGAGGGTTAAGTTGGCGAGTTATAGGAGGAAGAGAATCCATGTGTAATTTTCTTCACCGATTGCCTCAACTTCTCTGCTAGAACTACATCATTTGTTGATGCTGCATCAGCAATATGAATTTTAAGTTGAAGATCTTGTGCTTTTTCAACATTTGGTCTTGTTCTTCTTCTTGGTTTTGTTGAGATTGAGATGAGGTTGGGGTTGGTGTTTTGGCGAAACAAGTTCTCAATTACTTATATCCATTTTCACATTTGATTATTGTAGGTATGGACTTATTTGTGGGCATGGCCCTATGCTTAAGTCTCATCTTGTCTTTTCTAAAAAAAAATTTGGATGTTGTATTCTATGCAACTTTTTCTAACATCAATGCATGCCTTTTTTGACATCATTGTATTGACCTTGTTATTTAACATTAGCATATGACAATTTTAGGATGATGACTATGGTTGTTTCACTTGGATTCAAGTCCACATTTGACGACAAAGAGATGATTTCCTAATTAAAGTTTTAGAAGGAATGAATGGCTTAAAGAGTAAAAATGGTGGAAAACAAGTTAGGTAACACTAAGCAATAGTTCAATTCTCTGCACAGTATGTTGCTGGAAAGGATTGAGCATGTGATGAACATGAACAACAATGTGAAAGTTGAAGTCTTGAGACCAAAAAAGTGAAAGATAGACATGAAATATGGTTGTAATGAATGACACTATTGTACCATTGCTGAAACAATATATTGGCTTCTACTTGGTTGTTACTTTTGACATATGAACTGATGTATGTCAATTGTACTAGAACATGTGGTTTTTAGTTTTCAAACTGATGAGTTGATGTGTGTTATACACTTATGTTGTTGCACATTAATTAATGTGGAAATGTGGTTTTTCTAGTATCCACTTCCATTAGATAATGACATAAGAATGTTGGTGATTATTGTCACTTTGGACTCCTTGGATGTTGTCCAAGAATGTGCATGTAATTTTTAAGGATAACATATTTCTTTCCTTAGAACATATTTGGCCATACTTATTATAATGAAATTACTCTTTTTTTAATTGAGAAAGATCCACCTTGATGTATGTTTTGATTTATAAATTTTTTAATATGTGTTGAATATATTATTCTTAACGTGAAAATATAAAAGTTGCAATCATTATTTTTTCTTCATTTTTAACAAATTACAATAAAAAAACTTAAATTGATCATATCAAATGACTTTTCAAATATATATTTATTAAATAGTATTTCTTCAAAATTATTTTTCAAGACACTTTTCACTAACAGTTTACTAAAACGGTCTTTGCATTTCATCAAACCTCTTTGAGTTAAATGTCTTTGCACTAACCTAAAGGCTTTTTCTAAAAACTAAACCAAATGCATCCATTATATAAAAGTCCGATTAAAGATCCTCGATTTGCGAAAACTAAAAATTGCAAATCCTAGCTTGGAAAACCAAAGTACCCTTCCAATTATAATCACAAACCAACAAAAAAAAATAATTAATTTGCCACTACTAACTCCGGCCTAAATCCTCGAATCCGATAATAAATCAAACTGCAGACAAAAGCCAAGATTTAAGTTAGCAAAACAAGAAGTAAAAACTCAAAATAGGAAACCAAATATATATTATATATTTTATATATATAATATATATATATATATATATATATATAATATAAAATGAGCGTCAAAGGAAGGTCGCGCGTAGAATTTCGAGCTCCGAAGTTCCTCCCCCATCGGAGAACCGCGAGGGGCGGCGCGTCCAATCGCTCCGACGGGAGAGAGAGAGAGAGAGAGCACCGCCTCGAGCGACCGTCGTTGCATTCTCCGATCCTCCTCTAGGGTTGATCGAATCGACGCGATTCTTGCCGCCATGGAGGATCAGGACGGGATTCTGCTGAGCAGCCTCGGCGTCGTCTCCGCCAATCCCGAGGACATCGAGCGCGACGTCCTCGCCCAGGCCTTCGAGGTACGCTTCCCTCATGTTCCCCCCCCCCCCCCCCTTTCCGTCGATTCGGTCGGATTTCCTTTCGCCGCGGATTGCGCCGCGTGCCCCGTCTCGCGACGCTGAGGACGATCGGTAGTGTTAGTCTGGCTTATGGTGAGGAGAATCCTCCGCGGGCGTTGACTGGGGTTCCGAGTTCGGCGATATCGCCGCTTGCTAGGTTTTCAAGTCGCCGGCTCTCTGAGCTGACCGACATTAGCGCAGTGGCGAAAGCTCGATACTTGTAAAATTTGGCGTTTGCGATCGGTCTGCTTCGCCGTGTTTCGTGAATTGTGCGTCCGCCTGAACACAATGACAGTATGAATTGGAGTGGGATTCTGTCTCGTGCTCCTTCTCATAGCTTCCTGAGAAAGGGAGTGGTATCGTGGGTTTTACACTGCCACATGTCGTATATCTTGGCGATAAGATGAATAATAATCGGCTGATACGTTTTTATTGATAGGAAAAACATTGACGGTAGCGTTTTAAATGCAGGCAAAAGGCAATGCTAGAGATGGTAAAGACCCTGAAGGGGAAGTTCCAGAGAATCCGGAGCCGTCATCTTCTGCTCAGGAGAAGCTATACAATAAGTTGAAGGCAATACAATTGGAGATAGATGCTGTTGCATCTACTGTTGAGCAGGCGAAGGATGTGAAGAGCGTTGAGGACGGAGCTCACGAAGGTAGTAGCCATGGAGGAAATGATGCCGATGAAGATCCTAGAAATGTTTTTCAGGCTTCTTTCGGCAATTCATCTCTTCACCATGCCTTGGCATCTGATAGATTGAGAAGTCTAAGAGAGACTCAGGCTCAGCTTGAGAAAGAACTAGTAGAATTACGGGAGGGCAACCCTAATAAGAGCAGTGGCGATTACAGAATGTTGAGAAATATCGTGAAGGAAAAGCCCAGACTGAAACGAAAATCTAAAGCGGTTCTGCAGCCAAGCAAAAATCTAGAAAAGCGACAGAAAATTGTTTCTTTTCGTGATGACGATGATTTTGATGCAGTTCTGGATGGTGCATCCAATGGCTTTGTCGAAACGGTATGTTAGGACAGTTGAGTTAATGTACTTTTTATTGGACTTCTTTAAGTGAACTGCATGTTTTTAATATCAAGGAAATAGAAGTTTGAATGCTGATGTGAATTTGAAAGGTTACCAGGAAAGGGATGCATTGGTCCGCAAAGGTGTTTTGACTCCATTTCATAAGCTTAAGGGCTATGAACGTGGTATTCAAGATCCAGAGACATCAAAAAGGTTTAGCCTCTCTGAACAAGAAGCAAGTGGCAATGACCTTGTGACTGCCAGTGTTGATAGAGCTGTTAAATCAATGTTAGAACTGGCTCAAGCTCGCCCAACCACAAAGCTGGTAGATTCACAAGCATTACCCAAGCTTGAAGGGCCCACAACGCCATTCCAAAGGTTAAAAAAACCTCCAAAATCTCTGAGTTCCCATGAAAGTGAGGGAGAAAAATCTCGAGCTTCTGGGAAGAAGAAGAGGCCTTTGCCAAGCAAGAAATGGAGAAACATTGTTTCTCGTGAAGAAAGGCAGTCTACAGATGATGGTACCTCAAATGCTTTGCTAATATTAGTGCAGCTCCTTGGCATTTTTAATGTCTTCTTGGAATTGTATTGTTCTTGGTTTACTGTATGATTAATTTACTGGTTATGATAACTGTTTTGCCAAAATGTCATGGTTACTATGTGGATTTGTTCTAGTAATTCTGCTTGATGGGGACTGATGACCTGATTTTATGCGGTTGATGAGTACGATATGTTTGTCCTTTAGTTGCTAGCATTTTAAAGTGAAACAATTTGGTTGTCTCTTATTGATATTATCATGGATTTATGCTTGATGCAATGACCTTATTCTCTGGAAAAGAGTGATCGCCTGAGGGCTCTTCATTTTCCTTTGATGGATATGCAAATTCATAAAGACAAAATGGGTACAATAGAGGATGCTAAGCCTGCCATAGAAAGCTAGACAGCATAACCAACCAAAATTCAGACCAGGATCTCTGAGGCTATAACTTTTAATTTTGTGCCAACAGCCAACTGATTGCATGTGTTCTTCATCACTAGTGGCCCTTGCATAAGCTGCAGAATATTGTTTTTCAGGTGTTACTTTGTTATGATTACAAAATAGTTACTGCTGCTTTATTTGACTCAATTTGATCAAAGAGTATGCGAAAGTGAACAATCTGAGTGATTCTTTCGCTCAACAGGTTCTTATCTGTTGGTAAAAATGTGAAATCAATTTGTGACAGTCTCAATGAATTGATATGACCTTTGAACTTTTCAAAGTTTTTACTTTCAGTTTGAGGTAGTGTTCCATCTTCTCATAGTTTTGCCTTTGCATGATCAATGTGTATTCTCTCTGCTCTGTTTACCTAATTACTCGATAATGCTCTGATTTGTCATAAAAAGCGTATAATTGTCCATTAATTAAGATATGGTGGTTTTCAAAAATCATGCATTTGTAATGTTGTACAATCTTTGGGAAATTAGTGAAAATGACTCTTTGCCTTTTGTAATTTTTTTTTTTACTAAAAGGACTTTATGTCACTCATCAAACTTCCTCTTTTTTCAGATGATGCAAGTGATAACTTGGTAACATCTAGTTATGAAGGTGATGTAAAAGAGGAAGGTGAAGAGGTAGATAAAAGTCTATCTCCTTGTGTAGTGCTAGAAGGGGGCCTGAAAATCCCAGAATCTATCTTCACCAAACTTTTTGACTATCAGAAGGTAGGAGTACAGTGGCTGTGGGAATTGCATTGCCAAAGAGCTGGTGGAATAATTGGAGATGAAATGGGTCTGGGTAAAACTATTCAGGTCTTATCTTTTCTTGGTGCACTCCATGTCAGTGGCATGTATAAGCCAAGCATTGTTGTGTGCCCTGTTACCCTTTTGCGACAGTGGAAAAGAGAAGCAAAGAAATGGTATCCCAAATTTCATGTGGAGATATTACATGACTCTTCACAAGATAGTTACTTGAAGAAGTCTAAAAACTCTTATGAAAGTGATGATGAGAGTGAAGGTTCACCCGATGGGGACTTTGCAGAAACTTCGCGATCAAAGAACGCCAAAAGATGGGATCCACTGATTAAATGTGTTTTGAGATCAGAATCTGGTCTCCTCATCACTACATATGAGCACTTGCGCTTGTTAGGGGAAAAATTACTGGACATAGAATGGGGTTATGCAATTCTGGATGAGGGACACCGAATCCGGAATCCTAATGCTGAGATTACCCTTGTTTGCAAACAGCTGCAAACGGTTCATCGGATAATTATGACAGGAGCACCCATTCAGAATAGGCTGACGGAGTTGTGGTCTTTGTTTGATTTTGTTTTCCCTGGGAAGCTGGGGGTATTGCCAGTTTTCGAGGCAGAATTTGCAGTCCCTATTACAGTGGGTGGTTATGCCAATGCTTCGCCACTACAAGTATCTACTGCTTACAGGTCGACATTCTAACATCTTGTTTAAATACATTGGTGTTTGGCATGTAGCATCATGGAGCTTAGTTTGTGATTTAATGGATCTTTCACCAGGAGTCATGGATGTCATGCCTATGTGTCTTTTTTAAAGTCAAACTAAATTATTACATCCAGCTAAGCTGCATTGATCAGTTTCTGATTGCGTAGCTAGAGCTTGATGTACTTGGCGCACACTTGACATATTAATGCCTTACAATTTTCTTTATATAGGTGTGCAGTAGTTCTACGTGACCTAGTCATGCCTTATCTTCTTCGCCGGATGAAGGCTGATGTCAATGCACATCTCCCAAAGAAAACAGAGCATGTCCTTTTCTGCAGCCTTAATGCAGAACAGAGATCTGTATATCGAGCTTTTCTTGCTAGCTCTGAGGTGGAGCAGATACTTGGTGGGAGTAAAAATTCTCTTTATGGAATTGATGTGATGCGTAAGATATGCAACCACCCCGATCTGCTCGAGAGGGAACACGCACACCACAACCCTGACTATGGAAATCCTGAAAGGAGTGGAAAAATGAAGGTTGTTGCTGAAGTGCTCAAGGTTTGGAAGGAGGAGGGACATCGTGTTCTCCTTTTTGCCCAAACTCAACAAATGCTTGATATTCTTGAGAGTTTCTTAGTTTCTGGTGAATATAAATACCGGAGAATGGATGGTCTCACTCCCGTTAAACAGAGAATGGCTTTGATAGATGAGTTCAACAATTCGGATGAAGTGTTTATATTTATCCTAACAACAAAAGTTGGTGGTTTAGGGACAAATCTAACTGGGGCAAATAGGGTGATCATATTTGACCCCGACTGGAACCCTTCAACTGACATGCAGGTACTTCATTTAAACGTTGAAGATGATTTTCTTTGTGCCGTTTACTTTTTTGATGGTTTAAAAATTATTAGTTGAAAAACTAAATCCATTATGTACTGACAAAAGAGCTTGTCTTTCCTTTCTCTTTTGAATTTACGCACCTTAAAACGTAGGGCAGGATGATATGCATGGCATGCAGTTGTATAGGCAGGGTTTGGTTAAGCTTTTGAAATGTTTCATTCAGAATGTGCATGTCTTCCGTGGCCTTTCTTGCCTATTTAAAAATCTGTGCGTGTGATGCTTGATTTTTTAGCATAACTTCAAATTTGAAAAAACAGTCTTGCACATCTTGTAAGATTTAAGTGTATATGAATGTTTATTTATCTTTGTCACAAATGGAGAATTAAATTTGGTTTCTAATTTTTGAAAGAGGAAGACATCTGTGGAATAAAAGAATGTTCAAGTTGCTTCCTTTCTTTGGTTCCCTCCTACTATGTTTGGTTTTATATGTAAAAAATTTGAAGATCATGTAATAATGTTGAAACATTGACTGGGTTGTTGAGTTAAGCATTTGAAATTTGATCTAATACTTAATTATTTGCTCTTCCTATGAAAGGCGAGGGAGCGTGCTTGGCGTATTGGTCAGACACGGGATGTAACGGTATATAGATTGATTACTCGAGGAACCATAGAGGAGAAAGTTTATCATCGGCAGATTTACAAACATTTTCTCACTAACAAGATATTAAAGAATCCACAGCAACGAAGGATTTTCAAAGCCCGTGATATGAAAGATCTCTTCACTCTTAATGATGACGGAGAGAGTGGGACTACCGAAACGTCAAATATTTTTAGTCAGTTGACTGAGGACGTAATTGTGATTGCACAACAAAATGTGAGGCAGGATAAGGGTAAAGTTCTGAATGTCGCTGCTTCTAAGGATGGTGATTGTGCAAGCGGTAGTAAGTCATATACTGGATCTTCAAGAAAGAAAGGAAAAGAGAGAGTGAATGATGATAGTGGAGAAGTGGACGGAGAAGCTGATATCTTAAGGGGTCTCCTAGAAGCCAATGGGATACACGTAAGTTGATTTCACTTGGCTGGTTTATTTGTTTGAGTTTTTAATTGATATGTGAAAGTGTGTCAAAGGTCTGCTCTGTCATTGAAAACTATCTCCTAGAAATTGATATGAAGCATGCTTCTTGACAGCAGTGAGAAAAGTTTCTTCACAATTGAATGATGTCCTCTGGATGTACCTTGTTTAGTTAAATTTACAGCGGTGTGCATGTTCTCACTTCTATTTTTATGCCGTTCATATTCATCTTTCTAGAGTGCCGTGAATCATGATATCATCATGAATGCCCATGATGGAGAAAAGATAAGACTCGAGGAGCAAGCATCCCAGATTGCAAAACGAGCAGCAGAAGCATTGCGCCAATCACGACTGATGCGAAGTCATGACAGTGTATCAGTCCCAACATGGACTGGAAAATCAGGGATGGCGGGAGCACCATCAAGTGCAAAGAAGAAATTTGGTGCTACAGTTAGTTCCAAGTTGTTGAATAATTCTTCTAAAAGGTCATCAGATGAATCATCTAGCAATGGAACAAGCAATGGCATTGTGGCTGGTGTCCAAGCTGGGAAGGCATTATCTTCGGCAGAATTGCTGGCTAAAATTCAAGGAACTCAACAGAGAGCATTATCTTCAGCCGAGCATGGGTCTGTTTCTGGTTCTGGTGACTTGAGAAGACCGGATGTGGGGTCGTCAACGTCATCACACAGCTCTTCTCACGTCCAGCCAGAAATATTGATTCGTCAGATCTGTACATTTTTACAGCAGAGAGGTGGAATCACTGACTCAGCTACAATAGTGCAGCATTTCCAGGACAGAATACCTTCAAATGACAAATCATTGTTCAGAAGTCTATTGAAAGCAATAGCGACACTTGAGAAGGACCCAAATGGGTCGGTTTGGATCCTAAAGCCAGAGTATCAATGACGGTGTCTCCCCTCCATTTTTGCCACTCATTGCTTCTTGGGTTGAGTGGAAGTTTGCCTGATTTTTTGCCGCTCTGTCGTGCCTTTTTGCTTTCTAGAATCCTGATTACAATTTTAGGTTTTTGTCGTAGAGTGTACATAAATTCTGGACTTCTAGGGCAGGTTGTAACTGAGGAAACTAGTTAAAATTGATATGGCACAGGTCCTCAAGTTGTTTATAGCGCCTGAGACTGGAAGATGGACAATTCATTGCTTCAGATTTTATAGCCAATTTTGTAATTACTAATCTAGTGATGTCACTTCATCTTGTAAACATCACTTCCTTTGTTCCCTTTTTTATTCCCTTTTACCAACAATCACGTGGGTGAATATTTAAAACTAACAAGCAGTGAATGCTCTATTTCAAACTCTTTATAGCAAATGGTATGGCACCCTTCTCTTCCTCAGAAATTAGGGTTTTGCCCGGAAACCTTGGATAATATTTTGCCTGAGTTGTGATCAATTTGACAGGCACAATCGACGTGAGATCTTACGTAAGATGTGTGATGGTGGTGCTGAAACCATAGATCAACTCTCTATACTTTGTCCTTTTGCATCATGAGTGTGGTTTGGCTCGAATCTTTGTATTTGAACTGATAATGGTACGTGAGAACATTGTTTCCTGGTTGCCTTCTCTGCCTAATGTATGTTGCGAGGAGTCTTATAAGAAGTGAATATGTATTGGTTGGGATACTCGGTGTTCTAGAAATGAGGCCACATTTGGGAATGAGAAGGGACTCACATGAACAAGCAATTGCTATGGCTACATCGGTGCTTCGTCAAATGGCTGGACCTGACTTGCGAAGATAAATCTTTGCTTTGGGCAGTTCATAGCCGCATAGCTTTTAAGAGGTTTCCTACTGACGGTATTGACTTTGTCAATCGGATGGTTGTTAGTTGTTGTGCATAGTGATTCCTCTCCAGCCATGTCTGCAACTTGCTTGTTTGCTGAACGTAGTTCATTTCATTAAACATTGCGTTCTTGCTTTAGTCATTTTGATTTGTGTAAAGCGGCGAAAACTCGTAGGCCTCGTCATGGATGGCTTGGCAAAATCCACCTCAAACCATGTAAATCCCTCTATCATGCAAAAAGGCCAATTCTCAATGCTTCCACCAAGAGGGAAAAAAAAAAAAAAATCCCTGAAACTGGCTACTTCTGAAAGGCCATTCAATAGCTTGTGTGAAGAAGTTGGTGCTTGATAAGTTAGCAGAGTGGCCAAATGAAAATGGTCGACTGCAGTAACTTGTCCCTTCCTGTGTAAAGAATTTACATTTCCCAGAGTGAATTTGAGGATTACCTTTTGATAGCTTGTTACTGTAATCTGTTATTGATGCTGGCAGCAATAGCTATATCCATCAGTGTAGAACATTAGTAGATTCAGCAATATGCTATAACTACAACGGAGCTCGACGGAACATATGGACCTTTACATTTGTTGGCAGTGGCATTATAACTTCCCGCCTTGGTCATTAAATCGGTCTTCACTAGATAATTCTCGTACTGTACTCGGTGCAAATGAAAGAGGCTTGGTTCTCTTTTTCCTCTGGCTTTGAGGACGATGTAAAGTCGTAATAATAACATTCTATCGGTTTGAGTTCCAAAAGAAGAGATCCAGTCACTTGTAAATTAATACTCTCACTCAAATTTTAGTCTCTGAATCTTGATAATGCAGAAACAGCATTCCTTTTTAACTAATTGCAATACCAAGCGAATTATCGAGTGAAACCCACTTGAAATCAAGAGCATTCCACGTAAAAACACTCATGCACAGAAACATCAACACAACTACAAAATCCAACTCAAAACAGGTAATACAAACTTTCATATCATGTGAAAAGTCAAAGGTGTAAAATCAAGAATATGGGTTGGACAAACATATGGTAACATCAAGCTGTCATTATTTCTCAAGAATTTACCACTTGCCTCAAAAATCACTTTTAATTAGTCTCTCGTAACTTTTTTTTCCCAGTACAACAACCAATATATAAATCATATCCCTCATTCCAAGCATCAGAATGCGGCCCATCCCGATGCTGTAGCAGTCTTGGTCGAACCTGAACTGGCTGTGGAAGGGAGGTTTTTCTGCAAATTACCAGATGTATATGTCATACGATTCACAAATTTGTTCTTCAACCACAATGCTTACACCACTTGGTACACAGATGGTCTACAAATTATCAAAATGAAGTTTGCACATATGTGCTAACACCGAAAACAGACTTCAGCACTATCAACACCGAGAGAGAATAAGTTGCTACAATTTCCGTATAGGTTTTAGAACAAATACCCGATTTCTATCCACAAATCAGAATAAACTTTTCTAGCATTACATGAATATAATGACCACTCAACGGTTA
Source organism: Eucalyptus cladocalyx (assembly GCA_017140615.1). Classification (NCBI taxonomy): domain Eukaryota; kingdom Viridiplantae; phylum Streptophyta; class Magnoliopsida; order Myrtales; family Myrtaceae; genus Eucalyptus; species Eucalyptus cladocalyx. The sequence continues at coordinate 36,966,185 of CM029526.1, forward strand.
TTATTACATTAATTATACAAAAACCATCCTTACAAAGGAAATGAGGGGCTCCTGCCTGATTGCAAACATGAATTATGAGGACAAACTTTCCCACAGGGAGGTAGTGGTGGAATGCAACCGTATGAAGCTTGACAAGCATAGTGCATTATTACCAACGGTGATACACACATTCATGACCAAAAGAGTGATATCCATTTAAGCAGAGAAAACTACTACACAAAATTAGTAAACAAAGAAATTCAACTATTGTGTGAAAGAGAGGATATTTTGTTTAACTAATTTCTTTTACGATTGATCATTAGAATCCAAATTAATAGGTCTTTTCCAATAAATATGTGAATGGTAATGTCTTCTTAAATCCTAAGAAATCAATAAATTAATCATCTTTTTTATGTAAAATGTTTTCTCTCACAACAAAATACTTCAGTTAATCACAGTGTACAAGTACTCTCTCTTTGATTGTCATGCAATGACTTGCAAGTGTTAATGTATCCAACGCCCAAGCAGAAGTGACAATCCTCTTTCTTTTCCGCAATTTACTAAGAAGCAAATAACGTGACAATTACAGCCATCCTTTCCTACAACCCAGCCTGAAAAATCTGATGCCCTCAGCTTCTCCATCCTTATCCTTTTATTTCAAAAGGTCTGAGCATCTCTATCCTTTTAAGGCAATGCCTATTTGCAACACAATCACTGACGAAGCTCATCAACAACTGTTAAATTGCCTAATCTACACCATCCTCTCATGCGACAAACCAAATTTGCTCAGCCCAAAACTCAGATTTTCTCTCTTCAAGTCACACTGTCTTTAGCATTCGGTGACAGGAGAAGAGGCCTGCCATAGAAATTTAATAGCACAAAATACAGGCATCCGTAATGGTGGCTGCCGGGAAGGTCAATCATCAGCTAGCACATAGCTTGTTGAGACACCACATTTTAATCAGGCAAGAGATTCCTCCCGCCAGCAAATAATCCTAACCAGGGACTAGAAAATATGATTATATACATGTATGAGAAACCTATTTTGAATGAATGCAGGATATTAGTGGACACGTTCCAGCAGGTGAGGTTGAACCATGTGTTTAGAGAAGCTAACTGCTGTGCATATGCACTTGCTGGGTTAGGGAATGATTTTGAGACGGAATAGGTTGTTTTTTATGATATCCCGACTGGCTTTTGAACTTGTTGGCTAAGGATGATGTAACTAATGCTCTAATATTTCTGCTAATGCGAGCACTTTAGACTCATGTTTTGAGAGGTATGCCTCCCTTCTTGGTTGTGTAATATGTAGGTCTCTTCATTTGTTGCTTAATGAAGTTCTGGTTTTACCCAAAAAAAAAAAATAAAATTGTGAGATAGCTGATCAAAACGAATCTGCAAAAGAAAAAACCACCTTGGGTTTGTGACAGGGATTGGGAATCACAATCATTAGAAAAAAAAAATGTTTGTTTTTTACTTTCTTGCAGAAATGATAATAGAATAATTCATGAAACAAAGCAGAAGAACCAGAAAATTTGAAAAATTTACAAGGAGGAAAAAGCCAAAGCATGTTCTTCTAAAAGTTAGCTTGATAAAACAGGATTTCTTTGGGGAAAAAAATAAAAATAAAGTCAAGAAGAGCTCCATGACTTACATGCCAAAACAAAAACAACTTATGTGAAAATATTCACTATGACTTTGAATGACTTCATATTTTGATGTATACATTTTCATGATCTGACATGATAAATATTAAAAGGAAAAAAAGAATCAAATCTCAACCACCAAGAACAAAAGTTCAAGCAAAAAACTGTAGCAAAGCCATTCCATACACACCCTAAATTAGCAAGTCAACAAAATGGCGGAGGCAGATATGACAAAGAATCAAGTCTGTATTCATACCTCTAGTTGAGATAGATCTGACAAAGCATCAGTGCCTCGTCTAGTATTTTCCTTGGTCTTGCCGCTGAGACCATGAGATGCAGAGGTCATCCTGGCAGCAGCAGGATCATTTGGAGGGGGAGGGAGAGGAGACCGTATTTTTCCAGCTGCACTGGGTGGTGGGGCAAGGCTTAGAACTTTTGGTTTTCCACTCCCAGAAGGCCCTCCTGACAGTCCAGCGGATGAAAGCATACCAGTTCCACCAGAAGGCTTGTGCTTCACATTTATCCTAATAGTTTCACCTTCCTACGATCCAATCAATATGTAGTCAGTTCCTTCAGCATCAATTTGCAGCAACTTGAATAAACGCCGCAGGTTAGCAATACTTATTAAAATTAATACCATAGCACGAGAAAACCACCACATCCCAAGTGAAGCTCAAACTTGCCAAATGAAGTAAAATTAATATCTTCTTCTATGTACAAGAATTTAGAAGAAATATACGCATTAAGCAAGACATTACAAGTACCAAAATGTCCACTGTGAGGAATCATATCACTTGAAACTTCTTTTCAGCTGAGTACAGCTCAATGGATCTAGAAAGCCAAATTGATTATATGAGGCCCATTCATTTTAAAGATTTGATTTCATCTTACCATAAAACCTTTCTCATTGAGATTTGCAATGTAGAAAATTCTAATGGTTCAGAAAGTATGTAAATAAAACTATCCTCAGTGAATGAAAATGAGAAAGTAAAATCTTCTCATTCTCCCTTCTTTCTCTAGATCTCAAATTTGAAGATTTTTCATTCACGTCTGTCCCAAGTACATTAGATAGTCAAAAATCAGCACTTTTGTTTGGATAATTTATATGGAATCAAAGGCAATCAAACACATTTTGCATTCCTTCTCTAGCTATCTTTTCCCCACTTCAGTCTCTTCATTTCTCCTCTTTTGAAACTAACTAAATGTGTGAAATCTCAAGTTCCATATCCAATAGAAGAGGCCATATTGAGTGATTTATGAGTCAACACCCACCCCCGAATGGTCTTCAACTTGTATGGTTACTTGGAGTACTCCCACATGGGCTGGGCAAGGTCGTTACAGATAGTACTAGAGTAGGACAACCTCCAACAGATGTGTGATTCGTGGAAGGACTAGGCTAGTACCTGATTCAATGAGACCTGATTTGATGAGAGTAGGGGTGATCGCCGAGGCAAGAGGACTCGGACTCCTGACGTGCTTCCAGGATGGCGAAGGGGACAGGATTATACTGGACTACACATCAAACACAGAAAGTATCGCTGGGCGATACGGGCCAACAGAGGAGGATGTCTGTTCTTTAAGCGAGGAACTTTGTGACATCTTAACTCCCGCATCAGTTGGGAGAAACCTTGTTGAGTGATTCATAAGTCAACATCCAATTTGGTTAAAATAAAGGGTCTTGTTTGATGAGGGTCAAACCCTCAAAAGGAGTGCCTTTAATAACCATACAAAGTACCCTTTGTAAATCAATACAATCTATCTACATTACCATTTCATGAAAGAGAGGATTTTGAAGCCACTAATTGGTGCACTGCTACCTCTGGTCTCCCTAAAGGACCATATAACACGTCTATCTGTTTATACATCCTACATATGCTTAGCTGCAAGTCCCATAAACTAAGACATACTTGAAGCTTTGATTGAAAAGAAATCGCAGTTAAAGGAATATGAAAGTCCTGGCAGACCATCTATCTTGATCTTTATCTATAATATCAACCCTCAATAAGTATTTACTCATACTTCAAATAAGTTTGCTTATTAGTTGATCAGGACATATGTTATGCTGTGTCCCCTGACAAACACCCAGGAGTGGGCGATCAAGCGGTAAGCTACTTGATTCCCTGAAGAGACCATAAAGAAAGTCCTTGCACCTTAAGTGAAGGACTAGCACACAGACTCTGATCATATGGCCATTCCCTACTGAACAAAATACTAACTTTATCAGCTTATCCTCACGTTAAGATGCACAAACACAAAATCCTGATAAGATCAGAGGCAAAGATCCAATCTTACCAGATCCAGAAATACAAAGACTCAAACGCCAGGCCTAAAATACACCGATACGAGCACATTTCAACGATTCGCATCTGCTAAAGCTCCCGAAAAGAAAGCTGAAAACGTCCTCAATATACCTTCAACCGGTGATTAACAGCAGGGTGAATGTCAATGTGGCCATCGCCATCGCCCGCCCCCTCGCTCGAGCCCTCCTCCTTGTCGCTCTCCCGCCGCTTCACGTACTTATCGTGATCGGACAGCGCGACGTTGAAATCGAAGGCCTCGTTCCGCTCGGCGAACCCGAGGCCGATGAAGGCGTGCTTCCCGCGGCCGTCCTCGATCCGGAGCACGAAGTAGCGGGAGGAGTCGAGGACGGTCTCGACGGCGCTCTCCCGCTGCCCCGGGAGGACGAAGCAGGCGGCGAAGAGCTCGCCGGACCCGGGGTCCTCGAGGCGGATCTCGCAGCGGTCCTTGCAGGAGACGACGCGGAGGCGGCCGGACCAGATCTTGTCGGACTGGAGCCACTCGCCGCACTTGTACCCGCCGGAGGTGGGGCGCGGCGGGATCTTGTACACGGTGACCTCCCGGACGACGAGGAGCGTGTGCTCCAGCGCCTCCTCGTCGTCCTCGACCTCGAAGGACATTGCTCTCGATTTCCCTCGGTTCGGAGCTCTCGACGGCGGAGCGCTTTTGATGAAGACGAAGACGAAGGGGGCGTCGGCTCGAAGCTCCGGAGCTTATGGTTATGGGAGGAGGAGTGATCTGGATTTTGGAGTTCAATTTGAAAGGTCAACTAAAAATTGAGAGAGAGAGATAGAGAGATAGAGAGAGAGAGAATATGCTCCATTGGCGTCCTGCTCCAAACTTACCACCGTCTCAATTGCATGCGTAGGATTCAAACTAAGGCGAAAGGTGTAATTTTCGAAAGATGTGATGCTCTAATCTCAATTGATGTAGATGTCTAGTGAGATTCGTGATTCGTCCGTGACATCACATTGGATCTCATAAGCGCACTTGATAATAATTTCGGATAAAAATTTTAAGTTTAAAATATGTTGTGTTAGAGTTATGATGATGGTAATTCATTTTCTCTCTTGTTAAAGCTCGAAATTTGAGGTCGTGTGTCCATCGACACTGATTTGGTGGCATTTTTCGAAACTAAGAGTCCCAAACTAGTATGTATGGCAGGCTGAAAACAAAGAGAAAATCTAAGTATAGAAAGAAGTGGTGATAAGGATCACCAATGCCTCTTGGTCTCGTCAAGGCATGAAGAAGCCGCCAAATTCGATGAGTGGTGGTATTGGACTCACCACCCTTCTCAGAATCTTCGGTAAAGGTCTCCCAACTTCAATGAGATCCAATCAAGGGTCGTGCCCCTAACAAAATGTAATCGGAGTGGCTCGATTCTGATGTTTCATGCAACCTAGGGCTAAAGTCGAGAGTCTCCAACAAGACCAAGATATCTTCTTTACCTATGCTCCGGCGCCTACCTCTCTTATTCTTTTATCTTTCTTCTGAGGTTGCTTTCTACTAAATGTTCACACGCTGGTGGCTGTACCTAACTACTTTCAATGAAAACGTGTTCAAGACAAGGAATCGAACAGTCAAGCACTCGTGCAACTTTTCGGGAGGCCCGTCCGGGGGCCCAACACGGGAAGATTTGGGATCCAATGGGCTCGACTCGAGGCCCATTCCAACCTCCGCATCTGCCCAAGTCAAGCCCTACTCCAGTCCACAAAGCTCGAGCGGGGTCTTCCCTCCCAACCGAGTCAAGGAGGCTCGGGGTTTTTCCATCTCGCTCAGTCGTCTCTCAGTCTCGACGCCTTCTTCGGTTTCAGCCCCGATCGCCGATCTGGTCGTCGCCGCCGTCGGTACGAGCCTTCGCTCGATCCTCTCCTGGCCTCCTCCCTCATCGAATTCGGTGGTGTCTCGCGCTTCGTCGCTCGCTGATCGGGCCCGTCTTCTCTCGGCATTTGCAGGTATGGCGAGCACCCGGATGACTGGTCTCCTGATGCTCGCGCTCGCGGCTCTGTCGATCTGCAGCGCCGCGTCGATCTTCCGTCCGGTCACGGATTCCCACCGATCCGCCGCTCTCGAGCTGTTTTCGCCCGTCGATGGCTCCTTCGCGAGGTCTGCTTTCCGTCGTTGCTTTGTCGTTTGGTGATTGATGTAAAATCCCCGCTAAACTCTAGATCTGCTGCTGGTTTTGAGTTCTGATGTCGTTTTGCCTCGGTCTCTCTCTCTCTCTCTACCAGCCGATGGTTGCTGGGGAGCTAGTGAAAATCGAACTTTGGAGTTCCTGTGCTTTCATTGTTTAGTTCGGTTGTTATGGATTCGCAATCTATGTGTAAAGCGAGTAGCTGAACTTTCACTGGAAATTTCAGCTTAGAAGAGGCGTACGAGGCATTACGGACATTCGAGATTCTCGGAGTTGAGAAGAAGGGTGATGTGAGCGCCGCCACTTGTCCTTCCGTCACATCGGTTCTTGGTTCGTCTTCAGCTCCGAAAGAGTTGTTTTTTGCCCTGAAAGTTAACAGCATCTTGAAATGCAATGTGGACGACGCCTCCTTTGAGGTATTTCTTCGCTCTTTGCTCCTTGCTTTTTGCCTTCTCTCTTTCTCTCTGACTTCCCAGTCGAGGGATGTTAAAAATTCCTTTTTTTGAGGCTTAATGATTTTTCTCTTTTATGGAGGTCGTTGCATCAAGGCTTAAAGCTGTTGTGAGTGATGCAAGTTCGTTACTTGACTTCTACTACTCAATTGGTGGACTTCTTCTAATCAAGGTAAATAGAGAATATTCTGGAAATCCATTCTTCATCGATTGGAGGCATTAATTTTCATTATTACACCCCTAAGGAAGATTTCAGCTTCAATTTTGGTCCTTTTTCATCTCAAGCAAACTAATTCTTCCTTTGTCGTGAACATTTCTAGGATCAAACTTCCGGAGTTGAAGTTCTTCTTGGTGATGCTGAAGGAACTTTTCAGTCGATCAAGGTATGTTGATACCCTTTGTAAACCTCTGATTAAAAGGAACTGGACTGTCTAAAAATTCACTACAATAATTAGGCTCTTAAATATCACTATTCTGTAGATTTTTGGGTTATGTATATGGGGTGATTCGATGGATGAGGACTTCTTGGCTAGACCCAAAGTTTTATATGCTTCATTTTCTTTGCCTTCTTTTGTAAGGAGATCCATTTTGACATTAAAATGACCCTTCAACTTAGTAATGGCATTGTTTGGTAATGTACTTTAATCTTCCAATTCATTGACAGGCTCTCAGCCAGAGTGATGGAAGGTGGCGCTATAGTTCCAGCAATCCTGAATCTAGCACGTATGCTGCAGGTAAAGATTTTTCCTGTCTCTGCTTTACTATGTCAGACTTTTCTTGTGTTTAGGATCTAGCTGTCTTCTGTAATTACACTTAGTTTGATGATGTTTTCTCTTGTAGGATTGGCACTTGAAGCCCTTGCTGGTGTCATTTCGCTGGCTTCACCTGAAATCAATCCGTCAATGGTGATTCTACCTTACTTCCTCTGAAAAGGCCTATAATAAATCTGAATGGGGAAAATACGTATTTACTGATATCTTTATCTTCCCAAGTCTTTATATCTTCAAAAATTTCTAACTTGATGTTAATGAGCTGGTTAGGCATGCATTATGATCTATAATTTTTCTCCTTAGTCAGGTTATGTATGTTTTATCTAAGTATGCATCTTTTGGCTTTCCCAGCAAAACAAAAAAGAGAGTTTAAATTTAAAAGATTATGAACCCTTTGTATGACTTAGATGTCGATATTTATCTGTTTTTAAAGATGTGAGGTGCTTACTTTGGATAAAAGTCCAACCTTGCATGCCAAAACAAAAAGTATGAGGTGAAGGCCGAAAAAGGATTATTCCAAACACACCTTGAATTCGAGCTCTTAACTAGGCATTCTGTTTCTTTCTTTTTTCAATAGTTTCCCTGTTTAATTTGACTACTTTATCAACTTAAGATCATTTAAGGAAGAGATATACTTTGATGTTTTAGATGGACATGAAATTTTATTAGATGATTATTTACTACATGAATTTATCACATAGAAGTTCAATTTTGTGCTGCTTAATAATTAACATAATTATGGTGTCGTTATCAAGGGTTGATCTGTTATTGGTACCTTAATTGCTTGAATCACATAGATTGTAGGATTGGTGAAGTGTCTAGATCAAATGTAGATGACAGTGATACATGTAATAACAAGAATAGGGCACAGTTTTTGTTAGCTTCTGCAGGATACGTTCAATGAATTTGGCTATGTTATGACTATTATAAATCATCCTCAGTAGTTTGATAGACTCAATTTGAAATTGATAGAATAATGTGGTGTTTAGTCTTGTACTTACATCATCAAGGGTTTAGATATTTGATACCTTATATTTAACTGTAAGAATCCAATTAATCAGACATGTTGACTAGTATGAAAAAAAAGGCTCTCTAGCTGTTAGTAGTGTCAAAAGATTGCTCAGGATGCTGTCACTTGAAATGTTTCTATATAGTGAAAAGAAATTCAAAAGTGCTACTAGGTGGCCAATTTTACAGTTGCAAGCTGATAACTGCCTATTTATATTAGTAGGTCGATCTATGACATAGATGTGTGGCATACACAGTTGTTCTGCTTTGTACTGTCTGTTCTTGCTATATACATTTTGCTTGTACTGGATGAGATTGTTCTTTGTTTAACTTTCTGTTTGATGATAGATCCGCACCGTCAAGAATGATATAGTGAAGCTTTTCGACAGTATTGAAAAATATGGTATGTCTGATTATCATCTCTGCCTCATCCTTCTCATTTGAAAGTTAAGTTGTACTTATTTCTGGCCACTTGATCCAGATTTTTCTGTTCATTTAAGTTGTACATGGTCTATCGATACTTGAATATCTTCATAGTCCCTTCATTGGTTCATTGAATAGATGACATCTAGGCAAAGTGAAATTAAAATCTGAAGACGTTAATGACCTACACATAATGGCATTCGTTAACAGATGTCTCTAATCTACTTGTAAAGTCTACTGAATATTCCAGTGAAAAAAGTCTAATAGTTTATAAAAATAATACTTCACAGAGATGGCAAATCAGTAAAGTACAATGTACATTCTTGTTTCACTCAACAATTAGACATATTATTAAATGAATGGTGATCCTTGTTGTAGATGATGGGACCTTTTACTTTGATGAGAAAGTTGTTGATGCACGTGAACATCGAGGTCCGCTTTCAGTAACCTCATCTGTCATTCAAGGGCTAACAGCATTTGCATCTGTGACTTCGGAAAGTATAACTGTGAGTTGGAGCTCCGTATGTCTTGTGCAGGCTTTGTCAAGTAAGTTTCAGTGAAAATTTGTCTTAATGCATACATGCCTCCTTTTCCTTTTGTAGCTTCCGGAGGACAGAATATTGGGTTTAGCTAAATTCTTTCTTGGGATTGGAATCCCTGGTGATGCCAAAGACTTGTTCAATCAAATTAGTTCATTGGCCTGTTTAGAAAACAATAGGTAAGTGTCCATGGTCTGGACATCTTTTATCTGCTTGTTCCCTCTCATTTATCTGCGTGTTCCCATCTCTGATGTAACTCCCTCCCTCCCTGCCTCCCTCCCTCCCTTGGATTTCCTTTCGTGAATCTTCATAAACATATATGATCAGAGTTATAGCTACTGTATCTATATTTATTGGTCGGATTGATAAAATCTAGATGGAAGATGTTTATGAAATGATCTTGGTTAAGATGCTCTTTATAACTTGCCGTCAGATCATGAAGAAAATATAATTAGACCAGAGGACTTGCAGTTTTATAGAGCCTTTATCAAACAGATGGTCTAGCAGATCTGATTATTCTTTTTTATAGCTTGCAGTTTAGATATGAGACAAAACAGGATCTGGGATGTTTCTATGAAATAGAATTTGAAGTGTTAATTGAAAAGGAAAGGAAAAAAGGAAAATACAATAGGGAGAAAGTGGCTCTTACATTTTAGTGATAAGAAAACAATTTTGGATCTGATGGTCCTTTGTTTTGCTTCTCTTTTTGAACTTTCGGAAGCTTGGCACCTGTCTTATATGCTCCGCATTTGTCATACTGATTTTAAGTGGCCTATGATTAAATTGATATCATCATATTGGATTTCATGTACAAGATTCAGAGTAAAACAATATAATTCAGAAATAAAGAATAGGTTGGGAGAAATTTATCTGTGGTCTGTTTCAGCCAGAAATTAACATGAATGACATATTTTTCAAAGAGCTGTATTTTGACAGCAACCTCAACTTTAATGCCATGATGGGAAATGCATAAATGAAATTTTCAAAAGTGATTAGGAAGAAAAATGCATATGAAAGTTTTATGTGCTGATGGACCCAGCATAAGTTGAGCTTACTATCCTAATCATGTACATTTTCTTTCACTGTGTGTGCAGGGTTTCCATCCCCTTGATTTTATCACTTCCAAGCACAGTCCTTTCCTTGACAAAGAAAGACCTGCTGAAGGTCAATTTCTAGTGTGGAACTTTATTATATGCGTACCAGAAATGAACAGAATCTATAGTCCGTAATCAAGCACAATTTGAGCCATCTGAATTTCTTTTCTCCTTTCTGAAAAACATGCTTTAGACATCTTATTAGTTCTGAATTATTGCTTCAGAAATAAGTCAATCAAAATCCTTTTGATGAAAAGAATCTATACGTTTGCAAATGCCCTCAGTTAATAGTAGTGGACTAATGGAGCTAGTCTTATGGAATTTTGACGTAACAAGAGAATTGTCTTGATCATATAAATTAAATGTAAACATATCTGAAGGTCGAAAATGGAACAAGCAAATTTACAGTATGTATAATCTAAATATCAGGGTTTCCCGGGAAGGAAAGAAGGGTTGAGAAAAGAAATGACTGAGAAAATGAAGTTGATCAGTTGAAATTGTCCCTCCATATAGGCAGTGCTTGGACCTAGACATTGAAATTGCATTTTTTATTAGGAGAAACTTAAACGGGGACTATTAAGTTTGTATTTTGCATCATGTTTCACAAGGGGGTCATTATTGGCTCTTACTAAACTAGCCCCATTCATAAAGTCAAGAAGATAGTATGTTGGCCATGTTGGGGAAGATGATTTTCTTTTTAATCTTGATCTGGCCAGATGTTCTACATCTTAGGGGAAAGAAAATTTTGAGAACCTTTTAAATTACTGCAAAAGTGGCAGTGGATTTGAATTGGTCTCTGGTTGACTGTTGAAGCCTGGTTCATGCTATCTCTTTTCTAACCTAACTCTCCTTGCGACCTATGATGCCCACATTAGCTGAAGAGAAGAAAATGCCAAAAAAACTTATAATAAGATACTGAGATTTTTATTCAGTTCTGACAACTAAGTTCTCTCGGTTATTATCAATCAACATTAGGTATTGACATGCGCAAGAAAGTCAATGAGCTGGGAATTCTCATGATGTATGGAAGTCTGAATATGCAATCAAATGGCTGATCTGCAGTTTATTGCTTTCTTAGAATTCCAAAATCTTGTACTGGTCACTAGTTTGGGCTACATGATTGCAAGGGACCATTGTGTGCAGTAAATTATGACATATCTCAACAATACCATCATATTCCTGCAGCTTTGTTTATGTGGCCTTTTTAAAATCATGATTCTTATGCTTCTAAGTAAATACAGGTTAAGGTAAATACTGTGCTTGGTTCAAACTCTCCTCCCTTGAAAGTGAAGCTGCTTCGAGCTTTCAGCTCGGTTTCGAAAGATGCTCCTGTTATTGAGAGTCAGGTACAGTTGTACTTCTCTTTTTCTTGGTGGTAATAATTCTCCTCTGGCGCCAATCGAACTTATGGTATGATGTAATGCTGTTTAGTTTATTTTCTGATTATTTAAATTAACAATGTAGGAACTCAAGTATGATCTGGGGAGCACATTTCACAGCTTGGTATTGCCTGAGACCATTGATGTGGGAAGTTACATCTTCGTTTTTGAGGTACCTTTCTTTCTTTGGGCAGATGAGTATTGATTTGGTGGCAGTGGATCCTAGAATCATAATGCATCAATCCTATGTCCCACAGCTGGCACTTCAAGATTCAGAGGATGTGAATACGTATGCTACCGGAGGCCAAACTCAAATACCTATTTATATTACTGGAGTCATGAAAATCGAGAATGCTGCAGTCGCAGTGCTTGATAGTGATCTTGGGACTGTAGATACCCAGAAAAGGTTGGTCTGCTGCATTGTCAATTATGATCCAGATGCCTTAAAGTAATCTTCTCACTGGAAACTCTGGTCCTAATGATGGGGAATTGTTGTCATGAAGTTACTCAGTTAATTCAAACCTAGTTGTATGCCAAATTAGGTCTCACTCTTGTTTCCAATCAGCTAATCTCTGGTGGGTTGGAATGTGTATATTATTATATAACTTTCAGTATGATTTCATGAGCTTTTAGTATAGATTCCTCAGTAATGAACTTACATATGTTTAAATTTTGGACTACATTGTATCTGAACAATCGTGTGAGATGATCCATAGGGTCCCACTTGGATTAGTGGGAAAGGTTTATTTATTCTTTTAGACTGAAGCCATTGCTATTTGGAATTGATTTAATTATGCAAACTTCCACATTAAGAATCTGCTTCGTATCTAGTTCTTCAAATTGAAGTTGAAGGGAGTTAAATTGATGTGTTTGGATGTATTCAGCCTTAATCTGGATCAAGAAAATGATGTCTTGTTGTCAGCAAATCATCTCCAAAAGCTGCGACTTTCCTTTCGGTTGAGTACTCCACGTGGTCATACCTACAAGCCTCATCAGGTCTGCTACTCTACTATTATTTTCTTCTGTCCTTGAACAATATTGCTTGCCACAGAATGTGGATTGACTACTTTTTGGATGCAGGCTTTTCTCAAGCTGAAACATGAGACAAAAGTTGAACACATTTTTGTGTTGAAGATCTCAGGAAAACAGTTTGAATTGGTCCTAGTTAAGTGACGTGTCTTCTCTCCTTTATATTCCTAGCGTATGCCTATTTATCATATTTTGCTAGATGGTAAGCATGATTTGCCATTTGCATTGTCATAGAAGAAATTGGCGAAGATGCTACACATGCAACTGCCTGATCTCTTAATCTTTGTTAACATGAGGTTGTGAAATTTCATGGAAAAAAAGTTATTACAGTGACATCTAGACTGCACTCTTCTTTTCGGTTGCTCTTTGGCCATGTTCAATGAAACAGGACTTACATATAAATAGAAATTCAGATTGGGTTCTAGACTATATAGCTAGTTCCCTACAGATTTAGTAAATTGCTTGTGGTTTAGGAAGTTTGTCACTTTTTGCTGACTGATTGTACTGCCATGTAGGATTTCCTGGGACTGGTTGAGAAGTTCTTCTATCTCTCTGGTAGATATGACCTTCAGCTAACTGTTGGTGATGCTGTTATGGTGAGAATGGCCTCTTTTCGCGTATACTACTGCTGATTTTCCTAGCAAAGCGAGCCAATATGTGTGTAATGATTTTTTCAGGAGAATTCTTTCTTGTTGCCCATCGGTCACGTTGAGTTAGATCTACCAGAGGCTCCTGAAAAGGCACCTCGCCCTCCTCTGCAGCCAGCTGATCTCTCTTCAAGATATGGTCCCAAAGCAGAGATTGCCCATGTCTTTAGAATTCCTGACAAACGTCCACCTAAAGAGCTCTCTCTTTCTTTCCTGGGTCTTTCCCTCCTGCCATTACTTGGGTTCTTGGTTGGGGTTAGTTTTCCATATCCCTCTGCATCTGCATATTTACAATATAATAAGCCTAGTTTGCAGTTTTGCACAACCAAGTTAACTTGATCATTAATTGATATTTAAATAGCATGTCTATCTAAGCAATGGATACAGTTTTCCCCTGAATTGTCCTTAAGGTATGTTAAATTTGAGTGTAATATTTCTCAGGCATTTAACTTTCTTTATTGTCACACTAGTTTGTTGGCTTGCTTAGATGTTTCATGTTGAAGTGGTTAGCATAGGCTTTTAGGGACACTGGAAAAAAGTAATATAAATGCGATCCTTATCCTGAAAAGCTAAACTTGAAGCATAAATATCTCACCCTTTTTGTTGGGGTTTTCTGATTCTTATTTTTTGTTTGTACATTCATATTTGTTGTAGGAACTGATAATTTCATCTGGTCATCTGCATTTGTTGGAAAGTTGGCATCTTGTCCTCGTACTCATTTTTTAGGCAACTGTTACTCATCTCATATTACGTGTAGGGACTTGCTTTATTGCCTGTTTTCTGGGTGGCTACGAAATTCTGCGCACAATAATGATAAACAAAACACCGAATAAATGATGCAATAGTTGTTTAGAATTTTCTTTATTCTTACTGATATAACGCACAGGTGATCATCTTTCCCTCGTACATCTCCTCGGTTATGATCTGCAATAGTTTTTTATCATTTCATCTTCCTCTGAGCAAATGGATGTTGACATGCTTTATATCTTTGACAGTTATGCCGCTTGGGGGTGAATTTGAAGAATTTCCCTTCTTCTGTTTTACCTGCTACATTTGCCATGCTATTCCACGGTGGCATTGCGGCAGTTCTGTTGCTGTACGTGCTTTTCTGGTTGAAGGTCAGTCTTTCCCTTCTGGCATCCATTAGGCTTATTCTGTCATTTGTCCTTGCATTATTATGACCTTTTTCTCTTTTGATGTCTCAAAAACAGTTGGATCTGTTCACAACGTTGAAGGCCCTTGGTTTCTTGGGAGCATTCCTGATCTTTGTTGGACACAGAACCCTATCTCACCTGGCCTCGACATCAGCTAAGTTGAAATCGGCCTAATAGAAGTCTCGTAATATTCCAGGAATAATCCATATGGATAGAGGGAACATGTGGTTTGTGATGGATACTGGATAGGAGAGCTATTTAAATTTTGCAGGCCTCATATAGTTGAGAATGGTGCTGATAGGACGAAGCCGTTCCTGAATTTTTCTTTACCTAATTATTACAAGGAACAGAATCACGTAGTTTTGACATCTTTGTAGACTTTTAGGCCTTCAAGGAAAAGTCTAAATTTGGCGGACCCCAAGATTGGCCACTTTTTGGTATGCTGTTTGTGCAATCTTTTTTTGCTTGGATGTTATCATCATCTGTGCAAATTGCAAACCCATTAAATGGGTGGGTCAAATCGGTTAAAAAACGATCAAATCCAAATTGACCAATTTTTATGTAAGTAAATTTAGTGGCGAATATCTGACTCATACTTAATTCATATCTGATCTATATTATTAAAATGTTTTCATATTTAACTCAATTTAGAAAAGCTCATACATAAACAAAGGTGAGAGCGCAGATTGAGTGAGTGCAATATTGAAAGAGTGAAGGGAGAGTCATGGGTAGGATCTAAGTGAATTGTGATATCATTTAATACCTATATTATTTTGATTTTACTGCTTTAAACTCATTTATGATTTATTTGTTGAATATAATTAAATTATGTGAAAACTTAGCCTATTAATTATGGGTCATGAAATGAGTTTATAATCCATTTTGATAGATCTAACGAATTGGGATCGAGTTATTTTATACATTATCAAGCACTCAAAAACTCATCCGAAGAGCCATTATAGCAGATGCATTCTTTATGAGGGTGTCTATATAGATTGGAGAGTGAAGTTTGACACTATTAGGTCTAAGATGTGACTTTAGCATAAGCTTTCTTTCATTGTCCTCCTGAAACTCTTTAACTCTGGATATGCAAAGGTCTACACGTATGAGAAACCTAACGATGGGATGCTTGGAAATATTCCATACATTTAATCAGTGCATATCTGAGCTTGGGAGATCACTCGACTAACGTCATTGGTCACGACTCATTCGACTGAAAGTTTCGAGAAAGTTATATTTGATGAGAGACACTCGTGGAATTTAAGGGCCGATGAGATTGTTTCTGCTTGATGTTTTAATTGAGAGAAACTTCAAAGAGAATATTTCATCGCACTCTCAATTTAGTATGATTCACGCATAGCATATACGTAAAAAGATACCGATCCTTCGGCCACAGACGTATAAGGTCTGCTTTACACGAGAAGCAAGTACTCTTTTTGTTTCCTTAAATTAAGCCTCATACCTCGGCGCTCCATTCCTAAGAAAAAAGAAAAAAGAAAGAGAGACAAAACTGAATCAAAGCCGCTTCCATGGAATGCGATTCTCTTTGTTACTTCTCGTTCATTTTTTGCTTTCCACCGTTATGATCTTTCCATGTAGAAAATTGAAACTGCATTTCTCTTTGTCAGCACGTCTTTAACGTTTTTAACGAGTTCTCGATTCACATATTAGCGTTCATTTCACTTTTTAGATTAATAATATGATAAACATATAGTAACTCAACTTTGAAAATTAATTAAGTAATTTGAATTGATTTCTATTAGTGGATTTTATGGACAGTCATTATCTTATTTCGAATGGACCTTTTAAATGATTGAAGTTACATTGGATTTCAAGAGGAAAATAAATCTAAACAAAATGTAATTTTGTCATTTCAAATTAATTGTAATTTTAATTGAGATAATAAAAAAAAAGAATCTTAAATTTATTGAACGAATGTCAATTCAATTTAAATCCTTTTAATTTGATCAATTTAGTCTTAAAACTTTTGATAATTTGTAATGTAGTTCTTCCAGCTATGACGGCTAATTTTGGCTGGAAATTACCGATAAAAACTTTTTTTTGTAATTTTTAAAATATTTTCCCTTTTTTTCTGATTACTTTCCATGTTTTCCTCCATCAGTTGCTAGTCTAAGCAATGGTTGATGGAGGTTGCCCTCACTAGCCTTGGGCAAGTGTTGCCCTTGCTATCTCTATGAAGAAGAAGAGAAGAAGAAGAAGAAGAAGAAAGAGGAAAAAGAAGAAGAAGAACAAGAAAGAAAGAAAAAAAGAAAGAAAGTAAAGAAAGGAAAAAAAAAGTAAAGAAAAAAAAATTGATTTTTTAAATAAAATTGTAAAAATCATCAATATTAATGCCGATTGTGCCATGTACGAGGTTGGTGTCCATTTTGGCAATTTTAGTCTAAAATTGGCCAAAAGAACTATATTGATAAATTGTTAAAAGATTTAGTACTAAATTAGTCCAATTGAAATATATGAGACTCGAATTGATATATGTACAATAAATTTATGACTTTTATTTAATATTTTTTTTCCAATTTTTATCTTTGTATATAAATTGAATAAATAGCATCTTAATCTCATTTTTGGTGAAATACATTCGTAACTACACTTTACCATACCCATCGATAGGCAACCAAGATGGTTTGTGATTTACTACCTCATCACCGAGGGAATGAGTTCAAATCTCTGGTTGCTAGCATCTTAAGTAGAGAGCCGTGATGGTGGAGTCTTAGGCCAGCTTCCCCCCAAGTATTGACCCTTATGTTATCATCGTTTGGTAAAGGAGAGGTCGGTGATGACATGGAAGCCACGTCAACAATTTCTAATCGATAGGCCTCTGGTTGCTAGCGTCTTAAGTAAAGAGCCGTGATGGTGGAGTCTTAGGCCAGCTTCCCCCAAGTATTGACCCTTATGTTATCATCATTTGGTGAAGGAGAGGTCGGTGATGACATGGAAGCCACGTCAACAATTTCTAATGATCATTGAATGAAAGGATTATATTGAAATTTTGAGCAAATAATTGAGACTAAATTGATAAAATTTAAAAATTTAAAATTGAATTGACATCCATATAATAGGTTTATAACTAATGAAGTAATTTTCCTTTTGGTAAATTGTCTTTGGCACTTGAAAAGATCTTGCATCAAGTTCTCTATTTTGACCAAAATGATCAGGTTTTGGACTTGAACGCTTTGCCGAGAGGGTAGAATTGCGAATAATGTGGGGGCAAAGGGCTTAAGGCCGATCAATAAACGTGCAGTGTCAATGTCAAGGGATCCTGCAAATCTTCTTGAACCTCACTTGATATGAATATCAAAGAAACATTAAACCTAGTTTACCAAATGTAGAGTAGAGAGGGAGAGAGAGAGACTCGAAATCAACTCCACTAAAAGCACACTTGTCACTTGACAATTGATCAACGATGTCAAATCAATGATCCTCAATTAGTCCTAGGAGTATCATCATATCCTACCAGAACCTATCGGAAAACCCTAGCTGCAGCGCTTCTGCATGGCAATAACAAATGTTGCTTTTGCCATTCGAGAGCGGCAAAGGCCTACGAGAGAATCTCAATCTCACTCTTTCGTGAATTATTGTTTTGCTTTAGGGCAAGAATTTCAACTGTCTGAAAGCGACCCGCGCGATTGCGCCAAATTCCTTAAATGATTAATCGTCTTTCTTAAGATGGAGTACCCCACGAGCCTATCGAGATTTACATATAGTTAGGGTTAGTTGCTCCTTTTTTGATTTGTTTATTATTTGTCCTTTTGTCTTGTCAGGCTGCAGTTAGAAGTTAAGCATTCGAAGTTACTCCCATCAGACATTTGAATACGTCTGATTGGATGGAATTTGCCGGGGTGCTCTAAAAGGGCCGAACCCCACCATCATACTTAAAAAAAAAAAAAAAAACGATAATAGAACATGTATGAATCATATTAATATGTGTTTTCACATAAAATGCTAAAAAAAAAAATTTCAAATATGACTTTGAAGTGAAATGATCTTATCAAAAAAATATCCAAAGTGGATTTTGTATTAAATAAAATCTTGAAATGGGCAATCTAGTCTCAAAATACAGCCGACAATTTTTCGTCTTTTTTTAGTTAGGTTTTTTTTCTTCCTTCCTGCGCACCCTTACCATACCACTTTTGGGCTCGATCTCGCTCGGTGTCAGGAATTGTGTAATCTACAATCACTCTCTATCCAACATTGGCTCAACGATGTCGATGACCATTCTCTCTCTACTCACTTGGGGCCTTGGCTGCCAGATCGAGCCAAGGCCCTAGGTCTACGAGTCAATGGCCATGGCCACTCTATTTTCTCGCTCGTGACCATAGCGGCTCTTGCTCTCCTCACTCTGACCATGGCTGACAGGCCGCTTGAGCTTTGAGCCAACGGCTGTGGCCGCTCCTTCTCCTCTCACTCGTGACTCTATCTCCTCTCACTAGTAGCCCTCCTAGCTCCTCTCACTCGCGCCACGATCGCTCAAGCGATTCTTCTATAAAGCTGAGCCCCGACACCATGGCAACGGAGGTAGCCGGCCTCACGTAACCACAAATCTATGGCCGTGAGAGGCTAGCGAACTACACCGGAATGAATTGACGGAGGTCACGACTTCCATGAACATAGGTTGCAAGCTTTGTGCGTAGAGAAAAAGGAACAAAGGCATGGTAGATTACTCGGATGGTCCTCACTTTGTAATTCATTACACTCGCATCCGGTCCTCCCTTCGTAGCCACTGCCACCACCGCTCTCTCCCGCTCCTCGCCACCGTCTACTCGAAATCGAAGAAGCCTTTCAAGCAATAGGCGAGCTTGGAGATTTTGCCGTGGATATCGAAGAAGAGCGGAGGTGGCGCCGGCTCGGAAAGTTGCATAGGCTTGGAAAGAGGGAAAAACACAAGAACGTAGAAGAAGATGAACAGAAGAAGGGGGGAAAATAATGGAAAAAAAAAAAAGGTCCGAAAATGTCCACGGCCATAGCTTGGAAAGTGATACATGAGATGCACATACTCATCGGCCGACGAAGATTTGGCTAGCATTCGAGACTAAGTTATCTAGTTTAGAGTTTAATTTGAGATCAAGATTTACTCTTAATATTGTTTTTTAAAAAAAAAAGCTTCATTTTAGGATTTTATTTGAAATTTTACTGAAACATTGGATAAAGAAAAGAAAAGGAGTAAATTAATCACCTACTAAACAAAACATATAAAGCTTGACATTAGGCCCTCAGCTCTGGAATAGTCAAATTTCTGCGATAGTATATGTTAAGCTATAATTACACACACGCTTGGACTTTGTCGCATTTCCCTTAATTATGAAACAGTTCTTCAACGATCCATCACATCGATGCCTGCGTGTTCGACGATGCTTAAGCTTTCAGACAACAATTTTCCATATGATCAAGCCATAGATCGAATCTTTTGATACGGGCATTATTAAAGTAAAGATTACTTTTGATTTCGAAAAGGACATAAAGATATTAATTGCAGCGGCCCTTCCCTTAACTAATCACGAAATCCCATCCGCTCCTCCCTTCAGGGGCGCCCTGCCCGAATAACGTTGGTGAGTCTTTGCAACCGCCATTTTCATTTTTCTAACTTGCTCGTCAATTTTTAGCCTTACTCAATCTTAATTTTTCTAACACCCCCCCGGCAAAAAAAAAAAATAAAGGAAAAAAAAAAATAAAAAAAGAGTCAAATTTATTTGCTTATCAAATTCGTTAGAGGTCTAATCCATAAAACTCGGGTTTTAGATGAAACTGTGGTATCGAAGAATCAAGCGTGGAGAAATATAAAATAGGTAGTCAAATTGGGGTTTAGAAAGATGTAAACTCGGTGCCTCCTGTTATTTTAGATTTTTCTAAAATAAAGAGTCCGCAATTTTCGCTTTCTTGAGGGTTGAATTGAGGTTTTGTACACCAGAACAACATCTGTTATGATTTTAGAGTTGATTTTGGCATTAGTTTCTATTGGATGCACATGTATGATGTTACTTTAATCTTATCAAGACTACCGGGATAAACAAATAACATGTCGTTATTCTACTACTATTTCAAAGAGAAATCATATCCATTTTACTCCTTAAAACTCTAAAAGTTTGCACTTTTCTCAACTTTAATTTTGATTTTTTATGTATAGCAAGAAACTTTTTTTAGTATAAAGTATTCAAGTTTTTTTTTCCCTTTTCTTATCTTCTACTGTTGGCAGAACTTTTGGGTTGAAAAACTTAAAAAAGTGTCTCTCAAGGGAGTAGCATGTCATGTGCCAAAAGAAGATAAAACTTTATTGGGTCTCCTTCAACCTTCAATAGCTATTGTTAGAATCAGAACCCTTGTCTCTTTTCTTTTGTTTATTGTAGCATAATTGAAGCTTTATCTTCCTGCGTTATCCTCACCTACAAGCCCTTATAGTTGCATATTATTAAAATTCAAGCGAACGAGAAGCGACTTCTTTATTTAGTAAATATTGAGTGTCAAGACTGGTTTGCACTAAAATGAGATGTCAGACTGTAAGTGGATTCTTGAGCAAGTGGACCATAATCAATATCAGATAACAATATATAAAATAACTTATCAAATTTGCCAATTAATCTAAACATATGTAGACTTCTATCATTCTATGCCCAAGATTACGGATTTTTTTTTCCTATGCTGGTAAATTTCAATAAATATTGATAAGTGTCAAAAAAATTTATTCAAAAAAAAATGATTGACTGACATTTTTTCTCGATAAATTGCTAGTAACTTATCAATATTTATATGAAATTATTAAATTTATTTACAAAACTTACCACCATTTTAAATTATTAACTCTTATATGGAATTATGAATTTTAAATTAGACTAACTTTTCGACTTTTGTTAGATTAAATAACTAATTATTTGAATTACCAGCTCTCATTTAAAAGATTAACACCCCGAATTAGCGAAATTCATCAACCTTTCTCTCATTAAATTAATCCAACGCGCTTAGGCAAGCTTTAACGATGATGGTGTAGATCTTAGTTGCATGACTTAGAATTGTTGCCGCTGTTGAGGGCGAGAGCACAAATCTGAGTCCCTCGATGGATATTCGCCACTAAGGCCAATGAACGAACACCCAAGGGACATCTTCCTCTCGAGGGGTACTTTTGGATGACCGATAGGCATATATTAAAGAAAAAAAAGAAAGAAAGAAATGGTGATCTAATCTGAGTAGGATCCTTGTTTCCAATTCTTGATTGGAGTAGGAGCGTCTTGTCCGACCATGGAGCAGTGACTTCCATACGTGGCTGATAGACGCAAACTACTGCCTGGAATCATGAAAATTGTCCCGAAAATTATTGACTTATCGTCATTTTGTCAATTCAGTCACAAATTTTTCAAGTATGTCAATTGGGTATTAGATCTTTTCATGTTTTACCAACTAAGTTTATCCAATCAATTTTGATTGAAAATTGTTGATGTGAAAGCAGCTATCCAACGAGGCATGATTGGTGTTCAAGTGATAATTTATAATAATTTTTTAATTTTTTAATTTTTTTCTTATTTTTCTTTTTTTTTTTATTTTCTTTTTCATTTTTCCTTTTTTCTTTTTTTTTTTTTTTTCTTTTCCTTTTTACCCTCCGCTTGCCACTGCTGAGCCTCATCAATGGCCAACGGAGGTCACTACCCCAAATGAGGGCTGCCCCCGTTGGCCCTAGTGGCCTTAGCAAAGGTCACCCTCACTCCGAGGTTGGCGACCTCTACCAGCCATTGACAAGGCTTGGCAATGGTTGGTGAAGGGCAAAAGGAAAAATAAAAGAAAGAGAAGAGAAGAAGAGAAGGAAAAGAAAAGAAAAGAAAAAAAACGAATAAAAATATAAATAAAAAATTGAAAAATTGAAAAATATTTAAATTTATTTATGTCAATATCAATCATACTACATATGATAGCCAATATTCACATTAATGAATTATAGCAAAAATTGGTTAAATGGATTCAATTGGCAAATCATGAGAATGTTTAAGATTTATTAACAAAATTCAAAGGTTTATGACTTAATTTAAGTAACATGATAAGTTTAGAACTTTTTGGACAATTTTCATGAGAAGTCATTGCTCTATGGCAGTCCAAATGGACTCAATTAGCAAAACGTGAAAAAGTTTGTAATTCAATTGACAAAATTGAAATATTTAGGTATGAATTGGCAAAGATACAATATATTTAGGACTTTTTGGACAATTTTCTTGCCTAGAGCCACTCCCTTCTCTCAAATGATGTGACACTACATTAGGGATGCATGTTACAAGGCCGCCTCCCGCAATGTTCTCTCATTTAGTAGATTATTGCCGACAGAAGAAAACTTAGTTAGAGGATTTGCTTGAACATAAATAAAAATATCTATATATGTGTGTGTATCACAAATAAGAAAAGTAAGAGAATGTCCTTCTCTCAAACCTAATGCGCTGATATATCCTTCTCTCAATAGATTTGATTGAAAATGTGAATCAATCCTTTATATGGAAGGAAATTTTGATGCTATTACTAACTATAAAAAGATTTTAATACTTAAAAGATAGTGTGAACCACATATATATTTTTCTAATACAAGAGGAGAGCGATTGATGTTAAACCATGGTTACAGTTAGAATGTCCAAGCTCCTATGTTGCGTGTGTCGAGGTTGTTGTGAACCTACCACCAACTATGCATTCGAGAGAGGAGCGTTAGTATTATATTTTTTTCAACACGAGCTCTAATACTATGTCAAAATATCCAATTACTATGTCAAAATATCCAATTTAAGATCTGAAACTGTTAAATGAAGGAAGACTGCATATATATAACCAAGTATTTAAGCGACGTCAAGTTGCAATTAATAGTCACAAACTCGAGATCCTTAATTACTCGACTCGACATATACTTCAAATGCAAGATATAACACTTACAAATTAATGCTCCTGATACGCAGTTTGATTCATCCCTCATTAGTTGATAAAATCTTAACTTTTTCGCGGTCTTGATGCATAAGGCAATCTTTTAGGACGTCATTAAGCAATTGGGTCCATTCCATTCATCGTACGAAAACCTTAACACTTTTTTTCTGCCCTCTAGCGTGTCGATGACAACTGTCCATGTTCTCAAAGAACCTAACTAATCCCGGATCTTTCTATACGCAGTCCCTTCATCTCGACCCACACCAATCAATCTACGAAACGCACAACACGTCCTCGTGCTCTTTGAACGATCCCCACGAAAGTGAGCAATCATATAGTCCAAACTCAGACTTTGAGATAGAAAAAGGTACGCGCTTATCGCTCGATTGATCACTTGAAATAACTCGGTGGCGAACCCAACCGAATGCCCATGACTTATGGAAGCGAATCAAGTGAGAGGAAACTCTGTGGAACCGAACATAAAATATCATGGGCCAAACGATTTACCGAAGAAAAACTAGAAATTATTGGTGGAGGAATACGAAGCCGTCACTCATCCCCTCAACGTCAGCCCGCACCTAACAATCCGGATTCCCTTTCATAGAAAGAACCCTGATCCCAGAATTCTCTATCTCATCGATTAATTTATATTATTCCGTCACTTTTATTTGGGGGAACTTTGGCCTACTTTATTTCCTGAATTAGACAGCAATAGCAATCATTCGTGTCTTGAATGATAATACCCGTAGATTACGTGAAACCTAGATCGAGATATGACGTGTCTTATGGCGCGTTTGCTTCCCGTGATGGCAGGACTCCTGTCTCTCAGATGAACATCACTCCTTTCGAAACTCCCGTTTCACGAAAACAAAGATGCTTCTCAGTACATCTTTGATCCTATGGTCTCTCTTAAAAACATCAAAAACGTTTTATAAATGGCACTTGTTGGTTGACTGTTCCAGCAACTCGCAAGATCTTCTGAAGGGCAACGGATGGAGACTCTCCAGCGACCCTTCAGACGAGCGGGGAATCCCGCATGGCTACTCAACTTGACCTTTTGTTTCACGGACCATTTGGGACAAGATGAAGAGAAAGCAGAGAGAATCTTGGTTGGAAAAAATCGCATCGGCTGCCTCTAGGATTCCGCCGACGTCGACCTCCAATGGGAGGTCCTGCCTTAGCCGCGAAAGCCGATGGAGAAAGAGGGTTCGGCGGCTACGATGGAGATGTGAGAAAGAGAGAGAGAGTGCCAAGTAGGGTTTGTATGGCGATCATTGGCGATGCGACGGCTGAGGGGTGACGCGACGCTCCGGTGAACGGAGGAGGAGGTGCCTAGGGGAAGAAAAAAAATACAATAGGGATAACAAGGAAAAGAAATATAAAGGAGAAAAACAAAAGATTAAAACACGGTTAGTCAGTTGTAATCCAATATCAATTATGTTAGTATTAGTATTCTTCCTAATGATGGGAAAATTTATTTTGGATTGGTAAATTTCGAGCTCCTAAAATCCTCTTATTAACCTTTGGAGTTGAGTAAGACGCTAACCGAAATTCAAGTGAACTTAGTGAGCCAAATCCACATGCACAAGGAAGGAAGAAGAGAGAGTCCAAACGAATACCCAAGTCAATCTCACATTTCATGCAATAGGTCTCTCCGGTAACCACACTACGTATCGCACAAACAATCACGAAAATGACCCGTCATCTTTTGGAGTGACCACCATAACCAACCCTAATCCTGTCCCACTCACGACCGATGGAGGGGCCTTCCAGACATTTTTCAACCATGTTCACATGCATAATTTGGGAGGAGGATGATGTCCAGAGCTTTTCGTTTTTTGCGTTCGTTGTCACATCATCCACGACCGGAAGCTTGAGGTTCACCCTATTGCCACATCGCGGATCAAATTCGTTTTGCTTGTCCGAGACACCTTGGTACAGTCATCCCTCGTCGGCTTATGCAATCATAGTCGTTAATTATCGAGGGGTCTCGACACATGTCGACAAGCGGGGGTACTAATTGCATTGTCCGCACGCACATTATTATTATTGGCCAAAACCCAAGTATAGAAGCTAAAAAGATTTGTGACGTGCTCGATGTTGTTGTTCTATCATTGAGTGGACCCTTTGATCCACGACAGTAGTTCATCGACGGCCCTAGCCTATCATGTTGGGTCCACATATCTCCTTCGTGATGGAGAATCGAACGATATCATGGTTATAGGCTTGATTAATCTAATAAATTATATTTTTTAAGGGATTGTTTCCGTGGAGATTTTGCTTTATTTTTGTATTTTTCCAAGTGGGATGTTCTTGATTTAGCTCAAGTTGGGATTGAATAGGCAGGTTCACGTGTGGCCTTGAGGACCACATGGTGTTTGGGACATCTAATGTCCTAGACCGATTGATGTATGTCGTGATAACTCTTTTTGGAGAAAATATTATGTGACTAATTCCATACTAATCATTAATCATCCAACAACAACTACAAGAATTGTTGCTTTTCTTTGTTTCTATCAATTTGATTTTCTTCACGGAGAAAAAGTTTGAGGATGATTGTTGCTTCATAATTTAACCACAAAAATGAAGAAAAGAGCACTAGCATGTGAATTTTTTTTTTTTTTAATATGGTAATTGAATTCATTTCATATTTTTAGATTAATTTTCATTCCATCCTCATGTATAAAAAGAATTTCCAATAAAACTTATTTTTTAACCAGAAAATGTATGGCCACCTTCATCTTGCAAAAGACGTGTGGCGGGTGTCCATTCCGTTCAAGTCAAATCGAAATAAAGCTTTAGAACAAATTACAATTGTATGTCGCATCAAGTCAAATTTGTCTGTTCAGATTGATTTGTCCATGGCTACGATCTCGGCTATTATAAGGTACGGGACTTGCATATCAAGTCTTATGATAGGAATCTTTGATGTGATGAGATCTTAGGAAGCTTTGAAATCTCAGCTGTCTCATTGGCTAGTTTTTGGTCGTGAAAGATTAATTTTGAGAAAATATTCGGTGGACGGGTTATATTTAGTAAAATAAATCCAGATTATTAGAACAATGAATCTCTTATATGAATTTCACATGGGCCATACCCGATCTAATGGTCAAGGTGTATTTTAGCAACAAAATACACTACCAATTTTTTTCTCATCCGACCCCATATAATTTGTTAGTGTCTCAATTGCAAGATAAGGGACTTGAATCCAACTAGTATATTAGAGTCAAGAAACTTTCATATAGGGCTTTAATTGCTTAGATCATATAAGTTGGTAGTACAACTGTCCGTTATGTGTTTTCAATTGATAATATTTAGTGGTGATGTTGAGATTAGAGTTCTTTTTATTTGGATTAATGAGAAACTAATGGATAACTATCTTGTCATGACATCGGGATTATGAAATTATAATGGATTTTAAAATATCTTAGTTATGAAAATATATATGCGATTCAAATCCCACATCGAAGGATTGCACTCTTTCACCTTCATCAAATAACTTGTGAGCCATTGTCTCTCAAAAGATTCATAGTCCCGCAAAAGCCGAAAATTACACTACAAATTCAAGGCAGAAAATAGAAGTCTAAGCAGCCCCAAAACAAGAGATTCCACTGTGCGCATCGAGTGTCGATTCCTGCCTAACTGTTCTGTACTTCAAATCATGTTAGTCTTAAAGTTTTCTTATTATTAATCATGCTGTCTTGTCCTCTCTCTACGTTACCAACGTTAGACTACGCTACAAAAGAGTGATAAAATCTAAGCAGATCGCGATGAATAAGGATTCAAACGATTGAGATGAACAGTGTAAATTATGAAACATGTGAAAATCCAGGGGCTTCATTGAGAAGTCGTTCGATTTGGTGCTTAGCCTTTACATGAAGGACGGCTTAGTTTTGGGAAGCGGCAGATTTTTGTCTTTGTCCACTTCTTTTGAAAAAAAGAAAGAAAAAGAAGCCCTTCTTTCCTGTTCTTGATTAGCTTCCAATTTCATCCTATTTTCCTTCCAATCTTATTTTATTCTCGACGCTGCCCTTAATTTGAGTATGAAATTCCTGCTCAATTCTTTCTAGAATCCACAACTCCCCTTTCAAAGAAAATCCTATAATTGAATAGCATCATAATTCGAGGAGCCAAAAACTAAAAAGGAACTTATACGAATCAAAGTTCTTATTAACAATTCGTTTCTTCACACACACTCCAAAATAATCCATGCACATGTTGGATTTGCATAGAGTGATCGATGCTCTAACTATATTAATGTCATGTACCTTCCTCATTAGGAGATAATGCGACGAAGAGAAATGAAACCCATTAAAATGTGTAATTTCCATTGTGCGTATACCGGAGCTTCTTCGGTAGTATTAAAACACATGTTGTGTACGCATTTACATTCGGCTTAGTCGATTAACTTTTTCCAGAGTAGCAATCGAATGAATAACACGCCAATGCGTTTAGGATGATCCGTGTAAGCTGAACTTTGCACATGCAGTTTATGAAACGAAAAGCCGAATACGTTGGTATTTTGTTAAAATGGTTTGGCTTTTGTACATATGTAGCATTAATTGCCACAATAACCACGCACAGCAGAAGCAATTAGTTCCCTACCACACAAGGTAAATTAAAATAAAAAAAAAAAAGGAAAAAGGAAAAGATTTCTTGTCGCTTTGGTTTTCCTTTCGAAAACTTGCCACCATAACTAACTACACGAGACTTAACCCGATAAAATATTGCCAAGAGATGTCCGGGAATGTCGCCCCTCTCATCTGCAACTATATATAAACACGCACGGATAACAGCTTTCTTCGTGACACCAACACTGGGAAGAAGTTGTCGCGGGGAAGAATTGTGTTGAGGGTTCCCCTCCTCTCGTCCACCGCCAAACCCTAAAGAAAAGAGACGTTCTCTCTCTCTCTGCTCCTCCTCCTTGTTGTTGGGCTCAGGTTTTGTGTTTGGGTTCTTGAAATGGGGTTGAGAGATATTGGGGCGACGCTGCCTCCTGGGTTCAGATTTTATCCCAGTGATGAAGAGCTGGTGTGCCATTATCTGTACAGAAAGATTGCCAATGAGGAGGTGCTGAAGGGGAGTTTGGTTGAAGTCGATTTGCACACTTGCGAGCCATGGCAACTTCCTGGTATGTCCCCTCCTCCTCCTCCTCCTTCTTCTTCTTCTTCTTCTTCTTCTTCTTCTTCTCTTTCTTCTCCTCTCTCTCTCTCTCTCTCTCTCTCCGCCTTTTAGCTGCTGTTCGTGGAATGTTGTCTACCTTTTTCCTTTTTCATGTCTGGTCACGCAATTATTGTTCGTGCAGCAATCCAAGTCTAATGCAAGCTCAGTTTTAATGCGCTTTGAAAAATCTAAACTGTTGTTAGTGAATTTCTGTGATATTTTGAGCTGTATTAGACTCTCTTCTTGCTTACTTTGCATCGAGCACGAATTTATATGAAATTTAAAAAAAAAAAAAAAGGATAGATATTGAAGCACGAATCTCTATAGAAAGCAGTTACCCACTTGATTCCAGGTCAAATTATCAGGATAAAAGGCATACAGTTGCATAGTTTAATTATACTTTTACCATAAGTTATGCGCGAAAGACACAAATATCTCGAGCAGTGACTTGTATTATATTGATATTCATCATTTGAGAGAAGACAAAGCACGTCACCTTTCTGATACAGTGTGCTCGGCCTCTAGAAGTGCATCATAGAGAGAGAGAGAGAGAGAGAGAGAGAGTTCATTTTGGAAGCAAAAGATCTCTACTCCTTGCTTTTTATCTAGAAAATTATTCAGGAAGCAACACGGTTTCACCCTTTTTTTTTTCTCTTTCTTCCAATTTCAACATATTTATAGATTGATTACTCCACTAAAGGGCTGCCTGGCATGGTTTTGCCACAGTTTTTTTTTTTTCCATAAGATTAATTGTAAGGGTTTGGAGTATATAAAAAGATAGAAAGGTTGTCAATTATTAAGTATCAATGATATAAGAGGTCTAAATACAAAAATGAGAGATTACGGATTTTGTGGTAAAACTTGAAGTCTTAGATGCAATTTTGAGTATAACTTAAGGTGGAATTGCCGAGAGAATATCTAATTCTTATAGACTTGTCCTTTTAATGTCAAAGGAGCTATGTATTAATAGTATGATAACAAAAAATTATTTGGAAAACTGTAGATTTCTAGTGACCTTTCATCCTCTTTATCGAAAAGTTTAATGTACAAATGAGGATTCTAGACCAGATTCTAGAACCACCCAATGAATTATGTAACATAACATGTGGATCTCCTTATTCTTTCGATTTTTAATTAGCTCAGACGCGTATCAATCTTTCAAAAATCAAGGCCGACAACGGTTGATCTATCCATGTCTCTGTTCTCTCCTTAGAGGTGACAGTTTGTTACCTAGAAGCACAATCATTGACACACATAGTACGCTGTGGACCACCAAAAAAACGAAGGCATGGAGTCCACCATATCTCGAGCCGTTATCTCTTTTGCCACACTTAGCACAAAGCAGATTGTTCTTTCTAAAAAATTCAAATGAATATAATAGTATTGGGATTCGAAAGACTCCGACACCATGATTGGTAAATTATTTAATTGAAATCTTTTAATTATTAGAAAAATAAGTATGTAATATACTCTTCATACACAGCGCGAGCTTTTTGCGTTGTTTTTCGAACTTGACATTCTAATATTGTAAATTAAAAGTTTTAGCATTCCGTATGCACAAGGGCAATGCATTGCACTGCATACATGAGTTCAAAATAATCATGTGGAGTTTGTCAACATTGTGACAACGACGCTTTGATAATCATGGGAGATATGGTCAACTAGATTCCTCGTAGCCCACATAAATGCATTGCACAGAGCGGCAATATTGCTTCCAATTATTGTACCAACATTGACCCTTCGCTGCAATTATTAATGACGGCCGACGTATAAACCTTGCTTGTCGCAAAAAGTTTAGGGACGATTATACGGTCTTTATCATTAAAAAGTGCAGAGACTTTAGTATTTATAAATTATTTAGAACCACATATCTAATTAAAAAAAAAATGTTTAGGGTAATTGCCCATAATATCTGGTTTAATTATGTACTTTCTTAGGGTTTCTCTCTATTTATTTTATCATAAGGTCTCATGTTTTTCCTGTAAGATGCTTGAGGAGGTATTTTCAAGTTTGTAATGCAATATTAACATTGTGAAATTTTATGAGGTTATCACCAACTATTTTAAAATTCAAGCTATTAGACGAAGGCGTGATTTAGTATTTATTTATTCTAACAAACATGGTCCACCTTCCTCGTGTTATTCGTTATCAAACCGAAGAGGGAATGTTCTGCACATGTACAAAGTTGCTTCTCGCTCATGGATATCATACGTTGCATGCTCTTCCCTACCGAATGTAATCATCTCAGCATCCTCACTGTCGATTATAGGAAGCTGTAAAAGATTTGATTTTCCAACACGCTTTTTATGTCGGAAAGAATTCCGTTCGATGGTATTATAGCAACTCTACATAATGTTTGCTTACGTATATATTTTGTTGGGGACGTGCAGAGGTGGCGAAGCTCAACGCGACCGAGTGGTACTTCTTCAGCTTCCGCGACCGCAAGTACGCCACCGGCTACCGGACCAACCGCGCGACGATATCAGGGTACTGGAAAGCCACGGGCAAGGACCGCGTGGTGCACGACCCGAGCACGCAGGAGGTCGTGGGGATGAGGAAGACACTGGTCTTTTACCGGAACAGGGCTCCTAATGGGATCAAGACCGGTTGGATCATGCACGAGTTTCGCTTGGAGTCCCCGCATATGCCTCCCAAGGTCTCTCTCTCTCTCTCTCATTCATTCAATCAGCTATCTTCTTGAAAAAGAAAAAAGTAAGATAGACAGTGAGAATTACAGTGTAAAAACGCTCGACGTCTAGGCGTTTTGGGGTATGTAAGTTTACGTATATCATCTAACTTTTTGTTCTTGGGCCTATTAGACTAGTTTTAAGAAAGTGTTTCTTTACCATTCCTGAATCACGTGGAAGTTTCTACCTGAAAAGGGAAAAAAGAATTGCCATGAAGGAGATTTTTTTTCTCTGCAAATAACGGGTTCGTCCGCAATATAATACATGAGAGAGAGAGAGAGAGAGAGAGAGAGAGAGGCGTTACTTAAAGGAAAGAACAATGATTTGTCAGTTTCCCCATGATTTCCTGAAATGGAGATGTGTCCAAGCTCATTTATCTTGAGTGTGATGATAGAACTCCCTCAAGCCTTGCATTGCTTTGGAGTCTATCCATTACATTTTGCTGATGAATCCAGTGGCAAATGACTGGCAGGAGGATTGGGTGTTGTGTAGAGTGTTCTACAAGAGCAAGGAAGATAACGCCATCAACACGTTGCTGAGCCCACACTACACGTTTAAGGAAGCAACAGCCGCATCATCAGCTCCATCGGCGAATTTCGACACGTCCCATTATATTTCCTCCCCGAATCAAGCCTTCTCTTGTGGGATGATGACCTACCCTCAGGTTGCTTCGTTATCCTCAACGTCGTCGTCTCTCCTCAGCCACAAGCCCCACTCCACACCGAATCTTCCTCATCAGTCCAAGGGAGCAAGCACCAAGCTCATCGATGATGGTTACGGATTCATGTGGGACATGAACTTCGGAGACAACAGTTTGGTAGGAGATGCGTTGCCCTCGAACTTGGATGACATGAGCATTGACATGGACGGTGGCTCAGTTTTCCTCTAGTTAGCAACTGTGTCTTCCAGCACATTCATGCGGTCGTGTATAGAGTCGAATGCTGTTGTACACTATGACTTTTGTGTCCGGGCGAGAATTTGGGAATTCTTGCTTGCTTAGGTCTGTAACAAGTTAGTGTCGAATAGGTTCCGTTTGATAGTGCTTCGGGTTACTTGTGCATTTTCGTTATGTACATAGGGATAGATGAAAGATATGTCATGGGATTTATCAGACGCAGTTCCGTATCTTTTCCAGTTCAAGTATGTGAATGACGTGATCTGTGGCTTAACTTCCTCTTAACAGATGACCGATTCTGACTTTGCTTTTGGTGAACAAGTAGCTAAGCAACTTTGCGCAATATAATGGCAAGAACATAAAGAGAAACATCGACATCTGTGAGCGTTTCCACCATAGATTGTGTAATTTTTGTACTGAAACTCTGTTACAAAAATGGCACGCGCTCTTGCAACAGAGGGGTGTAAGTATTTTACGGTGCAGTGCACCTAAAAAATAACTCAGCTGTTTACGAACAAACAAATAATCTGATCCACAGGAGAAGCGCAGCCTCTCTCCCCCTCCTAAAAGAACAGAATTGAATCTAACCAAATAATGCAAGTCAGAGGCCTGCCGAGACCAGTCCGTGTAATGTGATGATGCCGATCAGTACATTCTGGTGATCGATGACGGGCAAAAACTGTACTGGTGATGGTGGAGATTCCATCTTCTCCATAGCTTCAACTGCCATTGCATCTGGGCCTATGGTTCTCGGCTTCCTGATTCAGCCAAAATAACATCAGGACCCGGTCAAGAAATTATGCACAAGTCCATGTGCTTGTGCTTGAGCGGCCCAAGAAATGTGTTGAAAACACTTTTTTTCCTCAGGTTCTTTAAAGGGCCAATAAAGATTATATTGGTTGAACCGCACTCTGTACTGCAAATCCTCCAAATTCATGGATACCGCATCTTGAATAGAAAATGGAAAAGAAAAAAAACCATGTATCTTACAATGGATACTTGTAAGCCCAAATTGTACTAATTACCAAATCCAAGAAAAAGTGAAGTCATCTATCAGTTAGAGCATTCATAATCTAGATTGTTGTTCACATACCTGATGCACATTTCACCCACTGTGAGCTTGAAGATTCCCTCTCCACTAGCCTTCAGAGTGCGTCGCAGATCCCCATCAGTAAAAGTGCCAATCAGGTGGTACCCTTCATCTATGACAAGAAGGCACCCACACCCTTTACTTGTTAGCTCCACAAGCTGATCCATTATCAAATCTCCTTCCCTACAGACGGGTAGTTCATTTTGCTTCTTCATCACATCTTTTACCTGCAGGTCACATGCAGGCAAGCCTAAAAAAAATTGACTTAAACGACATCTATTGCAAACTGAAGATATGCTATTGCAGCCGTAGGTAGCAAGCAGAAAGGTAAAGTATTTGCTGGAGTTGTCATCCAGATAGCAATTTACTGCAGAAAACAATTTGGTATGATCAAAACAGACATTTTGAATTAGTAAGAAATGGATTTGGAGAATGGCAAGAGCAGAGGGAAGGATACTCATGCAGCATTAATGATCACCCCAGTTCTAGCAAAACAATGCACATTGCAATCATCATCAAGCATAATTTGAAATTCAGAAACTCAACATAGAAAAAGGAATTCAGTACCACAAGACTATTTCGACCACCAAACTACCAGTGAATGTCCATGTACAAAAGACAAAAACCAGTCTACTAAATTGCAAATGTTTGGATATCAAAATCCTCAAAATCAACCAGATCTAACTCTTCGACCAGTAGCATTCAAACATAACCTCAACAATTTGTGCAATGTCAATCATCCCAATCTATTTGCGAGTTGATCACTAATTCAAATAGTAACCAAGACCACCATACTTCTCATTAACAGTGTTATCTAGACCCATTAGGAAGACCCTGTATCAGTCAGAGACTGGTGCTGAAGGAGAGAAACTGTGAATTCTCATTTTCTTCAAAATCTTCCATCCTATATAAGACCAAACATCAAGGATTTTTCAACCAATCCTCCATCCATAGATCCGTAGATGGGGAACTTGTAGATATTAAACGGTGGTGCAGAGGAGCAAAATCTATGAAATACACACCAACAATGAAAAAAAGCCTCAACAGCTCACATACAAAAACCAGTGTGAGACTGGTTCATATGACCTGTGCATTACCTGAACAACATAAGTTCACATTGGCAGCATTGAATCCTGTTTTTTTTTTCCTTTTCTGATAAGTCTGAGCAGCATTGGATCAAACACATAAGCCACATCACAGCCATCATAAAAAGGATAAGTAGAACACTAAATCATGGCAAAGGCTTCACAGACAAAATCCAAGAGCATTACAAATGCAAAACTCATCAACATGGGAACGAACCAATCAAAAACAGCACTCAATAGCATACGTTTCCGACCACGAGCACATCGAATAAGCAAGAGCCGCACCCATTTATCTAGATCCTAATCCACATTATCCACACCAATTCGCAGAAGCAACGAAAACCGTGAAGAAATCGAACAAAAACCAGACCTTGAAAATGAGAGACTTGCCGATCCTCCCGGCGGGGTGATTGGCAGCGTAAGCCTCCTTACTCAAATTCCTGGCGCCCATCAAAGCGATCGCGACGGTATCCCCAAAAACCATCTGGATCGCGGTCGAGGTGACGGGGGCGAGGTCGAAGGGGCACAGCTCCCTCTCCAGAGGCAAGTACACATTCATATCGCAGCATCGCGTCAGCAGGTTCTCCTCGGTGGACGTGACCGCGATCAGGAAGGCGCCTTTCGCGCGGGCGCAGGGCACCAGCCGCAGGAGCTCCTCGGTGTTACCCGACTTGCTGAAGAGCACGAGGGCGTCGCGGTCGGCGAGGATGCCGATGTCGCCGTGGAGGGCGTCGACGGGGGGCAGGAACCCGGAGCGGATGCCGAGGGAGACGAGGGTCTGGGAGATCTTGTGGGCGACGAAGCCGGACTTCCCGACGCCGGTGAAGAAGATGGTGCCGCCGGCGCCGGCCTTGAGGAGGAGGGTGCGGGTGAAGCGGAGGGTCTGGGGGAGGTCGAGGTGCTGGAAGAAGAAGTTGAGGTGGCTCTGCTGGGATTGGAAGAGCTTGAGAAGGGTCGGCTCGTCGACGGCGGCGGCGGCAATGGCGGGGCTATTTTCTTGATCCGGGTAGACGGAGGGGAGAAGAGGGAGAGAACCCATTTTTGCTTCTTCCTCCTCCTCCTTCTTGGGATCTGAAAGATCTGGTTTTTTTGGGATTCGAGAGGGAGACGACGACGATGGGGGCGAAGTTCGGGGGGGGAATTGCCGTTAATCCGGTTGACTTCGCGGGGATCTTTGGTGTCGGAATTCGGTGCGGGGAAACGCGGTTTGGAATTAGGGAGAGTGTCGGTGCTTACAAAAGAAAAGTTTACAGAGTCATCTCGTCGATGATGGTGACCAACGTAATGTCGCATCCCCCCCTTTTCAATGTGTGTTTCGGTTCGGCTATTCTCAAAGTGTGATCTTTCGAGGTTTTGGCATGCGGAACCACGCGTGTTTACTTCATTTTTTTTTTTTTGTTTCGTCTTTTGCGTGCTTAACTCGGTAAAAATATAGACATTTAATGTGCAAGCGGTTTTGACCAAAAATAATGTGCAGGCCGACGGTCGAAAGATGTGTTCAATCGATATCCCTAATTGAAAGTCATTCTAATCACGCTCCTCAAAATTGACTTACTAAGACAAGCGGTGTATGTTTCGCCATTTTCATCTTGTATGTGTGCGTGTAAGTCACTATTCGTTTAGATTGCACTAGAGTCTCACGAAATTGGGCAGCTGCCTTTGAAAATAAATTGGATAGTTCCATGCATAAGAAAACACGCTAATCATATTTTCCGAAGTTTTGTCATATGGAGTCACGCGTGTTACTTTGTTTTTTTTTTTTTTTTCCATCTTTTGCATACTTAAGACGGTAAAAATATGGACATTCAATGTGCAGGCGGTTGATAAAAAAAAAAAAGTGTGGCGGATGGTGGAAAAATGCATTTAATCCATATCTCTAATTGAATGTCATTTAGTTCACGCTTCTCGAGATTGATGTGTTGATCCGAGCTGGGTATGTTTCGCCATTTCTATCTTTTATGTATGCAGAGCTATAAGTCACTTTTCATTGAGATTGCATTAACGTCTCACGAAGCTAGGCAATCGCGCTTGAAAAGAAATTGATAGTTCCATCATCATATCTTCGAGATTTTGCCATATGGAGCCACGCATGTCACTTCATTTTTTTCCATCTTTTGCATGCTTAAGACGATAAAAAAATGGACATTTAATGTGCAGGTGGTTTTGTCCAAAAAAATGTGCAGGCGGATGGTTGAAAGATGCATTTAATCAATATCCCCAATTAAACGTCATTTTGTTCATGCTTCTCAAGATTGACGTGTTGAGTCAAGCAGTGTATGTTTCATCATTTCCATCTTTTACGCATGTCTATGTGTCACTCTTCACTTAGATTGCATTAG
Organism: Eucalyptus cladocalyx; assembly: GCA_017140615.1. NCBI lineage: Eukaryota > Viridiplantae > Streptophyta > Magnoliopsida > Myrtales > Myrtaceae > Eucalyptus > Eucalyptus cladocalyx. Next base: position 37,002,894 of record CM029526.1, read on the forward strand.
TGTCTCACGAAGTTGGACAGCTGCCCTTGAAAATAAATTGGATAGTTCCACACACGAGAAAATATGTTGATCATATTTTCAAGGTTTTGCCATATGGAGCCACACATATTACTTCTTCTTTTTTTCCATCTTTTGCATGCTTAAGACAGTAAAAATATGGACATTAAACATGTAGGCAATTTTGCCAAAAAAAAAAAAAAAAGTGCAGGAAATGGTGGAAAAATGCATTCAAATCATATCCTAATTGAACTTTATTTTGTTCACGCTTCTCAAGATTGATGTGGTGAGCCAAGTTGTATATATTTTCCCATTTTCATCTTTTATGTGTGTAGGGTTGTAAGTCACTATTTATTGAGATTGCACTAGCATCTCACGAAGCTGAGCAATCGCCCCTAGAAAGCAACTGGATAATTCTACACACGAGAAAACATGTTGATCATATTTCCAAGGTTTTTCCATATAGAGCCATTCGTATTACTTTATTTTATTTTTTTCCATCTTTTGCAGGCTTAAGACGGTAAAAATATGGACATTTAATGTGCCGGTGGTTTTGACCACAAAAAAAAAAAAAAAAAAAAAAAAAAAAAAAAAAAAAAAAAAAAAAAAAAAAAAAAAAAAACGTGTAGGCGGATGGTGGAAAGATGCGTTCAACAATATCCCTAATTGAATGTCATTTTGTTCACTCTTCTCGAGATTGACGTTCTGAGCTAAGCAATGTATGTTTTGCCATTTCCATATTTTACGGGTGCTTACACATTTCAACCAAAAAAAAAATGTGCGGGTAGATGGTGGAAAAATGCGTTCAATCCATATGCCTAATTGAACGTCATTCTCTCACACTCTTGAGAATGTTGAAAGTTGGATATGATTTCCATTTCATCTTTTATGAGAAAACATGTAATCACTCTTTGTTGAGATTTTGCTCATATGGAGCAATCTCCCTTGAAAAGAAATTGGATAGTTCCATATACGAGAAAACATGTTGATCGTATTTTCGAGGTTTTGCCATATGGAGCAATGTGTGTTACTTTATTTATTTCCATCTTTTGCATGTTTAAGACAATAAAAATATGGACATTTAATATGCAGCTGGGTGGTGGAAAAATGCATTCAATCCATATCCCCAATTGAATATCATTTTGTCCATGCTTCTGAGATTGATGTGCTGAGCCAAGCTGTCTATGTTTCGCCATTTCCATCTTTCACATGTGCAAAGCTATAAGTCATTCTTTGCTAAGATTTGCACTAGCATCTCATGAAGTTGTGTAGTCGCTCTTGAAAAAAAATTGGATGGTTCCATGCACAAGAAAACATGCTAATCATATTTTTGAGGTTTGGCCATATTGAGCCATGTGTATTACTTTAATTTTTTTTTTCCATCTTCTGCATATTTAAGACAGTAAAAATATGGACATGCAATGTGCATGCGGTTTTGACTAAAAAAAATGTGCTAGCCGATGGTGGAAAAACGCATTCAATCCATATCTCTAACTAAATGTCATTTTGTTCACAGTTTTCGAGATTGACATGTTGATCCAAGCTGCGTATCTTTCACAATTTTCATCTCTTACGTATGCAGAGCCATAAGTCACTCTTCACTAAGATTGCACTAGATTGTTGCCGTTGACAAGAAATAGTGTTGATCTTTTTGAGGTTTTGCCATATGAAGTCAGGTGTCACGGGTCGGTTGATTCCAAACGATCACACAATCTCCCTTGAAAAGAAATTGGATAGTTCCATATACTTGAAGAATTGAAAAACATATTCAAATATGTATTTTTGAAGAGGCCCTTTTGCCATTCCATGGGTCTACAGGATTAATCCATGTGGAACCCAAAGGATCTTCTGACACAAGGAACTAAACAGTCATGTTACTTTATTTATTTCACATCTTTTTCAAGCATGTTTAAGGATAGTCATCATACTCGTAAAAAATATTGACATTTAATATGCAAGGTTCCCAACTCGGGTTCCATTGGACGAAGTGGAATTCGATGTCCCGATCATATGAGGTTTCGCCCCAATCCATTCCGTTTTTCCGGAACACGAGTGTTGAGATTTGTATGCAACCTTCCCGATCCACTGCAACACTCGGAAGGGACATTCATAGCGACAGATTAGCCCTTTATTTATGTCTCGTCACGTATGTTCCTTGACTTGAAATTCCATGTGCCTTCCATCTTTTTCACATGTCCCCATGTTCATCCCATTCTTTCACAAACTTGAAAGTCACAATTGTCCTTGGTGTGAGCAGTTGTTGCCCCCATCATGATCTCAAATAGGCTTTGGCTTGTGGACTTGCTCTATTGCAAGTTATATGTGGCCACATTATTCATCCTCACATAATGCCGAAGATATAGTACGTAGGCTCCAACGTCGTCTCGCATGTGAGGCCAATAATATTAATCCTCGATGACCCAAAGAGATAGTGACCCACTCCATGTTGTACTTGCACAACACTTCCTTCCTTAGTTTCTTGTGGAGTGGCACCTATAGTCATTGTCCCTTAGTAAGGAGATTGTCCTCACACCAAAATTGCTTTGTCTTGCCCTCTCATGCATATTGAAGGAGAGCTTGGGCAGTTTAGTCGTGCTTGAGCCCTTCCTTGGTGTGATCGATCCATGGGCAATTGGGTCGGCTCACCATGTGCCGCTCAATATTGTTCAACTTTCGAGATTCATAGGCAACTAGATGCCCATCTTGCATGAGGACACCACCAATAGCGAAATTAGAGGCATCGGTTTCTATCTCGCATGGTTTGGCATAGTCGAGCAACACAGGCATCGACTCTTCAATCATTGCTTGTTTCAGCCGATCAAACGCCTCTTAACATCGATCTGTCCACTCCCATGGTCTCTCCTTCTTCAACATGTATGTGAGTGGTACGGTGGGGCTCAAATATCTGCCAATAAAACATCAATAATAATTTGTGAGATTGAGGAACAATCTCAGCTTTGTTACCTTGGTCAATGGCTTCCATTCAACGATGGCATGGATCTTGACCGCATCCATCCACACTCGTCCACCCTCAACAATGTGCCCAAAGAAAGGAATTTCATCTCGTGCAAAAGCACATTTTTCACACTTCACAAACATATCATTTTCCCGTAGGACTTGAAAGACTTGCCTCAAGTGCTCGATGTGTTTCTTGAGCATTCGACTATACACAACAATATCATCAAGGTAGACTACCACAAATCAATCAAGGAACGGTGTAGTACCTTGTTCATCAAATATATGGCCAATGCATTAGTCAAGCCAAAAGGCATGATGAGGAACTTGTACAATCCGTATCGGGTCATGCACGCAATTTTTGGCTTGTCTCCTCTAGCAATCCGGACTTGGTAGTATTCCGATTGAAGATCAAGCTTGGTGACCATTGAGCTTCCCCGAGTCGATCAAACAAGTTTGCAATCAGAGGTATTAGGTACTTATTTTTTATGGTGATCTTGTTCAATGCTCAACAATTAATGCACATCCAAAGGGATCCATCATGCTTTTTTTGGAATAAAATTGGGCCACCGAACGGAGCCTTAGAGTGCCAAATGTATCCCGCATTGAGCAACTCTTTGAGTTGTTTCTGCAATTCTTCCATCTTAGGCAAGGCCATGCAATAGGGAGCATGTCCAGTGGTCAAGCATTAGGCATAAGCTGTAATTTGGTTCACTCCGTATCCCTAATTGAACATCATTCTATTCACGCTTCTTGAGATTGACATGTTGAGCTGGGCCGGGTATGTTTCACCATTTCCATCTTTTACATGTGTAAAGTTGTAAGTCATTCTTCGCTTAAATTGCACTAACGTCTCACAAAGTTGGACAGCCTCCATTGTAAAGAAATTGGATAGTTCCATGCATGAAAAAACATGCAGATCATATTTTTGAGGTTTTTCCATATGGAGCCATGTGTGTTACTTTATTTTTTTTCCATCTTTTGCATGTCTAAGACAGTAAAATTATAGGCATTCGATGTGCAAGTGGTTTTGACCAAAAAAAAAAAAAAAAAAAAATGTGTGGGCAGATGGTGGAAAAATGCATTCAATCCATATCCCTAATTAAACATCATTCCATTCACACTTCTCGAAATTGACGTGTTGAGTCAAGTGTATATATTTCACCATTTCTATCTTTTACGTGTGCAAAGCTATCATTCACTTTTCGCTTAGATTGCACTAACGTCTTACAAAGTTGGGTAGGCGCCCTTGAAATGAAATTAGATAGTTCCATGCATGAAAAAACATGTTGATCATATTTTCGAGATTTTGTCGTATGGAGCCACACGGGTTACTTTATTTTTTTTTTTAATCTTTTGCATATTTAACACAGTAAAAATATGGGGTATTCAATGTGCATGCGGTTTTGACCCCAAAAAATGCGCATGTAGATGGTGGAAAAAAGCGTTTAATCCGTATCCTTAATTTGTCGTCATTCTGTTCACGCTCCTTGAGATTGACATATTAAGCTAAGTCATGTATGTTTCACCATTTCCATCTTTTATATGTGTAGAGCTATAGGTCACTCTTTGCTTAGATAGCATTAGCGTCTCATGAAGTTGGGCAACCGCCCTTGAAAAGAAATTACATAGTTCCATGCACGAGAAAACATACTGATCATATTTTCTTCTTTTTCTTTTGTGTCTTTTTACCAAATAATATCGCGCTACCTACAGATGATCATCGAATAGCAAAGTGAAACCATACAATTGTCTCTAATTTCGACAATTAACCCCACCATCGACTTATATTCGTTTGAAAACAAAGAGTTTCACGTCTACAATGTATAACGTTCATATTTAGTTTAGACTTTTAAGTGAGGTTTTCTAGTCAAATAAGGAAGTAAATACGTATTTCAGGAATTAATTAGTATTTAGTGGAACTAGATAAGATCGAGCGAAAGATATGGAGTCCTTGCAGCTGCCCGGCTCACAGATTAGGTTGCTGCAGGATAGGTGATGTGCCCTCGTATGCTGTTCTTTATGCGGCCAGCTCTCCAGCTCTTTAAGTAAAAACATCACATTCGGGGACCCATCGAGAAGGATAACATCACGTTGAACCAACTTTCAACGTGTTGGCAACGAACTACGAATCACATGTTAAGAAACAAATGGGGTCGCATTGCACGAAAAGAACTTGCAGTTGGAGGGCCGGTAGAGAAAGACACGAGTGAGAAATGCGATAACCGTCCCTTATTTTCTTTTCTCACCTAGCATACCTCTGTTATACAGACATGATATCCCGAGGTAAACCAACAGCAAGCACAAGCCATTAACATATTCTGCAAAGAGGGAAGCAAGAACCACCGAATAAATGAAATGGTGATCCTACTCAAGACAAAATGATAAAGTGATCGCCTGTCCGATAAATGAAGAATGCAATGCCGCATGTGAGTTCCCGTTTGTTCTAAAAGATATAACACGAACTTCCATTTTCCAGAACTTCTTAAGAAAGAGAACACAAAACCCCGCGAGTGACCTTAGTCAGCCACATTTTCACGCTTTGTGATTCCTTGCCATCTCGTCAACATCCAATTCCACTTCCAAGACAGGTGCATCCTTCTGCATGCTGTAATAACTGCGCATGAATAACATAGAGATCAATCCCCAAAACAATACCGACTGCTTCTAGAGATAATTGGTCACGATCTGGTTTCATTTCGACACATGAGCTGCATGCAATATCCTGTGTGGAGCAGCTCACCTGTTCTGCACCGGGCCATGATCTACAGCTGTTCTTAGGCAATATATGGCCCTTCCAACAACATCATTCATGAAAACAGGACCAAATGATCGACTGTCAGGTGCTTCCTGCCATGAGATGAGAAGAAAAGAACTCACCATTTGGAGCAATCAATAAGTTTTTGAATAGGTCAGGTATGCTGTTTAGGTAGGTGATGAATCAACAGTTCTTAAACTTCAATAATTGAAGTTTTCTTCTGAAGTTAGACTAGCCAATTTAGAACAGCCACAAAGACATTCAGCAACTAAACCATACTATAGCAGCAGGATACCGCCATAAGATGAGTATAGAACACAGAAAAAGTATATTGACTTGAGCAGGAGTCTGATGATAACAGAATGGTTAAACAAGCCATATGAAGGGCCGTGATGGTCCTCCAGTAATTCCCATAACAGCAACAGAAGAGTTTTTCTTCCTATATGACTGCAGCACGCTATTTAAATCTGAATTATCATGAAAACTCTCCTGTCATGTGGCTTTACTTAATTCGCAACTGTCCCAAATTCATATCCATTTTTTTATTTAAAATCAATCTCAATATTGCTATGGACCTATTTTAGCACATGCCACCGATACAAGATGCCAGCCTGCAATCTATTATATATGGTATCCCAATCATAATAATGGAGGCTCCAAGTTGTAGTACTTTCACTTTGTAATGCAGTATTGAATATACAAAGTATTTCGGAAAATGTCGCAGTACTTCTGTGGTTCTTTTCATATGCCAACAATCGAGGCCATTATCTACCGAAAATAACAAGCACGAATATTCAACTATTATTTTTTTTTTCCAACAGCTTTGCACCTCATAGCTTACCACTTTAAGACACCAAAAAGTTTCTCATGCAGGCACATATTATCCACAGAACAGAATGAGATGTCAATTCAATCTATCCAGTTATTTTATTTTACTACAGTCCTCACAGAATATTTCCACAGAAATTGTATGATGTATTATACATTCCAATAACCTATTTTTAATCAGTATAACCTCTCTCAGCACTACTATATAGGTCTCGCACATGCTACTGAATGTTTGGTTGGAACTCTAGCTATGCAGTCCACCCATAGAGGGACGAGCCTGGCACCGCAGTCCCACCGACACGCAAAAAATTAGGTCATTCTCCACATAAGGTAGCAAATGCCCAAGGCACAAAATACAAAAGTTCATTCAAGATATGGCTTGAACTTGTCACCTCATGGAACACAGTGTGACCCTATACCACTAGGTTGCCATGCTTGGTCATAGATTTAGGTAAGCTTAGATCTAAGTAGAGAGGTCAAATTAAATGATGGACACAACTATGATCCAATGACTTCATTATAGTTTGTTTAATTCTCAAGTGGAATTTATAACCTTGTGGTGATGAATTCTAGATATCAAATTGTAGTTAACTTTAGGAAATTGTCTCATGAGCTCCTTGAGCATCAAAGCTAGAACTGTAAAATGTTGCAAATACATGTCTAAAGAAGAGAGACGGAAGAGCAAGCAGTCGCAAAAGTGTTCACAAGCCTTTCTATAGGAGTTAAAAAGAATATTAACCCCACTACACAAGCTATTTCCCACAGCGCTTGTGGATGATAGAAAACTAGGACTCACGAATAGTTGATATTAGACTTGTTCTTTTTGCCCACAGCAATAAGAGAACCTCTGTTCACAATATTAAAACCTTTGCAGCTATTTGTCCTGCAGTTGCGAATGCATTCTAACTTAGTCCGTTGCATTATGAAACACTAAGTGCTTTAGGCCTAGAGGTCCAATGAAGTTAATAAACAGGTGCCCACAGATGACTTATCTTCACATCTAAAACTTTTATGCAGCTTGCCCATAGCACTTGCATTTTGGAAATTAAATGCTGTGGCAAAAGTCAGCAATTAGAAGAACTATGCACTTCATCACATATTATCAGAAGCAAAATGTGAATTTATGTCACTATTCATCTCTGACAAGATGCTTTCAACTTTACTACCACAAACTGTCCCTAAAAGATATCAATTTATTAGGTTAAAATCAATACTGCTAGTTAAGTATAGCTTCTCATCTGAATTTTTCTTCGTTTAGTATCTAGGGAAAAAATTTTCATGGTTGCATTCATACTTTACATATATTATACTCATTTCTCACTATAGTTAGATGGAATGTCCAAACTCTTCACTGGAGAGGCAAGTCAACAGAACATGATAAGGAAAATGATTTCATACAGTTCATTGGCTTCTTAACTGAAGAAAATAAATATAACCTATTGCATAACCACTAACAAGTAAAGTCAAGTAACATTAACTCGTTGACCAATTCAGGAAATGAAGGTAGAATATAATGTAGCAGCACATATACCTTGGGCTTCAGGTCTTTGTTATCAGCCAGAACCCAGCATTTGCCACTTTCAAGGACAAAAGGCTCATCTGTTGGATTAGTAGACACCATTTCATACCCCTCGATGGCAGCCAATCGTCTGACTAAGTAGTTACTTGATTTTTCAGGATCCTTCAAAACTAGAACATCTCCTACAAAAACATGGCTGCGGAAGGTGTAGTTAGAATACATCATACTGTGAGCATATGTACCTAAGACAAATGATTGGGCCCTATTCCCCAAATCTACCATACACATGAATGAACAGTTCATCCCAACCTAAGAGAAACGCATTGCATCTGAATAACAAATCATGATATTTAGCAAAGGATGGTTGACAAAAAGTGGAAATGGTTATAGTGCGAGCCCTAAAATTCAGTATATGACAACACGCTTGGAATTTCCCAAGATTATTCAACCTATTCAGCCACTGCAGGTGATCTCAAAACGTGGCCCCATTTGAATGTGTTTATCTGTTGGTCAGTACTTCTCAATACATGATTAAACAAAAGCTGCTCACTAAATATCTCACCGTTCAACGCAACCCTTCCCCCCCTCACCCCCCCCCCCAAAAAAAAAAAAAAAAAGAGCAGTGCTGAGATGAGATGATTGGCAAACACGTGCTTCAGAGATCTTTTTACCTCTTTATGCAAAGGTGCACACACCGAATCATAGATCTCCACTTGAAAAGTAGTGAACTCCGGAAAATTACTATTTTCAATAGGTTTAAATTTAGCTTTCCACAGAAAACGCATGTATGCATGTGAGAGAGGACACAGAGACAGATTGTGAAAAGGAAAGTATGTAAACGTTTAAAAAAGGTTCAAGTGGCACTGTAGAACAAAGTTATATGTACACAGTGAAGCAACCCAAATGCATGACAGCCAAAAATTTTCAAAATGATACTTTTTTACATGTAATCACACTCACAGAACAAAACTAAGGGATCGCAATATCAAACCCAAGAAACTGAAACTGAGAACATTGACAGACCATATGAGTAACCCAAGCATATAGCGTGAAAGAAAAACAACCAGATCCTCAGGATGATTATATCTTTTGGGAGTTAAAATAAAAAAAGAACGTCAAGAGATATACTCCTACTAAAGAAAAATGACAAGTTCTAATAACATGGAATTGCTGAGTAACTAGTAGTTGCGAACGAATATGCATTCATCCTTACTCATCAAGTGAAGCCATGAGCTATCTATTCAACAACTCCTACCATTATAGCTCTGAGCCTCAAAGATGCAAACAAATTTAGGATTGATGTGTGCCAACATGTATGCTAAACTATTGGCTCAAGCAAACAACTCCTACTCTTATTGCTAATCACATAAATTGCTGGAGCACTTAATTATCTATTTAATGAGCAACAGCCATCATGGTAGTTAACAAGCAAAAGCATTTAACTTCTCTTAAAGACAAGTGCCTGTCGGGCATATAGGACAGGTCAACGTATATTTGCTTATGGTAGCATAACATGCAGTAGAGAATGGATAAAGTAGGTTCTAAAGCTATAAACTAGAGATTATCTTGGCTGTACACATAAAGTTATGATTTGTTACATTGTTTTGAGAACTTCCATTAACTTGCCACAACATAATGCTATATAGTTCAAGTGTGACACCTAAAGAGACTTAAACACACACTCTCTCTCATTGTCATCTGTTCTGTTATATAGTCTTGCTTTCTTACATTAAATCCAAAACATCCAATAAATTATAGTTATTTACATTTAGTTTCACAAAATGAATATATTGCTAGTTAATATTTGGTTTGGCTGACAAAAGATATTCAATGGAAAAAAAAAAAAAAATTGTGCACGCTGGAACTGAGCTTTGTGCGTTCAAGGAGTTCTGGAAATACTACACCGTAAGTTTCACATTCCAAAAGTTGGGAGGTGGAGGTAATGTCCAGGAAAAAAGTTACGGATAGGGAAAGCCTACCCCGGCAGGGAACAAAAAAAAAACAAAAAAGAGTCCCATCAGGTCAATAAACAATGCACAAACATTGGATGTGTCACTAAATAATCTGTTTCCTCCTTGTATGTTCCCCTTTGCACAGATTTTCCTGCTAACGTGTAAATTGGAGTGAAGAGAGTTATGACAACTCCAGTGTAACTGTACTACCCTCACTCAGCAACTTGGCAACTTGGAGAAAGGGGGAAGAGAGGATTTTTTATTTATTTATTTTTAATAATTAAAACAGTAAAGTGTACTCACGTTGGATCTGCATGTGGAATTTTCCGAACGAGAAGAGTTCCTGCAAGCCCTCCTGCAGCGGAAGCCATTTCCTCTCCTTTAAGCCAGTGCAAGTATGTCAATCTTCCTTGAAATAGATGTCTCCACATAGCATCTCCTACTTGTCCATCAGAAATTAGGCCACCTTTATAACTCTGCACACACTCAAAAGGTGGATTCAGCTAACATGCACTCCCTAGACATAACATGAAGTGTCAAAGGAAAAATTAAGCACCAGTTGCAAGTTTCTCTGTTTTCTATGTCTCCATATCATAATTCTAGGATGCTTCCTGCTACTGATATTAACTCTCATGGTATGAGTCATGTTTACAATCTGTCGCCAAAAGGCATATCAAGATTTTTGAGTTGCTTCTTTAAAGTTTAAGGCCGGCACTCAATATTCAGCAACACATGAATTTCACATGGAAGAATATTTATTTTTAAAGACAAGAATCATAAGAATATTTTACTCATCTAGGAAGAATTGCGATGCCACATAACTTTCAAAATGTAATCGCTAAGCAAATTGTTGATGAAAACAAGCAAATTCAATGAAACTAATTGTCCTGTGTATGGACTAAATCATATCAGTAGATCTCCATAAATGACAGGATGGAACAGGAGCTTGGTAGCAAATTGAAGGGGGTGGGATAGAGCCCACAATCACCTTTAGATTCTACTATCTAGATGTCAAAATTCTAGGATTGAACAAAAAGTCCCAGATAAATTTATGGGGGAATTCCATAGAAACTACATTCACTATAATCTTTACCAAAAAAAAAACTACATTCACTATAATATCAGGAGACATGTCATTTTTCTGACTGACCATTCTCAACATGAGACTATTAGGTCAATGCAATACAATTATAAGAGAAATGATCACTGTTCATAATCCGGGTGGTACTATAACATCACATCAAATCCACATTATCACAATAAAACTGGTTCATTGTACATGTTATGTTTTATTGCTGTTCAGGGGACTGTCGCCTAATGCCAAACAGGAAGCGACTAGCAGGTCTTGGCTGGCCTTGAGATCTGCTGACTGCTGAGATTCAGCGGGAAATAACAACATGCAAACAAAAGAGGAGGCTGACTGCATTGGTCTATTCCTCAATAATGTTGACAGACTCGGGAAAAAAAGAACTTGTTAATTGGTGAGCAGGGATACTCCTACTACATTCAACATTTCTTGGAGCTCCTTATATCAGACAAGGGTAGACTTCACCAGTCAGTTTGTGTTTCCTATACGTACATGGACTAGCAAACTCTCAACAACTTTTAGAGGGTTCCTGTGTTTATCACTGACAAAAAACATGATGAAGACTGGAACAACCGATCAACACTTAGAATCATATGTTCCAGTCTTGATATTCACCTCCTGTTCTCTCTAGTAAGCCAAAATTCGTTCTACTCGCACAACTATTCTGAAGAATTTCATGATTTTCCAAAGCTCAGAAAACAGAATCCAACCATATCTTAAACACCAGAAATCACAACAAACCCAACCATACACAGCCAAGCCAACACTAAACCAAACCCTATTATCAATTAACAACAAAGAGAGGTAAATGTCCAACAAAGTGATAATGCAAGAGCAGAACCAGCTGGATGGAAAAAACAGAAACCTAAAAAAATCAAACTTTCATCTGGAACAGCGTATTCCAAGCGATCTACCAACGTCCCAACCGACACAATGAATCAATCAGCCCACAAAACCCATTCGAAAAACAACAACCTCAACCAAAATTAGGCGCTCCAGCATTAATTGCAAAAGCAATTCCGAGGAACCAAAGGCACGAATAGGAGATTGAAAGCGCCCATGACGCGCCATCGAAAAGCACGAACGACATTGAACCGAACCAACCACGAGCCAGAAGCGGCGGAATCGCGCGCGCGACGATCCAAACCAACGAGAAAAAGGGAGGGGAAAGAGGGCGAGACCGACCTTATAGCTGAGATACGCGGAGTACTCGAGCTTGTGGTAGAGGTAACGGACCCACGTCGAGATGGCCACCATTTTCGCCGGCGAGTCGTGGTTTGATTCTCCTCCTCGTCCTCCGCCGCCGCCACTCCTTCGACGCACTCGCCGTCTCCAGTTGCCGCCGGCGATTCCTTAAACCTTCCCCCTCCGTCCCTCCCTCTCTCTCTCTCTCTCTCTCTCTCTAAGCTGTCCCTGGTTTTCTTTTTCTCGGGAAAAATCGCAGGGATGGGGAAATCGGTGATTTCCCAAGAGCAGAGGCCCGTCCTGCGGAAATTATTTGGCTTTCGACAACTCCGCGAAAAAAAATTTGTTGGATATTTCGATTTTTGCCCCTGATGAATTTTCATTCGAGCCCCTGTTAAAATAATTGTTGTGAGTTCTCGTCATCCAAGATAATAAAATTTCAAATTCGCCACGACCTCCTCTTTTCATTTTCTATCGGCAATAAATGACTCTTGTCAGAGTGATATCCGAGAGAACTCAAATCTTATTTTTTTTCATACTTTTAAGTATGAAAAATCAGAACTGACAAAAAAAGAAAGTATGACAAATCAGCATATATTTAGGCTCCGTTCATTTTGTATATAATGTAACATTTCTAGAAAATATTTTTCAATAAGCTATTTTCTAGAAACATATAATTATTTTTTGGTATTTATCTAAAATCTAAAATTGAAGTGAAAAATATTTTTTGTTGTTCGGTAAGAAAATCTTTTTATTTATGCAATTATTTTGTAATAATTTTTTTCTTTTTATTTTCTTTCTTTTTATCTCTTATTTTTGGCAGTCATCAGCCACGATGATGACTAGCGACCAGCAAAAGTGAGCTTTTGTTGGCTCACTGATCTTGTGAGAGGCGAGTTCAAACTTGCAAGAGATCGGCTCGAGCTCATTGGCCTTGGGCCTCACTAAAGTGACAAACTAGAGGCTTGCAATTGTCGACGGTTCGCTAATCCAGCAAGTGCATGGGCAAGGCACGCAAGGCCTGAGGTTGGGGAGCTCGAGGCTTACCTGTGGTCGATTGTCGGCCGTAGTTGTGCCTAGCACCTGGCTAACAAAGATGGTGGAAAAAATAAAAGGATAAAAAAGAAAAAATATTCAAAATTTGAAGTTTTAATAAAGAAAAAAGAAAGAAGAGGGCCTACTAGGTTATGAGACAAGAGAGAGTGACTACGGAAAATATTTTCCTCAATTTGAAAAGTGAAAAACATTTTCCCCTTTTTTATAAGACTTTTTTCCTTGATGGAAAATGTTTTTCATGCCTAGTTCATCTTCCGGGAAAAGAATATCGAAAAATTTGGAAAATATTTTTCTAAAAGTTGTTTTTCGCGAAATGAATGGAGACATTTCAATTATTTTTAGCTTTACCCTAAATACATCCAATTTGTAAAACATTTCAACTTATAATTCTACCATCAACACATTAAAGAATCATTTGATTTTTAGAATTTATAGTTTTATAATAACATCTATTTTAACTAAAACCATAATCGGTAGACTTTTAGGGTGCGCATGCCAGTAATAAAAAAAAATCAACCTAAATTAATTACTGACATAGTCCACCTAAATTAAATTTCCAGCATAGTTTATTGCTAAAATTTTACACTACATATCTCATTAAATAAAAAAAGGTGACTTAATTTAAGCTGTGAACACATCTAGTTATCATTATCCCCCTAAACAGAATTAGTCAAAAATGTTGCTAAAACATTATCTCTCCTTCACTGATTCTACATCTGACAATAACTAGTAAAAAACCTAAATTAAACTCCAAAATAAGTTGTCGTAAAAATTTTACATTATGTAATATAATTAAACAAGTTGTAGTTTATAGTTAAGTTCATTTTGATTATATGTTCAAATCAAATTTTTTATAAAATGTTACTTATGACTTCTTTTTCTCTTTACGTTTTATTAATATAATTCACTTCAAATATGTTGATTCCAATATAGAAGAAGGCTTTTCTAGTTTAGAATCCTACAATTTGTTAGGAGAGATGACTCTTGGTAAGTTTAAATACTCATAGAAGTTAGGAGGCTCAGGTTGTAGGGGTGTGCATCGATTTGGTCCAACCCGAAACTAAGCTGAATTGAGCCAACTAATTTAAGGTTGTTCTCAATCCCAAATTGGTCTGGTTCCCATTCCCTTAAGAAGCCACATTGACCAGATCAGATCAACGGATCAGCCCACATCACTTAATTTTATAAAAAAATTTATTTTGAAATAAACTCTCAAATAGTTTATTATGATTTAGTTTTTGCTGGAAAATGATTAATTACTTCCATATATATGACGCAAACCCTCCGCATTCCTCCACAATTTTGTTTGTCCATGTATATATATATTATTTGATTATTTAACACATGTTGATAGGATGTCATGTAATGTAGTAATGATTACAAAGTTCTATCGAAGATTAGTCGATTGTCAATTGGTCCTGCACCCAATCGTGTAAACATTTATCTAACGAATAAATCAAATATAATGCTCTTTTTCCCCTTTTAATGTCAAGAAACTCCCACTCGTAAGAAATAGAATGAAAAAGAAAAAATCGATCAGTTTTGGGAACAACTCTAGATTGGCCTCTTGGGATCGGGTGGGCCTATTTCCAATATTGATTTCAAATTCCAAGGTGAAAACCGAACCATCTTAGAACAGGTCACCCTTACAAATTGAGCTTAATCTCTATTGCCCAACTTAATTTTTTTTAATGTACCAAAAAACAATATGTTAGTAATTCAAGCTTGAAATGGATTCATCAAGAATAAAATCAATGCGATGAAGGAAAGTATTTTTCATGGACTTTATTTAAGTGGTTTAGAGAATGTAATATTTTTCCTGCCAGATATAAAGTCGTTTCTTTCCAATTCAAACTTATTATTTCCACTTCATGGAAAAAAGTTTCCATACATCATGAAATTTTCCATCATCCAAACACTAAAATGCCGAAAATAGATTTTCCAAAAATAATCTACAGTCAAGCAACGAAACTCTTAGAAATAAAGTGTAGGACGACGAGAGATGCTCCATTATCATGTTCTCTCATTCACGAGTTAAAATCGGCTGTCGTATCGGGCCGGTAGCCATTGATAGTCGCACAACGTTTTGATCGGTCAATTTTGTATCGAAAGTAGTCTATAAATTAGTAAATGGTTGAGGTTATTTCCCTATCCTGTGGGGATAGCAATCCATCTACCCCTTCAACCCACGAATAACCCTAATTTCCCCAATCATGTATGAGCATCATCATCTTCCACCACCTCTTCCCTCTTTCATCCACCGCAATGCTTTTCTTGCTCTTCGATGGGCACCGATGTGAAAACCCGTCTGGCGGTTTTACGCTCGTATAGTTTGATTTCGTAGCTCTCCTTCTACGGGTAGAATATCCGTGAAAACCCGGATCTGGCGGCTTCTTGTATGGATCTTGTATCTTCCTCGGCTCCACTCTCCAAGGTTAGACACGGTGATCTCTCATTACTTGGCTCGGATTCTTCTTAAGATCACCGGATCTATAGTCTCCTTTCTTTCTTTGCAATCACTAAATCAGCCCCTTCACTCTAAGGCCAAAGCATATCTTAGTATCTCGTCCCCAGGATATGGCAGAAAACAAGGAAACTCACCTTCGTTTAGCAGCTCTCTGTCGTAGAATGGGTGATCTATGGTCTGATGACGATGTCACGGATCTTGGCAATGACCTTCCAGAGGCTACAAAAAAAGCAGTGAGCTAACCATATATGGTAAACTCTATTCGAGACCTAACGTTAACTTTCGGGCATTTCTCTCTACAATGACAAACGCTGGAAAATCGACACTATTCATTGCGAACAGTTGGAACGGGCTTCTTCTCCTTTACCTTTACTTCACGGGCGGCGAAAACAAGAGTTTTACAACATGGACCATGGTGTTTCTCAGGCAATCTATTAATCCTAAAAGAAGGCGATCCAAACATACCTGAGCATTGTTATGAATTTACGCACTCTGCGTTTTGGGTCCATTTCATCGGTCTACCCCGAGCCAGGATAACTGTAGATGCCATAAGACTTTTAGCCACAAAACTGGGTCAAGTAGAGGAGATAAAAATTGAGGCCAGAAGTCTAAATGGTGCAAAATATGGGAGAGCCAAAGTGTTACTAGACCTATCCAGACCTCTCAAAACAGGCAATGTTATATCATGTGGGGGAAAACAATGGTGGATCGATTATAAATATGAAAGGTTGCCTTATTACTCCATTACTCCGTGGACGAATTGGTCACTATGCTACGCTTGTCCTGAAATACCCTATGAAGAAACTGGCTTACCCCATGATCAACCAGGCCGCTATGGTTCTTGGTTAAAGCGAAAGTGAAGGAGAATAGCCCCTCTTGGAAGACCTTTTATAGCAACCTTGATCTATTGGAACAGGAGGATGAGGTGGTAATGGAGACTCGGGACAGAGATCCAAACCGCCACTCATTAGCACCCCTCACGAATCAAACTTACACCTCGTTCAGCGACTTTTCTCCTATGTCCGGCCCGGCGATAAACAAAGAAAGGAAAGGCAATCCACAAAGCTCTGCAGCAAAAAAAAAAGGGTCGGTCCCCTGCCGAGCATGAGTTGGATGAAACTTTGTTGTTGGATACCCCTTCAAGCACAAGGGCTTTGGTGGCGCTCGGCAAAGATGAAACTACTTAGGTCGAGGGGCTGGGCAACCCCTTGACGATCCCGGCATTTCGGGCCCTTGTGGCTCAAGAACAGCCCAACTTTGGTGTTCATCATGGAAACAAAAAATCGAGAACCGTGTTGTAGAGAGAGTAAGGCAAAAGACTCAATTACAGCATTCATATATCATCGATCCAGTCGGAATAGCTGGAGGTTTAGCACTGATGTGGGATGCAGAACTTCAAGTGGAAGTGGAAGGGACTTCTAAGGAGCTTATTAATCTTAAATGTACGGATCGCAAAGTGGTAATCGCATGCGTATATCCTTTCTACATGCACCTACTAGTTTTCGGGGAGAGACTCAAACTATGGCGTATAGTGAAAGAATGCAATTCCTCAAACCCGCTACCATGGCTATGCATTGGGGATTTCAATGAAACTCTTTACCATTGGGAAAAGGTTGGGTGCAGGGAGGTGGACCGCAATCGTATTGCAGCTTTCCGGGAGTTCTTAGACGATTGTTCTCTGATGGATGTTGAAAGCAAGGGCTGCGCCTTTACCTGGTCCAATAAAAGAGAAGGGACTGCATTAGTTAAAAAACGGTTAGACAGGGTGCTCTGTACTATGGACTGGAGAGTTCAATATCCAAATGCCCAAGCCTTCGCTCTACCAAAACATAGGTTCGGACCACAGCCCAATCATCTTATCCCTCTCTCCAACGAGGCAAGAAATCTCGGTACCGGTTCGAGTTTTCAGCCCTTTTGGCTTGAAGACCCGATTTTGTGAAAGTCATGCAACGAGTTTGGAAAGCACAACATCCCGATACTACTACTCTGCTCCAAAAACTTCAGAAACTGAAAGCAGATTTACACAAATGGAGCAGAGGAAAATTCCAGAATGCTCAAAAACATATCAACACCCTCAAATTTCGTCTTACGGAATTGACTAACAGCAACAATGGAGAACAATATAGGGAGGAAACCAGTAGTATTACTCAGAAAATCGAAGAGCTCTGGCGTCAGGAAGAAATTTATTGGTGTATGAAATCAAGAATTGCATGGCTAAAATGGGGTGATCAGAATACTAAGTACTTCCAGGCCACCACCATTCAACGAAGACAACGAAATAGAATATCTATGCTTCGAATAGATGATAATACACAGTGCGAGGATCCCGGAACCATTCGCTCACATCACCAACTTCTATCAAGCCTTATTCACTTCATTGGGGACCGAAATTATTTACCCGTATTGGATCGGTGTCAACCGGTTATAACGAGGAGATAAATGCGAGAATTAACAAAGCCGATTACTCATGAAGAAATCAAAGAAGCGGTTTTCCAGTTAGGGGCTTCAAAGGCTCCTGGTCCTGGATGGTCTAACGGCCTATTCTATCAAAGTCAATGGACCACCCTCAAAGATGATATTTTCAACATGGTTCACTCTTTCCTCAGCCTAGGTACATTGGAACCGGATATAAAAGAACCCATATCACCCTTGTCCCAAAAGTATCAAATCCGAACACATAACCCAATTCGAGACCCATTAGCCTTTGTAACTTTACTTACAAAATCATTGCCAAACTATTTGGCCATGAGCTTAAACCATGGCTGCCAATGTTCATTGCGAAGAACAATCGGCTTTTATGAGCAACCGGCGATCCAAGACAATATCTGCATTGTTCAAGAAGTGATTCATCAATTAAGGGTGAGGAAGAGGACTCGTAAGCGACAAGCGATTCTTAAATTAGATATGCAAAAAGCATACGACGAGTGGAATGGGACTTTCTTTGTGATTACATGCTCAAGTTGGGCTTTCATGCGAGATGGGTTCAATGGATTAAAATATGCATCTCTACCGTGTCTTTCAATATCCTAATTAATGGCGAGCCATCACCGAGGTTAAACCTACAAGAGGTATTCGACAGGTGATCCCCTCTCACCCTATATCTTCATCATCATGACAAACCTTCTATCCTCACTAATGCGCACAAATGTTCTAGATGGAACCGTAAAGGGTATTCGTTTAAATCCTACTGTCCCACCCTATCTCATCTCTTATTTGCGAGACGATGCCATTTTCTTTCTAGATGGCACAATCGGAGAAGCCCAAAATGTTTCAAATGTTACGAACCAAGATTTGCTATGTCACGGAGCCGGCGATTAATCTTAACAAGTCTGGCCTCTTTGTGGGGAAAAGCTGCCCTCCTCAACTTCGACAGAACCTAGCCTCAGAGTTGAGAGTAGCTATTACAGAACATTTAGGGAAGTATCTTGGAATTCCAGCTGATTGGGGGAAAACAAAAAAGCAAATGTTTGCTTGGCTGTTGACAAGAGTTGAACGGAAATTGGAAGGGTGGAAAGAGAAATTAATTTCAAAAGTGGGGAAGGAGATCCTTATAAAAACGGTTATCCGGCCATTCCTCGCATGTGATGTCCATATTCAAAATTCCGAATTCTATATGTAGAACTATAGAGAAAAAACAGCCTCATTACGGTGGAAACTTGACATGCGATAAAAGAGGAATCCATTGGAAAAAATGGGAAGAGTTGAAAGTCAAGAAGGACAATGGTGGTTTGGGTTTTAAAGATTTGCAAAATTTTAACTTGGCCATGTTGGGAAAACAGGCATGGAGGATTATAAACCAACCTGACGCTCTCTGGTGCAAAGTATTGAAAAGCATTTATTTTCCTAAAAGTGATTTCTGGGCAGCAAGAAATGGAAATCGACCATCTTGGAGCTGGAAAAGTATTTTACAAGGAAGAGCAATCATTGAACCAGCAACCAGGTGGGAGATTGGGGATGGCAAACAAATCAGAGTCCGAGAAGACCTATGGCTGCCTACTGGAAGACTTATTGGTCCAGTAAACAAAGATGAACCACGTTTTGTGGCTGATCTAATCGACAGTGAAAGTAAGGCATGGAATGCAAACACGGTTACAGCTACTCTTTTCAGGAAGAAATTGCAAATGAGATACTAGCCCAACCTCTCTGTTTACACCCTCGACGGGATAAAATTGTATGGACAGCCAACAAGTCCGCGGCTACACGATCAAGAGCGGTTACAACCGTAAGCAAAACTCGGACCCGAACCCCGAATAACAAATCCCCATCCACATCATACCGAGATACCCAAATCACTCGGCCTACCATATGGACACTTCCCACACCTCCAAAAATTCGAATCCTAATATGGCAGATATGCAATAACTCACTCCCAACAAAAGAAAATCTTCATCGCGAAACACATTACACGAACCATTGTGCCAGATATGCGGCCAAGCCCCCGAAACCATGGAGCATCTCTTCATCCTCTGTTCCTGGACAAAAGCCATATGGTCAGATCCTCAAAACCTAGCCGACACCAACCCAGACCACATAACCAGAATAGATAAATGGCTCTTCGAGAATATCACCTCAAGAACTGACGCTAGATCAAAAGCCCTCTTCGCAGCTCTTCTATGGAATATCTGGGTGACCCGCAACACTGCAATATTCAGGGGAACCAAGCCAAACCCCTCCCGTACCAAAGAAAACGCTCGGATTCTAGCAGATCTACACCTGAAATGGGGAAAACAGGGGAAGAAATTGTCAAAGAGGAACGCGGTAGACACGAGCAGCTGTAAATCTTGGTTACCTCCCGACCCTCCCTCGTTGAAGCTTAATATTGATGCAGCTTGGAGCAGTTCGGATCAAGCAGGATCGGTGGCCGGGATCTGTCGAACTGCTGCAGGAAGCCTCGCTGCTGGTTTTGCTGAATCGATCTTTGCCCCATCAGCCCTAGTTGCGGAAACCCTAGCACTGCGTCTGGCTTTGAGATGGATAAAAGAGAAGCGAACCCTAGCCGCACGAACTGAAGTCTCTCTCGACGCTATCTCCCTTGATCTGCCCATTCACGTATCAACTGATTGCTTATCTGTAGTTGAGGGTGTTCTGGGCCGAGAAGAACCCCCTTGGCAGGCCCAACCGTTTATCCTGGACTGCAAACTCCTCCTAGCCCAAATGGAAGACATAACTCTTATCTATGAGCCCAGGCAGAAGAACATGGCCGCGGACTGGGTAGCACGTGCGCATCGAGCTAATTCACTTCCATGTAATTGGGTTAATTATCCTCCTATGCCTTTTCTTTCTATTTTATGTCTAGATGTACCTGCTTATGGTGCCCATGTTATGGGTAAGTAATGAATTTCATATCCTTTCGCCAAAAAAAAACCCCTCGACGGCTTGACGTTGTTTACTCTCCCGTCTCAGTCACGTAGCTAGCGTTGCCACCTCACCAATGAAGACGAGCTCACACTGCAGCGGGCCCTATCCGATCGGCCCTCCTCCTACTGACTGGTCGTGGCAGAAAAAGTAATCAGAAAGAGCGAGACAAGTCACGTGACTATCATCAGACTTTCGTACGATATGTTTCAGGCGACATCACGTGATATCGCGTGACCCTCTGCTGCTCGGTTAAACTCTCAAATAAAGATCGATCGTCGTCTATTTTACATGCCGTTTTGGCAAATCGTTCCTGTACCTACGGACCTACGGTTGCTCAGATCTCACTAGAAAGAGAATGAAAAGAAAAAAAGAAACAAAGGATCAGTTAATTACAGGCTTCATTGGCGACGGCGAACCGGCCGGCCTGC
This sequence comes from Eucalyptus cladocalyx, assembly GCA_017140615.1. Classification (NCBI taxonomy): domain Eukaryota; kingdom Viridiplantae; phylum Streptophyta; class Magnoliopsida; order Myrtales; family Myrtaceae; genus Eucalyptus; species Eucalyptus cladocalyx. The sequence continues at coordinate 37,024,484 of CM029526.1, forward strand.
ACGGCGGCGGCTTGCGGCGAGGCCAAGGCCTGGATGAGCAGGGTCTTCACTTCCCAAGCCGGGTAGGCGAACCCTTTCCGGGCGTACGAGTTGAGGAGGGCCGCGCTCGCCTGCTTCACCAGCCTGCCGTACGCGTCCCCCCCGCCGACTACCCCGGCCGTCGACTCCCACACCGTCAGATCGCCGCCGTAACGCTCGCCGATCGCCCTCGACCCGAACGCCCTCGACACCGTCGACTTCCTCGGCAACATCCTCGGCCACTTCTCTCGCCCACTGCTCCAGTACCTGCGCAAAGACCAAAAAAAAGAAAAAAAAGAAAAGCAAAACCCGAGTCAGCCCCGGAGGCAGCGAGTCGACTCGGCCCAACTCAGTCACAGAGAGAGAGAGAGAGAGAGAGAGAGAGAGGGAGATGGGGTTACTGAGGAGTGCATCGTCCTCGGGTGCGGGTGTAGAAAAACCCCCGGGAGGGTGGTGGTGCGGCGGAAGATAAGGCGGCGACGGAGAGGAGGAAGAGGAGCGCGAGCGCCGCCGCGAGGGTGCGACCCACTAGAGAACGAGCCATTCCCATGTTCCGTGACTGTCTTCTCGTTGCAGAGGACGTGAACGCGTACGAGGTGTTTGTGTTTCAAGCTCTCCTCATCTCGTCTTCCTCTGTCAGCTTGCTTCCATTGGGGATCTGCGTGAGGTCCAGATACAGAGAGAGAGAGAGAGAGGGGAGATCTGAGAGTCAGGTCTCGGTTCCTCCTAGAGAGACGAGAGAGAGAGAGAGCCTGAGATGTGTCGTTTCCTCTTTCCCCGTTTTCAAAATCGGGGAGAGAGACGACGACGCCAACGTTTCTGGCGACGAGACAAGGGAGACTTTTTTCTTTGGACTGAATTACCCCCGCTTTCCACTTTGAATTTACGATTAGCTCCCCCGCATTTCCATTCTTCGGTAGAAACTCCCCCAAAATGTTCCATCTTTAATCGATCAACGGGAATTGTCTTTTAGGATAAATAAATTAAAAGCCTTAAAACTTATCACAAAAATATAAGTAAATTCTTAAATTTTTAAAAGTTACGATCAAGTCCTTCTATTAATTGCACTTTTTAAAAATTTTAGAATTCAATTACACCTTAATAATGAGTTTTTAAAAGTTTTAGAGTTCAATTATATTTTCAAGACAAATTCTAGGACTTTTTGATGTATTTATCTCCTTATTGATAATAAAGCATGCGAATTAATTGGCGTTATTATATTATGAAACTTTATAATCCTCGACACATTTTGGTATTTAGCTACAACGCAACATCATAAAATTGCAAAGTGTAACAATATGTCAGTGAAAATTGCTTTCCTCAATTTAAAATATAATGAACCGATTATTTTGAAAGTGAAAGTCTAATTATGCTCGAGAAAGTGTGATCATAAGTTCAAGCTACAACGACTTCGTTGAGCCATCCTCGATGCCCGATGTATTAGTCAATTACATAGTCAAAAAATTATTCTAAAAACTAATCTGTTAAATAGGAATTTGAAAATATTTGAACTTATTTTTTTGTAATCTAATACTATATAAAATATGTGGACCATGTCCATTTTTTTTTTAAAAAAAAATTTAAACTGGTAAATGAAAATTTATTTATTATTTAAATTTTCTAACCGTCAGTCATCGCTATTGCCAAACCGCTATCCTCTCCCTCCCTTCCTACCCTCTCCCTCGATCTTGTGAAAGGGGGTGATTGGTCTGCACTTTGGTTGGTTTCTGGTTTCATAAGTTGGAAGGGAAATGAGGGAAAGGTAAAAGAAAAGAAAACAAATTGGGTGGAAAAGAATGAGATAAGAAATCTCAATTACCTCATATTATTTGAATATTAACCAAAGGAAATGATATAGAGAAATAAAGTGAGTGAATTTTACTTAAATATTCTTTATCGTTACTAGTTTTTGAATAAAAGTGAGGAGAAATGATCTAAAAAAGCCGCAAGAAACTCGATTCCCTACAATTCCTTCCAACTCTGAAGTAAAAAAAAGTAGGGTTAATACCCTGAAAAACTCTAAACTGGTACACCCGTGACAAATTTACCCCAAACTATTTTTTTGACCATAAAAAACTCCAAACTGGTACTCTTGTAACAAATTTACCCGATTGACCATAAAAAACCATAAAGTGGTACATTTATGAGAAATTTACCCCAAACTAATTTATTCAACCACAAAAAACCTCAAACTGGTAAATTTCTGACAATTACACCCTGCAGTAAATTTGATTAATACTACAAAAAAATCACAAAAATTGTAAACTGTGACAAATAGAGTGTAAAATTGATATACCAATTAAGCTGTCACGTGTCATTTGACTTAATTAAAATTTAACGAAAACTAACGGAGGGTAAATTTGTTACAAGTGTACCAATTTGGGGTAAATTTGTCAAAAATGTATTAGTTTTGGGTTTTTGGTGGTAAAAAAATAGTTTGGGGTAAATTTATCACAAATGTACCAGGTTTTTGGTTTTTCAGGGTAATAACCCTAAATATGGGTCCGAGGAAAATACTTCCAGTAATTTTAACCAATTTCCTTCCATTTTTTTTTTCAGACATTACCGCGCTTAAATTTAGCTCTCTAAAAATTTAAGTCTTAAACCTTGACTGCTCTCTCTCTCTCTCTCTCTCTCTTTGTGCGTGAGTATATATATATAATATAAATAATAGAAAGATATATTTATTTGTGCATTAACTTGAATGTAAGCGATTGATGAAGAACAATGATTCCCATGACTATGTTTGGTAAGTAGTCATCGAGCTCTTGTAGATTTTAGTGGAGAATGAAGAAATTGAAATCTTTATAGCTAACAGAGTAGGGCTCTTCATAACTCAATCATCTCCTCAAATTAAACCAAAGGGGTTTCACATTAGGATCATGGGCGAACTCCCTTCTCTTGGATCTTACCATCTTCACTTCCCTCTATAGATCCAGATGTTTATGAAGGGTCTTGCCTCTTCAAACTCTAATCCTCTTCAAACTCTAATCTCTCCCTCTGCAAAACCGAGCTGGGACTTTGCTCTCTGTACCATTGAAGCGCGAAAGACTTTCCGGAGTCTCTTTTCAGAATATCACGAGGGAAGTATTTAGATCCTCTGAATCGGCGATCCCGTTTCTCTTTTTTCACCTCCTCTTCCCATTTTGCCGTTGCCCCACAAACCTGTCGTGGCACTGTTGAAGATGGAGAAGAAGGTCTGCCTGACGTCACGGGCGACCTCCGCCGCACGCCGACAAAAACGCCGTGCTCGCCTTCGGTCAATCGCGAGCTCCTAGCCCCGGTTCCTCTCTCGGTCTCGTTGCTCCTCTCCATTTGACTCGTAGCGGGATGGGTTAGGGCTCTTTACACCATATTCCGTGTTGCCAAGCCCAGCCCCCGGCGTTGCCGGGCAACGCACTCGATGTTTGCGACCATCGGACCACCCTTGGCACATCCGAGTTAAGGGACTGAGATGAACGTCGGCCACAATGGGAAGGCCGGGAGGGGATGCTAGACCAAGCTACAGCAGCAACGAAGAGGCGGCAAGGCTTGGCAATGATGCTTGGCATGGCTTGAATGGACAAGGTAAGCCTCACGAATAGGTTAAGTACTAATTTAGTCATAAATATATTGTATTGGTAATAATTCAATCATAAACCTTTCAATTAGATCAATTTATTCATAATCATTTTCATGTGTTGCAAATTGCATCTGTTCGATCAATTTAAATCGAGAAATTATAGATGTAAATGCTGTTTTCCTGCATAATATAACTAGCTTTGACATAGATATTTTTTTATTAATAAATTTTCTTTTTTGTCTTTCCCTCTTCTTTTTGTTGGTGGCTAGTGAGGGTGAGCATCGGTGAGGGTTGCTCTTGCCAAATCTAGCAAGGCTGACCCTTGCCCTAGTGATGCCTATTAAAAAAATGTTGACATCAGCATCAACCATCAATGTCGGCAATTTCCTACCTCAACTAGCTAAACTTGACAAGATTTTAAACTAAATTAATCTAAATAAAAGATTTAAGACTGAATAGTATCAATATAATAAATTTAGGATTTTTTGGTACGTTTCTCCACACATGAAAAATCAAACAAGGTGGCCCAATTCTCACACCACCAGACGCAAGCAAATTCCATGTCAGGTCACCCATCCGAACTAGCTCGCGTCATACCGCATCGTTGCCATTCTATGGTTGGCTTCTTTGTCATAAAAAAATAAAAATAAAAAGTTGGACGTAACAGAGTATTTAATAATAAGTATGATGGGGGGATCAACATGAATGCATATTCATGTGGCGTGTGCTTTGGTGGCCTGTCCATTCATCACTTGAAGAAGAGGTACACGGGGACGGTGGGCTTGAACTTGGTGCGGTACAGCACCCTCTTCTTCTTGAATGTGGGGTTGCGGATGGTGATGACCAGCTCCCCGGGCTCGTTGATGTAGTAGGAGTTCCTCACGCTCTCGCTCAGCTTCTTCGACCTTTGGAGCAGCACCCTGTACGAGCCCTCGTCCTCCGGGACGAACTCCTCCTTGTACGACACGTCCCACCCCACCACCGTCAAGTCCCACACCACCGTCGCGCCGGGCTGCAATAGTATGGTAGGTTCGTGACGTGCAACATCAAGCGAGTCTAAAGACAATTATGTTTTAAAATCTAGTACATCATGTATACCTTTTGTTGGTAGCTTCCACAATCTTGTTCATCCATTCACCTTCTCAAATTCTTTTAATCTAATATGTTATGTAAAGTTCTAAGAATTCGAAATATTAAATTTTCAATAGTTAATGATACGATCCCAAATGCTAAAAAGATGCAATGCTTCATATCCTTAGCATCGAGGAACATGTACTAGGGTCTATGTGCTACTCGACTCGCACACACTCTCTTTAGAAAAAAAGGGGTTAACGCAACAAGCATAACGAGAACCATATATGTTCTACATTTGATAAGTACTGATGTGCAATGGGGGTGAATTTTTTGTATCCAAGAAAAGGAATTTAGACAAAACACAAATCGCATGTTCTTTTTTGTTTTCTTCTGATTAAATTATCCGAATGTTCAACTATATCCATCCACAATTCATACGGGACATCACCAAATTGTTGGTTGATTATAAGGATTTGTTTTGAGCTAGCTTAAACTTCATAAATCAAAATGAGGATTTTGTTAGGGAGTGTTCTCAAGATACAATAATAAGAGTGTTCTAACTATTTACTCCACTTTGAGGTATTCGAAGTTATACTAAGGTCAATTTTCAAAACTAAAGACCAACGTGGAGAAAATACCAAGAGCATACGCTGAAGTACCTCAGCAATCGGGATTCGAATGCTCTTGGCCGTGTTTCCTCTGACGAAGACCTCCGAGACCTTCTCCAGTGTCGAGAATTCCTCGTCGTTCTCTCTCAAGAGACCACCATATTCCACGGGCAGGTCTTCTGGGTCTATGAATCTTTATCGATCGGTGTAGACAACATTTCAATGAACAAGCACCAGCAATGCGTTAACAAGGGTTGAAATCAACAAACAGAAGCCAAAGAAGTCCCAGAAGATAATCATAAGGTCTGCATACTGGTCTCACTTGAGAAGGGTCTTGGTGACCTTAGCTGGTCTCGCGAGGATGAACTTGCTCTTGTCGGATTGATGCAGAAGTCGCAGGAGCAGCAGATGGAACGTGTAGTACCACAGCGGGACATTCAGTATTATCTGCGCATGAAGTTCCCCAAGCATTCACATGATTTAACTCCGGCATCTGATAATGCTTTGAATGTTTTGTAGAGAAGCAGATGTTGAAGGACATTTGCCTTAACATTAGCTACGTGCAGATAGTCAAGTCCAAGGAATGTTGCAGTTCCTTTATCTTTCCTAAGTTGTACTGATCGTGTGCAAGGAACATGGCATTGAATATGGATTCTTTTCATCACCATGCAAGGAACAAATTCGCACCAAGAACAATAACTAAACTGCAATCAACCAAGTTTCAGATGTTATTCGCTTACATGTCTTTGGACAAGCTCAGGGTAGTGATCCTGCACCATCCAGAAGGTGCTTCGGAGCACGCCTCGCATCTCCTTCACGCTCTGCGACTGCATGTTCTTCAAGTCCGTGATCTGGACCACCGAGTCAACCCCTCCGTCCTCAAAACTCAGCTTCCTGAGGACTTTTTCCATGAACTGCACGACCCTCCTCTTGAACTCCTCGACCTTCTCTTTCGTCCCCAGCGCCCTCTTGCACGCCTCCCTGTCCTCCAACGCCCCATACACGTGAAAACACAGCGGGCGTCCGTCCCTGTCGACGCTTCTCACGTACAACATCTGTGAGACTGGCTCGTCAGGGCCAGGGGGGGGCTCGCCAACAATCTCGTCCACCCTGTGCTGCCTCCGCCACCGGAGCGTCTCCTGTAGCATCTCGAAAGCCTCGCTCACCTTGTAGTCCCGCGCCTTCAGGAAGTTCTTCAGGACGTGGTCTGTGGCGTCGTGCCCCTTGCTGGGCAATAGAGGGACGCCCCACAGTGCAATGTCCCTCAACGGCGGCTGCTGCAAGGACACATTGTTCCTGTTTTCTCTTGACGACCTCGAGAGGCTCCGGTAGGATCGGCCCAGGAGGTAGTCCCCACGGATCGCGTCTTCCACCTTGCACCGGAACTGCAGCAGTGCCTTCTTCCTGGGAAACTTCCACTCGGCGGCGGGCTTTGTCCCCTCGTTGTTATTAACATTGTTTTCATGTTGCTCGGAGAGGTCGGATGGTTTGTCGTCGTCGCAGTTTGTCTCGTCGCCGACTTCAGCTTCTTTGAGCGGTTTCTGGACCACTGCAGAAGCGGAGGGCTTCGGTTTCCCCGACATCCAGATCCCCGGTGCGTTCGACCGCGCGACCGGCCGGAAATCTGAATCGCGAGAGGGTTCGATTTGCGGTGAAGAGAGATGAAGGGCTACCTGAATTCCCTTGCCTTCTCCATTGAGCCCAAAGATCGGGCCCCTTCTTTTCGTTCTCTCCTTTTTCTTGGGAAGAGATGTTTTTTGTTTTCTTCCATTTTTGCCATAGCAAAAGGATTGGTGTTGCAAATTCTGGCCACTAGTCTGGTGGCGCCAAATATAGGATATGCGCAAGAACAAAAGTGATGGAACGATACAGATTGGTGTGGCATCATTATAGTTCATTATGGATTAGCGGACAACTGGATACTTCTTTTCTTATCACTCATTAGGTCAAGGATCATGTCTTTTCTTTATGTACATTTCTTTTCCTTGTGGACATTCTTCCTTTAATCGTTCTTTGTTTTATAGATCTAGTGATTTTCCCCGAGGTTCTAGCTGCCAAACATGCACGAGAGATGCCAAAAAAAGAAAAAGAAAAAAGGCATGCATGAGAGCCATTCCACTATTGGAGGTTATGATAAATAAATCATTTTAAATATTATTCTAATCTCAATCTCCGTTCCTAAGATCACATCTCTTAGGCTACGTTCGTAGTCACGATAAATTTAATTTCCCATCCCATGTTTGGTTCTTGTTTAAGACGTAATAAGGTTGGATATAAGATGGATATAACTCGGATAAAATTATTCAATGGGGAAGGTGGGATAAATATGGATAAGATTTTCAATATCTATAATATAACATTTATTTTTCTCAAATAACAAACTTCTTCAATTAACTAAATTAATATAATATTTGAATTCTAATATAAAATAATTCAAAATAACAAAAAATAGCTACAATTTCGTTTTTATTTATTCCCCTTTCTATTTGTATATACTAATTTTTTTCTATCTTATAATATTAATTCAATATATATACTTATTATTTATGTTTATTGCATATTTTAAATAATTTAGGTATTTTAGTATAGTTTACAATTTACTAGAGAGAGAGAGAGAGAGAGAGAGAGAGAGAGAGAGAGAGAGAGAGAGAGAGAGGGAAAGGTAATTAAAAAAATAGGCAAATAAAAATGAAGTAGGCAATATTGTCAGTAGGAGATTCTTATAATCTATGTTTGTGCAATTTTTAGCTTCATTTGCATTGATATGCCATCTATACCAAACAATGGACATGATAATTTATGAAAATATCTAGCTTTATTATTGCGATTTACTAAACAGTGGATAAAATATAGTAAAATCCATAAATTTTATGTCATATTTTATATAATCATATGTTGACTAGAAATCCAGATGATCAAATGAGTCTTAGGGCATCAAGAGGCCTTTTGGCGTGCTTTTTATACCATCTAAAACGAGTTGTTAATCATCCTACGATTCCATGCCACACAAAATTGTCGTTCTATAGAATTTTCCCTTTAGCTTCATAAGCGTACTCGACAATTGGAGATATAATACTAACATGCTTCTTCATTCATAGAGCACAATCTCAATGATATGAAAATTGCACTCTTTTGCATTTTTTGATCTTGGATTCTTAGCGGGATCTTGGGTAAAATATCCCATATCACTTGACAATGGGTCTTATATGACATGTGGTCTTCTTTCACTTAATTTGGCTTGCATTTGAGAGTGGGTGTTGAAATACGTCACATTGCTTGAAAATGGGTTTATATGCCAGCATAAACTTTTGGCTTAGACTTTTTAACATGGTATTGGAACTAGGTGTTATCCCTTTCGTGTGTGTTTCTAACTCGTCTTAATTAAATTTTATATGTCAATCCTAATTTGGCTTGCATATGAAAGGGGTGTTAAAATATCCCACATCGTTTGACAACGAGTATATATGGTCTTTCTTCATTTAATAGTTTAAGCTTTTGGGTTATACTTTCAAACAATATAAATATCTTCTCTTATTGAGCTACTATGCATTTTGAGGCACGCTGGGAAATAGCTAGCGCATATAGTTCTGTCTAGCTCATGCTTTCTTGTATTGTATTTTTTTTTCTTCTTATGTCTCTCTGCAGGAGCTCCTTTCTACCACCTTGTGTAGCTATGGCCTCCCATGCCTTAAACCCTAACCCAAACCTACCACAAACCCCAATCATCCACCATAACTTTGCCCAATATTTCTATAGCTCCTCTCATATTCCATTGCAATAGAAGCTGCAATATTTATTCTTCTTTTGATCTTTGTCGGAACCTTGATTAGTTTCTTTATTGTTTCATTGTCATTCTCGCAAATCTGATGTTGATCTACACAAAGGGTTTGATCTCTCGAAGTTCTGTCCTCCATCTCTAAAGAATGGGGTAAAGCTCATAGGCCCATCCTCGAGAGAGTCTCAGTTGTAGAATACGCATGAAAATGGCCAAAGAGGAAGGTGCAGTGGGGTGCCTAGCTCATCTCTGCAACAAATTGGGTAAGTTAATGAATGATAATGATATGCATATTCTAGATGAGAATATTTTAGAGGAGAAAATTTTGGAATGTTGCCTCTCCTTTGTTGGGCAACTCTACAAAAACCCTAGCATAAATTCCCAAGCACTTTGATAGCTATGAAAAAGGCAAGGACAAATGAGAATGTGGAAGTAAAACCCCTAGAAAATGGAAAAATCAGCTTTGTACTTTGGAACAAAGGAGATAAGGATCATGTATTAGACGGAGGTCCTTAGTCTTTTTCTAATCATTTACTGCTATTATAATCATGGGAGCCGGATACTCCTTCCCATTGTTATGAATACAAGACACGTGCCTTCTGGGTCAAAATATTTGGGGTCTCACTAAAATGGAACTCTGAAGGTATGATCAAGAAAATTGCTAGCTCGATGGGGGAAGATATTGGATGTGAAAACAAATGCCCAAGGTCTTCCATTTCAGAAAATTGGGAAAGCAAGAGTGAGATTAGATGGGGAGGTTGAATTGAGAGTTGGATAATTGATGCGACATGGAAACAAGAAAGTATGTCTTGATTTTAAATATGAAACGTTGCCTTTTTTCTATTACTCATGTGGTAAGATTGGACACCATGCTTACTATTGTAAAGATATACCTTATGATGAACAAAAGTTCACAACAAAGTTGGGAGGATGCTTTGGAGTTTGGCTGAAAGCTGAAACCTTGAAACATAGCCCCTTTGGAAAGTGTTCTATCAAAAAGAATCAACAACAAAAGATACAAAAGAAACTATCCCCAAAACCCCTGAGCACTCACGACAAACTGATTTTATGAATGATGTTCAGCCTATCCTCCTTAGAATAAACCATGACATTCAGTAGAGGGATCTAGAACAAATGACGACAGATTTTCACTACAACAACACAAAAGAGATTACTATGTATAACCCAATGAAAAAGACACTTCCAATCTCGGGCCTGAGCATATAAAGAGTTAAAACATTTAGCCAACCCAAACTAGCTCAAAAAGTAGCAGAAGGAAGACATGTAAGGAACCAAAAACTCCCTCTATTGAAAAACAAAAGAGGGCCAGTAATCACGATCCATCAACTCCAATCCAAGGTTGGTTGGATGAAGCACAACTTCTGGACACACCTGTTCATAAACCAAAAAAGTCATTGCATGGGCTTTGGTGACTAGCTCTAATAAGCCACCAAATGAACCATGAATATCTTATGCTGGAACTATCAAAGGTTAGGCACATCTTTGACAGTCCAAGACATAAGAGCCTGGACAACTCGTTTCAAACCCACTTTGGTGTTTAGATGGAGACAAAAAAGCAACCTAAGTTTGTTTAGAAAATAAAGAGAAGACTTGAATTACAGAGTTGTCAAGTAGTTAATCATGTGGACATGGCAGGGGGCTTGGCTATTATGTTGGATGATATAATTACATTGGATATAGACTCAATGATTGAGGACTTTGTGAACTTAAGATGTGAAGAGGGAGTAAATGATAAGAAAATGAGAATTACATTTGTTCATGCTCCCTATAAATATCAAAAGAGGCTACAACTTCAGGAGGAATTACGAAAGATAAGCTCTACGAATACTTTGCCTTGGGTGTGCTTGGGAGATTTCAATGAGATGCGGTTTTATTAGGAAAAAGTTGGTAAGCGCTTGGTTGAAAACTTCTAAATAATGCTTTTTGGAATGTTTGGATGCATGTTCATTAATGGATATAGATAGCAAGGGATGTACGTTCATGTGGGCCAACAATAGAGAAGGGGATGAGTATGTAAAAGAACGGCTTGACAAATTAGAGATAGAATGGAGGTTGTTGTACCCTAAAACTAAAGCATATGCTTTTCTTGCGATAAGATTAGATCATAGTCCTATCATCCTATCTCTTCAGCTTAATCCAGTAAAAAGAAAAAGAGAATTTAGATTTGAAGCTTTTTGGCTTGAGAGTGATGAATTTAGGGAGATGGTGCAAAAAACATGGGGATCTACAATTTAGCCTTAGAAGGATTTAGTTGGGGAAGTTGCAAGATGTACAATATGTGCTCTCCAAATGGAGCAAGAAGAAATTTGCAACTGGACAAAAGAAAATCAACTTGCAGAAATAGGAAATAGCTTTACGGGACCCTTTAACAAAGCAAGATTCAGAAAATCACAAGAAGATATTGATGATTTATGGAGGCAAGAAGAGATGTATTGAGGGTTACATTCTAGGATTAATTAGCTGAGGTGGGGAGATAAAAATACAAATTTTCGTGTGACTACCATTCAAAGGAGACCAAGAAACATGATCTTTATATTGCAAAATCTAGAAAATACATTACTGTTGGAGCATAATCAATTGAAAGAACATACCGTGCTTTTTTTTGGAGAGTTATACTAGTCCTATGGCTCTCGAAACTTCTCACCAATCTTGGATGAACCACCTAAAATAGAAACAGAAGAAATGAACAATAAATTGCTGGTTGAAGTGACCTTAAAAGAAGTAACTAAAGTAGCTTTCCAGCTTGATGCAACAAAAGTTCTGAGGCCAGATGGCCTTAATGGCTTAATTTATCAACATAATTGGGAAGATGGTAAATGGGACATTTTAAAGGAGGTGAAGAACTTTCTACACATCGGATCTCTTCCACTAGATTTGAATACATATCTCCCTATCTCGAAAGTTCTAAACCCAAAGAAATTATATCAGAACCGTCCAATCAGTTTATGTAATTTCAGCTACAAGATTATCTAAAAAATGCTAGCTAATAGGCTCAAGCTACTCTTACTAGAACTTATTGCAACAGAACAAAGTGCTCTGGTTGGTGGGAGACAAATTCAAGATAACATCTTTATTGTCAGGAGGTGTTGCATCAAATTAGAGTAAAAAAAGAAAAAAAAAAGAAATTCCAAGCTGTTTTGAAATTAGATATGAAGAAGGACTATAATCAAGTGGAATGTGATTTCTTAGAGGAATACCTATTAAAGATAGGTTTTAATGAGAAATGGGTGGGATGGATTATGCAATTGTGTTATTACAGTCTCATTTAGCGTTAAGTTCAATAGAGAGCCTTTATAATATTTCAAACCTTCAAGAGGAATAAGGCAAGGGAATCCCTTATCTCCTTGCCTTTTTATTCTTGTGGCAAATATGTTGTCCCTCATTAATAAAGATACCTATGGTCAATGGTAGCATCATAGGCATTACGCTGAATAGACAATGTCCCACCCTTTCTCATGTACTCTTTACGAATGATTCAAATTTTTTCTTGAATGGTACAATTCTAGAGTGTTAGAATTTGGCAATGATTTTGAACTAATACTACCTAGCATCTAGACAAGACATACATTTAAACAAATTAGGGATCTTTAGTAAGGGCTGCCCTTAGTCTTTGAAAGACAATATGGCAAGGGAATTGAGAGTTCCGATTATTGACAAAATTGGCAAATATCTCAGCATTCCTTTAGATTGGGGAGTGTAAAAAAATAAAAATACAAATACAAATGCTTGTATGGATTCTTGGAATAGTTAGCTCAAAATTGAAAGGTTGGAAGAAAAAACTTGTATCCAAAGTTGGAAAAGAAGTTCTGCTTAAAACGGTGGTTCAAGCATTACCACAAAATGCAATGTTAGTATTTAAAATCCCAGGTTTTATTTGTAAGGCTATTGCATAGAAGATTGCCTTGTTCTAGTGGAAAACTAATGAAACCAAAGTGGGAATTCACCGGAAGAAATGGAACATCCTGAAGACAAGAAAAGACAAAGGCAGAATGGGTTTTAGAGATTTACTCTCCTTTAATAAAGCAATGTTAGGAAAGTAAACTTGGAGGTTGTGTCAAAATCCAACTTCTCTTCGAAGCATTTTGTTTAAAGGACTTTATTATCCCCACATAAGACATGTAGAAAAGGGCCAACGTCCCTCTTGAGGTTGACAAAGTTTGCTCCTAGATAGAAATTCGATATCACCTCAAGTCATGTGGACAATGGGAGATTGATCTCAAATAAAAATTAGGGAAGACAAATGGCTGAAGAGGGGCATTATAGGAGGTCCCACAAATAGACACAAATCCTACTTGGTCTTTGAACTCATTGCCAACGAGCTAGGTAGATGGGACAAGTTGGTCCTAACAAAACATTTGAAGATCAATTAGTTAAAGAGATCCTTGCTATCCCAATTAAACCTCAAATAGAAAAAGATAAGATTGTATGGACTGGTACTCAAGCAGATAAGTATACGGTTAAAAGTTGATACAACTAAATCTAGGAGAAAATAGAGAAATGCAATAAAAACCAAGTCTCAACTTTCTTTCAACCTCCCCACATAGAACATGTAGAAAAGGGTCAACGTCCCTCTTGAGGTTGGCAAAGTTTGCTCCTAGGTAGAAATTCGATATCACCTCAAGTCATGTGGACAATAAGAGATGGATCTCAAATAAAAATTAGGGAAGACAAATGGCTGAAGAGGGGTATTATAGGAGGTCCCACAAATAGACACAAATCCTACTTGGTCTCTGAACTCATTGCCAACGAAGAAGGCAGGTGGGACGAACTGGTCCTAACAGAACATTTGAAGATCAATTAGTTAAAGAGATCATTGCTATCCCAATTAATCATCAAATAGAAAAAGATAAGATTGTATGGACTTGTACTCAAGCAGATAAGTACATGGTTAAAAGTTGATACAACTACATCTAGGAGAAAATAGAGAAATGCAATAAAAACCAAGTCTCAACTTTCTTTCAACCTCCCCCCCCTCCCCACCCCCTCGGTAGTTATTAGAAAATTGCACACTCTACCTAAGATCAGAATTTTCATGTGGAGCTTATGCCAAAATACTCTCCCAAGTAAGGACCACTTATTTTGACGGAAAATCATACCTAATCCCATATGCTCCTTATGCCACTGAAATAAGGAAACTGTCGAACATCTATTCTTGTTATGCCCTTAGAGAAAAGAAATATAGTCCAACCTTATATTGAACATTAATATCTCAAGTCAAGGACTAAACCGAATTGAAGAATGGTTCTACAAATTGAAAAAAAAAAGGTGAGCAACCCCCATATCTACAACTAGTGGTTGCAATTTTATGGCACATATGGAAGGCACACAACCAAGCTGTCTTCAATAAGAAAACACCAGGTGCAAAGGCCATCCTTGATTCGGTTCAAATAAGACTAAAATGCTTCAGCAAATGGAACCCAAGGCCAAGCGGATCTAGAAATAGAGTAGCTGAATAATCTCATATTTAGAACCCACCACTAGTCGGAGTCTACAAGATCAATATAGATGGAGCATACGAACCTGTATTGGTGGAGAGCTCGATCGCTTGTGTCTACTGCTCAGTCGGGAGAATTTTGGGAGGAACAACTTCTTTGATAATAGCATCCTCTCCCTTGATGGCTAAAACTCTAGCTTTATTGGAAGCCCTTAACCACTTCTATTCTAAAAGGCACGAAGTCATTGTACTTGAGTTAGACAACTTAGAATTAGTCAAAGTCATAAATGGTTCAGAACAGTTGAGTTGGGAGACTCACATGCTTGTCTTGAAGTGCAAGGACAAGTTAAGGGCTTTCTCAAATATCAAAATTGTGCATTGTTTTAGAGAGGCCGACTATGTAGCGGACTAGGTTGCCAAAGTCCACAAGAAAAACTACTTACCTCTAAATTGAGTCTTGTCACCTCCCCAAGCACTTTGGAAGCTCTTATGTAATAATGCCAATATCATGGGCCTCTCATCTTTGCTAGGTAAATGAAATAGTTCTGTTTCTAACCCCCCCCCCCCAAAAAAACATTCTCCTTTTATCCGAAAGCCGAAAGTGCTCATGTCAATAATTATGATTTACATATGGACACTTCCTCATCATGCGAACTTCAGATTTCATCATTGTCTCATAATTAGTAACAAGGTATATATAGTAGGATTATTATTACATACCTTCACTATCTACGTAGAAAACCTTTTAAATCACTATTAATTGGGAGCGGTATGGATAAATGTGGTTAGTTTTTTTTTTTGGTCAAAAGACATTAGATTTCATTCAAGTAGGGAAAATAGCACAACCCTTTATCAGGGCTTCATTACAGGGCATGTCTAAGAGGATTTGGGGATGTGAAAAGGCCCAGTGTGGTAAGAGGGTTCCACGGCCATGGGCCTTGGCAACCCAATCAGTAATAGAATTTGCTTCACATCTGCAGTGCTGTATGCGTAGGTTTGGAAAGCTAAGGAGCATTGATGTGCAATCCGTGAACAAAGCTTGACATTCCCATGGCGGCAGACGGCGATGGTTCACGGTTTCCACAAGAACGAGACAATCGGATTCCACCAGCAGGTGAGTTTCGGTCTTTCCTTTTTGCATCAGATCTTTGAGTGTGAAAATGAGGGCTTGGACCTCTATTTTGAGCGCAAAGGATGCTTGGACGCTGCGGGTTAAACCACCAATCAGGGTGCTCAAGTGATCTCGGCAAATACTCGCAATGGTTCCTCTGTGACACACTGTTGGAAAAGCCTCGTCAATATTGATTTTGTCTATGCCAAGTTTCGGAGGAATCCACATCCGATTAAGGTTCATCCAGGGTGTCCCGGTGTTCGACTCCAGCTTGCTAAGTTGTGAGAGTGATCTTTGCATTTGTGAGAGCCATTTCCACAAGCTGATTTGGGTGTGTGCATTGTTGGTGGAAGACGAAGTGATTGTGCGCCTTCCAAATCTGCCACATAAGTGCTGCTATTGTCTCAAGATCAGGTAAGTTGGCCCTCTTTTCAAGTAGATCTACTAGCTAAGCATCCATTCAGTGTATTCTGTGTGCTGAGATGTCTATCTATACTTGGGGATGTGACCAAATATGCTGTGTCCATGGGCAACATAGAAATACATGTTCTGTTGTTTCCAGGGTGTGAGATGAGTAGAGTGTACATACCCGGTCAGGGATAATGCACCGTCGGAATAGGTTGTCCTTTGTAGATAGCGCGTTGTGGCATAAAGACCACAGAAAGATGCGAATTTTTGGGGCCATCTTCGCTTTCCAAACTTGTCTCCATTACTGGCATGGCGTGTGGTAGGATGAGGACGCACGGGTGCTAGCCCTATTGTAATATGCATGTTTGATGTGATTGTAGCCACTCTTCACGGTATATAGGCCTGTTTGCGTCCCTGTCCAGAGGAGTTGGTCGGTGCTGGATGCAAGACATTACTTTAGGGCGAGAATGTCCTCAACAGTCTGTTCATCGAAGCTATTGCAGAGTAGGGGAGCATTCCAAGTGTTCTGTTCAGGGATAATGAAATTGGCCACCGTTTCAGGTTCCCCTCTAGGTGCTGGCCCACCAATGATTCTTTAGATAGCCAATTATCCTCTCGGACTCGTATCATTTGCCCATTATCAACTGAAGCTGATTTAAAATGGAATCTCTGCCTAATAATATACTTTGCCAATCCCAAGAGGGTCTAGGTCCTTTGTCGGCATTCCAGAAAGTTTTAGAGTGAAAATATAGGCCTTTGAAAACTCTACTCCATAAGGATGATGGATCTTGAAAGAGTTGCCAAGCTTGTTTACCCAGAAGTGCTTTGTTGAAAGTGAGTAAGTCTCTAAATCCAAGCCCCCCATTGTCCTTTCGCTTTTTCATTAGGTCCCAACTCTTCCAATGGATTCTTGATTGGTTGCTATTAATTTGCCACTAGAACCTGGCTATTTTCTGCTCAGCTATTTTTTTAGTGCACATCACTTATCCACCTGTGAAAGTGTCAAGAATTCTTTAAATGGACATTGCGCCTAATAAAAATATATTGAGGTTAAATGAAGATGAAGAAAAATAATGACACGAAGGAAGGATTTTAAAAGCGAGGAGAAGGTGATTATACGAGCATCGCCCAATTCTTGAGAAAATTCATAGTTCCATTGTCCGGCACGTTCGAACTCTGGATGCACGGATTTGACATCAAACTAACCCAAACCGCATGAACAAAAATTAAATCGAACCAAATCAGTTGTAGCTTGGAATCAAACCAAATTGAACCAAACCGTTTTGTGGAATTTGGTTCGATTCAGAACCAAATCAAGCTGGTTTTTTTCCTTCTTTTGTAATTTCATGAGCTCAAATAAACTAAAAGTAGCTCAGAAAGAGTATGAGTTTAATGAAAAAACCAAGCTCTACGCTCACAACATCCGAATAACTTTACATACATTAATGTAAGTTCATTAAAAAAAATTAGTAGGTAGTACAATATGGTAACAAACAGTTTGGTTCGGTATAATTTGCGATTTGAACCATGTTTTGCTCGCCCGGCTTCCATATATCCGTGCCGCTTAATTTTTCTTTTGTCCGTATCAATAACAAAACTTTTTGATCCGTTCGTGATATATTATTCCTCCTCGCACACTTGCCTTTTAATCCACTAGTCTTTATGGAAAAATAACATTTCAAGACTTTCCGCCGGGCATACTAGCACTAATTTACAAAGTCCGTATGCTAAATGATATGGTAGAATGTAAGTTATTAACTTGTTATCAATTAGGTGATCCGCATTTAACATACAATAATGATTTGCCACATCATTTAGCAAAGGGAAATCGTAAGCCAATCTTACTCTGCTACATCACCCCATTTGCTCCTTCTTTCTAAATTTTACGTATACAATTTTTTTTTTTTTTTTTTTTTTTTTTTTTGGGGGGGGGGGGGTTATGGGTCTATATTGTAACTAGCAATGTTGTATCTTGGAACTGGATCGGGGTGCAAAGAACCCGACTGCAATCGGGTGGGGTCCGTATTACCTCGTTGGGCTTAATATTGCATATGGGACTGGATAAGTACGAATCTGATGTGAATCATTACATTCCTCTGGAGCGCAATCAGCTGTACTATATTATATATTATATATATGCACACCGTATAAAGTTTAATTTACTCTGTCTTAAAAGAAAGTTTAATTTATTCACACTAGATATAACTCATCTAAAAAAATGATTTTAGTGTTGGAAATAGCCTTGAGAATGTTTGTAGCGAGCAACCGTAAAACCGTTGAACGATGTATACACAT
Organism: Eucalyptus cladocalyx; assembly: GCA_017140615.1. Lineage (NCBI taxonomy): Eukaryota > Viridiplantae > Streptophyta > Magnoliopsida > Myrtales > Myrtaceae > Eucalyptus > Eucalyptus cladocalyx. The sequence goes on from CM029526.1 coordinate 37,042,790, forward strand.
TAAGGAATAATAATCAAGGAAAATACCACAAACATCCCTCACATTTCATCCTCTAACCACTTTACAAATACCAAGTTCATTCCCGAGATTTGTTTAGAGACCACTTTATATCTTATTTTGACCCTATTTGTGAAAATCCATTTTCTTTCCAGAAAATGTCCATCGCTGAATCCTTGATTCGAGCGTCCCCAAAAACACTCAAAATCAACTCTAAATGAAACCCACTCAGACCCTAAGCTGAGTGATAAAATGAGGTTTGCAAGGAGGGGTGCTTTGGTCTTTTTGATGTGGGGTTTTGTTTCAAGGTATTTCAATCATATTATAGAATTAGATATATCTAAGTGATTATTGATTTAAAGCAAAAGTATGTTTTCTGGTATATTCTCACATTAACTAATTAACTTCGGTTATATGACAATAATAAAAAATGGTAAGCAACATTTACAAGCAACTATAAAGTTGTAATCCATGCGTCAGTATTATTTTAATTTCACTCATAATTCACGTGTAATCCCTAACTTATGAACATCATCAGAAAATGACTTTGGCTTTATAACAGCCACCTGCAGCTGGCTAGTCTAGAGCCGCCTCTTTTTCTATTATTGATTGGTGGCGTTACGGTAATGGAGTTTGCCAAATCTCCATTGTTGACTTAGGATTGATTGCATCCAGACAATGAGGTGGCAAAATACATACATACATATATAATATATATATACACACACATACATACATACACAAAGCATGGAATTTAAACCATTAAAACGCCGTGCTTCGACAAACATGTGGTTTCAAATCCAATTCCTACTCGACCTAATCACTTGGGATTAAGTCAAGAGGAAGTACTTTCATGTGAATGCATGTCTTTTTGAAATCAAAGAACATTGAAAAGGCTTTTCCCCTTTTTTCAAAGGTCACTTTTTTTGGTTTTGCTTTTTCTTATTATTCATTTATCTTTTAATTTAGTTCAGTTTCATCTTAATATGGACGATTTGCTTTGATGAGATCGGAGAGGTGGAGTTAACTCGATGCTGGAGAGCTGGTTTAAGATGAACACCGAAAGGAAAAGAAACATGGAGGCACGCTAGCCGGAGGCCATTCTCAAGCTCTGTTTCTGAAAGTCCCCAGTTGGCTATCTCTAGACAAAAACCCTCATTTGAATTGTCCTGCAAATCCTCAAGCCCCAAAATTCTCCCACAAATCACCGTCCGCAGCCACTGTTGACCCACTCCACTCACCACTCAATCCAAATCGGCAGCCATTGATCGGGAGATGCCAGATCTCGCGGCCATGGCGTGGCCATGATAGTGAGCTCAGGCTGCAAGGGCCGTGATGTGTGTGTGTGTGTGTGTGTGTGTGTGTGTGTGTGAGAGAGAGAGAGAGGTACGGTATGAATGTGGGTCGGAGAAGGATTAGGGCCATTTTAGAAGGACAATGGCAAAATAATACTTAGATGGACAATTTTGAAAAGTGAAGGAGCATGCATCTATTTTATAATATAGAGATATGTAAATGATATCTAGATGAAACTCCATGTACATTTTCTATATTCTACTAAACATATCTCATAACTTAGTTAACTAACTTAAATGAGTTTTGCCATTAGCGAATTAGAATGGATTTAGGAGTTTGAAAATGGAATTAATTAGTGCCAACCCTTTTGAGAGATTCAAGAGGGGGTTGCTCATAGATCACAAATGGCACTTTATAGCTTCATTAGGGAAATATGAGAGAGAGAGAGAGAGAGAGAGAGAGAGAGAGAGAGAGAGAGAGAGAGAGAGAGAGAGAGAGAGAGAGAGAGAGAGAGAGAGAGAGAGATCACTTATAATGAATTTGCAAGCAATGCTAAAAAGCAAAACCCTGTCGGATTATCACAATATCCGCAGGCATTTAATTATTAATCATATTTTATTAATCACATCCATCTAGATTTTCATCACACTAATGATAAATAATGTAAAAAGAGCAACCCAATTCCTGTTGGTGAAGAGAATATAAAAACATGAGGGTTCCCGCCTTGACAATGCACGTGATGCATTGGAGTAGTGATTGATAAGTCCAAATCTAACATGATCTTTCTTCTGCTACATGATCAATTAAAGACACGTCTTTATTAATTGATAAGTGCACGCCTGGTGGAATCCATGTGTTCTACTATTGAGAAAGAGAGAGAGAGAGAGAGAGAGAGATGATCTCTATTGGTTAAAACAATGATGAAGGTGTATTATTGGGAAATTGGACATTTTAATGATTAATCGACTCTTTCACGTTTTCTCCTGATTGAACAAGCCAAGCACACTCGTGAAGTGGGCGATCCTTGTGATTCTTTTCGAAAGTGTTGAATAAACATGCGATATATTGCAATTGCTAATTTCCTAACCCTACTCTATCGGGAATTGTATCGGAAGTAGCTATTCTATAGGGTCTGGTCCTTGGAAATTTTCTTGGGGTTATGTTCGATGCATGAGGTTCATTTAATAAGCTTTCTCTTAAGATTGAATACCATTTGTCATTTTTCTCTGGGCGCGCGATAGGTTTTTGTTCTTTTATTTTTACCTTCGGGTGTGTCTACTTAGATTTTTATTGTTGTAATTTTTAGTTATAATCATTAGAATCTTAAGATGTATTTGAATCATCGATCTTTGTGGACAGTGGATGTGCGTGAGGCTGCTTTTGACAGCTATTTATGGTGAAACTTTTAGATCTAACTGGTCTAAAGACGACAAGTCTAATGGTGGTATTGACTTCTCAAAACAATGTGCGAAAAGTCAAGAATCAGAAGAGAAACATTAAGTAGCTAGCTTTCAAAACAATAATTGCGACGTGGCCTGTATAGCTGATTTGGGAAACTAATTACTAAGCAATGCGGCATATGTAACTAGCATTGAAAGAAAAGGCTTGACTAAGTGATACGGCTGTTGTTGTAGTGATCGAAATATGACCATTATGGAATGGACTTGACTTAGCGCTTCCTCCTTTGAGGCTTGTGAGCATGGAGCGAACACTGTTGAGCGACGATAATGAATTTATTTGGGTGAGTACTAAGATGCTTGGGGTGCACGGGTGCACTTAGGATTTCCTCTGGAAGAAGGCCTTAACCAAGTTAAGAATATAGTGATGTGGGAAAGAGGGATATGGAATTTGTGTATATTTTGATATTTTTTGAACAAGAATATACGAGCCTATTTAGATAGCTGTTTAAAATAACATATCATTCAAGATATATGCATAATCTCGAGAAATACAAAAATTAACGGATTTATCAAAATATCTCCAACATAAAAATATTATCCTAGAGAAATCCCTAATTATTCCTAACTCCATTAATGCCGTCACCCACACCATATCCAACACCCCAAATCAAGGTACGATGATCCTGTGTGGCGGCACTGGCAGTGGAGATATGGCGGCTTTGGCGGCTTTGGCGGTTGTGGTGGCTCTGAGTCTGACTCTGTCTATGTGGCTCGTTGGAACTCAAGAAAGCTAAGCAATGTGGGTGAGTTCGAACTTGGCGGGTTTTGGTTAAGGGCACGGTTTCAGGTATTCAAACTAAATAACCTACATAACCTTTGGACAAGTCTAGGATGGCAGCAACACTTGATGCAATGGGCAACGGGCTTGACATGGGGCATGGCGTCCCAAGCTCGTCCTGCTATCATTCATAGGGACAACGACGGAACGACGGTAAGAGAGAGAGAGAGAGAGAGAGAGATTTGGCCTAGTGGACATGGGTGTCGGTTCTTCTAAACTTCAAGAACTTCTTTATGAAATTAGGTTAAATTGATGATGTGATGGAATCGGATCCTTTACCTTTTTTTCATTTCCTATGCTATTCACACATGGAACTGAGCAGCAAGGCAGCTGATAGAAATTTAATAATACACGTTTCCGGCTGTTCAGCACGATGAATGTAATAATTAGTAAAGGACGGTCGTTCATTCGAGAACCACCAGCGATGGTGTTGTCCTCCATATGTGTGTTCGGTACATATACAACAAGGTTCTCTCCAGCGAAGTTTGAAAGCTTCCCACCCTCAAATCCTCATCACTGTTTGGTCCAACTTTGATTGGTCAGCTAAGTCCGATCGCTAACGGCAGTGGTCACCTTCAAAATCATGACTCTCGAGTCCGCACGTAAAACCTCAATACAAAAAACAACAGGACAAGGATAAAAAATTTCAGAAAAGAAGAAGAAATGGACTCTTTCTTGCAATTGTAACCTCAACTGTCACCTAGACATCTGCTAATTCAGCTCCTTTGAGGAGATCATACCAAAAACAATCCACCACCCCACCTCCGTTCATGTCCCACGGTCCAACGTTTGAACTTAGGGACGATTGGAACTCACTGCTAACCGCAAGAAAATCATCGCTCATGGCTGAGTTGTTGTCATCTGATGATACCAATTCTGACCAGAAACTCTCGTCCATCAATCCGGAGATTGCATTTTCAAGCGCCTCTTTGATGCATTTGTTATCATTGCGTCGTTGTCTTCCGTGTTCGTAGAGGATAGAGACACGCTGCTTGAGCTCTGTTGAGTTTGGGGAGATGAGATTGGCCCACCATGGCTTTCATATTTAGCATGTGGTTCGTTGTTGGTATGCGACATCGTGACTAGCCTTTTGGACGCAGCATTGTCGAGCACTGCCGCCTCGTGCTCCTTTCTTAGCCTCTTCTTTAGATGGGTGTGCCACACGTTTTTTATCTCATTGTCTGTTCGTCCCGGCAACCTCGCTGCTATCGCCGACCATCTGAAGAAAAAGGACCAGTGACATTAGGTCACGTCAGGTGTATCGTTACTGTTTATATGCATTTGATTCACGATGGGTGGGAACAAATCAAAGCTTGGATGCATAAGGCGTTGTCCTTGATCTTGTCTTAGGGTATTGCACAAGGACAAGGACAACCACAAACACGAGGGGTCTATTTTATGAATAAACACGTGAAAACAAACATGTTTCAGGCGGGGAATCTTTGCCAATCTAAAAAGGCGAGCTTAACATGAAAAAGAATATAACCTTCATGAAAAACAATCAACCTTTATTATGCTTATTGGGGTCCTCCACTAAAAATTCCAGGAGAGGTTTTCAAGCTATGATCATCGAAATTTGGAGAAAAAGGGTATATTTTTTGTCGAACATAGTACAATCTCGCTCACGGTGTACGTAGTTAATGTGCAAATTAATAGATTTACTATTCATATCTCTACCGTAAACTGAGTTTAGACAAGAATTGTGCCTGCTTGCATGGTCTCAGTCGTCTATGTCGGCATTTAATCTTTTGCAGTTATTTCATGATTTGCCTCAATGGTTTCTAGGTAGCAGACCCGAAGATTTAATCAGTGGGTGCAGAGATGCCACATGTTTTTTCATCGACCTTGGCTCTACTGTTTCTAGACAAAAAGCAGATGAAGAAGAACTCCCAGAGCTCAACACACGTAATTCTGAAAGACCAGTCGATCTTTGCTATTTGAATACAAATTGCCAAGAAAAAGGGAGAAAAGAAAGGAAAAGGGGAAAGAAAGGAAAGAGGGAGAGAAAACCTGTTCCCAAGCATTTCGTGGAGTTGGATGATGGTGTCCTCTTCTTCTCTGCTAAAATTTCCTCTTTTAATATCTGGTCTCAAGTAATTTGTCCACCTGAGCCTGCAACTCTTGCCACACCTCAACAAGCCTGAAATGGAAGCAAAAAATTCTGACAAACGTTAACAATCAGGCACTATACGGCGATTCGATTCATAACGTCATATGTTGTCTTATTGGTAGCAAAACACAAGCACTCAATCGCAAACAAATTCACTTACCGGCGAGCTTAGGGAGCCTCCGCCAATTCCCGTGGCCGTGATGCTGGACGTAGTTGATGAGGATGCGGTCCTCGTCGGGGGTCCAGGGGCCTCTCTTCAAACCCATCTTCTCACAACACGGAGCTCTCCCCTCTCTCTCTCTCTCTCTTCTTTCTCTGTGGTAGCGAAGCTGTTTTAAATGACTCTCGTTTAAGCTGAGATACGTATAAATATGCTGGTGAGCTCTCTCTAAGCACTCTTTCAAGCTAGGCTAGCTAGCCAAGAGCGTTCTCTCTTTATGTATATATATAGAAATATTGACAGGGTGTTGAGTGGACATTCCATTGAACATACGAGCGTACTGGTTGGTACGCCTAGTCCACAGTAGGCCCCCATATTACAAAGTGGCACATTATCCTGCCGGCACCCCCCCCCTCTCTCTCTCTCTCTCTCTCTCTCTCTCTCTCTCTCTCTCTCTGTGTGGACGAAGTTCGGGCAAATCATGTTTCCAGTAATCTTGGTGAAAAGTTGCGAGACGAGCGTTTCGACCCAGGTTTAGCGCCAATGATTATGCGTTGCCTATCGGAACTCCACCAACCGCATGCCCACTCTTCAAGATCAAAGTCATCTATCCGGAGCAAAAGCTGAGGCTTAATCGATTTATAAGACTTGCAAGGTATTAGTAAACTTTCAAGTAAGCCTCTACAATCGTGCACTGATATATTAATAAAAAGACAAGAATATTTGATAATACAATTAAGGACATCCTATTAAATATAACTCGATTTCCAATAAACTTTTTAAGGAAATTACGGAATAGCAATATGTGTCATTATGAAATTAGTGGAGCGGAAACAAATTCATATATTTAATAGGATAATCATTTTGAGAGCCATATGATTAAAAAATCAGATATAAAATTCCACCAAAAGAGTGTGAAACTGAGAATAAACAAAATATCCCTTGTACGGATTACCTATAATATAATTAATACCGAATATATGTGGAAATTAATTTGGGTTACCGTTTGAAGTCCACGTTATAGAATCTAAAAATGGATTCTTTCATCTTACTAAACTGGTGATTAATAATTATAAGTACGTTAAAATGGCATAAATAAATAGTTCGAATTAGATTTGACATCTTACAAATATCAACTTACTAAATATCGTGGTAAACCTTGGTTTAAGTGTTGAAATTGATGGGGCCCTTGTATTCAATGATTCCGTGCTCAAACGCTCGAAATCTTCCACGCCACTTAGTAAAAAAGTTCAGTAAGAAGCTCAACTATCTCGACACTAACCCTAATTTCGGAGCTAACGGTTCTTGCAATCCTATATGTGGGTGAAAATGAGACAAAAGGCAAGGATTGTTAAAAGAGGGCAACACATCTTGTCGGTAAGGTAAAGTTGCGTACTGAAGACATTTACTGCTTCACTAGATTGTTCCCCAAAGTGTGAATGCGATTCACGTCTCAAAATGACTTCTTGGGTCGCTCCAAAAATCTGCCCTTGCAGAAATTTGACATTGAACACAGGCCAAGCCATTCTGCAGAAGCAGTCAACCGTCGGTGCGCCCTTGTGGTCCAACCCTAATTCCATCACCATGGAATTTCGAGCAACCGGACGCCACGTGGCGGACTTCCAGGATTCTTTCTCTCGTATCGTTTTCTTTTGCCAAATTTTCTAATTGAACAATTATATTATTAGGACTATGATGGGAAGAGATCAAACTTGGGAGGATCGGATTTCTTCCTTAAACTCTCCGGTCTTTGCAATTTTGGGACGGCATGCGCGGCAGTTTTCTCATTCGAGTTTCGTAGTAAGTGGATATTTACTTGACCTGATCTTGTAGAGGATGTTAAGGTCATTAGGGCAGGCTGATTTTCCTAATTTAGGGTCAAAGTTAATCCTGGTCAACGTCGGAAAATCTGTGGCCGTTTCTAATGGAGGAGGGACCATGCTCTGTGACTCTAAGCTTCTGTTGCGACCTGTGTGGTTGCATGCTCTTGTATTTCAAGACGATGTGTAGCTAATAAGCATCCGAGGTCTAATTAAAGTAATTGCTCACCTAATTTTTTTTAGCACTCTCTCATGATCGAGTCAAGGGATGGATGTACTCTTTGGCATGGGCAAACCGTCGTTGTACGGATCAGGGCACATGATACGAGTTCAAATTTTCACGTTCCTAGGCATAAACAATAGTAATGTTTAGGTGCACGGTCGCAATCTGGTCTCAGCTCACGTTTTAATTAACTGATTAATGAGGTTAATTAGCATATCTATGTGAGTGGGGGTTCTACCTAAAATAAGATTCCTCGTTGCACAAAAGGTATAGCGAAAATGAAACTCGGCTTACATCAATATTATGCTAAATGAGGATGCGAAATTTGTTTTTCTCCTAAGTTGTAGTTTGCATTCTCTATTTTAAAAAGTTATACTACGCAAAATTTTATTTCAAGGGACGACATTTTAAGCCTTGACTTCCACTGTATAGAAAGTAATCCCAACGGCTTCAATCTCAAACAATTGCAGTAAATGCATTAAAATTCTTGTCCTATTAAAGTTAATGCTAACACGATAGATTAATATCTAACATATACTAAATCCACCACGTCCTCACGCCTGTTATATTTAAATTCAAAAATTCCCTATTTGCAACTCTTTTTTTCAAATTAAATGATGGAAATCTATTAGAATTTCCATAAAAAAAAAAAAAGAACAACTTGTAGTATAAAATATAATTTTACCATATGGAAATAAAAAGCGTGTAAAAGAAGGGAACTATTCAGATCGGTAAACAATTACAGTCTCTATTCTAAGATCATCCATTGAACCTTTGTCCCAGTCCCCCTGAATGTCTTAATTCTTTCCAGTTTGGTGATAAAGTTGGAGTTTTCCACTTATCACTTTTTAATGGCTTTTAGACTGTTGTTATTTAATAAACAACTACACTTTGCATTCTTGAATTTCTATCATTTTCCCGAGCTTTTTTCTGAGGCTTGTAAAATATGCTGAGTTTTGAAACTAAGGCTTCGTTATTTTGCTAAAAATGAATGATTTGGGAATTTTTTTTCTTAAAACTAATTGTTTATATCGATTAAAATAACTATTCAATGAAAAATATCTTTTAGTATCTATAACAATTTAAGTTCTAATATATTTTCATAAGTGATGAAAATAATTCCGTTCAATTATTTTTGTTAGTGATGCATTCATTTTTAAGAAAATAACATTCAAATCATTCATTTTCTTGAAATAAACATGCCCAAAATTGGTGTAAAATCTCAGAGATAAGAGTGGCCATGAGGAAAGTGTTAGAAATCATGTTTGAGGTGACTATAGTGGCATAAAATTAAAAGTAATCATTTTTGTACAAGACTTTGTAGAAGATTCTGATATAAATTGTTTCATTAAACTTGCAAAAATTCTTTTTGTAGAAAATTTTAAAAAGAGTTATTTTCGTAGAATCTTGCGTATGAACACAAAAAAGTAAACATGCAAAACAGTCAACCATTACTTTTCTCTAAGCTTCTCTTTGGGAATAAGCAATCTAATTTTCGTCTAATCACGAATTTTGTTCAAGGCGAACAGACATTTATGCAATAAAAAATTCTTGATTTGACAATGTAAGGGAGACCAAGTCTAACTTCGTACCCACTACCACGAATTAAGAGCCATGCTCCACTTTCTATAGAGGTGACGAGGCTTCCCACAAGTCAACGAATTAGAGCAGACTCCAATACACATATTTCAAGTGAATGACGAGAGAAGACCAAGTTCTTTGTAGCGAATTTTCAAATTTTAACTGCAATTTTCTCACAGCTGAGCCTTAATCCAATAATGAGAAATTTTGATTTTTCCCCCTTTTTCTTGCTCTCCGAAACCATGTGGGGTCTCTCTCTCTCTCTCTCTCTCTCTCTCCCCGCCTCTCTCTCACGAGAGAGTTTCCACCTTTAAAGTGAAGCAAGCCACTGACGCCATGCAAGACCTAATTACTCACACGTTTATTCTGTGGGCGTCATGTATTGATCTGCAGTGGTCATAAAAGAAGAGTCTTTTCCTCGCCAAAAACATATCAAGATCATAATTTCTTTCTATCCGCCCGACATAAATAGTCGTGAGCTCGGCTTTAATGTGGAAAGAAGGCAATCTAATCAAATCACGCTTGGTATGAGAAGATGCATTCACTTGACCTCCCGAGCTAGTTGGTTCCAAAAGCTTTAAACTTGCTGGTCTTTCACCAACCCAACGTACATGTCGCACGCCTCTCAAGCTTTTATTGAACCTAAAGATCTACGACTGAAGAGAAATGTCGATGAATTATTGCAAATCGACGTTGCTCTCTGACGGCTTACATTCATACGGTGAAAAGTATTCCCTTCTTGACTTTAGGGTCTTGAAATCTAAAGTCTAACGTGTTGAGCTTTAAAATAAAAATAAAAAAATCACTATCATATGCCACTATCCTCGCCCAAGTCAAGTGGATCTTGTCCACCACCACCCGCACCATCATCACATCCCACATCTTGAACTCTGCTCGAGGTTTTCTATTAATACACGAGGTAGCCTTTCGGAAGGGGCTTCATTTGTCGTCAAATGCGACTTCTTCACCGACGTTTTGAATTGTGGCGGCTTTGCTTTCGTAAAAAGTTTGGTGAGCAAACCAAAAGATTTTGCCTTTACGCGTCTCTATCTCTCTCTCTCTCTCTCTTTCTCTCGATCGATATAATCACGATCACGATCATGATCGATTACAAGATTTTGTGCCAAGATCAAATCCATTCGTAGCCCACTTGCTCGCCCGACTTTCATCACGTAAGTAGTGGTCATTTATTCGTCAGTTTTGCAAAAGCTACTAGGCAAAAAAGGGGAAAAAAAATTCACACTTTATTAGCGCATGCCATGTCCTTTTGCTACATCATCTTCTAAAGGGATTGTCGTTAAATGTCCTTTATTAGCGCATCCTTTAATCCATAGCACTCCTGTAAAATTTCTCGAGCACTTAGAAAGCGCATGCCGCGTGTCAAGCATCGTTTATGCTACTAACGATTGTCATAATGAGATTTATGACTAAACTGACTAAATTGAAAATTTTAGAACTTAATTAACCACAGAATTATGATTTTTTGATCAATTATCCCACTTTTATGGTTAAGTCATTCACCATTTCTTTTTTGCTTTTCTTTGGCCAATTAAGATAATTACCTAGTGATGACGTCTCGGTGAAGAAAGGCTCCACTAACTAATAAAGTAGCAGACTCGGCGGCTTATTTGTAGCAAATTTGTTTTGAAAAAGGAAGGATCCCACTTTTGTATTTATGCGATCTTGGCTTTAAATTAGTGATATATTCAAGTACGAAATCGAGTGTGTGAATATATAATAATAATAATTATAGTAACTACATGCATGTATGCTCGGTTGCGGACTGCTTTTTCTTTTTTAACTTATAAATAGGTTGCGGGATTTCATTTCAACGAAATTATAGACTTACTAAAATTGATTTATAAAAACGGTTTGATAAGTAATGACTCATATTGCTATTAGTTGTTGAATATTAGCCCACATGTTTCGAAGTCCGCTCGCTCACAGTTTGACATATCAATTTTCGTAAATCAGTCTTAGAAAATCTGACATTACTCTTCATTTATATATAAATCGCAGGAGATAACGACAATGTCCATAAGCTCTTGTGTTTTCGGATGTAGATCCGTCCGTTCGATGTACTTTTGCTCATTTTAGTTTATGGACTTTTCTGTTTTGGATAAAAATAATTGTCGTTCAATTTGTTTTATTATATATAGTAGAGCAAGAAATAAAACTAATGAAATCTCCATAAATAGACATGCACGGGACAAATTCCAAGAATGTGTGTATTATATCGTAGAGTGGATAAATTCCAATCGTTCCCAAGCTGAAATCTCTCCCATTTGACCCTCCAAACCACGAATATCAGTTCTTCACGTAAATAGAAAATGGCCCAAAAAGGAAGGCTCAAACCTTATTTAAGAACACGTACTAGACATTTCCAAAATGCTCAAGCTCAAGACCTAAAAAAAAAAAAAAAAAGATGGCCATGAACAAGAAGACGGTGGTCGCGATTCTCCTGATAGTGGTGGTGCTGATGGCCTTCGCCGCCGCCGCCTCCGGCGAAGAGATCCCAGAGTGTGCCAAAACGTGCATGCCGGTGTGCCTCAACGAAGAAGCTGCCAGCGTCGCTGCATGTAACAGGGCCTGTGCAGAGTATTGTCGCCAAGTCGAACGTGGCCCAGGAGTCTAGAATGCTAATCAGGCCGACTTTCATGTATAAAGTTGCATCATCCTCGCGTCTAATTATTAAAAATGTCAGTATTAAATTATAGATTAATGTGGTAGGCTCGCGCAATAAGAGCATAGGAAGTGACGAGGGTTCTGTCCCTTTCTCTCAGCGCCAATAGTCTTTTAGACCTTGTGTTTCGATCTAATTCATGCAGAGGTTTCTGTACAAGGGTCATCTCGTACTTCTGCTATCGTATTGATTATTTGTCCTGATAATAATAGGGACCAAATTTCTTTCCTTCTACAGCTAACATACGTACTATCGGTGTCCTGAGTGTTTTTGCTGTTGCATTTGAAAGACAGAATGCAGTAATTCATTCCATGGGAAGAACACTTTCCTTGATTTCATCAAATTTTCACCACCCTGAAATCCTTTTTGAGTTGTCTTTGCAGTTCCGAGAACTAAGTGAAATCATCAAATGGTATTTGGCATTGGTCCAGCAAGACGGACGTCATTACAGAAGAATCCATAATAAACATTGCACGATACTCTCGATACACTTGCTGATGGTAAATAATACACACTCTAAGAGCCCTTGAACCGAAACATAACAGAGTCTCATCCACATCAAGAATGGAAAAGAATATATATGCAGCCAGCTTCTCTCGCCAAATAAAATCGCAATTCTCAAGTTTGAGATCCAAAAGGATTCATGAACCTCAATTACAATCATTGATAGAAGAGGTAAATTATGTATGTGCCAAGAAAAAAGAGCTCTACATATTCAGATGGTGTTCCCGTTGACTTCAACTTCCATTTCTATTAAGAAATTATGAAAGGTGTTTAAAAAACCAAAAGAATATACCTGCAAGAACAAATTTACAGGAAACTATGTTTTTGAAAAACCTCTATAAAGACAGGTTAAATGCCAGAGCATGGAAATCTAGGAGGTCAAATCAGGATCATCTTCATAATCAAAATCTTGTTCAGCAGCCCTGTTTTTCTTTGCATCTCTTGGTGCTGGTCTTCCCTTCTTTGGTTTTCCCCTATGACGACAGTTTAACCAATTATTACAGACATCAAGAGATTAGAGGCCTTTAAAGTGATGACAGCCTAGACGGCCTCCATATTCTGTTAGTCACAAAGAGAACAAAACATAGTACTTACTGCCCATTGGCATATATACCCCCCTTAGATCTCCCAACTCCAAGATCTGATCTCCCATCTGAAAAAGAAAAGAGGGAGAGAGAGAGAGAGAGAGAGCATAAAAAAGGGTTCATGGATAGAGGTCATAAAAGAATAGATGTCTTGTAAAGATCAATGTATCTCACCATCTCTTCCCCCTGCAAGCTCTTCAGCCTTCAAAAAAAAAAAAAAAAAAAAAAAAAAAAAAAACAGAGGTCAATACCATAAGAATTAGCCATATCTTACTCTATGAATGGCATCCTCAAACTTCAACAGCTTACAGTACATTAAGGGTCTTGAAAAAGTAGAAGTGTGTTAAACTATTGCAACAATCTCCTTGCTGTTGATTAATTAGAAGAACCATGAATTCGTAAGTAGTAAATTCTTGTCTAAGGGGGACAGATAGACGTAGCATGGAGTCTCATATAAAACTATTTAATTTCTGTTTTTCTTCTTTAAAATTCTTCTTGAGAAAGATAATATTGCTGCTGCATGCACCATGAGACAATAACAAATCTTTTGTAACCAATACCACAAGTGCCAACACTCAAGTGGCCCACAATGCAACAACAAAACAGCAATTGAAAAGCCTCATAAAAAAGAAGAAGGAATGTTTGGAGGTCCTCATTAGAAAAGCATATAGTTCACTGTGCAATCCGTGATTGGAAGTTTAAATATGGTCAGGCCATGAGACACCTTAGAGGCAAACCATTCCATGTCCTACTATTATAAACTCTATGAAATGCATTATCTATCTAATCTGGAAAGAAAGGAATTTGAAGCTTCACATCATCAGTTTGTTTCTGCCTCTTTTAAGCAGATTCTGTATGTGGTAAAGTGGAAGATGTTGAAGGAGAAAAACCTTCAATCTCATGTATCTAGTGACATGATTGAATTTTATGTCTGAATTTTAACACTCTCTTTCGAAGTGTAATGAGGAGCTTGTAGCAGGTAGTATTCCCCTCGCTTAAGTTTTATGGAAGAGGTGAGCTTACTAATCTGAAAAAAGGGGCCAACCATCTTACATGTCACATTTAGATGTGCACATTCAAGTTCAACTAGACAATGAGCTATAGTTAATGAGCGTATTATTGATGCAACCCATATGGGGCACCTATGCCAAATGCCACATTAACACAGCATGCACTCCTTTGCCTGCTCAAACTGAGTTCAAGAGCTGCTGACTTTAACTAACAAACGAAAATTTAGGCAAATTTATATATGGCCAAATTTCTCAAGAATTCACTTGACTACAACTTATCGAATTTGAATGTGTAGATGTGAATTATACAATCAGGGTGTAAACTGCCTCAAAGACCCCTTCTACAATGGCCTCCATTCCCATTTCCATAACACACATGACTGATCTTCAACCACAGATTTACATAAAAGACTGAAATTCAGAAGGATACCGAAACTGCCATTATTAAAAACATACAGCTGGTGAGGTGACTGAAGACAAAGAGAAAAGCCTGTCTTCAGGTTGAAATTTCCTCGAGCGCTTCATGCTGTAGAATACACGAGTGCGATGAGCAAGCATTACTGACAATACATTCAACCATTGCATAAAGATTATCAAATACCCAAGTAAACCATAAATGTAAGTTGTCTGACGCATCTAAAGTTGTTTCTATGAAGCATTACCTTGTATTAGCAGAAAAGAAATGCACTACTATGTGCACACTTAATTCTAAGGTGCTCTTCCGCCAATAGCCATGAATGCATTGGGCATATATTTCTGAATCTCTCCCTCAGCAGGATAAAACAATTAACAAGTGAACATCGAATTGATTCCTTAGGAAGCACACTGTCTACATTTTTTCAAATTCTTAAATACTAAACTTGAGGGATAAAGACTTGACATTTTCATCTATAATGCAATAATCCCATCCTAAAAAGTTCCCTACTCCTTTTTCCGAGTCTAAACACCACAAAAGTTTCCAGCATATTAAGTGCACAAGGGTATTGCAGGCAATGGTGTCTGGCGAGACAAACAGAACAAACGGGTCTCTCACCCAGTTGACCATTAAAGCCTAAGAGAATGATCCACAATCAGTAGGATATAACATACTTATAAGCAAGACGGTTCATAAAGAAAAACTGATTCTACTTTTGCATTTCTATTTCACTCCAGCCAAACAGAATATTCAAGATGAACATAACATAGTTCCCATGGTGGATAGATATCTAATAATCAGAATATGTGATAGTGTCCTTGCTAAAGAAAACCTATACAACATTCCACATAAATTGTCACAAATTCAGATAAACCACACACAACTCATGAATTGAGAAATGAGGTGGAGTTCCACTTATGGAGGTATATAAAAGAGAGTTTGAGAACAATGCCAAGTAACCGTACAAGGCTGTACTCTTAGTTGCAGAAAGAAACCCTTCAAAACCTTTCAGCACATTCCCACATTGACTCGGGTCCTGCAAATAACTTGTCTCCATCTCATATACCTGAAAAAGAAAATCAAGAGCATCATTGCCAGAGAAACAAACAGTAAGCTACCAGATTATGCTCTTCTCATCAGAAGATATTCGACGATATAAGACATACTCCTGAGCTTCACAGCTAAATCAATGATTTCACGGTGAATTGAAAAAAAGCGAGAGACTTAACCATTTGAAGTCCACCTCTCTAAGCAATGTGCCAACTATGCTAAAACCTCTGCTATCTAGATAAAGTCGACGTGGAACCCGACACCGACTTAAACCCATTTCACGACTTGCTGCATCATAGCGGAAGCACAAACGCAAAACGCCCTCCCAACAACTCCAATCAACAAGGAAAGAAATGAACCATCGGATTGACACGAACGGGTTTAGCAAAGAGGGCCAAGCCAGAGAAGCAAACCGACCTGCTTCTCGATGTTGCGGAGCTCCTCGTGAAGCTTGGCTCTCTTGGCCAGAAGAGACGACAGCATCGCCGAGGGATTCGACGGAAGCCTCTGCCCTAATCATCAAGAACGAGTTCACCGTAAAAATCTCCGACGTCGAAATCCCAAGAATCGACAGACCCAATTCCTCGAAATTCAAAGTGCTTTTTACCTTCGGAATCCATGTCCTTCCCCGGGACGATTCGGGAAATCCGACAGGATTCAGACTCGGAAAGCGAAAACCTAATTCAGCCGATCGATGGGAAAGGGGAATTTCGTGAACTCCTGCTAGGGTTACGAAATTCGATTTCGACGTAACGATTACCTCGAACCCGCCAAAATTTGGGAATGGGCCGGGTCGGGTCGAACTTGAGTGAAGCCGATCCAAACCCGCGATTCCGCCGCCAGCGTAGGGGCCTGGTAAACGGGTCGGGCTAGCTCGGTTTGCAACGGGCTGCGCCTGCTCGCCGGGAGTATGGCACGGCCTAGGGCCCATGAAAGGAGCTGGCTCGGCCCATTTCGTGTGGCCCTCCCCCTTTCCGAGGTTTTTCTCCTGGATGATTTGATCATTTTACCTCGAAACCGGTTTAATTGAAAACCGATCCTAGGCTAGGTTCGTAGGATCGAGAAATTGACCATTTCTCCAAATTTCAGATTTTTCCTTTTGGATCAAATCCAATTTTTTTATTATTAAAACTAGCTCGATTGCACACCCCTAATCCTTGCTCTCACCTCACCCGATTTTCATTTGTAATAATGTCATTTCATTTTTTGATAAGTCGTATATGTTTTTAGGACAAACGCACAAACGTCTGAAGTCTCTTTCTCTTTATTCCTGTGCTTTATCGATTTTTTTTTTATCAAAAGATTCTATTGAATTGCAATCATGCACTTTTGAAAAAAATAAAAGCGATGGACTTGGCATAGAGTGCAGGCTCGTGCGATTGTATTGTCAGGAAATTTTCTGTAATTTAATGTCAATTTAATTTTGAGCCTTTCATGCCATGACTTATGCGGCGAATTGTGGGGATGTGATATGCTGGGAAAAATGATGATGCCATGGCCTTTTTGACGAGACGTTTGGGGCTTTTCTTTTATCTTTGCTTATTATAATTGTAAGGGGGAGAATGGGAGATATGATGAGATTGAGATTGCTATTCAAAAAGCAAAGAGAAGAGAAGATTTCATAACTTGCGAAAAGAAAGTCAAAAGGAGAAAACCCTCTTTTCCACGGAAGCAATGGCTCTTAGCGTGCGGCAAACGCACCGGCCCACGCCCATCCCTCCCTAGGCATCCCTTGTCTTGTCTTGCTTGCCTTTCCATCTTCTTCATCACCTTGCCTCCTCCTCCTATTATTCCTCACTTTGACTTAATTTCTCGTCTAGAAAATGGCCCATCTTCAACTCCCCATTTGAATTTCTCTCTCTCTCTCTCTCGATTTCGATATAATAATCTTGACATTATATAATTTGATCGACGCATGCATACCCCAAAAAAGAGTAAAATAGAAAAGGAAAAATGGAAGAGATTGATACTTCAAAAATGAGTGACTGGCCATCCTCTTTAATCCTGGGCTAGGGTTGGTTTCTCTCTTCTTCTTTTTTTGGGAATATCGAGAACCAACATTATTACCATATGGAGAGATTTACAAATTTTAAGGTGGATTCCGCCAAACCGTCTACAACATTGTCCTGAAATTTAAAATTTTGCCTTTGGGATAATTGTTTCCTTTCAATTATTGTTCTTGCTTCCGTCCTAGGAGAGGGAAGCCCAACCTGCAGCCAACCCTCCCTATCACCACAATCCTGGACTTCTCCTTTTTACTTTGGGAAATCCTTAAATGCTTCAAAAAGCACTCTTAAATCCATCCGAACCGATTTGAATGCTATCGATTAATCCATATTTTTCATCTCGAACAAACATTAACGGTGTATAATCCATATCTTATTTTTGGCCCCGCGCTAAAAAATAGAAAATCGAGGGGGCACCCCGTAAACCCTCCTCGTCGTCCAATACGAACCTCCTCCTCTCAACACGGCTTTCCATCCTTCATCCCTCCACCTCTCGCCACGCCACAAAAGCCCAAAAAAAGGGCAGGAGAGAAATTCGTGACTCGTATTTGATCTGTTCTCCAATTCTGTTCTCCAATTTTCCAGCATTGATTAATAAAAACGTGTCGCGCTAATTAGCGCCTTTCTGGTACGCCAAAACATGGTTAATCCAAAGACGGTATCCGTAACGGGAGTCTCGGACAATTGCTTGGATGTACTTGTCGCTGGAGGAAGAGGACGGGGGGGGGGGGGGGGGGGAATTCGAAAATAATGAACTTTCCTTCGTAGATAAATGAGCAGAGGGGAAGAAGTCGTTTTTGTCGCGGACTCTTCTCTTCTTTTTATTACGTCTTTGCCTCCACAGAAAAATTGCTCTGGAAAAGACGGGGAGAAAAAAAAAAGGCTGGTCCTCTCCTTGTTAGAACGAGTCTCAGGCACCTGTTGCTCTTGTTCCTTCGTTGATTCCGACTTCCGTGTCTGTAATCTGCGGTGGTTCTCAGCCTGCCATGTCGTTCAGATGGCTGAGTCGGGTATCTCTCTCTCGCTGCAACCATCCCTTTTTTGTTTTTTTGTTTTTTTTTTTTTTGTTTTTTGGCGATTCTATGCCGAACCCTTGACGCGTTTCGGGTTGCTCGTTTGAGTTCTGGGCCAAAGTTTGAATTTTGATTGGGAGTGATGATGATATAATCGTTTATCTGAAAAGGGTACTCTTAGAGCAGCCTGATTTTTACGGGCGATGGATTTGTTTTGCTTGTCGCCTCTAGTTTTTGCGCTTGTGAGTGGCGCTGGAGCGAATGACGATTTTCGTTTGTTTACGGATGATTTACATGATCATCGAGGACGTGTCAATCGCAGTTTTGGTTTGCTCACTTTTGCACAAGCATAAACTGTTAACATCTTGCCTGATGTTGGGATCGCTAAGCATATTCGTGGGCTTTTGAAATCGGCGGAACTTGTGGGTGTCTACTGCTTCTTTACTTGATTGCATTTCGTATACTTACCTGTGGAATAAAAAGGATGCTCTGGCTGTATTTTATTCCCGGGAAAATGCGAAACATCCCTTAGACTATGAAAATGTTTAGCTGGAATCTACGACTTTTAAATGACCATGCATTGTTGTTCACCCTTCGGAATGTTGGAAGTTATGACCATTGGAAGGCCATTTCCAAAGAGGAAAATGAGTTGATGGTTCGGCCCACTTTGATGTTTTTCCATTAGTTGTGCAGGCGATTCGTGCTATTTTGAGTGGCAATTCAGTGGCTGTAGTTGGCTTATTGCAAAATTTTCCTAATTATTCCCATATTCCACCCTGTCCACGGCTATTATACAATTAGACAATGATTTGTATTTTTCTGTAACTTGGGTATGCAACTATAATTAGGAGCATAATAGCATAATGGGGTTTCTGTGTGCGGATCTCTTGGATAGATCTTACTCTAAAGAGGAACTTTGGTTTGTTTGAATTACCTCATTTGAAACCTCGAGTCAGGAGTTCTCATATTCCCTTTACCCAGGGAAATGCCACATCTGGCATGGGTGTATCTGATCAAAGCAAGAGCACTTTCATGGATCTAAAGAGGAAGAGAGTCCATCGCTACGTGATTTTCCAGATTGATGAGAAGAAAAAGGAGGTTGTGGTTGAGAAGACTGGTGGCCCAGCTGAAAGCTATGAGGATTTCGCAGCTGCACTCCCTCAGAATGATTGCCGTTACGCCGTTTATGATTATGACTTTGTGACTTCTGATAACTGCCAAAAGAGCAAGATATTCTTCATTGCCTGGTTAGTCTAAACGCACTTTGTAACCTTAATATTTCATTCTGGTTTAGCAATCTCCTCAGAAGTCCTTGACTTGCCAAAAAAAAAAAAAAATGAAGTAGAATAGTGAGCATCCATCATCTAATGTTTCTGGCAGTCATATTCTTTTATATTTCTCATGATGATTTTCTAGTTCACAGACAGCTATATAGATATCAGTTTTCTGACTGAATAATGCAGTGCAAATGAAGAACTTCCTTCTCCCCCATGAATTCATTTCTAGCAGTTGCTCAGCATCTCAAACTAAGCAATGTGAGAATGTTCAGTTTGTTTAGAACTCATGAAGGTGATGCCTAAGGAAAAATGGGAAATATTAAGCTCACATGTTAGTTTGTCGCCCTTCATATTGTCCTTTCTATTTGATACTGTTTTCAGCTGGAGGAAAAGAAGGAACTACTTAGTCATGACTTTGGCCTACTATAGTGGGAAGTAGTGTGACACCACCATCTGCTAATTAAATATTGGGTGATGCAAGCAAACTGAAGCAACAGTAGTCATCTGAATGCCTTTAAAGTCACGCTAGAACATCTATTCATTAAACCTTCAGTCTCATTCCTTTATAGGCAGCTGTCAAGTACATATTTGGGTCACTGATATTGCCTATTTATGCTCTGGAAAGCTTCTCAAGTTTTCTAGCACTCTTCATGATGCTAGTGATCGAGTACCTATATGTGATTTTTGTTCTGGATTATTATGTTCCTGATATTTAACGAGGTTTTGTTTAATTGGGACATTGATTAGGTCTCCCTCAACATCACGTATACGTGCCAAGATGCTCTATGCCACCTCCAGAGAGAGATTCAGACGGGATCTGGACGGCATTCATTACGAGATTCAGGCTACTGACCCCACAGAAATGGATCTTGAAGTGATCAAAGAGCGTGCTAATTGATAACCAGCTTACAGGTTAAACATTGACGATTCCCTGTTGTCCCAAAGAACGATGCATTGCCTGACGACATCGGACGTTAGATATTCAATAGTGCCTAGAAAATCTGTAAATAGTACAAGTTGTTACTATTGTTGACGACCACAATATGAGGCTTTGTTATGATCAGCTCGTAAGGCATCTTTGCTTTAAATTTTACCTGCTTGCATTTCCGGGATAACAGCAATTGCTAAGTAGCTGGAAATTCTATCAGAAGTACTTATATGCTTTGGTTGCTGAACTTACCTTATGTTTGACTTGTAACGTTTTTTAAGTTTTCATTGCCTTACTTTAGGCAGAGAAGCACATTGATCCCTTCAATTATGGCCTTGCAAGTCATAAGTTTATCCTCGTCTCAGGAGTATCTTTTGATGTAATTTGATTCGGTCTTTTTCTTTACCAACCTATCATAAAACGTGTTTTCAATTTCAGCTCCAGAAACGCTGTGTAACTTCAATTACACTTGCGTTTCGGATAGCATATAAGGACACATTATGGATTCTTGTTGATTCTAATTGAAGATTTTGTGTCCACACTTGAGAAATTGTTGTTAGCCCTCTAAGTTGCAATTGCAGAGGATCTCTCTTCTCCCGATTTTGTATTAAACCTTGTCGCTTGATCTCCCGCCAACCAATTATGAAATAAAACGAGTTTTGGAATTTAACCACTACGCTCTTTTCTTCTAGGCTGGTGAGTTTTCTTTATCTCGTACTGTCACGTCTCCTGCTCCACCGAGTGGTCCCTCAATCTGCATTGTGAGAACTAGTGGAGTTCATATTCTTCATGGCATTGACAATAGCCTCGATCCCTGGACTACAGCAGCATCCTGTCCATGTAGAAGAGCTCACCCTAGTTTTGCTCGTGGACACTAGGTGAACCTATTTCCGGATGGAGTAGATTAATTGCAGGGAATGATCCTATTAGGGGACAAAGCAACGATTGAGATATGTCGGTTAATACCAATTGTGACAATCGCAGCCTTAGCGTCATGTCATCTTTGCTGTCATTCAGTTACGTTCCTTTGATTTTTACATAATGTAGGGAAGCGTGTGTATCCATAGCATAGCAAGAAGTCTCTCAATATAAGAGGAGTATTCCGAAAGAAATGCTACACTCCTCTCCCGATATATGTAGATGAATAAGAAGCAAAATTCATGTCGGTAGTAGTATCTCACTTCCTGTGTCGCTTCCCCTGCATCCTCAAAACATTGTATTCACCTTCGAGAGTTCTGCAGCTGTGGTCGGAGTCATATTCCCAGAAGTGTCGAAATGCATTTTGACTCATCCTATTCTAGGAAGTCGAATCGTCTATGCAACTGCAAACGATTCTTTATTGAATCTTCTACTCGTTTGCGGGAATTTCTTGTCCGATATGAACCTGCTACACTTCTCTAACAAACGAATTTGAGAAACAGGGTTTCCATGAGGATTTCTTCTGATGGTTCTAAGGGAAGAAACTTCACAATAGAAATTTCGATAGATGTTCTTGCATATTTAAGAGATGCAGAGCTCTTCAACTTCTCAACCAGGCTAATCTGTATTGCATGGTGTCAGTGAAAGAAGGGCTTTAATTTTACGTTTTCCTGATGTTTGATTTGAAACCACACTGACACAACAAACAAACAAAAGCGTTCAGCTCTGGAGAAACTACATCATATTTGTTTAAACCCGTGACAAAATGTAGCCTCACGACAAACGTAGAAACGGCATCGGATAATGATAAGGATGCCGCAGTGAAACCATCTTTTACAAAACTACAAATTAAAAGTTATTATAAAACCTAGGGATTGAAACTGAGACATATAGTGAGGCAATCCAAGTCCACTAGATTCAGTAGCTAATAAATGAAAACCGGCCCTCAGCAGAACTGCTCGGAGACGGACTGGAGAAGACATGTCGGAGTCCGGCAGACGCGGCGTCTAAAGAACTGGAACTGTCCTACTACTATATGCCTGCTGCTGCTCCGAAGCTTGCTTTGCCTCGTCTTCGTCCTCAATCTCGCCTGACATCTGCTCCAGAGACTTACCCTTTGACTCCGGCACCAAAAACGTGAATAGCAGCCCCAAAAAGTTGATTACACCGAGCACGATGAGGGAGTTCCTGACTCCAATTCCTGCAGGGTACCCTGCATCTGCCTTGGCCTTGTCTTTGTTCTGAGCCAAGTACAGGAACCCGAACGCCCCCACAATGGCACCGAGCTTCCCGGATGCTGCCGATATACCATGGCATGTGGACCTGAACCGGGCTGGGAAGATCTCGGCCGGCACGACAAATGTGGTGGCATTGGGTCCGAAGTTGGCGAAGAAGAAAGTGAGCGAGTAGATCACCACGAAGCCAACGTGGTTCCCTTGGTGAGTCCAGTGGTCATAAGGAATCGCAAGGGCGAACATGAAGACCGTCATGAAAAAGAATCCCATCAGCTGGATGGCGAACCTCCCCATCCTATCGATGAGAGCCACTGTGAACCAATACCCCGGCACAGTGCTGCACAGGGCGATGAGCGTCTGAGCCCGCGCAATCCTGAACACCTCCTCGATCGCGTTCATGGTCTTTGCCGGGGGAAGCCACCCGACAGCGCTGAAGATGTCCTTCTGGAAGAGGTTCTGGCTGTAGAACGCGATGTCGAGTAGGAACCATGTGCTCGTAGTTCCGAGCAAGTGAAGCCCATGGCGGCGTACAAACTGGCTAGAGAACAAGCCAAATAAGCCAGCAGATTGATCCTCAGCTGCCGACTCTGGCAGCCGCTTCTCACCATTCTGTTGCTCTGCATCCATATTAACGTTCAGAACCTTTGACATGTCGGCAGCGGCCTGTTTCATGTTTTTAGCTACCAGGGCGGTGTAACGGGGGTTTCAGGCATCTTCAACCTCCAGTAGTAGGTGAGACCGGCCGGAATCGCCCCCACCATCAGAATGATCCTCCAAACAAAGTCGGCCTGCGGGACGGTTGAGCGGATCGGGTTTTCCGCATAAGCTGGGCTGGAGAACCGATAATTGAAGGCGGACGAAATGATGATCGCGAACACACCGCCAGCCATTATCCCGAACCCCTGCATCGCAAAAACCGCAGCGATGAAAGCCCCTCTAGTCTTCTTGTTGGAATATTCAGACATAATAGTTGCAGATAGCGGGTAGTCGCCTCCGATGCCAAATCCTAGCCAAAACCGGAAGAAGCAGAGCGTCGCCATGATGGACTTGGGCTCGCGGCCGAAGGACAAGCCCGAAGCAATTGAGCTTATCACCATGACCATCAGTGTCAGGCCATACACTTTCTTCCTTCCCAACTTGTCGCCGAGCCAGCCGAAGAAGAGCTGGCCTGACAGGGTCCCGCATAAGGCCACGCCGTTGACAGCTGCAGACACATTTGGAGGCAAGGTTCCGGGCTTCGCCGCGCCGTCCACGTGGTAGTATATCCGACCGAGCAACTTGGTCACGAGGGATATGCAGAAGAGGTCGTACGCGTCCGTGAAGAAGCCCATCCCAGCGATGATGATCGCCGTGAAATGGTACCATTGCGTCTTTGCGACGTCGAGCGCGTTCAGAACTTGTGCTGGTTCACCGGCCATGTCAAGTTAAGCCTACTGACAACCCAACTTAATGCTGTCCAACCTGCAAAATGGTATAACATTAAGATAACCAGTAATGATCAAATGTCATGTATTCTTAGACAATTGGAAGAGCTACGTCGAAAGCACAGAGAAGAACACCCTCGGAACTGCCATGTATTCTTAGACAAAAATGATCATTTACGGAGAAATACTCGACCGGTTTTCTTTTCGGCACGAAACTTTCTAGGTTCAGCAGAAGTTCCAACGTTCCTCGTTCTGCGTCAACTTCGTGCTCTTCCCGGGTGGCGAAGGAAGGAAAGTGAAACGATATGGATATGGCTGACGTCCCAAATTCGAACGCTGGTTTTTATGCGTTCCCAAATGGTGTCATGGACCATTGAGGAAATGGTCAAACAACTTAAAGACAAAAAAAAAGAACTCTCTCTCTCTCTCTCTAATCCACATGAAACTAACCGACCTCCGAGAGTGTCGCAGGCGGACGGGCGCTAGCCACATTGTTCTGAAGCAGCAGAACCGGAGCAAAAAGATTCAGGTTCACTAATATGGATATGATGGTCTCGGACAAGTTTGACTAATGACCACGAAACAAAAGTATAAAAAGAAAAGCCCATACATGGCTACGTCAGGAGAAAATCTTGAGAACCCAATTGGGGATCATGTGTATCGATAAAGCACGCTAATTTGAAGTAAGGTTTATCGCGTAAGTGAGTGAGACCAATTTTAATGTGTAATGGCTTCGGCTACAAGAAATTCATTCGTTCGCCCGCCTACAAACATGCATGACGGCATGACCACCCATGCAAGCACACATGGACATACACCAAATCGAACGACAATGAAGCATGTGGTCATACCAAATGTAACCCTTAAAAGCAATTATCCAATTGGTTAGAAAAAAAGGGATGGAAAGAGGGTAAAGTCTATTCTTGTAATTTTGTTCTCGGATCTTTCGTGTCGGCCGTAAAATGTTAAACAAAAAAGCAAAACAAACGATAAATCTTTCCTAGAACAGAGGGTAGAAAGAAAAAGGAAGGGGGTTGGGGGTGGTCTGGGGGAGGTCTTCCTCGTACTAACCTTGTGGATGTCAACGTTTTTTTTCTCTTTTCAGTTTCGCGGAAATCGATGATGATAGCGAGGGAGAAGGCAGTTGTAGACAGAGACAGGGGAAGAGATGTATGGAAAGATTTTAGTGGAGACTTCGGCGAGGCCTGGGATAATGTGTTGGGGGAGAAGTGAGGGTCGGCTTATATAAACATTGGAACTGAGTGGGGGGTCCGAAAAAGGGGAAGGAATCTGCCATTGGTATATTCGCTCTCTTTTCGGCAGTCCATTACGGCGACGTCGCGCCTCCTTCTTGTCTCCACATAGTGCGCATTTTCTCCAAAATTTCAACTCCGTCAACTTTTCCTGGCGTCTCTTCTGATCTTGATTTGTCGCTTGAATTTAAGGTTCGATCTTCGCCCCCAAGGTGCATATGATTATGATATACTAAATGGCACTAACAAAACGGGGTCCAGCGTGTGGTTACCCTTCATTTCCCTCTCGCCTTTTGAAGGACACTTATGGGCGGGCTCGAGATGGAAATACTTCGTTTGATTCGATTTGATTCTCTTTTGCTTTCCGTGTTCTCTTGTCCACCCGAATGAACCGAGACTCGTTATTTCCTTTTCGGGAACGTGATAAACTTGTCATGCCGACACGACATTGCTTGGCCAACGACAATCTTCCATTCTGTCAGCACAACAATCGTCCAATTCTCGAAATTCGCATCTCGAGAAACTTGTATGATTGGATCGGCGTACCAATGTCAAGGACAATGTTTTCTCGGTGCTTTTACATTTGTGGACAATTCTTTAAGCAGTTAAGTGAGCGAGAGATTACATGCATGTAAGATTTCATCGCACGAATGCTAGAGATCTTAAGATTGGTTTATATAAAAAAAAAAAAAAAAAAAAGTAATTTGCAAACATGATGTGATGAAGTATAAGTGCACCTGGTATTATTGATTGTATTTTGCCTCCCACCCATAAAAAGTAAAGTCAAAGCAGCCGGATTATTTGAATGATTCATTAATTTGAGAATAGTCGTAAGAAAATATAAATCCACTGAGATCAGATTCTCTCGCCTCCAACTACGTGGCCCGCACAGATGACTGACGGCTCTTGGGAAAGAGGAGGAATTGAAGTGGGATTAGTTGACCTCTCCATCTCACGCGGGGACATTCAAAGTTTCTGTGACCACTTTTGACTTCATGTTTTCACTCTCTACCCTTGGTAACGCCAACTCATTCACCCACATGGCAAAACGAAGGATGAGGGACCCACGACCAACTTGTTCGTGTCCTAATCTTGCCTCCATCCCTCATTTTTTCCACTACCGATGGCAAATTTGAGCAACATCAACATGTCCCTAAATGGGATGGATTTGGTAATGGTAAAAAGGTGGGAAAAGTGCCCAAAAACAAAAAGTTTCGAAACTTATTAGCATCAATTCAATCCTAAACATTTTTTATAGAATCAATTTAATTCTAAATATTTTAACATTGGTACTAATTCGATTCATTTAGCCAATTTATGTAGGGAAATAGTGATGTGGACATTAGTTGTTTTATGTTGTGCAATTTGGTTGACGTGGAAATTTCTTTATAATTTTTAAATATTTTAAAAATATTTATTTTCTTTGTTCTTCTCTCTTTTTCTTCTTCTCTCTCTCTCTCTCTCTCTCTTTTTCTTTTTCCTTATTTCCCTCCATCATGGCTAGCTTCCATGATGGCCAATTAAAAAAGAGAAAAAAGAAAAAGAAAAAGAATATTAATAGAAAATCAAAAAATATATTTATGTCAATGCTAGCTATGCCATATAAGACAGTCAACGCCCATGTCAAGTTGCTAGAGGTGAGCATTGTTTTAGGATAAAACTTGAAACTAGAAAACTAGACCAATAGGAACCTCTTTGGTTTCAAGTTCCAAAGTATGTAGTGTAGGTTCCAAATTCAAAAAAATTAAAGAACTTCTTTTGATAGGCTAAAACCTAGAAATTGTAATCTTTGTTTATGTTTTCACATGATCATGCAGTATTCCATAGTGTTCAATGATGGGTGTATAATCTATAACCACTAGTCTAAATTTCTATTTTATGAAAGAGATTTTTACCTTTGTTAATATTTCATATTCTTCGTATGTCTAAATATGATAATTCACTGCAATCATTCGATTAATAATACATAGAGAAATTGGATAGACCCTAAAATCTATGAAGGTAGATTTCAGATTCTATGGCATGTAAAGTAGATTCCGGGTTCCAAAAACCAAGAACTTGTTTTAATGAGTAGGTTCTAGGTTATGAAGCATCGATATTTTTCGAGGGCCTTCATTTCATGTCAGACACTTTGACAAGTACTAGACGTTTTCTAACACATTTCGACCTCAATTAACACATGTCGAAAAATCCAACACCTAGCCAACTCTCTAAAACTCGAGTGTGGAATTTTGACACATAATTTTGATATGCATGGCTCTAAAACTTGAGTCCGAAATTTTGACATGTAATTTTGACATGCACAAGGTCAATTTAAAATTTTTTAATAGATGATGGATCAAAATATGAATATGTAAAAAAATAATTAAAATAATAAATGAGGAAAGAGGGAAAAAAAATACAGTATTATCTTCTTTTCGACTCTTACTTCCCGTGACATACAATTCGCTCTATAAGTTTGTTTTTTTCCTGTTCTTTTCCAACATGTTCTGACATGCGAGTTTAAAATATGGATTCCTTTTTTTCCTCTAAGTTTTATGGATTATTGGAATGGAATTGAATTTGTCAAATTGAAATAATAAATTATATTAAAAAATAGTGGATTAATGTTTTTATTGTGAATTCATTGGTTCTTTTATTATTATTTATTTATTTGTGAATTTGAGTCAAATTAATTTGATTAGAATAATAATAATAATAAAAATGATAATTTGTCATTTATATATAAAAGTATTCATTTAATAAACAATGAGTCACAACGTGTCAAAATTCTCTAACTTTTGAGAAATAATGTATCGACGTATCGTGTCGTGTGTCGCGTGTTAGTTTCGATGCAACTTAGGTTCTAGGTTTCAGATAGAACTTGTATGAAATCTAAAATTGCTCATTTTTAACATTAACGATTTTCAATCTAAATTAGCCTAATAGACTCTATTGGTATTAATGTGAAAAGATTTATGACTAAATTAATCCAATTGAAATGCTTAAAATTGAATTGGTACTAATACAATAAGTTTATAACTTTTTTTGTACTTTTTCTCAAGGAAAGGATCTAATTACACTATCCAAACAATTTGGAGGGCTCTACTGCACAAAAAGAAAAAAACCGAGCACCGAATGGGACAAATAAACCTAGTTAGGCAACTAAAAGTGACCTTGACCCTAATTTGGTACTAAAATGTGCATGTAACAGCCTCTCACATAACATCAATGAACCATGTATATAATTTTGGGGATTTGCGACTTTTAATACTCTCTTATCCTAGAACAAGTAGTGTGTGTTATAATATCCCTCTTGCTATCTACCTCAAATTTTTTTTTTGATGACCCAAGAAAACCTGTATAGCCGGCAGCCGGTGGGCAAACCCCGGAGCCGCACGAGGGAACCACCACCCCATGCAAGCGTTTAAGGCACCAAGCGCCTCCGTTGGATTTCGAACCCCTCATCTTGAGGGCAAGGATCAACGGAGCCTTATCCAATGGAAATTGCGGTGAGTGGTCTATCGCCAGTGTTTCTATATCATTTGTTGAAGGAGTTTATATGCTCTTTACATGCATGATATCTCCTTCTACCTATCATATTAAGATTTTGTATTTTGGACATTCTCATATGGTATCAGAATTGAGTTGAGAGTGAGTATTAAAACATCTCATATCACTTATCTTTGAGGTTATATACTTTTTATTCATATGTTGCCTTCTTCCACCTATTAACTTAAATTATTGGATTGGACTTACTAGCATTCGCGAGCATCAAAACTCCTCATTTGTCATGGAGGCTCGTACTTTACTTTTTTAAAGGTAAATTGGCTCCAATGCCGAACATATTTCTAAGATATTACTAAGCCATCTAAATCCTCCTCATAAAATTATGTAAATGTAATTATCAAAGGTAAGGAAAATTAGTGAGAATGAGTAGATTGGCAGCATAGGCATTTACAAACAAAATTTGAATAAGATCAAATTATTCATCACTGTTGAGAAAAATAATATAAGGAGTGTCATAATTTTTTTTTTATGGTAGTCACTTTAATGTCAGTACTTTTCAAGTGGTCAATTGATTGCTACTTTGGTGGAAAAACGATCACTTCACTTGATTCGTCCCATGTGGCTTTTTTTTATTCAATTTTTATATCCGCATGATATTTTCTTTAAAAAAATTAAAATTTAACATGGACAAATCCTTTGGTCTCATTGAAACTGCCATTCCCCTTCTTCTTCATTTTCATCTTTACCTTCAACTTCTTCATTCAACTTCGTCTTCAACCAACAATTATATATTTTTCTTCTTTTCGTTCTCCGATCATTTTCTTAATCATAGTCTAATCCTAAGCGACCAACAACACCAAAAATTTGATTAAAAAATAAAGAAGAAGAAGAAGAAGAAGAAGTTTTATTTCTCTCTCTCTCTCTCTCTCTCTCTCTCTCTCTCTCTCTCTCTCTCTCTCAAGCTGCGAACCTTGCTCCGTGACGAGTCTGATGGGTTGTCTTTGTGGTCGCCGTAATTTCACTTGTGTGTGGTCCTCATTCCACGAGGATTTGGGAAGAAGCTCGGTCTCTCTCTCTCTCTCTCTCTCTCTCTCTCTCTCAAGCTGCGAACCTTGCTCCATGACGAGTCTGATGGGTTGTCTCTGTGGTCGCCATAATTTCACTAGTGTGTGGTCCTCATTCCGCGAGGGTTTGAGAAGAAGCTCGGTTCCAACAACACTTGAAATTCATTTGTTTTAAAAGAACGAGTGAAAAATCAAAGAGGAAGAGAAAAAAATAAGGAGCAAGATAATTGTTTTCCACTCTTCATCTATCAATTGCCCCAAAATTCAAAAGGCGATTGCCCCACTTTGAAGAATTGGGGTTAGGGTTCATAGTGGATTTTGCCCAAATTCATACTTTGGGGCAAATAGATGATTGTGTAAGTTGTATAATGCCGACTTTGTTTTACTGGTAAGTCACATCGGACAATTTATAACATAAATTATCACATTTGACTTGATACTGAAATGATTGCCTTTTAATAAAAATGATACTCAAGTGATCGCTTAAAAAATTTAGATAATGATGTAATCGCTATACAAAAGTTATAACACTTTAAATGTCCTTTTCTCTCTACAAAACAAAATGGAATTTCCAACCTAATGTTGGAAGCTTTAACAGATCAAATAACAACCGTTGTCTAGGGTTGGTGAACTCGTCACTCATCATTATAATTCCACCGGCCCATCGACAGGTTTCGTCTGGAGATTATTTTTTAGCGTAAATGCACACACAACTAATTTTCTAACTAATAATGAAAATGTCAGCAAGAACTAGAGGCCAGCGTTTACCGCCGCAACCTGTCTCGATCCCTCCCCCTTTAATTGGATTAAAAAAAAAAAAATTGTGTCGCCATTCTAATATACTTTGATTTTATTTATAAGTAATTGCAGTCACTGTCTTTTCCGTAGCATGAAAGATCAAAGAAGGGTTTAGAGCATAACTATGGAAAAGCAGTGACCTAAATGCGGAGAATCTAATGCCAAACTATATCATCAAAGTTGAGCATAGAATCGTTTTTATTTTTCTGCTTTGATGGGATGGAGAAACGCTCAAAACCAATGCCACAGACAATGAGCACCTTCCATGGGGAAGTTTTCAGAGGCATTGACGATCATGCTGGGATTCTACTCATTTCACTCCGCGATCCCTCCACGACTTGGATCCCTCTGTTTTCTTTTCATTTTGTGCGCAGCGCACGACTGAAACTGCAAAATGCAGATGGGGCTCGCATATTTCACTATCTAACTGAAACTTCTTTGCGATGTTTTTGCTGCGCAGGTATCTGGTCAGGGAAGAATTTGCTGACCTAGTAGTGCAAAGTTGTCTGTCAAGGTTCTACCTGTAAGTTTGAAGCTTGCTCGATGCGTCGCATCAGTGATGGGTTGCTTTAGATGAAGTCACGCACATTGCTTTTCTTTCGCACTGTCAAAATACTAGAGGATGAGTAATATGGACCTCACGTTTTATTTCAACCCATATTTGATTGCATGCAGACGCCCCAACATAGATGTAACCAATTGGAAAACCTAAATCTCATCTTATGAGTACATGGAAGGCCCATGAACTGATTAACATGTCTATTACCAGTGGGTAGCTCAACCCTGCTTGTAGTAAACTCATGTTGTTTGAAGAGCTTGTCTAAAAGCATCTAATGACACACAAGTAATCGAGTTTTTGATAAGAGGAACGTGAATATGATGAGGAAATTCTTACCTTCTCACTTGACAATTTGATTTTGATTTCTTGATACTGATTCTCAACTGCAACTGCAAGGCATATTTTCCTTTTCGCTTAATTAAATCCCCGCCGAAACTTGCAAATATGATTTCGAAGTCGAATGACCCCTTCAGCTCTCGAAGTGGCGTGATTCCCAAAATACTCAGGCAAGTCTTGTTCAAGTAGGCACAAAAGGCTGTTCGAAAGGAAGTCGTGTACTTTTAATGCAATTTGGAACCGATGGCTTTTCCTTAGAACAATTTTCAAATTGCCGAATATTTTCATCATCCTTCACTTCAGTCTGAACAGTCTTGGAGTTCAGAATCTTGCACCGATCAGACATGAAAGAATCCAAATCTTCCTTTTCAATATGAGGTTTGCATTTTACCACAATATTCTTTTAATGTGCTAAACACACAAGAAGTTTGCACTTTCAAGAAAAATGAATCGAATTGCATTAATTACTGACCGCACTATTAGTGACAATAGTTGAACATCGACAACCAACATATGAAAGAATATTGTCATAGCCCAAACGTAATCCAGCTTGTACTCCTTTTCATAAAAGGCAAAGCATGAGTAGAAAGCGTATTAAAGTCGGAAATTCCAATAATATACAACATAGGCTTTTTGTATAGTTTTGTAAGTACAATCCATTACAGAGACATTTGAGAAACTCTTGTTAGCACCATGAAGATCGGATGAGATAAAAATAAATGTGTCGAGTGACCCTCAACATCATGTTTAAAATTGGAAATGAATCCATATGCACAAAGTTCATCCAACAAAGCTTGGACACATTTAGATATCACGGCAAAATTTCACTTTCATGTTATACATAGTTTTAGCAATAGCTTGAATGTCAGGGATTATTTTGTCTCAAAAAAGAAAGAATCTGGCGATGAGTTATACTGACTTTACACATCTCTTTCACACGCAAAGCTTCTACTTTGGAAAAACAAAGACAAGAAAAATCTCTGATAATATCAATCAATGAATCATAATTGTGTGATGCATTCAATATTTTAAGTGACTATGGTCTGTTCTTTTTTATAGCCATGAACTTCAAAAGGACAATTAATTAGAGAAGATCAATCTTTCTTCTCTAATGTCCAATAGAAATACTATGTCAATCATGATAATTACCTCCTTATCGCAATCAAGAAAAATATAGTTGTCTTTCTTTGACCTTTTAAAGAAATAACATAACCTTGAGTAAGGAGATACCTCTGCACACTACTCAAAAGATCCTTTCGCATTAGAAAAATTATAGTGTAAAGTTTCAAATAAGCTTTTTGAGGTGTTTGATTGCTCTTCTCCATTCGCATTTTCATCTTAATAGATCCATTTATGCAAAAACCAATAAAATTCTCAATTTAAAGGAACATCTTTAGCCAGAAAGAATGAAAATTTTTATATTGTTTGATCCTAATAGGCAATTTTTAGACATCTTCTACTTATACATATAAGTATTCTTAAGTCTTAACCTATTGTATGGCGGTTAATTTGGTCCCCCTTTGACTATTTTCTAAATCAATCATTCTAGCCAATTTTCAAAATTGTTAACATGGCTATCTAGTTAGTGTCGGCTAGTCGTAGGCCATCATTAAGATTGACCATAGGCAAACAGGATAAAAAAATTAAAGAAAGAAAAGAAAAGGGAAAAATATTAAAAAATTGCAAAAATCATTTACATCGGAATTGGCTGTATCACGTAGAACAACTAGCATTTACGTTAGTGATTTTCGATCCAAATTTTCAAAAGGATTACAATAGAAATTATCAAAAGATTTAGGATTAAATTGGCTAAAGTAAAAAGTTTAAACCTAAATTGACCGTCGTAAAATAAGTTTGCAACTTTGTGGACAACTCTTGCCTTACTTATACATGTACTTGTACCGATTGAAGTCTCTAGACTAATAACCGTGGAATATGAATTATCAATAAGTATACATCAACCTTACTATCCAATCTTTGAGTAACTTCTCATAAGCTTGTATTGGAAATCGTTAAAAAGAAAAAAAAGTCACGATCCTTGAATCTGGGAGAAATAAAGTGAAAAATGTTCAAATAAAACTAACCTTTCTTTATTCTGATGTACGATTAATGCTTTGGTCAAATAACAAAAAGTGGTCGAACTCTTATGCAAGAGGACCGTGGAGAATAAGTTCAGAAGAAAATAAAGTTGAAAGAAACAATAAACTATAATGGGTGGACAAGAAGTGATGCAACGGTGAAAGAAAATTGTTTGAAAGGATTAAGGTAGTTTTGTTTTTCAATAAATTAAAAAGGACTCAAGCACGTTGTGGCCCTGTCGAGAATCGACTCTGATACCATTTGTAACAGCCCGGGTCTCACTGTGTAATATTGTCCGTTTTGGGCACTGAGTCATCATAGCTTTAAAACACGTTACACAGATTTAAAGGGACCCATTATTATAAACTAGCCTAGGACTTCCCTTTAAGCGATGTGGGACTAGAGAGGACCCATTTCCCTTCCCTGCACACATCTGGGGACTGAGGCGCGGACACACCGTCATCCCTTCTCCCTGCACACCGTCGCTTGGGCTGTCAAAAGCCATATTTTAATAAGGAAACTGCATTAGGTGAAAAAAAGTTAAAAAGTATGAACGGAGAGAACAAATTCAGAATTGGTGAATCATCTAAAATCTAGACAGCTTCGAATCATCTGTAGGTCGTTTCACTTGTAAATAGTATCACCGTACTTTTAGTTCTATGACCCGATAATATGTATATTCATTATTGTAACCTCTTTAATCATAGTTTTTCTATATTCAACAATTAGGCTAAAAAAAATTCCTGAGGAATGTGGCACATCGGTAGACATAGCAATCCAAAATTGAGTTTATTACGTACTTCGCTCCCACTAAACAAGTGAATTTCTATTTGAAATACGAAGAAAAGAAAAATGAAATACCATATCAATTTTTAGTTGAAATTTTGTTGATGTGACAAGTTACACGGAATTTTTCGAGTATTATTAAACAAATGTATGTTGGCGGCAAGAGATATCCTACTAAAAGACACTAAAGTACACTTGGACTTGATGAACGACTTAATGATTGCTGTCTGATAGTGCTAGGAATGTGGTCTAATATTTTGGAAATCAGCGAATATATATATATATATATATATATATACATATATACATATATATGCAGATATCTCCTTCACTTTCTGCCCGCCCCCACCAAGATGTGCGGGCGGCATTTCGTCTTGCCTCTTTCTTCGCAAAATTTAAATTAGAGTCCAATCTGGAGGGCTCCAATTTAAAGATGGACCTTTCTCGGATGTTTCTCAATCATTTCTCTCTTCAGCTTGAATCAATCAATCACTCGCACAGTAGTGACCCAATAAATTAGTTATTTTCCACTTTGCGGGATTGCTTGTTTGAAACTCTTCACCGTCCTGTTCACCCCACTTCTTAGTGGACCACATGAGCAAAAGTTAAGTTGAATCATTCATGGTCACTCAACAATAAAATTTCATGAGAGAGAGAGAGAGAGAGAGAGAGAGAGGAATCCTGGAACTTGCAAAGATAGTGCTCATTTGTAAATTCTGCTCACTGTACTAGAATGTTCAAGTTTTTCTAGGGCAATTATGTCGTCCATTTTGGTTGGCTATGGTTCTTGCTGTTGAAAATGACCAATGCATTGAACCTAAAATAGTGATTTTCATATCTAGGCCAAGAAGAAAGAGCTAGGACCATAATCAAGGATTGACCGACTTACAGTGGATAAGCATTCCTTTTCCTTGAGTCACAACCAAGGGTGAATTAGGGATAAAACAAAGGGATAATTCTAACAGCTCGTTTGATTTTAGTAATGGAATAAGAGTATAATGCAACGGCTATCACTCTGATTCAAATAATGTAATGTCTGTTGCACGATCTGATTTCATGAATAGCATATCTGATGAAGGGAGAATAGCATTAGAGATCCTAAAGCACCATTAAAATTAGAATTGCAGGGAATGTAGTAATTGAAATTTTACTTGTCAATCGTGAGTTTAATACCCCATAAATTATCATGTATTATAGTTTTTTTTTAACGAAATGCTATTATTTTTTTCATACGTTGTTTATGGTTA
Organism: Eucalyptus cladocalyx; assembly: GCA_017140615.1. Lineage (NCBI taxonomy): Eukaryota > Viridiplantae > Streptophyta > Magnoliopsida > Myrtales > Myrtaceae > Eucalyptus > Eucalyptus cladocalyx. The sequence goes on from CM029526.1 coordinate 37,078,873, forward strand.
GAATCAAAAGAGAAGCACACAAACGGTGATTACATGAACATAAGATTAAATCATAGTAATTGTCAATTTAATAGTCAATCATGAGTGTAATACCATCCATATATATATATATATATATATTAATGAGATACTACAGTTTAATATAAAAGAATTTATCTACCATTTAAGAACTTTTTATTATTATGATTTGAAGTCAATTATAGAAAATGTGAATTTATCAGAACAATAGTATTTTACTACATAAATTGTGGTATGATTGAAATGATAATTGTATGAAATGTGAGGATTATTACGAATCATTACATTATGAAAATTTGGATAAGCATACTTAACAGTAAATAAGAAACCATGCAATCATTATGTTATGAATAATTTTTCAGGTGAAAATAAAGAATTATGCATTACCAACACATCATGATTTTCATATCAATTTTGCTTGTTATTAAATTTTTATCAACGATAATAATTAACTATGGTATTAATTATATAGTATGTGATTTTATCAAAATATTATTATTGGTGTAAAGGATCTCCCGAAAATTGGATAGCAAATACTCAGATCAAAATGAAGAAAATGTTGAATTGGATCATACCATTAACCAATAAAAATTAATTCTAAGTATCAATACTTATATCTCCTACTAGTGATGGGATTGTGACTAGTTTTGAGATGTCAGGGGATTTCATTATTGCCAAACTTAATGCGTACATTCCATTCGCCCGGTAAAAGAGAAATTGATCAAACAATAGAACTTTGATTTTAGCTAACCTAGCACCAATTCTTCAATTTATTTCTTGGTGGAAGTATCCCTCATACTTATGATAACTACTGGGACCAAATAATTCAACAAGAGTTATTGCTGAAACATATTGCATATTTGCAATAACATCAAAAATAGCAAAAAAGGCGGACTTCGTGATTTAAATTAGATCTCGATAAAACAGTACATCAAATGGATTTTTTATGTGGCATGTGTAAATTAGTCCTCCGTTTGAATCAAAAGACTTGCTTCACTTTTGCCCCTCTCCTCTGATTGATGATTCAAGAGGTAATTCAAGGTTCATGTGCTTATTAAGAATGGGAACCAATATTGTCCTTTCTTGTAAAACCTGTGTGGCTAAAAACGAATTCTTTGGCAATTTTATAATTTCTTCTGACTTCTCTCAAAATGGCAATATCTCATAGCTTGTGACGATAACTTGATTACTGCAGATCAAGATTAGAAGATTTAACCATCTCTTGGAGGTGATCATAGGATCTTTTATGTACTTAGTAGGGATCATTTTAAAGAGAGTTCTAAACATCTTGCATCCTCTGGAAGTTGAGCCTTTGAAAAGTCCCAACTAAACAGCGGGAGATAAATTCCTATCAGCCCCTTGATGTAATTTTTACCAAATGTATGTTCATTAATATATCAAATTCAGATAAATTTATTGTATCATGCCCCAGAACGAGGTATTGTATACGTTTGTTTTGGGGCCGAAGGAGCTAATCAGGAACATGTAGTCCAGCGGATAATAGGTTGTTAGTTCTGACAAGAACATTAATTGACGAAAGCGTCACATACAGTTGTAAATCTTGGATAAAGATCATCATCTCATGGTGACCTAATCTCATCCTTAGGGACTCAGATTGAGAAGAGCAACTTAAAGTGTGTCTTATGTTGTCTGCGAAACAAAGGATACATTTTATTCCAACAGGACCGGACCTACACAAAGAATTCTTTCTGTTTTCAGGTCAAAACATGGAAAAGGGCCATCATATTGAGAAGAGGCGATGAGAGAACGTGGTAGTGATGTTCCGGCTACGGTAGAAAAGGGTCGATTTGTCCTCATTTTCATGGATTTGAAACACGATGACCCTCATTTTCTGAGGAACTGTGGGTTATGGAGTTATCTTTGCTGAGTAATGGATATTTTTTAGGCATCCGGTTGATATGGTTGATGCACCAGCATTCCATGGCAATAACGTCAAACCCTAATTATTTGTGTCGACCCGCATGCCAATGTCTTAGCATCAAACTTGCTGATCAAATTTTAAGAGTTCATTTATTTCTTGGAAAATGAATGAATTGGAGAATATTTTCCTAAAAATAATTGATTGATTTGCTTACAAAAATGAATAAACGAAAGAAATTTAATTTTTACAAGAATTTTTAGATGTAAATGATATAACGTTTATATATTAAACTAAACCTTCATCGAAAAACCTAAACTTTTAGAATACTTAAATATTAAACGAAGTCTTCAACATATTTAAATATTAAACAATGCATTCGACTTTTAGATAAAGACTTGGTTTAATATTTAAATATTTTATCATAGATGAATACGTAGTTTATTATAATTTAAACTTTTAGAACAGTTGACAGTAATTTTACAAAATCTTATATAGTATTAGAGCTAAAGGTTATGAGTTCCGATCCTTTTAGGTTATCTCCCTAATCAAGTATTTCCACATCTAGTATTAGGCAATAAAAAAGATTAGAGTAAGCGCAAAGGGGAGTGATAGAATATTCTACCAATAAATTTGTTGATAATCAAGATCTTTTTCATTAACTAATCATTTCAAACGATACAAGAGATCATTTCTAAGATAATAATTTTTAAATGATTCATTTTTCGTGAAAAAAAATTGAACCGAAAAGAAAAAATTTACTTACGGATCGCTTCGATGTTCATTCTAGTTCAGAGCGTTGTCAATAAAAACGTGTAAAGCTTGGAGTGCCTGAGGATATTTTCCCAAGTCCCAAAAAAAATATCATGGATTCATACTTGATGGTGAAAGCTATAGGTCCAGCGGAATGCCTAGCACAGTGGGGTATAAATTCTCCATGTAGCTAGTGGACCAAGGCCACTGGCGATAAGAAAATGCCGTATCCAACAAGAGGTATCTGACCTTTCGATTCCACAACCGTGAACTCTGTATACTAATAAACATTAAGGCCAGGACCCAGCCAAAGTGCAGTCTATCCCATATTCTTCACCATCCGTCATTTTCAAGAGGCATTGGAATCCCTACTCCAAAGCTTTTTAGTCATGTGGTTGTTCAATTTGAGAAAGGAGAATGAATTCATCGGGCAAGAGTACCCACCGTCCTTCTTTTCACCCCCTTTCGAGTTCGCATGTAAGTTGCGGCCATCGAAAATCGCTATTTTACAAAAGGGATCTAGGCTTTTAGGTGTGGAGTTCTCGAAAAAGTTTCGATTACCATCCTTCCTTTTGTGCCCATCCATACTTTTTTTCAACTTTTAAAAACCTATATTTTGTGTCCCGTGATTTGTTTACTAGTTTTAACTTGCATCTCATCCATATTCCTTGTCCACTTCTCTACTGAATAGACAACTTTTTTTTTTTTTTTTATTTCCAGATTATATTCCTTTTTCCCCCAAACAAAAACCCTCAAAGTCTGTGGTCTATTCCTCTCTTCTCCTCCGCTTTCTCTCCGTCTCTATCCCCCGCCTTCCCAGCCCCACTTGTTCCGAAGCCGTTACGACCATCTTTTAACTCAGATCAGAGGTCGATCTACGACCATTCTAACCTCCATTACAGCCCACATCAAAGTTGGCCTGATCTCGACCTCGAAGCAGAGCTTGTTTGGAGCGCACAACAGAAATCAAATATCTTCATCTAGGAAGATCGCCCAAAGGAGCCCGATCCCAAGTGTTAGAAATTATATCCAGAGAAAGCACACTATTTGTTGAAATCACAACATGAAAGTAGAGAAGACGATAACAGCTATATAATATTCTTCTTTTTATGTACACTTACAACTCTTGGAAAAGAAAAAAAAATATATATATAACATAAAATTGGAGGTGAGGTACGGATAACCGAATCTCCTTAAGCGCGATTGGTTTCGCGCCATGGTCTTCTCTGCATTCACGAACTATGCCTCCCAAGATACAACATCTCGAACCTATTTAGATTAGACTATGCAAACAGACTCATTTAACCGTTCAATCAACCAAAGATACTCAGAAAAATCATAAGAGTAAAGCCTTTTGGAATCGAGTAGGAAAACCAAAACTCAAAAAACCAAAACCTCAATGAAGCTCTATGCTCATATCTATTTATAGAGAATTTTAGTTCATGTACTAAAGAGATACATGAATTAAATAAATGCGTGTATCCATGAGATTCATGAATAAAGAGATACGTGAATCCAAGAGATTCATATATCCAAAGATACGTGAATTCAAGAGATTCATGAACTCAATAAATATATGAACTAAAAGATACATGAATCTAGGAAATTCATGAATTCAATAGATACGTGAACATAAAACTATAGGAAATTCATGAATCCAAAAAGAGATACGTGAACAGAAAAAACGTATCTTAATTTATTGGCTTTCGTTGATCCATTAACCATAATTATAACCATAATTACAACAATCCCCCACATTAATGGATCAACAAAACATTTTTGACTCGAAGGAATCTGAGCATGCCTGTTGAAATACATCGCATCAAGATAGGTAGCTTTCGCTTTGAACCTTCTTTAGTGAAAGCCTATCAAACTTACTTAACTAGTCGATGGACTAAGCCTTGAATCGCCAGTTGTTTGTGTAAGCCTAGACAATAAACCTCACACGGAGTATTTCCAATTCAAGATTGGTTCTCGGTTGTGTTCGTTCTTTCGGCCTTGAACCTCTCGGGATTCATGCGTGCTTTAGAAAATCTAGCCTTTAAAGATTTTCATAGAGTCGGCCAGCTCCACGCATATAGGTGCATTCCTATTAAAGATATCCTACCATATCTTACTTGGATGTTACATTCCAAGTTATAGGAATCATTAAACGCATAGCGTACCCTTAATAACGCTATAGGAAAGCACTGTTGCATCATAGGAATGGGAGACGGTGCTCACACTAGAGTTTCCAAAATTTGCGTTGTCCTATTGAACCTAGTCCATGGGATCTCCAATCGCATAGGTTAGGTTTCCACCCTGGAATCTCTTTATTGGGTTAAGGCTCTTAAACCCATTCCCCTCGATGCGCAGTTTATCTACTCTTTTGACAAACCTTTTGTCAGTGGATCCGCAATATTTTCCTTTGACTTTACAAAGTCTAAAGAAATTATTCCATTTGAGAACAACTGCTTTACAGTATTGTGTCTACGATGAATGTGTCTAGACTTACCGTTATAAATCACATTATGCACCCCCACACTTTTAGAAAATTGTAGGATGGTAACTTTTCATTCCATAATTCGTATGGAATTTTACCTAGCATTTTGTGGGGTATTTTATTAAAAATAAAATTTGCAGTTAAAACTGCCCCCCACAAGTTCTGAGGTAAACATGAACTCAAAAGCATGGCGTTAGCCATCTCCTTTAGTGTCATGTTCAATCGTTCGGCAACTCCATTTTGTTCTTGAGTATAAGGTGCAGTCGTTTGAAGAATTATTCCAAAACTAGCACAAAACTCCTTGAAATTGATTGAACTATATTCTCCTCCTCTATTCTGAGGCGCAAAATGAGATAGTCATGGCTCATCTCCTTCCGTTTGTGCTTCAAATAATTTTGAAGTTTGACCAGCCCGGAGGCAATTTCTCAATCATAGCCACCACTTGGAATGATTCACTAAGTATCATTCTCTCAGCAGAGATGTCACTCAGAATTAATTGTAATTCTTAGACCTGACTCATGACAGATTTAGAATCCACCATCTTGTAGTCCAAGAATTTGGCAACCACAAATTTCTTGGTGCCAGCGTCCTCAGTCTTATATTTCTTCTCTAAAGACTCCCATAACTGTTTAGCATATTCAATATTACAATAAACGTTATATAGAGAATTCACTAAACAGTTAATAATATAATTTCGACATAAGAAGTCACCATGCTTCCAAGCCTCCAACGCACTGAGCATCGTGACATCTTGCTCATTTGGACTAATTATCGGGCACACCTTCGATAAATATTTTGTTAGATTGAACATGGTCAAATAGAAGAACTTCTTCTGCTGCCACTGTTGAAAGCCCACTTCGGTGAATTTCTCCGGTTTCTCATTAGCTGTAACTGGAGGTGTTGCCATCACAGTAGGCAAGGTTCGTTGAACCATCCCTCCAAAAGCCATTTGGCCTATATTGTTCTGAAAAACAGTCCCGGGTATACCAGTCGTATGACTTGTACCCACACCACCAAAATTGGTGTTAGCCCAAGGGCCCGTAGTATTGGCTACTACAAATTCAAACCCTGAGGGTTGAACATCTTCCATAGCAACAGTCGAATCGACCATATGAACGTCTCTTGAAACATTCGGGACATTGAAAGGCACTTGATTGTTTTCAGCCATCTCAATAATCTGACAAGAACAACAAACTGTAAGTGACTTAATCGCCTTAAGATTGTTGGAAATTATATCCAGAGAAAGCACACTGTTTGTTGAAATCAAAACATGAAAGTAGAGAAGACGGTAACATCTATATAATATTCTTCTTTTTATGTACACTTACAACTCTTGGAGAAGAAGAAAATAAGATATAACATAAAATTGGAGGTGATGTACGGATAACCGAATCTCCTTAAGGCGATTAGTTCCTGCCAATGGTGCTCCGTAGATTCACGAACTATGCATCCCAAAATACAACACCTCGAACCTGTTTGGATTAGCACTATGCAAACAGGACTCTGTCGAACCGTTCAATTGAACCAGCATACTCAGAAAAATCATAAGAAAAATCATAAGAGTAAAGCCTTTTGGAATCGAGTAGGAAAAACTAAAACTCAAAAAACCAAAACCTCAATGAAGCTCTATGCTCATATCTATTTATAGAGAATTTTAGTTCATGTACTAAAGAGATACATGAATTAAATAGACGCGTGTATCCACGAGATTCATGAATAAAGAGATACGTGAATCCAAGAGATTCATGTATCTAAAGATACGTGAATTCAAGAGATTCATGAACTCAATAAATACATGAACTAAAAGATACATGGATCTAGGAAATTCATGAATCCAAAATGAGATACGTGAACAAAAAAAAACGTATCTTAATTTATTGGCTTTCGTTGATTCATATACCATAATTATAACCATAATTACAACACCAAGTTCATCAACATATCTAGTAAATCGATCCACAACGTCCACTTATCCGAAAATTGTAACCACCGTCTTTGATACTATTTGTTGAGAGTACACAGCAGAAATCTAATATTTTCACCTGGAGAGATCGCCAATAGGAAGCTCAAGCCTGAGCCCATCAATATATTTAGTTGACCCATTTTCACTCAAAAGCTTAACTAATGAGTTACGGGCCAATTATAACATATTAACTGCTTCACACCGTATTTTCGATGTGAAACTTCTCTAACACAAGTCATACGTGTATTCTAACAAAGCTCGACATGACGACCTTGTAGCTGGCTTTCAAAAGTTACCTAGAATAACCTAAATAATCCAGAACATCAACACTGGCAATGGCCACGAGAGAGTGGGAGAGTGATAGTCGTTGGCGTGATTCTAGTCAACGTGGCGACGGCCAGAAATTTGTCGGTCGATGGTGGCCCGGCCATAGCGGGTGGTTTTGGGTTTGGGTCTGGTGGGCCTTGGGTTGGTTAGTCGGTGGTGGGCAGTCCATTTTTTGTTTTTCCTAATTAAAACAGGGGCAAATGAGCTTTTGAAGCTTTGAGTTGTTGGCGTTTACAACTTTGAAGTGAGGATGCAAACAGTTATGGCGATCAAACTGATGGAGGTTTTTGAGAATTTTCATAGGTTTTCTTTTGCCAACTCTTGCTTTGTTTAGATATCCAAAAAGATTGACAAACTAATAAATTTACATAATATTAGAAAAAAATATTAAAAAGGTTCTAGACCTATTATACTGTGTCATTTTAGTCCTTAATCTTTCGAAAGCCTTGGACAATTTGCTAATATAATCTTTTCGATTAATTTTGATCGAAAACTGCTGATGTGAATGTTGATTGTGCCATGCAAGATGGTTGGCAAGACCGACGTAGATAATTTTTATAGTTTTATAAAAAAAAAATTGATTTTTTTATTATCAAATTTATTTCCTTTTCCTTATCAAGTTCGGTGAGGGTCAACGGCCACCCTCACTGTCCATTGATTGAGGGTTGCAAAGCCCTCGCTAGTTGTGGGTGAGGATCCCAACTCTCACCCATATGTGGCGAGGGCATCAAAATTCTCGTCGGCCGTGGGGAGGGTTGAGTTTCACAGCCGATAAGGAATTCACAACCCTCGGCCATGGTCTGTGAGGGCCAGGATCCTCACTTGGCAACTCAGGGAAAAAAAAAAAGAAAAGAAAGAAAGAAGAAAAATAAAAAATAAAATAATTTCAGAAAATTATAAAAAAAAATTATTCACAACAATGCCGACTGTCTTTATGTAGAATAACTAGCATTTACGTTAGCAATTTCTATCTAAAATTGACCAAAAGAGTTTAAAATTGAATTGATATAAATATTAATATATTTATGAATTTTTAATAATTTTTTGCATAATATTAGGTATATTAAGACTGATATACAACATTTACATACGAAATAAATCTAAGTCGGCTACATTTCGATTCTGTGAAAGAGCTGCATGATTCATATCATTACTTAAAACTTAAAAGTTTCATAGAAATGTAGCTGGTTCAGTTCACGACACTGGGCTTCAACAAATTTACAGAAAAAGAAAAAGAAAAAGGACTCCGTATGCGAAAATTAACACTCGGAATGCCCTTATTCTATTAATTTATGTTTCGATGGATTAATCATCCAATCCAGGGCTCAAATTTCAAAAATACGAGTGGCGTGGATTCGATATGCGTTTTCAAGTAAACGTTTTGTAAGATAAACACACACACATTTATTATATAATGTTTATTGCAATTAATTCTCGTGATTTACGATTACTATTCTCGAAGAGAATGTACTCCTAAAACTTCCTTACACTCAAATTTTTTCAGCCATTTTCTTTATAAAATATAGGGGTAGAGATACGGAGATCTGGCCATTTAAAAACTCATAAAATATCTTGTAAATCTTATGACCCAATTAGGTGTGAACGTTTAGGCCATGTTTGTTAACGTTCTTTATTTCTGTTTACGAACAAAATTTTTGTTTTTTTTGTTCCTGGGAACAAAAAAAGAATAGAAACGCGTTTGTTTGCGTTTTTGTTCCAAATTTATTTTTTTGTTCCCTACGAACACATTTGGAATGTAAACGAAAACAAGCGAAGGAAAAAAACAAGAAACAAGAAAAAACGTGTTTTTTATTTCGAACAATTTTTCTCTCTCCTCTCTTCTTCTTCTTTTTTTCTTATTTTTTTTTCTTTTTTCTTTAGCCGGTCACCGGCCTCGGCCATGGCCGTCGAGGGCTGGCGACGCCATCGAGGGCCGGCGACGCCATCGAGGGCCAACGACCTTGCCGAACTGGTAGTGGCCCAATGAGACCGAGCCCGAGCTTGCCTAGCCAAGGCGAGGCCGAGGCTCATTGGTGTGGGGCAAGGCCGGGCGAGCTCGGGCTCGCCGGATCTGGGCGAGGCCGTTGGCCCTCGTTGATCGGTCACCAGCCATGGCCGAGGCCGGCGACCAACCAAAAAAATAAAAAAATAAAAAATAAAATATTAAAAAATTAAAAGAAAAAAAAAAAAAGAACTCAAATTTATCAAACGTGTTTCTGTTTATTTTTTATTCCCGAGACAAGTTTACCAAACACGTTTTTTTATTCAAAAATTGTTCTCCGGAACATAAACTTTTTTTTTTTTCTATTTTTGTTCCCTGAAACAATTTTTAAACAGAAATGTTACCAAATGCGCCATTAGTCCTGAATTACCCATGCCATCTCTCGAGGGTTGCACTCAAATTGTTTCATCCTGCTTGTTACAGAAAGCTGTAACGCGTTACGGCTACTTCAAACAATTAATCTTCACTGAATTAATTGACGTCAATCATCATTTAGGCCCGCCTTGAACTGTCGATTTGCCATCATATTTCTAGGGATTTTCGATTTTATAGCACAGATTTTGGGCCCGCAATGGAAATGGGCTAGGGCTACGGCCCAGCAATGCTTAGGATAACATGATCCGGACGAAGAGGTTTTTCCAAAATTGGTCTTGTGCGGCTTAGGCTAAGTTTGACAATTTACCAATAATAATAATTTCAGTTCTTTTGTTTCCGAGAGTAGATTTAGAACATAAATTCGTTTGATAAAATTTTTATTCTCAGGAATAAATTTTTACTTTTTTGTTCCCGGAAGTAGATTTAGAACATAATCAAGATATAAAAGAAAGTTGATTCTTTGTTCTTGAGAACAATTCCAAAATCAAGCTAACCTATTTTTTCTTATATCTTCTCTTCTTTCTTTTTGTTCTTCTCCCCTCTCTTCTTCTTCAACTGCTACTGCTGCTATCGCCTCTAATCGCTGGTGACCGGTCCGATGAGCTCGCCGGAGGTGTGCCCAGCCACTGGCGAGGCTCAACCTCGCCAAATCTAGCAAGGCCAAGCCTCGCCAGTGGCCAGGTAGGCCTCGCCCGGGCCTCCCTAAGCCATTGGCAAGCCTCGCCATTGGCCGAGCGTGGCTCACCCGAGTTTGCCCAACCGCCGGCAATGCTTGACCTCACTAAATCTAGGCTTGGCCGATGAGGAGTGGCCTTGCTAAGGGCCAGTGATGCTTCGGCGAGGTCACTAGCCCTTGTTTGGTCGGTCGCCGATCATCCCAAGGCCGATGACCGGCGACCTTTGAAGAAGAAGAGGAGAAAGAAAAGAAAAGAAAAGAAAAGAAAAAAAGAAAAAAAGTAATAATATTACTAAAAAATTAAAGGAAAATGATTTGGATTATAAATTTTTAGAACAAGTACCAAATGCAATACTATTCCAAGAATAAAAATTTTGAACAATTACCAAATGGCTTAAAATGCTTATAAATTGTTCTCGAGAATAAAATAAAATAAAAATCATTTTTGATCAAAAATTATTCCTGGGAACATAATAGTTACCAAACTCGCGCTTACATGATTCGTTCACCCCCAATGCGGGGAATTTCCATCTTGAAATGCATGAAACTGCATAGGTGCCCTAATTTGTCCAAAAACCCCAAATTAAACCTTTCGCACCCAATATTGGAAATTTCTATCTTGAAATACGTGAACCTGCATGAATGCCCTAATTGGCCCAGACACCCCAAATTAAACGTTTAAACCTAGTGGACTTTATGTCTAAATATTTTCGTGAACAATGAATTTTTTTTATTGATTCATTTTTTTAAGCAATATAAACAAACACTTTTTGGAAAATATTTTTTCAAAAATCATTTAATTTTCACGAAATAAGGGGAGCCTTATTTAAGCAAAGTAGAAAGTGCAAAGTGCAAAGTGCAAAGACAAACAAAGCAGCACTAATGATGTCGAGAGCGATCGTTTTCGGACAGACGAGGTTGGTCGGGAAGAGACTGCCGTGAAGCTCGAGGGAAGCGAGAGAATTAAGTACAATGTATCAAACACAAAAGTACAAAGAGAAACTCTCACTTTTTTTCTTTTTAATGAATTCTCAAAATGATGCAGCGGCTATCTAATGGTCTCTGCTTGATGAATAAATCGATCTCGTTCACAAGTGCCAGAGTATAGTCAATTAGTAAGTTTTTTGGACACATTACACGACAATGAAACAACCATAAATTGGAACTTGCAATCTTTGTTTATTTAGGTGTTTGATAATATAAATTAAAATCCTAAACGTATGAGGTCCAACCGTAGAAAACCATAAACCAACGTAATTAAGCCTAAGTAGAAAGCAAAATTCGTAATTAATTACGTAAACAAACAAAAAAAAGGGCCAAAGCGTAAGCCCCAAACATCGGAAAACTTGAGTTTAGAGGCCTAAAATGACCTCAAATGAGCACAAAAGTTGCGGCCCATTCATTCTCAAACTGACCTTTCCACTTCTTCCTCGCTTTGAACTTTTCCAGAAATTCATCAGCAATCAGCATCCGAATCGTCGACTAATGAAACTTCTGCATAAGTCCAATGGATTGGGAATCGCATCGGCAACGACAATCGACAACGGAACGTCGTAGGGTCCGATTAGATCTACTTGTTCGTCACAAGATCTAGCGCCTGTTATTATAAGGAACGAGGTATCAATAGTTTGGACGACTTAGCATAAAGTAGCAAGCTAGCAAAGACAGGGACCCAAGAGAAATCAAATGGACGGGTGTAGGGGTAGGAAGGGAACATGATGAGGTAAATAAAAACACTCTTTCGGTGTCGTGCCCATGCGCCACTAATAATCTTCGAGTCAACTTATCTAAAGAAGCTTTTTTTTGATAAAATTAAGATTAAGCAGTATGCGGTCGTTTACCTTATTCTATAATACTGCATCGGGTGTGAAAGCGATAACCCTATTTTATCTTTCTCGATCAACATGTGTAGTTTGAATCATTTGTATTTACGCATTTCCTCATGATCGATTTCAAAAGTTTTAACATGATTAGAACGTCAGAACTATCGATTATCGTGAGAATCGATTGGGTACTCGAAAACCGCCACCTTTTGCTTGGGGGGAAAGCATATTGCATCTAATATAAAAAAGATGAATTTCTGAAACTTTTACAATCCGCCTGGTTATGGCTTCACGGAATAAAATCGGAAAAAAAAAAAAAAAAAGAGAAGAAGTCTAAATTACACCTGACTTCTGCATGATAATTCCCACTAAACTCAACATTTTTTTTTAAATTTTTTTTTTTTTATCATTGCTCCTAATATTCTAGCAAAAACCCACCCAGATAAAACACAGAAATATAAAAACAGAGAAGAGAGGAAAGAAGAAATTAAAGAACAAGAAAATTAAACAAAGAATCCCCTGAAGCGGGAGCTGAAGCTCCTCTGCTTCTAACAATTCACCAGTGACTGCTAGCAGGGCTGCCATTGCTCTCGGACGTGCTAAGCAACTCCTCTAAGTATTCCGGCCCGAGATCCTCGAACACCACCAGGTTCGACGCCGGCGCCGCCACCTCCTTCTCTCTCCTCTTCCTCGCCGCTGCAGCCGACGATGCTGACTTCCTCCTCAGGCAGTGCCTCCGCTTGAGGGCCACAACCGGCGAGCACCCTTCCTCGCAGGAGTACTTCATCTCCCTCAGGGACTCCCTCACTCTCTCCACCGGAAAGTTCAGCACCGCCATCGACCCCCTCATCGAGAAGGCTGCCTGGTCGTACGCCATCGCGGCAGCCTCAGGGCTGTCGAACGTCCCGAGCCAGACCCTGATCCCGTGCCTGGTCGAGTCCCTTATCTCCGCCGCGTACTTGCCCCACGGGCGCTTCCTCACTCCTCGATACGACTTCTCCTTCTCCTGATGCATCGCATTGGCCTCCTGTCGCGGCTGCTGCGAATCGTCGGTGCTGCAAGTGCTGGAGGTGACTTCTTCCTCTTTGAATTTGGAGCCATTGGAGGAGAGAGATTCAGAGGACTCCTTCACCCCCGAGGTGGCAAGGAGGTTGAGGAGGAGCATCTCCTCGGAATCATTGAAGTTGAAGGGGAGCATATCGTGATTGAACACTCCGCAATTCAAGGAACTCTCGGTGGAGATTTCTTGGGTTTGGGTATGGAAGAAGCAAGATTGCATTTTGGAGATGGGTGCTCTGTTTCTTGCTCTGTTTTTTGCTCTGGTTTTTTGCTCTGTTTTTTGTCGAGTTCTCGAGGGCTGTTCTCGAGAGAAATTTGTAAATGGGGTAATGATTCGGGTGGGGATTTATATAATAAAATGGGAAGGGGTAATTGAGGGGGATGGTGAGGGAGGTCGATAGCTCCGATAAGAGGATAAGAGATCGAGACAAAGAGAAAAATATATAAAAAAAAAAAGAGATGATGGAAACAGGGGACTGAGAGGAGAGGTTTATTGGGCAAGGAGGATGTCTTGGTGTTGTAGCAATAAAAAGGAAGTGGACACATTGAGCACGTGAGTCAAATGATCCACGGCGGCGGGGGTTTGGACCACAAAGAAAAATTTAGAAAAATCCGACAGGCGTTTGTTTATTATTTCATCTAGAAAGTGACCTCAGTTCTCCATGATCTCATTAATCTCTCTCCTTTCCACTTTGAATTTCGGTAGGGACAGCCATGGCTAGTGCCCCTTAACGAAGGGCAATTGGAAGCCAAAAGAGAGACCATCCGAATTCAGGGGACGATGCAAAAGAGAAAGTTACTGCTGCGCAAGTTTGCGCTTCATCTGGTAAATTTGATTCTCCCCGAAGCTCTAAATGATTCGGATGGCCTTTTACCCGCCTCCGTCGACGTCCAAGGTTCGGTCCAATTTGACTCGCGTCTACATTCGCTGCTCAGAATCCCATCGCTAGAGAGCCTTCGGAAACCTTCGTCGCGTGATTTGGATGGACAGTGCAGGGCCGAGCGCGAGGCTCCTAACGTGTGGACGATGCTGATTGCCAAAGACCTTGACCATGTCAGGGATGTGGACATGGTGGAGTGTCCATTTGAGGGGGGTAACGCAGGAGAGGACTATTCATTTTCATTTCTAATTTCCCTGTTGCGGTCTCTTATCGCATGAATTTAAGCTTTCCGAGTGCATAAATTTCATCATTTTTTTTATGGTATGATATGACCAAGACGCCCCTCCTCATTTTACTAATTCATGCTCGAAACGAATTTTTGTGATTATTTTTTCTTTGCGTAACCTAATTTTATTCCCCTTTTGGAAAGAGTGGTCAAAGCATCGGAGTTGAATGCGTACTATTTGGCAATTGAAAGTTCATACATCCGCAATCAAATATTTGATCCGTGATGAGCTGGTCAGGATTAGGATCACCTTTACTAGCTCGTATTATTCATTATTTAATTCTGCAATTTTACATAATTCGAACTAATTTGCACACAACGCAATCGCCTATTCAAGCTTCAACGAAGGCTACTCCCTTGGGGGCGGCTCAGGAGGCTTTATTAAACTTAGACGAATTACCTATCCGATAATCATGAAATTAGAGGACCCTTTTTTAATCTTTTTTATTTTCATTTTGGAAAGCTTTGTTTATGGGAGGACCTGGTCAAGAATGTAAGATCGCCAGTTGGAGTATTATAATTCTACTTAATAATGGCAAGTTATCAAAAGGTTCCTGCCAAGAACCTTCCTTGGCAAACTTGTTCCTTTCTTTTATGTATTTTTTTTTTTTTTGGGCCAACGTTTGAAAAGTTGGTATTGACTCTTCTATTTCCTTCAGGCAATGGAAAATCGAGAACTACATTGAAAAGCGAGCTCACTTGAAGTCCACATCCACTAATTTACATCGCATTTAGTTTTGCCGATAATCCGTGAGATTCTATCTGTAAGATCTTGATCATTAGGTTGATTTTGGGTTTTCCAATTTAACGATAATGTGATATGGATCGAGAGCTTATGAGAGAGAGAATAGAGGATTTCTATTCATGTCACACGATGATCATTCTTCTTGTGCGAACGAAAACACGTAACCTATAGTTGCTAGATGGAATTTTTGCACATGAATCCGGTGTCTTTCCTCAAACCTATCTTCTTCTAACGGCGTGATTCTTCCGTCACGCACGAAACCCTCCTAGCGAGTGCATGCTCCGATCCATCTCGTCCATCAAAGCATCGATTGATGCGACGTAATGCTTCACTTTTTTATCGCATGATATTCAAAAATTACATCAATTACTTACAAACCAATAGTAAAGAAGAAGAGCACATAAAAAGGATAAAATAAAATGAAATCGTGGGAATAGAGAAGCCAAAGAAATTAGGTTAATGTGAAAGTGGTTTCGGGAGTTCTAAGCGCAATCGGAGTCTGAGCCGAGAGGAGAATCGACATGATCAATCGATCTTCATCGTTGAACGATGAAAAGGATGTTTGTATGGTTATGGACCATGTTTTCTCTGGTTTCGCGTTCGCGACAAGGACGTCGGGGGGGAAAGAGACATCAAGGGCATTTTTATGTTTAACATCTTTAAGCAAAGCCTATATGGCCACGTTTATTTATTTTAATGATTTATATGTGAGAGAGAATGGTCCAGGTACAGACCCTCTCTTTTACAAGCATTTTGAAAGTCCTTCAAAGTCGTGACCACTTTTTGGATAACATAAAAATTCGTCCTTTTTTTCTTTCTGATTTTATATCAAATTAATCCCAAAAGGGGAAACGGCACGAATGCTAGTGATCGCATCAAAATGGTCCAAACCTAGATAAACTCATTTACTTTATTTCCATGCGATGCAATGCTAGTGATTCACATTTGATCCGATTAGCATACTTCCATTTTTAATCCAATCTATGAAAGCTTATACCCAAACCATTGTGAATGAGAAGTGAACGAGAAAGAATGAAGAAAGAGTCATTAAGATGGATTGGGTCTAAGTAAGTTGTAAATTTGTTTGAGTCATTTAACATACATATTATGTTTAAATCTATTTATGATCAATTTATTTGATATAACCGACACATTTAACACTCATATGGGTAAAATGACTCATTTTGATTAGGGGTGATCATGGTCTGGGTTGGGTCGGTTCGCCTCCTAACCCTAGACCAACCCGCATAGTATTGGTCTTTAATTTTTGGGACCGAAGACCGAACTGATCCAATGGGTTCGATCCAGTTCTAGGATCAACTCAAGACCAATCGATAATTTTTTATTTCATTTTTTGTACTCCTTAAAAAAACGATTGAGGACCAAATTGACCCACTGGATTTGGTCCGATTTCAGGGTTAACCCAGGACCAACCAATAATTTTTTATTTCATTTTTTGTATTCCTTAAAAAAGTGATTGATGACCAAACTGACCTAATAAGTTCGGTTCGGTTTCAGAGTCAACTTAGCACCAACCAATTTTTTTTTTATTTCATTTTTTGTACTCCTTAAAAGGGCAACTGAGGACTATATCGACTCAATGGGTTCGATGATGGGCGAGTTCAGCTAAGAAAGGCAAGCAGTGAGGTTCAAGTGGGGTGAGCATTGAACAAAATAAGCATCGAATGTCGAGCGGCAAGCAACAAATCAAGCAAACATAGAGCATCAAGCGGCACTGTCCCAACTGGCATTTGCCTTGGGAACCGGACCAGGACCAGCAGGGTTGAGCCGGTCCAGGGTCGGTCGAGGGTTGACCCTGGACCGATACTGACCCCTAATTTTGACAGGTTTATGTAATCGTAATGTTAGATGAGCCGTTTCTTCCTAAGAGCATAAACCGTTTAAAACCATAGCATTTCGGTTGTGCACTGTCCCAACTGGCATTCGCCGTCTATTTGTTTGTTTCGGCCATATACGGAGCGTAATTAACCAGCAATCGAATCCTCGGGGAGATCGGCGACGAGGTCGTGTCAAGGTCGGGTCCTTGTCGAATGGGGTGTGATGCGAACGTTTTTTGGGGAATGGGGCATGAATCCTCGTTGTTGGTCGAAAGGAGCGACATCGAGTGACAACTTGCTGGACTCGCGAAAGATTCGGACGAAAGAGTGAGACGGCTGCACGCATTTAAACGTGCACCTTATCTTGGATGTGAATCGTGCTTCCGGACATTTGATTACATGACGTCCAGCATAGAGGGAACTGAGACACTGGGAGGTTCTGAGATGTTATATATTGAGATGTATGTGCCTTTTTAACGGATGATATAGAGTTGCGCGTCTTCGATTATTGCCCGGTATATATGAGACAGGGAATCGCTCGATAAAGATTACTCGTATGCTCAAAAAGTGCAGCCACCCTATATTTGATGTGAAAAATCAATGCAGATCATAGAATTATAAATACTTTCTCATATAACAGGTTATCCCACGTCACTTGACTTTGTGGTAGAGTGTCGAGTATGTTTCTAATCTCTCACCAGCGATGGCTATGTTGGGTTCACACGAGGCATTTAAGATGCATCTCACGATTCTCACCGCAAGCAAAAAAAAGGTGATTTAAGTGGTATAAACTTCTCCTAGCCCTACATAAATCACAAATGCGATGACTTAATTATATCATTGAAATGTATACATGTGGTCTTTCTCTATTTGTCGGTTTACTTTCGAACATGGTATTAAAGTAAAGTTTTGACTCGGGTTATTTCATGTGCATGTTTGTCTCCCCTTCGTCAAATTTCATGTCTTATTTCTAATCTAACTTACATATCTTTAGCATGGGATGGATCCATGTATGGATATTAATGAAAAAGGTCCGGATTAGGCGAATCCTTTCAACCTTCGGGAGAAAGAAGGAATGTTGTGCTCGTGCCCAACGATATAACAATCATATCTAACTCCAGAACACGATCTCGATTCATTGTAAGCACCAGTACGGATAAAATCGTAATGATAAACAATCAATTTGGTCCTCGTGCGCAAAATTCAAGGGCTCAAGTTCATGCATCTACATACGTTCGGAGGACGTAATTGAAAGCGATAAGTAATCTAATATATATATATATTTTTGTTTGCTTTGGTGGGAATAAATAAAAAAAAAGTACAAAGCATCAAAATGGAATAAAGATAGGACGAACCGTTCTTGAGATCGAGAAAGATTTTGACGTAGTGCGCCACTTGGTCCGTCCCACAAGACTCCATAAAGTTAAAACCCTAGGAGAGGCCAAAATGACCATTGACCTTTGACCTTTCTCCGTTTTCGTGTGCCTATATTGCCACGCGTCTATCCATTTAGGTAGGATTACATAGCTTTCTAGGGTTTTGTTCATTAGCGACATCATTGATTTTTTGAATTATCTTTGGATTTATATGCCTAGCAATGTCGATACGTGGTTAATTAAAAGTAGCTTTAGGTTATAGGCGGCCGAGAGTATTGAATCGCACCCTTGGAGATGTATAGACATAACAAAAAAGGAGAAAACGGTCGCGGGGGGGGGGGGGGGGGGGATTTAAATTTATTGGAATTAAACTGTGGCCAAAGTTCTAGAAAAAAAGTAGGCAAAAACTGCCGGCGAAAGAACTGAGAAATGATAAGGGATTGGAGGAAAGATGAGATGGTGGGAGTTGCTTATCTTTAATAACACTTGCTAGTAGCTTATACTAGCAATGATAAGATGCGGGTTATCTTTTATGACCATACTAATCTATGCATTAGGTTTGATTTATATTGTAGATTATAATAAGGAGTTCTAGACGTTGTTCTTGACATGTCTTTTGCAATGTACAAAGTTGATCATCAATAGCCATATCTGCTGTGAGTCTCACGTTAATGTTAGTTTGTATTTGTGGGTCCATTTATTGAATAAACTTTTAAAAGTCTAGCATAAAAAAGTCAAGAGGGTCATGTATTAAAATCAAGGAAAGTTTTAAAAAAAAAAAAGTTATAAACCTACTACAATAATGTAAATTCAGTCAAACTTTTCATTTGTACTAATTAAGTCAAAAACATTTTGATAATTGGTTAATATAATCCATCTGACCAATTTTGACCAATAATCGCTGACATAGATGCTAATCATCCTACTTGACATAATCGGCATTGATGTAAACAAATTTTTAAATTTTCAATATTTTCTTTTTCTTTTTCTTTCTTTGTTTTTATTTTTAACAACTTTGGGCCAACGAGGTGGCTGGCTGACCATCACCAATCATACACTTTTAAGAGTTTGGCATAAAAAAAGTCAGGTGGGTCGTGTATTAAAATTAGGGAAAGTACCAAAAAAGTTATAAACCTATTGTATTTGTGCAATTCAATCATAAAATTTTTATTTATACTAATTAAGTCCTAAACATTTTGATAATTTGCTAATATAGTTCATCCGACCAATTTTACCCAACAACTGTCGACATGTATATTAGTTATTTTATGTGGCACGACCAGCGTTAATATGAACAATTTTCATAATTTTTTAATATTTTCCTTTTCCTTTTCTTTCTTTGTCTTTTTTACAACTCTGGGCTAACAAGGTGGCCAACCAACCATTGCTAGTCATAGGCGAGGGCCGGCGACTCTTGCCCATGGTGGCCTAGCCAAAGATCTTGGCAAGAGCCATGACGCCCTCGCACAAATTACACGAAGAGGAAAAAAAAGGAAAGGAAAGAAAAGAAAAGACAAAAAAAGTAGAAAAAATTTCAGAAAAAATTTAAAATGATTTAAAAATTGCCAACATTAGTAGTGATCATGTCACATAGACCGATATCCATGCCAACGATTTTTGGCAAAAATTAATTAGATATACTACAATAGCAAATCGTCAAAAGATATATAACTCAGCTAGTACAGATAAAATGTTTAAGACTAAATAGACACTGGTGTAATGGATTTACAACTTTTTTGATATTTTTCCCATTAAAATTATGTCATATGGATCATTATAATTTGGAGAAAAGCATTCCCACAAAAAGAGACGCACACACTTTGTCTCTCTCCTCTTCCTGCCAAACTGGTCATGTCGTCGTCGTCGTCGTCGTCCCCACCCACGACCACCGCTGTGACAGGAACATTCGCCAATGCCCCGTCAAATTCGTGTTCCCTCATTGCCACCGCCGTTGAGAACTCGCCAAACACAAACATCCAAAATACGGGTGAGTAACGGTGCAAGCTCAATTCAGAAACTGGCCGAGATCAGCTTTACCATTTCCAGTTCAAAGCCGATTCCTAAAAGAATATGTAGTTACATTAGGTTAAAATCTGGAAATTGACCCAATTCGGTCAGTTCACGAATTGAATTGCTCAGCAAATTTCTTTCTAAAACTTACTTTTTTTAGTAACAAGGTAACGAGTATAGTCTAGAAAAAAAAAAGGATCACACCTAAATTGCCCACTCCCAGCCCACACTTAGGGGACTGCGGAAAGGAAAATATGAAAAGATAAACGTCGGGTGAGGACAGTTGTTAAGTTTTTCCTTGGAACCGGCCAGCTTGTTTCAAATCGATTTTACCATGAATCGGTGCAGTTTCTTATTCTTACCTTGGAATGGAATCCTCTGGCCATGCTCACCCTACTTCAAACAAATTGGCCAAATTCGATAACCACTAGCATTTTAATACGCTGCTCACCAAATCAACTTTCTATACCATTCTTAATAAACTTTTATATATATATATATATACACACACACATGTGTACGTACGTACGTATGTATGTATGCATATGTTTTGAGCGGTATCTCTCCTTGAATCAAGCTTTCTTTTTGGGTATACTGAAAATTTATTCCAACTCTTTTTCGAAAAAATGTTTCTCTATATTGTCCTTTATAGGTATCATCAATTCCGAATTGAAAATATGTTATATGGTCTACGAATTATCTATACTGAGCACATCTAGACTATCGATAATATGGACCCTACAATGAAACACACATAATAAATGACCGAGATGGTAGGATTACATTGCTTTCTAAGGGTTTGTCATGAGGGATTGAATTGCACATTTCGAGATGTACGGTATAGACCAAAAGAAAGTGTTTTTTTTTTTTTTTTTGGGAGGGGGGGGAGGGGGATCAGAGTTTATAAGAATTAAATGGTGGTCAAAGTTTTAGAAATACCAGCGAAACAATACCGGCGAAGGAATTGAGAAATGAAAAAGAATCGGGGAAAAGATGAGACGGTGGAATTGCTTTTGGGTTCTTTAATGACACTTGCTAGTAATTTATACTAGCAATGATAAAATGCGGGTTATCTTCTATGACCACACTAATCTAAGCAAAGTTTGATCTATAATTATAGATTATTAATGTGGAGTTCTAGACGTTGTTACTGCCATGTTTATTGCGACGCACAAAGTTGCTAATAGATAATCATATCTACGACGACTGCCACATGGAGTAAGTTTCGGTTCGAGGGTTAATATCGAATAGACTTTTAAGAATTAGGCGGAAAATTGTAAAATGGCTCGTCCCAAAAGGATACCGACAAAAAAAAAGAAGAAGAGAAAAGCAAAGAAAAACATACGCACGCAGTAGCCACGCGCGCATACGCACGCCTCACCTTTTCCTACCAAACTCCCCAAAAGCATATTCCAGGAACCATCGTCACACCTCACAATAAGCGTTTCTCTTTGCCATTGCTATTGAGAACTCGTCAATCCGTGATACGTTATTACGTATACTAAAAATGCTAAAAATTGTGTATGGCGCTCACTTTATTGTTAAAATTTTTTTTTTTTGAATCACTTAAATACTACTTTTTTTTGAAAAAAACGATCATTTAAATGCTAACTCCTGGTTTGGATTGTTTAAATCCGACGTGGCTTATATTTTATTAATTTTTCAGTTCTATGTGGCTCGCCGGCGTGCCTAGTTAACATGTAACCCCTAAAAGACATCATTTAAAAGTTGTAAATAATAATTATTTAAGTGTCAAATTTTATTTAAAGTAATCACTCCAATGCTAGTTATTGTTAAAAAAATAATCACTTCAGTGCTCAAGCATATCATGTGGATTGGATTTTTTTAAAAAAAAATTTCAAGTCATATTATAATTTTAATTATAAATGACATGTAACAAGCTATTGGCACTAAAGTGATCGTTTTTCCTCCGATTTAGCACTTAAGTGAGCCGGCAAAATTTTTGGCACTAAAGCGAGTGTCGTATACAATTTTTGACACTTCTAGTACTTATCCCGCAATATCCAATCTAGGGGGTGAGAAACAGTATAAGTTCAATTCAGGATCTAGCTGGGATCACCCTAACTGGTCCAATTTAAGGCAAGTTCCTGAAGGATACGGATAGGTTCACAAGTTAAAAACTAGGGAATGACCAAACTCGGTTCGATCTTTAGTCGAATCCTTGATTCCGCAAGTTCCATCCAGGAACCGACAGACTCGGCCAGTTCTCATCTAAAACTTCATATCAAATTTACTTTTGAAATTTACTTTTTCGATAGCAAGTTAACAACGAATTATCGCATTTAATTTGATGCCTCATCCGACAAAAAAAAAAAAAAAAAAAAAAAAAAAAAACGAAACTGATGCCCTCTCCCGGCCCACACCTAGGGAATTGTGTATAAAAGAAAAAATAAAATAAAAAACTTAGCATTTTTCTTAATACTTTAGTGACTTTAATGGCTTTTACCCTGTATATATGTTTTGAGCGGTGCCTCTCCTTGAATCGTGCTTTCTATTTTGGGATAGCTAACTCACTCCTAGACAAATCGCCCAATGTTACCGACATCCTAAGAAATTTGAGAAAAATTTCAAAAAGAGGCTTAATCTATTATATTAATACCAATGAGCCATTAACCTTTTATTTTGGTCAGCAAGGGCCAGCAAACCTTCCTCGGCCATAGGCAAGGCGACCCTCCCCTAGACATGGCGAGGACCTTTGCACCCTTGATCGCTAAAAGGGAGCATGGTTTCAAGGTATAATCAGAAACCTAAGAACTAGTTTGGTTTTAGGTTTTTGGATATACAAGGTAGGTTCAGGTAATAAAAGTTAGGAAACCTGTTCTAATAGATGGGTTTTATGTTCTAAGTGGAATCGAGAACTCAAAACCTAGAACAAATCTTTGTGTTTTTCTTGTTATATGTCTCCAAGCAATTCTACGGTATTTTATGGCATTGTGTGTAATGTGAAACTACTAATTTGAGCCTTCATATTTGGTGAGATCTATGGCTAGGACTTTTATTTTGTTAATGTTTTATAATTTTCGTATGTCTAACTATGAGTTGTGATTAGTGAATTGTGTAGCAAATGGTGGTCATCAAATGTGTTGATTTACTACAATCATTCAATTAAGAGTACATGTGGAGCCTAGTTAGATCTTGGAATTAATTTTAGAACTTGTAATAGGGTAAGTTTTAGGTTCTTGAAATTATGGAATTTGTCCCACCGAATATGTTCCAAGTTCCATGTAGAGTTTGGACGGAACTTGGAACCCCTCATCTTTATTGCTCACTGGCCCTAGGCAAGGGTCCATTGGCCAAAATAAAGGGGAAAAAAAAGGAGAAAATAATAAAATATTATTTAAAAATGTCACTTTAAACGACAATCATGTCACATATGATGTCCAACATACATGTCAACAATTATCTACCTAAATTGTCAAATGGACTGAATCAGTATTAATGTGAAAATAATTAGGATTAAATCGGATATGTTTATGATTGAATTTGTATTGATGCGATAGTTTTAAGACTTTTTTAGTAGTTTTCCCTAAGAAATTCAAATATTGAAAATTCAATCCTAAGTGCCCTCAGTGTCGTCAATTCCATATTGATAATATATTTTATGTTCTTTGGATTATATGTCTCAACGGTTGAACATGTTGACCTTACAACAAGAGTTACGCGATAAATGATTGAGATGGTATTTGCTCACATGATTTTTGTGCAAGAATTTCTCTTCCAGATCGGCTCTGATAGGAGATTTGTCAATGCTTTTCGAAATGCCAAAAATTTTTCTACAGATGTTAAAAAAAAAAACTGCACAAGAAAGGCAGTCAAAGAAGTATGGGGATCATTTTGACTGCATGGAGAAATTCGTTATTCAAATCCATTGAATTTTCTAGAGTTATATGTAGCATTCAAAGTTAAATCGGAAGGCGAGCAGTTAAGATTAATTAAAAATTACTTATGCCAGCGGATGCCCCAATTTGTTATTACAAATAGAAGACCACGAGCCAAGCAGGACGAATTTGATTTTTCAGTGTTGAATAAGAATTTTTGAAATGCAGCTATCTTGTAAAGTTAAAAAGCACACAACGCAAGCTTTTGCTAAATCGTGTTCGTACAGATAACTACACCCTAATAAGAAGAGTGCAATTAAATCCTTCCAAATTATGATATTTACTTAAGCAATCGGGCTGCCTAACAAGCAACTTTCGACGCCGGGGCTTAATTGTACTTATATCCCTTTGATGAAAGAAGGCCTCGTCGTGTTCGGCGCATTGAGTTGAGAATTGCAGGCGAACCTCTGCCTAGCTCGAGCATTAGAAAGTGCCGTAATTAGTAGCCGCTAGATTTCGTACCCATCCAAAAAAATAGAAAGATGAAAACTGGGGTTTTCCAAATTGATTAGTCTTCCTCGTTCAAGGTTAAGACTCGAGCGCAAGACTACAAATCATCGAACGATCAATCCATGGGATCCCGAATTTGACCATTCGATCGTTTTTAATGATATATCACGTCTTAATCTCGTTCGCGGTCCTAAATTCCAACAGAGCCCCATCATGACAAGCGGGTCATCATGTGATTCAACCCGGTTCGGCAAAACTCCTACACAAACTTCAAAGTGTAGCTGGTGCTACGAATCAATTAGTCATCTGAGCATTAGTTCTTATCCTTATGATTAGCTCCAAGTCCCATCAAAATCAAAAGAAGAATTCAAATCATGACTTTGCGGCACTAGGTTTCCCAAATGTTCTCTCTCTCGAGATGTGAAATTTGAGGTCTAACTAACTCACGACGACTCACGTCACATTTCTCGACAGACTACTTTTTCTAATGTATGCTCCGAAGGATGGGGGGGAGACAATAGCATGGCTTAGTCTCGCTATGTCTAGGTTTCATCTTAACGACGGAAGAAGCAGAAATTTATCAACCCGCAACGTGAACAAAAGACTTGAGATTCTCGCCTACCGAAATGCAGCAGAACGATGTACTTTGAGAGGTTGAAACGGATCGAAAGTATATTCTGAACTTTGGGACATCGGGGGGTCTCCAAAATAACTGTTTTGGATAGTAGATTCTTAAATCGGAATCCAAGTATTCTTAAAAAAATTTCTAAGAGTTCCATCCACGTCATTTCAGTATGCACGCAGCATCTTGACCCAGCGCATCGGTACCTCAAATTTCCTGACAAATTAGCACGTCGTGAGTTCACGTTTATCACATCACTGAAGGGTCATACGTGCAGCCCGCCGACTCGCGCCCCTCGTTAGCACGGACAAAGCTACAAAAGAAAATCTCGTAATAACTTTATTCTAGTCAATGTCCCATTAGCTAAAATTGGCCAGCCCAAAAGATAACGATGATGATAACAAACGGACCCTTTCGACCAAGCAAAGCCAAAGATGCCCTTCAAACCATGCCGGGGGCAAAATCCAAAACGAGGCTCTTACTTGTCAAACTAATACAATGGAATCCAAGAGATGAGAGAAAGAGGAACCGCACCTGGTGAGAAGGTTGGACTTTCCATGGCTTAGGAAGCTGCGAAGAAAATCTCCAGATTGTCTCGTTATACTTTGCTACGAAGACTATTATTACCGAGGTCGACGAGGAAGGCCACAGTCGCTAACCTGACCCAATTATTCATAGGTAAATTAATGATTCCGCAACCCCCGCCCCTCCTTCTTGGAAGCTGCTGGAAAAGGGAAGTGGTTCCTCCTGGCTGCTGAGGTTGTCGTTTCCGGGGGCAGATTGACGGTCCCACCCCCTTGTCTCTTTCTTCTTTTTCTTCTTGTCTTTTTGCACCGGTTCCTCTTCGAGAGAGAGTTTTTAATTCGGTTTGAACGGGATGTTGGGGTTAGTCTATGCAACTGTGACAGCAACCGGCCTTGACCGTGACCCCTCATCTGAGTCGCGCTTTCCACCAAATCCCGAGCCAACAAGTTTTGTTTCAAGGGTCTTCTTCGTCTCGCCAATTTGAAATTTCATTGGAGCTATACTTTTCGAAACGAATTCACGAATAGACAATAATGACGTGATCTTTTGATATATTCAATCGACTCCTCAAAATAAGGCTAATATAATCGGAATACTTTAAATGAGATAGAGACCGATCTCGATGTACGACTTCGACATTACTCACTAAAAGTTCTAAGCTCCTATTTGGGACCCGCGATCTTGAATGTCAGATCTGGAATCTCGGTTTCCTATGCTCGTAACCTCGATGTCCGACCTCGGGACCTCAGTAGCCTAGTGCCCCCATCGGACCCTCGATGTCCCTACCCAACACCCCAAACACTCAGTGCCTTGGACTTGTCCCTCGAAACCGTGACCTCAACCCCATATCCGAGATCCCGATGCCCAGATCCCAGGAACCCTGCGCTCGACGCCCTGACCCGAGGTACCCCGTGAGCGTGTTTTTGGGACCTTAGCCTGGACCCAAGATCTTGACCCTCGAAACAGAGACTTCATTCACGGAGCCCCAGGCCCAAAACTGCACATTTCTTCTCTAAAGATTTGAGATAACTCAACGTAAAGTAACTCAGAATTCGAAGAAAAAGCAAGAAATCTAAGAGCAGGATTGGGGGGAATTGCCTCACTCACGCGACCTAGAAATCATACTTCCACTTTCTATGAATTATGAACCCACGCTGCTTGACTTTTGTAGTGCACCGAAGTTAACAAAACTTGTAAAAAAAACGATTAAAAAAAGAGGGTAAGCATGGATCGACGTTTACCCGTTACTTCATATTTAATTTAAATCACGTAATTTACGGACTTCAATTATTATTTTTAAATATGAAAATCATGAAATTTTACGCTAATGTAAAAGAGTCCTTAACCATGGAAGTAGGTTGTAATGGTGATAGATAATAGGTGAAATAATTTCTATATATTCACTTATCCCTTCTCTTTGTAGGGGGTCAATGGATGGCCCCGAGCTGACTCGGCTTTCGAGTTATTCCTAAACGAGTGCATAGGCCTGCCTATCAACGCAAAGAACAAATGCGATTTTCCGGACTAGACGAGCCTGGCTTAGGCTCAACCCGGTTAGGGCAGTCCTTAAAGTTAAAATGCCCTTGTCCAAAACTTTGTCCACCAACAGTCGTGGTGCGGCCAGTCCTATGCAAACCGGTAGTCTATCGGGCACGTAATCGGTCTACTTTTGCTTATGATGACTTCTACTTTGGTAATTACTGCGTCTCTTAGAGATTGACCTTCATACGATGCAAAATGCTCGACACTGTTTAAAACATATAAATGTCGACATGTGGAATCATATCATATTTCATTATTCCCCGAAACTTAGTAGAACATCAACGTCATGGACAATATTAATTCAGGGAGTAGGATAAAGTTTGTTAAACAGCTCGCAAGCCCTTGAATTCTTGCGTACTTCAACGTCATGGACAAACACTTTCAATCCTTCAAGAACGGGGTTGGATATGCTGATGACGGGGATGGTGGCAAAAATAATGTAATTCAACTGCGGTAAAGATTGATCCTAAACCGTCCATTTCATCGAGTAAATGCGCAACGCTTGGGGAAGATGATCGACTCCCTATAAGATGGTGGAGATGCATGATCCACAGGCAGCTGCTACTGGCTGAGCTCACTTGGTGCATCGCTTGTGGTTGGCGACTTGTAGGTTTCAAGGTTCGAGACGCGCAGAGCAAGAATAGATCAACACATGAATAACGGAGAAGGTCCAAGAACCACGATGTCATGTGAAGTGAACCGCCTAGGCCTAGTCCCCGGAAGTTCAAGAATAGAATGAAGTCTAGATCAGTTTAGGGTTACTTTTGATGTGGAAAGCCTTATTTTGTTGTTCCATTTCAATTTTCCCTGTCCTTTTAGCGGCGAGAGTCTCTCTTTCCCTGAATCTACAGTGGTGGGTGCTACTGATTACATATGATGAAGCTAATTCTTTCTGTGAATCACTTTTGTTGCTCAATAATTGTTCTCCTGCACTGCATTCATCAAATACTAGGGAAAGAATTGTAAAGCGCAGACAAACAACTGGAATTAGGAAAACCATATCAAAAGGAGAGAGTTTCAATTTATATGAATGAGCAGGGACAAGTGGTCTCCCTATGTGCCAACCGCATAATTATTCCAGATACGCACTTTTGGAAGAAATCCAGCAATGCTTAAACTTCAAGCTCTCTGCATGCCTTGTCCACAATTATGTAAACTTAAGCACATCCACAATTATCATCCTTTATGTCCCAATGGCCCCCGAGTCCCACTCCCCATTGCTAAGCGTTGTCAACAAGAAAAGAACTGCATCGTTCTCTATGTAGCTCTCCCTCCCTCTCACTCTCTCGATCAGTCAGTAACCGTGCTGCGAAGTCAGGCCCTTTCTGAATCCAGGTTTCTTCGCATTTTAAAGGCTCTTCTGAGAATGGAAGATGCGGCGATCAAGCTCTCTTTCCACCTTGAATCTCAACCTGTTCCTTCAATCACTTCCCAGGAAAACCAGTCACGAGTCCCTAGTGCTGCCTCTTCTCTGTATATTCTAACCATTGCAGCTCTGAGCATTGCTGTTACGGCTTTTCTACTGGTCAGCTACTGCTTCATCCTCATCAAGTGCTGCCCAAGCCAGCGCCAACTCCGTCTCTTGAGACGTTTCTCTCTCCTACAGCATCAACAAGAAGAAGATGAAGACTCGTTCATCGCACTCTCCCCAGCAACATGGAATCAAGCAGGACTTGATCGTACGATAATTCGAGAGATCCCGGCTTTTCCATTTCGAAGCACAGAAGCAAAGCGGAGAAGCTTCTGTGGCTGCACAGTTTGTTTGAACGAGTTTCAGGAACAGGATCTGCTCAGAGTTCTCCCCACTTGCAGCCACGCTTTCCATTCCGATTGTATCGACATGTGGCTTCAGAGCAATTCTAGATGTCCGCTCTGCAGGACAAACATTTCAGGCACGGCTCAGTGTCCTAACGACCACCTCATGGCGCCGAGCTCTTCTCCTCAGGGTTCACAATTGTTTTCTGACATGGGAGACGAAGAAGATTACGTGGTAATCGAACTGAGGAGTGATGAAGTAGTGTCATCTGAAAGGCAAGAGAGGAGTGGATTGATGCCGGTGCAATCTCAGCACAACCAAAGGAAGTTGGAAGTGGAACTCGGCAGCTTAAAGAAGAAGAAGTGCCACCGTGGTTCGGTTAAGGCGCATGAAGACATTGATGTAAGAGATCAAGACCAGTTGATCGTCCAACCCATCAGGAGATCTTTCTCACTGGACTCCGCGAAAGACAGAAATCTTTTCTTGGCCATCCAGGCGACTATTATGAAAAAAGGCCATCGTGACGAAAATGCAACGGAAGAATGCAGTAGCAGATCTCGGAGATGACTCTTTTCCTTCAGTGTTTGTGTGCATCACGCCTCGTGTCGAAAGTAGACATACAGAACCCTAAGTGAATGCTTTACATAGGTCCATCGAGTCGAATGAATGCGAGGGTGACTTCGTTTAGATGAAGATGAATGGCCTTTCTAGGGTTGGACAAGGATTTTTTCCTTCTTTTTTATTACGGAAATCATGGTACTGAAGATTACAGCTATGAATCTATTGCATATGCATTATGAATGAGAAAACTGGCTTGCTATGAATTTCATTCGGTTCAAATCTCGAGAGGAAGGGTACGGCAGAGTAGAAAATAAACAGTCAATAGCCAAGCAATGAGTACAACATAAAGTGATCACATTCGGGACACCATCCTTAAAAATGATTGCAAACTTCTTTTTGTCCTCGACCAGTTGCATTGATGCCATTGAGAAAGTATCATTCTGGTCGGGCACCATTCGACAACTTAACCTCTTTTCATTCTCACAGAAAAATGTACGAGTAGGAAGTTTCATGAGCCCTCTCATTTTACCCTCTAAAGAATGCATGAACTTCCGGAAATGGGGACATTACAGTCATGCATTCTTTTCCAGAACGTTGCATGAGCTATTGTTGACATCTTTACTGAAGGAGTTCACCAGTTAGAGCCAATAATTACACTAACAGAAGGACAAAAAAGAAACTAAAATTGGTGAATGGCCAAAACGAATGTAGGATCTGAATGCGCCAAGGGCACCAGTTAGAATAGCCAAGGAAAATTTTAACGTTCCAAGCACTGACTTTCTATTTTATACAAAGCCGATGCCATCAAGCATACTTTAGAAAGTACCCATAGGACGACTGCTAAAATGACTGGCGTGCGAAAAGCACGACATAGAAATTGATTAAAAGCAATCAAGGGCAACCGTGGAAAGAGCAGCACCTGTTCAGCATGCCACTAATAAAGGCGTTCAAGAAGAAAGCTTCCACTTTCCAGTCTTCCAAACTAGGCTTATATGGTACCAGCAGATCCAAGTATCACTGTACCTTTAACCTTAATCATAACGAGAGAGTCCCATAAAATACAACATCAGAGGAAGAACGCTGTGCCCATGACTTCTATTTCTCAATTTTTAATACTCATTAATGAATTAATATGCAGTTGGGCAGAAAAGAATAACAATCAAGAAAACCTGATCTTGCTTAAAAGCATACAGAATTGCTTCTCATTTATCTTTAACATCATAGAGTTCAAGACCTGGCAAGAACTAAAAGACTTCACCACTTGCCTTGCTGCATGCCTCCACTAATTACATGGGCAGCTGTGCAAGAAACAAACTCTGCCGAGGAACCATCAAAGACAGTGCTTTGTAAACGCGCAAAACGCCCTTTAACATGACGAAGCTAATCTGAATGTAGCAGTAATTACCAAGTGACCCTGGTCATCAAGAAGATCAGTTTGTTTGAGACCTGGAAGAATCGATCTGAGGCAAGGGCGAGGGCTTTCTACTAAGCTCATCTGACAGTGCACCGTGGGCCTTTTTCTTCAATTGTTCCAGATGACTCCTGGCCTCTCTGAATTCGTCTTCTGCACTTGCTCCATGGTTGTCCCAAGCATCAACGACTTGCTGCTGAAACTCAATTGCAAGTGCATAGCTGCATCACCGAGGAATGGAAACATGTTTTATCCTCAAGTTCTTGCATATTGACAGATAAAATATTTGAGGACTACCACGTTGGCTAAAGCTGCCTAATAGCTCATTCAAGCAAAATTGAATTACCAGTAACATGATTTCTTATTAACTTGACTTGACACAGTAAACCAATAAAAGTATGTTATTTGTCAAATTAGCATGGACCAAGGAGTATTATATATTTATTACTCGATCAGCTATTGAACTTGAAAAAATTAGCATTTGATGGGTGCAATAATAGTGTCATCAAATAGGTACCATCTAAACAAGATAAATCCATTCAATAGACTCATGATACTCCAATTTTATATTTGACAAGTAAGACACCTCCTTTTACTAGAAAAGGTGCTGAAATATGACTTATTGAACCATAAGGTTCTGCTATCTCACAGTTTGGTTGGCTTGGGATGTAACAAGCAGAAAAATTAATTTATCCCTTCCATTTGCAGATCTAAAAGATCATGAAAGGCTCATGGACTTGGGCTACTTGCAACCAAGCAATTTGCTACAAGGTTGAGTAGAAACTTCAATAAAGTTAAAAAATATTTCCCAATTGAGTAAAAACCTACTTCTCATTGATTTCACTATAAAACAAAAACACCCAAGACCTAAATAGCAGCTAAGTTCAAATGAAATTATTTGGGGGAAAATTCTCAAAGAGAATCAAGTCAACAATTATGTGCATGTCACCACAATCCAAAAATACTATCGAGCAAAGGAGCACGAGAAAAAGGGTCTGGTTAATAAGTGCTCCTAGGGCACTAGTTAAGTTAGCTAAAGGTGGAAATTTCAATTTCTTAGACACTTTGAAAATGAAGAAGCATACTTCTTAAGAAAGTTGCTTCAAGTAATAAATTTTAAATTCTCGAAGCATATTTAATAAGGCTTAACAAGTGCCCATAGGACACTATTTAACATGTCCTGAAGAAACAAAATGTGAACCACAACAAACAAATTATTAGTGACTGTAAGTATCAAATAGACTAGAAAGGCACGAGATAAGATTCGGAATAAGAACTATTTTTGCACACAAAGTAACGAGTGTCACAGTATCTCTTATTGTACACAGAAATTTAATGCCCATAGACTCTCACATGTTACTCTCCGAATGGACTCAAATAAAGCATTATACCCTGTATGATTGTTTCTGAGTGAAGTAACAGATTTTATGTCACAATTTACTTTAAGGCTTCCGAGTATGCAAAGAATGCCAAGTTATTGATGAGAGCAGATAAAAAATGTTATCACAATCTAGATGCCATATCACAGCAATAAGTCTGAAAGTGACGGGAATTTATGATTTTAAAGAAATATCATAGAAAATGCTAGCTACCAAAAGGAATTCTTTAAAAGAACTAAACTTGAGAGATAGGGAGGGAAAAAGGGACAAAACGTTGAAAACAACTAATATTCTTAAACCTGCAGAAGATCAAAATGGATATAGCCAGCTGTTTGGAATTAGCAATTCTTCAACCCCTCGAACAGTGGCTAGCTGAGATGCAGTTCTCGCCATAAATTGATCTCAAGCATAACAAGGTATAGAAAAGAAAATGAGAAAGCCTTTAGACATCTAAAACAACTTTTTACAATCTACTGTCCAGAATGAACTCTGGATGGAATTGATCAAGAAGTTGCAGGTAGGTGATTCTCTGACAACCGCATGGAACAACCTAACTCTACAGTATCACATACAAGCGCTAGCAGCATGTGAGTATATATATAAAATTTCGGAACAAAGCCCTCTAGCAATAAAGACCTATGAGGTAGCAGGGAAAATGGAAGGGAGAGGGATTTATTACTTCTGTATGGCCTTCAGATACCCTCATGTTGGAGGCTACTTCATTCAAATATAAATGCAGAAAAGAGAAGTTATGGTTAGTGTAAGATGCACCATCACACAGGCTCTCCATAAGTTAATGTTTTAGTTAAGCAGCCACATTATTCAATCTAATGTGAAATGCCACAAGTTAGTCTCTAGACTTATCTTACTGCTTTTGCAGCAACTTCGCCACCTGACAAGTCAAGCAAAACACCAATCTAAGGAAAGAAACAAAAAACTAAGCAGTTCTTTTCTTACCTTCCCATGGCACTGTATGCTTTTGAAAGGTTCTGACAGGCTTCAATTGAATCAGCATGATGTGGACCAAGCGCAACATCCATAATGTCCTTTGCAACAGCAAACATCTGTGCAGCTGATTGTGGTCTATCTAGCTCCAAATATGCGGCTCCCAGATTGTTATAAATATAACCTACTCCAAAATGTTTTGAACCAAAGCTTCCTTCCAACCTTTCTGCTGCACTCTCCAAGTAAGGAATTGCCTGTTGTACTTTCCCTGTCAGCAACAGCAACCATCCTATTCTTGCAGAAACACTTCCCTCAGAATGTTGCTCCTGCGGAAGTTTCTCCAGCAAAGCAAGAGCTCTCTTTAGTAATGAGATTGCCGTTTCAAATTCATTCATGGTCTCATACTGCATAGATATTTCGGAGTATGCTTCTGCAACTTCTATTGGAGACACTGCCTCTTTCTTATCAAGAATCCCACAAGCAAGCTCCAAGCACCTCTTCGCATCTGCAAGCTTCTGTTGGTCACCCAGTGCTTTCCCCATTGATATGAACACCAAAGCCCTAGTCTGACTATCTTTTTCTGTCTTTTGGACGGCATCCCTCAGAGTATTAATAGCTTGATCGGTCTTTCCCAGTGCAATCTGCATATTCGCAGCATCAATCTCAGCACGGAGCAAATCAGAATTGAGCCCCCAGTTCTTCAAAACCTTCTGCGAAAGCTCATTCTGCTCCAGTGCCTTGTCATGCTGCTCCAACCCACTATATATCACACCAAGAAGTCTCCTATCATGCGCAACCGCCACCGAATTATTACTTAGATGATTTGTGTGTATCTCGAGAGCCTTCAAACCAAATGGCAGAGCCTCTTTAAAGTTGAGAACAGCAACATAAGCTTCCGCAACGTCCCGATTTGCTTTACCCAACTCCACACTATCCTCCTCAAAAGTCGCCTCCTTAATCTCCAGACACTTCCTAAGGTCCCTAATAGCTTCCTCTCTCCTTCCCATCGCCGTCTTCACGTTCGCCAACTCAAGAAGCACTGCGTGCTGCACAGGTCTAATGTCCTCCACTCCAGACCCCTCTTCCCCCAGCCTAGCCAACATCCTATTAGATCTATTCAAGTACCCCAAACTATCACTAAACCTCTTCAACATGTAATTAGCAGAACCCATCAGCTGCAGAGCCATGGCAACAAGCAAACTGGGCTTACCATCCGTATCCGACCCCTTCAGAGCCCTGTCCGCGAAATGCAGAATCTTGTCGGGGTCCCCGCCTTCCTGATCGAGCTTGAGGCCGATCTTGAGAGACGCCAAGCCGAGCTCCTTCTCGTCGAAGGAGGACTCCATCTTCTTGAACGCGCCCATCATCTCGTCCAGCGTGCCCGCGGCCTCGAATGCCTCCTCAAGCTGCGACCTTTCTCGGATTTTCCGCTGCCGCGAGGGGACAGGAACGGGTTTCTCGACGAGGGTATCGAGGTTTCTCGACGGGGGCGCCAAGAACTCGTGCGGCTTGAGTAGTAGTAACCCGTGGGGGGACCTGGAGCAGGGGTTACTGGAGGCGACTGGGGAGATGGGTTTGGGGCTTTGGCGTCTGCACTGCGCGAGGAGGTATGAGGAAGCTCTTCTCATGGCGAATGGATTCTAGTGATCTCGGTGGGAGATGGCTTGAGTTTTTCTGTGTGGTGGCAGGGCAGCGACGGAGCTTTGCATAAACCCTTGCAGAACCCTCGGACGGACAGGATTTCTGCCAGGAAAACGAAAGAGAAAATGGAAAGATGGATGAAGGTTTGTCTGCTGTTCCAGTTGACTTCGGTCTATTGGAAAAATGAAGCGTTGAGGAAATGTTTTGCTTGTACTCTTATTTGAATTAAGTAAATCAAAGGGATTTGGTCAGGAAAGTACAAAATTTTTAATTTTATTTCATTATTATTATTTCAGTCATAAATTTTTTAATTAAACTCATTTAGTTTTAAAACTTTTCATATTGATATTAATTCAATTTATCCGACTAATATGACTAAAAATTACTAACATAAATGTTATCTTATATAATCTTATTGGTGTTGATGTTAAATTTTTTAAATTTATTTATTTATTTTTGGCATGACCTATGCCGGTGGAAGAAAAAGAAAGAGAAAATTTTAAAAATATTAAAAATTTATATAAACAAATGTTGAAATAAGTTAGTCATGTCATGTAGTTACATTTTTTTTTTTTTTGGTAAGAGTCATGTAGTTACATTGCACGTGTTCATATTAGTGATTTTCAACCTAAATTGATCGAATAGACTCAATTAATATCAATGTGAAAAGAATTATGATTAAATTAATCAAATTAAAATATTCATGACTTAATTGGTATCGATTTTATAGGTTTGAATTTGCTTTTGTATTTTTTTTACATTGGTTCATGGAGAGAGTAAAATCGAAAAAACTCTAATTAGAAAAGAGCCAGCAATTTTGGAATCCCTTCATATCAATCCCAAATCTTCTGTTCCTCTCTCTAGTCTTTCTGAACCCCCGACTCCATCAAAGCTGGGCCTGGCCACCGGCCCACCGAGCCATGTCAGCTCGGGCACGGCACGGCTTAAAAAGGTGCCGTGTTCCTAGACATGATCTGTCGGTCGTCGGCCTTGGCTCGGTTAAACCTGGCCCAAGCCCATTATCCGTATGGGCCTATCCTTATTTTAGTTTTCGGATCTTGGGCCTCCAAAACTGAACAGTCACTCTTTAGGCCCAAAAACTAATAATCGCCCCTAATCCTCAATCTACGGTCACGTAGTACTTTGTAACACTTGATAAAGCCGTCATCAATTTTAGTTTTTTTTTTTCTCTCTAAGTATCATAACGGAGAACTGCAACAACAATCATTTTTTTATCATGTCAACTCAATCCAAATTTTCCGAGAAATTGTCGCGAGAGCCATGTGGTGAGTTCCGCAACACATCTACACATCAGCTCCGATCCAAACAACAAGTCAAATTCAATAACAACAACGAAACATAATAGTCTCGTGATGGGAGAAATTGCAGGGGCGAATACCACATGTTAGTTCTCACCAAGATGATTCCCCAAATGAAACCCCTAACCCTAGAGGAATCCCCCAAATAAATATCACAACAACTTTACAGAAGAGAATGCTCAATCTAGAGGATGATGTTGCTTGAGATTGATGCTAATGGTGTCAAAGACGTTGTTGGGACGGTACATGACCACCAATTTTTGAGCAAATCCTCAAGTAGGAGAGGCAACTTGGAGAAGCACATAATAGGACATGATGTTGAGATATATGTGGCTAGAGAGAGCTCTTCAAGCACAATGCCACAATGAAAGATTTTTTGAGGATAATAAGTAGAGAATCTAAAAAATAATAGTTTACATAATTTATGATAATGAATGAATGAAAAGTATCATCATCTTTATGAAAATATTTAGACATGAATTAAAATTGGTAATTAAAATATTTTTTATTGAATAATGATTTCAAGCGATACAATCAATTATTTTTTAAAAAAGTATTTTTTAAATTGTTCAGTTTCTGCAAAATAAATGAATCATAAATAGTTGAAAATCTTTTAAAATGCCTGAATCCTAAAAATATATCCCCCTATCAAAAGAGATTTAAAAAAAGAAAAATTAAAATCATTTTTTCTCCTTTTTATTTACCCTTTTTCCAAAGAAAATAATAAATATAAACCACGGGAGATCGCGCGCCCGCCATCCAGTCCTCCAAACACACCCCCTCCCCCTCCTCAAGGACACGACCAACCCCGTGTCCAAACAGGACCCCTCAAAAGCGCGGGACGCAACGGGCGAATCCCGCGGGAAATCCGACGTGGCGCCCCGCCACCTCAGCCTCCACGTCATCCCTCCCGCCAAAAAGCCCTAGCATATACACTCTCCTCCGCCACCACCACCACCATCCTCCGCCCCAATCTCCTCCTCTCTCGATCGTCGGAGAAAATGGAGTCTCCCGATTCACCGCCCTCCTCCATCGCCTTCAGATCCAAGAAGCCCTTCTCCTCCGCCTCGAGAAAGGCTCGATCTTGCGACGCCGGCGGCGGAGGCGGCGCCGGAGCCGGAGCCGATGGCATCTTGAGCTCCAAGACCCCGGAGAAGCCGTCCCGCCTCCCGGGCCGGGTCCGGAACCGCGGCGTCGCGCTTTCGATCGGGGACGTGAGGCGGGTCGCCGAGAGCCTCCGCGGGTCGTCCAATCGGGACCCGCCGGCGGGCCGCGAGGTCGGGTCGTCGGCGCGCAAGCAGATCTTCGCCGACGAGGGTCCCGCTCGGAAGCCGAAGAGAGCTGCTGCTGGGTCGACTAAGTTGCCGGAGAAGTAAGTGGGTTTTGTCTTCGTGTGCGTAATTTTTGGGTTGTGGATGATCGTAGGATTGTGTTGAATGGGTTGTTGATTTGTTTAGGTACGAGGTGTTGGGGCAGTTCTTCGATGGCTTGGATAGTGCGGTCAGGCTGTTGAAATTGAAGGGATCGCTGTCGACGTTCACGAATGTCCGCCCCAAAATCGAGTGCCTGACTGACAGGTATATCTTTGAGGAAGATCTGATTTCGCATTTGATTTCTGTGGAATTAGAATTTCTTCACCTGGGCTAGCGAAGCTGAAGCTGGACTGTAGTACTTGTTACATTGAACTCGATTATGATCATTTTGCGGTTCGTATTGTCTATATAAGGTGCAAATCTGCATAATTCATTAGGCGCAATGAAAAATTAGCAAACTTTGACGAAATCCTGGGTTTGGTAATTTAATCCTATCCGTTGATTATACGATGCTATTTGAACTATGAAGAGGGAAGGGATTTTAGGATGGAAGTGATGGATTGGGTTTTCGGAATATTGGTCCCTACTAGTTTTTCGGCTATGGTGAACTAGAAACTGAAGTGAAATGACTCAGATATCGCAGTCTCTATTGTGTCCCACGATGCTTGATGATGCTTATATTTATCAGCTGATGAGAATCAGTAGCTATGGATTTGTTTTTCCTGATCCTCTTCTGATGCTCTCAGGAGGTTCACTCATAAACACTTGTCTCAGTTGAAGCATATCTTACCTGAGGCAATTGAGATAAAGAAGGTGCTTACGTTCGATGAGCAAACCAGTTGCATGAAACCCAATATCCGCATAAGTCTGAATGCTGACGCAATTCAAAAAGATGGGGAGACGAGCTTGGACAATAGCAAGATCAATTTACGAAAGTTCTTCCGTGCCCGGCTCTCGGAATTTGTTAACGCCCATCCTGAGGTACTTTGGAAGGGGTCATTTATATATATTCACTGCACTTTGCTGTTAGTTGAAGTACCATTCAGTAATTCGATAGACTGATGATCCGTTCTGTTAAGCATTCTTTTAGTTCGCATATTAGTTGCATGTAATTGACACTTTCCGCATCAGGGTAGTTACATTATTTTGATGGGATTGCCACTACGTGTTCATAACATTGTTTTCTTGAATCAGGGAGATGAAGTTCCAGAGGAACCACTTCCAGAACCTTTCAATCGCTCACAAGATAGAATTTCAAATGAGATATTGCGGTCCAATGCCTCTTTGCCTGCGGAAGCATCAACAGAAGATCCTGTAGGATTGCAACCGGCGGTAGCGTCTCATCTGTCTGGATCATTTCGGAGACGCTTCTCCCAGAAGGTTGAGAGCAATACATTGGGGAACACTATCCAGACGGTGTCCGAAGTTTCACTTGGGCCTGCTTCTCTTTCAGTTCCAGAGCCACACCAGGATGAGATTTCTAATGATGAGGAAGCAGGTTCTTCTGAACCACATGAAGACAAGTTGGCTTCACAGATGAGCAGCAAAGAACATTTAGCTGACTCTGCAGCTCCGGTGGTTTGTCCACCTTCAAATAATATTGCCACTCCAAGAAAAGCAATTGATCTGTTGAAGACTGATGATTCTCCTCAGAAAATCTCAAGTTTGGAATCGACTCCTACAAAACTTGCTTCCACTCCTGCAAAACTTGCTTCAACTCCAGCTAGGCTAATGGCTGCGACACCTGCATTGCAGCCGCCGAAGAGGAGTTTCATGAGCCCTGAAGATGATTGTGCCAGTTCACCTCATAAGTTAATTAGGCGTCCACCTCGTACCCGTTCACTGAAATTTGATACTCCTGTTAAGGACACATTGGTGGAGGATGAAGCAAGGAAAAAGGACTCAGTGCCATCTGATGATGATATATTCGATATTCTTCCCCAGGATCTTCTCCAAAAGGTGAGAACATATTTCAAAACCCATCCTTTCTTTATCCTAAAGGGATATCTGCTAGTAATGTGGTTTGCATTCAATAATCAGCTTCAGCATATCAGTCAAAGGTTATTTATTTTGCGGTCCCCTGATATATATGTTGATGAGATTAGTCAGAATATTGAATCAGTAATGGAGAGAACATTATTTCTTCCTATGTGCAGATAAGAGATAGAGAGAAGAAAGCGATGGAGGATAAAGATCCAGCCATCTCAAGAGCAAAGAGAAGGCGAGAAAATCTCACTGCTCTGCCTCAACTATTCAACATGATGCATTTCTTGTTCAAGTCTACCAAGCGCTCCGTGATAACAAGAGAGGAGCTTATTTATCAGATTATTAAAAGCCGCTTCGATATGATTGACAGACGTAAGTTTTTTTCTTTTCTATTTGGTGACTTCACAGGGTATTGTTGCCATCAGGGTTTGCATGTTCTGAAGATTCATTTTGTGCCTTTTTGACAGGAGAAGTTGAAGAGCAACTTGATTTGATGAAAGAGCTGGTCCCTGAGTGGATCTCCGAGAAAGCGGCTTCCACCAGGGATCGCCTTTTCAGGTGTGCTTTTGTCTCATTTCCTTTAGAGCAAGCCTGGTTAATAACTGATCATGTCCAAAATTTCCAGTCCTTATCGTACAACTAAGTGTCATTGAGCTTTCATTTCATATATTGGCACTTGACTTAGAAGCTTCTTATTTGCAGCGTCAACAAAATGTCAGATCCCGATTCTATACGGCAACGGCTTGCTGAAGCAAAGTGACAGCGTTTGTGCTAAGATCTTCTGGGAACTAGGATCAAATTAGCACCGTGAATGCAGAAGAACTCTTCTTCTGCCAATTGTAAATGTTCAATCTTCTTTTTCCCTTTTTTGTATGCTAGTTGCATATTTAGATGTGGAGGCTGTTACTAGGGACGAGTTGCTGCAGCACCTAATTTATAACATTGAAATTAGTGATCAATCATATGAACCTGCATTCTTCTAGCTGGTAAATATGCTGGGCAATCTGTGTAGCAGAAATTTAGGGTGGATGCTAAATGCTAGCATTTTTAGATGTGATCGAACCTTTATGCCATTTTTGTGGTGGCATTGTACAATTGAGAATGCAATCCTGACAGAACAATGAAATTGCAGAAGGAGACTTCATCGGGTTGTAGTTTGAAGTTAAATCGGGGTCACATTTAATAAACAGGTTTTTTACTTTTTCACCTTCTGTATCGGGGCAATCTGAGGGTTCAATCATTTCACGCGGTTCCACTATAGAGATGCCCAAGAATCAATTGGCTTGAGCAAAGCGCTGTCAGGAGTAACCATGGACTAAAATCATGTTTCCGTATTTCTTTCATACGTTTTTACAACAAAAACGAACCGGTCATATCTGTGCTGCAGCTGATATTTTTCTGCAGCTCTGTTGTAGATTTTAGATTCAACACCGCACAGTGTAGGCTACTGTTGTCATTATATGAACAACTTGAAAGAAATTTTATCCTTGTTAAGCATCAGGACATAGGACTGTCTTGGCCAGAGCTGATCAAAACGAGTTGGTCATGCTTCACTGAATCCACCAAATGGTCCATCCAAATTCATGCGTTGGATACCAATAATTTTGCGCATTAAACCGTCTAGCTCCGAATCAACTCCAACCTCCAACTTGTCAACTTCACTGTTGAATTGATCATAAGATTCTGCCGTTGGAATGAATTGAAACGTGACCGTGTAAAGGCTCGACACATAGACTGATGCCTCATTTTCTACATTCAATTGGTCATCCTGCTCTTTGAGAGGCATGAACGTATCTGCTGATAAGTTCATGCCTCGAGGTATAGTCACTGTTGGGCCTCACTGTTGGGCCTCCACTGCGGGGGCCTGTGAGGTCCCAAATTGGCATAAGCCAACAAGGGCAGGCTTCGACAGATCCTAGGTCACCAAAAAAAGAAAAAAAAAAACGTATCTTCTGATAAGATAGCAGGACAGTCTGACTTTGATTTTATGGCGAACTCTGGCGAACTCTGTTTTATCGATGCAAATTAAACTCACTCAGATCCGAATGCATACGCAAAATCACTTAAAAACTCTCTGGGCGCTGCTGGTTAGCCATAAGCTTGGGAAAGTTTTTAGCTGTGTTTCCTGGCTATGTAAAGGGGAAGAAGCAAAACGAAATCGGGTGGTTAGGAGAAAGGGTAAATTACAAAACTGAATCCTCAAAATTTTCCTTGACTTGCAATTGGCGTACCTGTAGTATGAAAATCTTACATTTTGCCTCTTGGGTTTTGCCAAACTCTCAGTATCGAAAATAATTCGAGAAGGGCTTGAATAGTTATAAAAATCACATGATGCAAGCAAAGCGTGAGCATCCCGAAATTAGATGGTGGAAAGTGTTCCTAAAAAAAAGTCGATGATGGCTTTTAGTAATTTCTGAAAAAAAGAAAATGAAGATAAAATTCGTGAAGGATCAATTATTTAAATGTGGAATATGATATCATATGGCATAATGGTAAGCTTGGGAAAAGTAAAAAAAAAGTTATAGATTTATTGTATTCAATTCAATCTTAAACATTTTAATTAGATCAATTTAATCCTAAATATTTTTTTACATCTGCACCAATTTAGTTAATTTGTTCAATTTAGGCTTTCGCAGCCCCACTAACTCCGAGCAAGGCAACCAACTAGTGGCTAGAAAGGGTCACCCATAAAAATGAAGGAAAAAAATATAAAAAATTCAAATGTCATTAAAAAATGTTCATGTTAGTATCAGTTTTTTCAGCATTTATATTAATGGTTTATAGCTTAAATTGGCCGGATAAACTGAATCGATATTAATTAAAAAATATTTATGATTAAATTAATTTAATTGAAATGTTTGAGACTGAATTAATATTAATATAACGAGTTTAAGACTTTTTTTAATACTTTTCCTTGGTAAGCTAAGAGCTACATTCCAGCAATCTTTCAAGTTATAATACCTTCAATCGACCAACTAGAACAAAAGCTATGGAAGCAACAGGTCAACAAATTAGGAACACGACAATCGAAATGTAGAAGTGACACCCATCACAATCACCATGTCCACCGGCGAGTAGCTAATCCTCCTTCGCACACCGTCGCACCAAAAATGTCTTAGGTAGGATCCACTTGACATTCGGGCGCGATTTCACATCCAGGTCGTGCCGAAATGACCCTGAACCGTGGTATTCCAAGCACTTCAGCAGGGCGGGTCTGTGGACATGAAGCATCCTAGGTTTTCTCTTTCCTATGTAGGATCCGAAAGTGGTTTTTGCTCCTCAGGACACGCACATGCAAACCCGCCATTGCACCCACAACAGTGTGATCAAGCAAGCCGATTGGCCCTCGGCAAAAGGCCAAAGCAAAATTTGCATTCTTGATTCGGTTCGTGGTGGGTAGGGAACACTTTCTATGGCAAAAAAGTATAATCATGGATTTCAAGGGCATCTTTGCTGGGCTTTTCTACAGCAACCGCATCATTCGAGATCATGGGACATCAAACTGTCTATTGACTCCAGCATCCGTCCGATCACCTTTGCCTTTTTCTTGGGTCCTTTTCCACTGATCTTTTGGTTCCCGTAAGCGACATAAGTGTCAACTTTCCTGATGCCCGGTTCATAGGATGAGTAGCAGAGGAGCCATCTCTAATGAATTTATTATTTTAACCAAAAGAAAAAGGAAAAAAAATTCACAAATTGTTCTTAAATTTTAATTCAATGCGCAATGTGAATTTTAAACTTTTCAATTTATTCAATGTGATCCATGAACTTTTAATACATATTCAGTTTAAAAATATATTTAGTGTAAAGTTCAGGGACTAAATTGAACATGTACCCAAAATCCATGGATCACTTTGCATATTAAGCCGGAGTTCAAAGACTACATTACATATTGTGTCATTATTCTAATAAAAAAAAAGGATGGAATGTCTAGGTCTTGGAAAAGTTTGTCGATCTTTATCTTGAAATTGGTTGCACAAAAACCGATTTGACGATGAAGGTCTTGAGTGTCGGCCACATG
Source organism: Eucalyptus cladocalyx (assembly GCA_017140615.1). NCBI lineage: Eukaryota > Viridiplantae > Streptophyta > Magnoliopsida > Myrtales > Myrtaceae > Eucalyptus > Eucalyptus cladocalyx. The sequence continues at coordinate 37,122,736 of CM029526.1, forward strand.
GTCCGCAAAAAGGAGTCCATGAAAGAGTGCAAGGAGATGTGTGAAATCGGTCTAGACCCACACATGTATCATATATTTTAAAAACTTAAGCTATTAGAAGTATATCCTGTATCTTGAAAGTCCAAATGTTTTTGGTACGTTCTTTCTCAAGTCTAAAACAATCTTCATGCATTTTCACAACGTGGGACTTATGCTCACCACGCAAGGGTATCCTACTCAACAGTATATGAACACCCTTTTTGATTCAACAAATGTGATTTTGATTGTTTTATCAAATCCAAAGTCATGGTCGAATTACTCCCTTGGCTTTTCAGTATCTATGTATAGTTAATTAAACTTTGCGTGGCTCCAATTGAAATTAGTCAGCTTTAGTTTTCTTGTTTAATTTTTTTTTTAAAATTTTACACTCCATTTGTTTCGCGGAAAATGTGGCATCTTTGGAAAATGTTTTCCAAGAAATGATTTTTTAGAAAGATGTAATTATTTTCCGATATTCAACTTAAACCTGAAAATGAATGGAAATTATTTTTCGTTGTTCAGTAAGGAAACTCCTCCATGCACTCCTTTTTAATAATTTTTTTTTATTTTATTTTTTTTAAAAACTTTGATTATTTTTTATATTTCATTTCTTTTCTTTCTTTTTATCTTGGGTCGGTCACCGGCCACCACAATAGCCGACAACTAGTAGAAGGCAAGCTCGAGGCTTGCCACTCACCTATCTGGCAAGGCTCGAGCTTGCCGCTAATTGGGTGAGCCTCAAGACTTAGCTTGCCGATTTGGCAAGCCAAGACAAAAGGAAAAAAAAAAATGAGAAAAAAGAAAAATAATTAAAATTTTAAAAATGGAAAAAAAGAAAAGAAAGATGAAAAAGTTAACATGAGTGTGAGATAAGAGAAGTGAGTGAGGATAATGTTTTTCATTGTTTTCCTAGATCAAGCCACACACACGAGGATCAACGAAACCCACCTACTTTATTATCTAATTACGGTCGAAATAATGGTTGATAGTTCGAAATATCCAAATTCTATATAAAATTTTAGTGCCTTGATTGGGATTCGATATAGCAACTCCAAAACATTGAAAAACCATCGCACCTCTTGAAATATAAGGACTCCGTTGCATTTCATACGGAAAATTTAGAATTCCAATTTTACTTCCAACTAAATGCTGGCTAGGCAGGCATCGAGATGGGTGGACCGGAGATTCAACCGGTCGAACCGATAAGTAGACGTTAAACCGGTTGCCCATCCGGGCAAACTCAAGTCACCTTCGAGAATTGAGTTTAAAATTTACCAAAAGCAGTTGATTAAAGAGCTGGCTTAAATTTCTGGCCGAAAGCAAAGGAGCTAGCTTTAATCGCATAATGAATTTATATCGACCGCCGATTAAACTACACTAAAACTCTAGCTGGTATTCCATCATCAGATTCCCTATCCCTTCATTAGATTTAGTAGGACCACGAGTATAATTAAGGATTTGAAGTTGACAACCCAGCACGTTTCGAGCCAATTTTCTCTTGCCTTTCCTCTAAGTATAAACTACACCCTTTCTTTTTTTATCAATTTTTCTAGTCCCTCAATATCTATAATTAGCCATAATAATAGTAATATAATCCCTCACTCACGGACCAATTAATGTTCATGTCGTTTCAAGATAATAACAAATACTCTTGATTAGTTGAAAAACAGTAATATTTCGCATTTGGTGATTTAGGCCATATTTGGTAACTGCCAAATAATGACTATCTTTGTTCTTTTGTTCCCAAAATAAAATAAAATAAAGAATAGAGATATGTTTGGTAACGTTTTTGTTCTCGGGAATATATTTGGAATAGAATAAAAAGTTAGAAAAATTGCTTTTTGGTTTTTGGGAATAACTCAAGAATTAATTAATTTTTCTTTTCTTCTTTTTATTTTCTTCTTCTTCCTCTAGTCGGTCGCCAGCTTGAGCAATGGTTACCGATTGGCCATTGCCAAGTGGACGAATCTCGCATTTTGCTAGCGTCTAGAAATTCTCTATCTCTTGAATAAAAAGTCACCCGACAGACTATATCGAGGTCAATTGTGATAATCAAGATTTTTGAAAAGGATTCACGATATGAGGGAGGTCGCTAGCGCCAGTCGCCTTTCCCTGCCCTTCCACCAATAAAAAGTAACTCATCATTAAGAGCAGAAAAAAAATTGACAACAGTGGATTTGCATAGAATTTTTAGTCCCTTGGGGTCGCAATCATATATCCCAACACCTCTGTTGTGTTGTGTCCACCATCTCGCTTTCGTTTTCTAAATTGGCATCCTTACATAATCGTTACATCATCTGGGAATTAGACCACATCATGGGCTCACTCGATTAGGAATTTGAATGTGTCGATGTCCTTTGTCCTCTTGTGCTCATGATCCTTCGCTTTGTTTCACCTCATTTTGGGGGCACAATCTCAAAACTCTAGTCATCTTATTTTCGCCATTTCCATGTACGTGAAAGCCCACTTGCCATTTGCCATGGGTCGTCGAGATGGTTATAGTGCCAAGTAATTTAGGGATTTAATTGAGAAAGCAACTGAATAAGTGGTAGGAAAAACAAAATTGAAGTAAAGTGTTGTTATATTGGAAAGATTACGAAATTAGTTTTAAATCTATTACATGGATGCAAAATCCGTTCTAAACTTTTCAACTTAATCAATTTAATCCTAAAATTTTGTGTGAAATTTTAATATAGTCCTTGGCCACAGTTCGTCTGTAATCGTTGAAGAGGCTGTTCGATCATCTCCGACCATCCTACGTGGCATATCGCCATGTTAGTCATTTCCGGCGGAAATTGATTGGAAAAGTACATTGTAATTCCACTAAAAGCTTTAGGATTGAATTAGTAAGATTAGAAAATTTAGAACTGAATTGATATCCGTATAATAAGTTAAAAACTTATTGAACAATTCCCCCCTTTTTCATCTCTAGCTAGTTATGCACATAAGTGCTGTCAACCTAACATGCACATTCATTCTGATTAATATTGTCTATACTAAGATTTATGTAAAAGATCTATTACAAAAGACTGAATTATTTCGAAATTTTTTGAGGCACTTTTTTAATTATCCGGAAATGGTTGCCAGGGCTCCGTTCATCATGGAGCCTGTAAACTTCCAAAGCTTTTGAGAGTCCCCCGCCGCAGCCATGTTCTCGACTGATGACTCGGGCAAAGGTGTGAATATTTGAACCCAAGTCTCGATTCTCCACCTTCACAACATTGGCTTTGAAGATTGAGATGTTGGTCAATTGAGGACTTTAAACTTTTTGATTTTTCTGGCTTCGTTGAAAACTTGGTGTTTTCGAAAAGGTCTGCTCAGATCTCGAGATTGCCATTCATAAAATTCACAAAATTCAAGTATCGGGATATGTGGACTCTCATATAGAATATTCAATTATTTGTCACGCGTCATTTCCAACATTTGAATTCCACCTATGGCAGGTTCGAGACATTGTTCCGACATTTTTGAAACCTTAAATTCTTAGTTAACCAAAATGAAAAATTTAAGTCCACAGTTGAACAATTGTTAAAATCTTAAATCCTATTTGATCACTTATTCCTAATAATATTATTTTATGAGAAAAGAAGAAGAGAAAACCTTAATTAACCGTGCAGCTAAGTTGGATAGGCTTATGGGATAAAGATAATTTGCTCTAAAGTTCCAAATGTCTGGCTCAATATATAATCAAAGTTCTAAAGGTTTGAATTTGTTTAATCAAACTTAAGCATTTATTATAAAGTGCAATTTAGTCTCTCTGGCCAGTTTACTACTAAATTTGCTAATGCGGCATTATATATATATAGACACTCACACACACATATATATCTATTTCTTTGATTTAATTTTTTGGATTTATTTATTTTTCTCCAAACTTTTTTTGTTTTTTTTTTTTTAATTTGACTTTTTCTAGCATGAAGCCACTTCAACGCCACATCAGCAATACATGTGCTAAAAAAAGGCTACATTAGATTCTAACATAACATATCAACAAATTTGTCGGAGGGGCTTCCGAAAGGATTTGATTACACTAGATTCAATATTTTTAATGCTTGATTGCACAAACTAAAATGTTTAGGACGTGATTGCATATTGGAAAACCATTTAGGAATTTTGATGCAATTTTCTCTAGGAAAATATATACATAATTATTTTTAAAAAATGAGATTTACCATAATTATATGGAGATACCTATTATCCAAGAAATTGAAGGCGAGGCCGTTGACTAAACCATGGAAACCCTCGTTCTCTGTACAAGTCTATTCGTTTTGGAGTGCAACAGTTGCAATCATGTTGCTGCCTATAGTTGACTCACAAAATCTTTGAGATTAGGAGCTTTAACGCCCAAATTATCCTTGGTGTAACTTTGGTGTTACTTTTTAAACACGTTCCTAAAAGATATATATAATTAAGGATGAGCAAAAGATAAATATGATTATGCCCGTTATTCATCATTGTTACCTACAAGGAGCTGAATGTACTCTCTTAAATGACTTCAGTCCATACAAATTTATCTAAAAAAGGAGCATTGCTTTTGAGCAGTCTCCTTTTTTTCCCTTTACTTCCTCTCCTTTTGATAAATAATCATATAATTTATAATGATTTCACCGTCGAAGTTTAAATAAGTTTGTAGTTTTGCTCTTTATGACCAGCAAATACAGCTGAGAGCTAGCTAGCTCCATACATGTATGTGCAATTGTGCACTATTATTGTTGCACAAAAGAATGTTCATCAAAAGGGTAGCATGAAAATCGATTGCAAGTGTGCATGATTATAAGATATGGCGCGGTTGAAACACACATCATGGGGTTTCGATAGATATGTTGAGCCGTTGCAAAAGGAGGAAAAAACAAAGGGAAGAAAAGGCATTTTGCTAATGAATGTGCCATGGGAACACAAGAATTTGCACTATTAGGAGAGATAAAAGGGTATGAAATGGACCCAAAGATGGGCGAGTCATTCAAGTCCAAATCATGGTCCTCAAATGCCACTCAATGGAGCATAGAAAAGGAATGGAGACTGCATATTGATTTGAACACTTGGAGGCCATAAAAAAGAAGATTGGCATGTATGCAAGAGTGTGAATGGGGACAAGGGGAAATGGAGGGATTTTAGGTGTCACACTAAGCTTTTTGGCAGTGGAAATCATTGTTGAAAAGAGCATTGAGAGGGCAAGTTCAAGGATTTGGGAAATTAAGAGAGAGAGAGAGAGAGAGAGAGAGAGAGAGAGAGAGAGAGAGAGAGAGATGATGTGAAGATAAGGAGCATTTTCCATTCTTGGGCATGATGTTGTTGGCCATCAAATGATACTGGTAGAAAAGCATACTTATTAGATCGATGACCCCTTTTACCATTAAAAAAAAAGGGAAAAATAATAAAAATAATCGGGTAATTTTAGGGACTTTTTTCACTGAGTATTAGAATAAGGGTTTGCTACTTTTCTTTTTTCTATTCCCTTTTCAATTCTCCAGATATATTATAAAATGGATATCGGGGGACAAAATCTTGTGTGAATCAATGGTACGGATATTTTGAAAGTACTGAAATGATGTTTTCACCTACCAGTAAATTATAAGTTCACGCAATTACTGGCTTTTGATATAGAGAATACCCATTTCACTTCAGTTTCATTTAATATAAAAATTACCTTCTCCTTTTTACCCTAGCGTTCATTAGGATTACCCCTGTCAATTTAAGTAATATTAGAACAAAAGTGAGATAGGAAGTTGGTTTTATCTTGAATATCATTAGAGGTACCCACATTGATTTATACTCAATTTACCAAAACAACATTGCAAACTCTTATTGGGTGATTGAATGTGATCTACTTGCGTTAATGTCTAATTACACTTTCACGTTGCTCTTTCATCTCATACTACCCTAATCCATCTGTAGGTAGCGCATTTAAACTACATGTATTAACGAGTTATGATATTTCAATAATCACTTTTTACTCTTTGTTATTTGACGGCTCTTCCCAAGATTGGAGTGTGGGTGGATTACCAAGTGTGTTCATGGGGATTAAACCAACGACATATAAACAATACATTTACAAAATTAAATACAAGCAATGTAACATCTGGGCCATCAAATCGAATTTTAATTTATATTATATTCGGTTTGTGAAATCGTGAGATATTTTTCAAATTTTACGCTCTACATGAAGCTTTAGTAAGAGATGAGATTGCCAATTATAATCAATGGAGATTGATGTGAGGCTAAATAGAGATTGATGTGAAGCTAGTATACGAGATTAGAAATGACTGTTTTTTTGGGACAAAAAGCAGCGACTTGAATACTTCACTTACAAAAAGCATGCTTGAAGATCGCAATCCTAAGATACTCCTTGCGCTTGTCATTTTATTTTCCTTTTTGTAGTACAGGATATCTAACTTTTGACTTGATTAATACTCCCAAGTACATGCACGCAAACTGTTCGATTTGATATGGGACTTTGTGTGTTCAATTCAAAAGATTAACCACTCTGCCAATTTTTAGATGGCGTTTTTGTTCATCGAGCCATCTTATTTTGGAATAAGATAAAAAGAAAACATGTTGAAATAAGGAAAATTTTTAATGCTGAAATAACTATAGAAAAACCTATATACGTCAATATTAGAGATTTAAATAGAGTAATGAATATGAATAATTGTTACAATGAGGAATAATCCCAGTAGAACCTCTAGAAAACTGAATTCACATTTGATAAAAAGCCAACCCAAAAGTTAAGGTGTGCATGTCAATAGGCCATGAAAACCACATTTGAATTTTTCCAAGGAAAAAAGACGATGTTTTTTAATTTCTAAGTAATTTAAATAGGTGATATAGCTTTAAATCTACTCCTAAAATAATTTAAACGTTTTTGATGTTTTACGCAAAACAATCACACACATTTAACGTTGAAAACGTTAATCACAAACCAAAAATCAAAAATTGAGTCACTAATCCTCCAATCATTTCTAAGAATGGATTACTTTTGAATTCCATTGTCTTTCTTCAAAAACCGGCGGAGAGTATGACAGAACATATTTCCACTCAAGGTTGACATACATGACTATAATTCGCAAGAAGTTGAGCTTTTTATTTATTTATTGTAAAATGTTATTTTTCTTGCATTCTCCATTTATCTTGCTACCTATTTATTACTTGTCCTTCTTCCTCTCCTTTCTCCTCATTTTTCTTTTTGCTCATCATAACTCCTTCCTATTAAAGAAATTTCCAACCTTATCATTAACAATACAAGTTGCTTTACTAAAATAAAAACATATAAATCACGTGTACTCGCAGTAAATCACAAAGGGAATATAATAGGTCAAAATGTCATGTTGATTACTTTGTTGAAAGAAGTTTGTAACATTACAAACAGAAGTTTGTAACATAAATACATTAAATATGATATAACAATCTATGCAAAGTGCGAGTTGTCAATCACTAGAGTTTGCTCCAGTGACAATCCTTCTTACATGGGAAGAGGGAGGTGGGGAATTTAAATCTCTATTTTTTCAAGGAGTTGGGGTAAGGATTATGAGTTGAGAGTTAGAGTAGAACTAACCTAAAAAAAAAGTGTGGCTTATTTGGTGCATGAAGTAAATGAACTTTTATCACGGGAATAACATATATTAGGTATAAAAAAAAAGAAGAAAAAAAAGTGATGTTTGGTGGAGGCACCATTCCCCGCGCCAATGTATTGGGCGCTGCCACTATCCTCAAATATAAATAAAAGTTTTGCCCCGAAAAATATTTTCTTCCGTTGGTGATACATATGTTAAAAATTTATTTTGCTCAAAGATTTTATAAATCATATGTATTTATAATAATTGTTCCTAAATGATGTGACAAAGATCACGCCAAAAATAAAGGGCGCACATAGTGAGCCAAGCAAGCAAATGATCAAGAACTCCTTCACTTCTATTGCCTAAGTATAAGGTGCACGGTTTCCTATCGCCTCAGATATACCCGACACTGCGTTGCTAGGCGTCAGGCTCGGATTCTTGTTCGGGAGCTCGATAGTGACCCATTAGTTTCCGAGCATCTTTCGAAGGTCGGTTTTCATTGAAAAGCTCATAGATGCGGGAGCAATGGGCTTCATCAATTGATTCAAGTGGAAGATATTGATCATGCGAAAAAGTTGTTGCTTCAATGGACAAGTTGCCAATTTCATGGTTGCCGATCAGCTATTGAGACATCAATACTTAAGTTTCTTGCCAATCAGTATTAGACTGTCCAAGGAGACAAACGAATTTAGAGTCTATCTTAATTACTTCATGCCTAGTCAAGTGTCATTAGTGAGTCCCAAGTGTGTTGTAGGTTTCGAAGAGTCAAAGTTCATGTCTCTAGATGTTTTAATGCATTTTCTGATCTAGTTTCAATGTCACTAATGTTTGGTAGTTTTCCGTGTCTTCAATGTTTAGTCTATTTCCTTAGGTAATTTTCCCTTTATATGATTAGGTGAATTCTCAAATGTAAGATAGTGAATATTGAGTAAATGAATATTTGAAATTTTCTCTATATGAGCAAATATCTTTGGAGAGTGGATTGCTCCTGGTTTCTGTATTCTTGGAAGGTGGATTCTTCCTCGTGGTGAGCCAAAGAAGCACCATAATATTGACTAATATTTTTCCTATAGGCCTTGGTGGTGAGCTTCTTTAATCCCGAAGTCTTGTATCCAAGGCTGGTGATTTCTATAGGTCTTGGTGGTGAGGTTCGTTTATCTCGATCTTGATCTTCAGCTGGTGGCATGTCCTATATGTCTTGGTTCCGATCGTATTCTATACTTCATTTCACAATTACCTATTGACATTCATCCCCCATACACTTACCCATCTTCAATAATCACTCAAAACAACTTTTGCCCATCCTGTGACCACATCAAATCAATATCAGAGCTCAAGGTTGAACTAGTTTTGAGTGATTCCTTGTGTTACCTATCTTGCATCTCTTCTCATATTTCTATTCCTCAAAAAAAAAAAAAAAAAAAAAAAAAAAAAAAAAAAAAAATGGTCGGTCGTCATTGACGTGGGCCAAATGTCAAGTCTCCTATCACACGAGAAAGAAGCCTACGAGACATGGAGTTGGTTGATTTAAGGAGATAAATGCAGCAATTGCAAGAGTGTTTGCTATGCTTTGAACTTCGACAAATGGAGAGAGACCTCGCTCTCCTAGAAAAACAACTAAAAGGGTGTCAAGGGATTTTTTGCTAAGCCTTCAACTAGAGGTGCTTATTTTTTTTGCTAAGCCTTCAACTAGAGGTGCTTATTTCTTCGAAGGAACTTCTTCAAACCAAGTGGAGAATTTTTCAAAACAAGAGAAAGAAATGAAAAATTCCCTCAAGATCATTAAATAGCACCTGAAAGAAACGGATGGTGAAGATAAGACATTCTTCAAGTGTTATGATTATGGGTATCTACAAGTGGATTGTCCTAACCAGAAAGTTACCACCATCAAATAAATTGAGAAGATTGATTTGAGACTTCAAGAGGCTCAACAAGATCCATACTATGAAAAATCTTAATCGGAGGAGCAAGACGAGATCCTACAATAAATTGAAGAAGGAGAAAAGATAGTCATCCAGATGCCATCAACCAACTGTGATATTATGGATGGTGAGTCTCCAAACAAATATGTTTAGACAAATCCAAAGGTTATAGATGAAGAGGGAATGATTTTAATGGCCGGAGACATTGTCGACCAATTTTTATTTCATATGCCCTGAAGCATTCTCTCTTGAAGTGTTTATGAATTGTCAAAATATGATTGACATATTTTCATCTTTTCAGCAAGCCTTGAGGATATTTATTTGTATGAAGTTGATGTATTATCTAGCTCACTAGGAAGACCATCCTGGAAATGAAGCAACGACAAGATTTGAGGACAAATCTTCACAATTTGGGGAGATTGATGCAGGGGCATTGGGCTTCGCCGATTGATTCAAGTGGAAGATATTGATCACGTGGAAAAGTTGTCACTTCAATGGACAAGTTGCCGATTTCATGTTTGCCGATCGGCTGTCGAGATATCAATACTTAAGTTTCTTGTCGATCCGAGACTACTAAAAAACTATCTTACAACTGAAGTTTGTTTTGGACAATTTCCTTTGTTGTTTTGCGATTATCAAAGATGACTATTGGGCTGTCCAAGGAGACGAACGAATTTAGAATCTATTTCAATTACTTTGCGTCTAGTTAAGTGTCATTAGTGAGTTTTAAGTGTGCTGTATGTTTCAAAGGGTCAAAATTCAAGTCTCTAGATATTTTAACGCATTTTCTAGTTCCTACTTCTTTATTGTGTTTTCCAATTTTGATGTCATTAATGTTGGGTAGTTTTCGTGTCTCCAACGTTTAGTCTATTTTCAAGGTAATATTCCCGTTATATAACGAGGCAAATTCTTAAATGTAAGACAATGAATTTTGAATAGATAAATGTTTGACATATTTTTTTTTTTTTATGTTAGCGAATATCTTTGGAAAGTGGATTACTCCTAGTTTCTATATCATTGGAAGGTGGATTTTTCTTTGGTGGTGAGCCAAAGAAGTACTGTATCCTTAGTTGGTGGTTATTCTATAGACCTTGGTGGTAAGCTTTTTCAATCCTAAAGATTTATATCTTAGGCTGGTGATTTCTGTAGGCCTTGGTGGCGAATTTTGTCTATCTCGATCTTAATCTTCGGCTGGTGACATCTCCTATACGCCTTGGTTCCGATCGTATTATATCATTCATTTCGCAATTATCCATCGACATTCCATCCCCATACACTCACCCATCTTCAATAATCACTCAAGACAATTTTCTACCATCCTGCAACCGCATTACTCATGCCCAAGAAGAGAAACTCTTAGCTTATAGCTTTGAGATTCATTCACGGCCCCATCGAAGCCGTACCATGAAAATCAAGTTCGCATCAAGCGATAATGCCATTTCCACCCATTCAAAAGTGAAAGTACATCGAACGAATAGCCAAAGCAGCTAATAATTAAACTCACTTTCAAATAAATGGTTACCTGTCTGAAGAAAAAATCTACTTCAAATTCGGGAAAAGTCAATTTCTTTCTAAACTAAGGATGCATTTATTTTTTTTTAAATTTCATGATAAAAATATTTTTTTTTAAAATTATTTTCAAGAAAAATGGTTAGTTTTCATATACATGATGATTTAGAGAAATTAATTTCTTTTTTACCATAAGGGGAAGTCGTTCTCTTTGAAATTAAGTTTATAGATCGTTTAATTTTTTGCCATCCAAATAATGAAAGATCGGAAAACAACTTTCCAAAAAATGTTTTATTTCAACCAAATGGAACCTAATATCTATTATCAATAAAACATCAATTACTTGGTTTTTTTTTTTGGGTTAATAATACAAATGATTTATGAACTTTGATTCATTGTGTAATATTATCTTTGAACTCTTAATTTTTGCAATGTAATCCCTGAACTTTCACACGATGTGTAATGTCGTCCCTAAACTTCTATCTTATTCAATGTGGTTTCTGAGCTATTTGTAAATGTTCAATGTAGTCCATTCATTTTTTTCAAATAACAAATTGGATGTTATTTGGGTATTATATCCATTATTTAATCCATCTACCTTAGAAAACAAAAGAAACAAACATGGAAATGTTTTTTTTTTCCTGATTTGAGATGAATATCTTACACGTGTAATTTTTTTCGCTCATCGTTCAAACTTAACAAATTGTAAGCCATATAGTAGATTAAGTTAACTCGAGTTAACAAAAGGATGACGACAAATACAGATGAAGTTTGTAGAACGGTGTGATATCACTCTCTTGAACTCGAAACACTTTCCTTCTTTTAGTCAAAGCCTGATATGATTCCCTAGAAAAGAAATGCATTTTCTAGTCGGTCTATACGAAACCCGTGCATTAGAATTATGGTATTTCGAGGCATGTGAATCAAAGTTTGAAGAGAATTCCAGCGGCTCAAAAGTCATCCCCATGAAATAGCATACCCGTCGCGGATTTTGTCCTCGTTTCCCTTGATTCTTACCACAGGCCCTCTTATGGCTTTAAGGGTTAAATCGGATATTTACCAATAGTTATTACCAAAACTAAGGGATCCTCGGTTTCGTTTTTTTTTTTAAATTTTTATTATGACAGGTAGCTTGTCGCCGGATTACCCGAATTTACAACATTCACACGCGGTAACTACTCGCAGCGCGACACCCAAACTGAAAGTTACCCGATGATGATGTCGGGTGCGGACAGGAAAGTGACGAGGAAACGACAGGGAGAAGAGAAAACCCAGGAAAATCGCAGGAAACAAAATCAAATGAGCAAGAAATGAAAAAAAAAAAAAAAAGGAGAGGAAAAAGACGATGATGATGGTAAAAAGCAACAGCGAGAGAGAGAGAGAGAGAGAGAGAGAAGTGATGGGAAAGGCATATAAAAGGGCAGCCCGGGTGCCCCCCTTTTTCCTTTGCCAGAAAACCAAAAACGTTCACTCCCCCTCTCCCTCTCCCTCTTCCTCTCCCTCTCCCTCTCCCTGAGAAAAGCGATTGGACGTCCCCCTCTTTCTCTCTCTTCCACCCCCCACCCGGCTTTTTCTCTCTCTAGGAAATCGGAAGAAAAAAAGCTCCCGTGGATCGACGAGAACGGCGTCCTCCGAGCCGTCCATCACCACCCGCCTGTAGCCGATCAGGAATTCCCCCACCCCCCACGACCGACCCCCGCCGCCCCTCCTTAGCATTCCTCCTGCTGACGTGGCTGCTCCGGACTAGCTCCCTCCCTCCCTCGTCCGCTTCGCCCGCCAATCCGCCGCCGCCGCAGCTCGGTTCCCCCCGTTCGGCCGCCGCGAGCGGATTCCTCGTCGGACTCCGGCGCCGGAGCTGGGAAATTTCGGTTGCTCGAGCTCGGTGGCTACGAACCCGTCTCCTCCATGTCTTCCGACATCAGCTAAACAAAGAAGAGTTCCGCGTCGAGGCTCTGATTCCGGGTTCTGTTTTTGGGGGAAATTCTTGCCCGCCCGCGACTGAGGACATGGCCCGAGCCGCCGCTCCACTCAGCAGGTGCGTCCGATCGGAGCGTTGCCAAGGTCTCGGGATCGGTGTCGCCGGCCTGACTCCGTTCCCGCGGTTGTGAGCTCGTATCCGATAGAGCAGGGGTTTTGGTCGCGCGCGTGCGTTGTGGTTGTGTGAGTGCTTTCTTTTCCCTCGTCTAAGTAGAAAGAGGAATGGGCAGGGATAGTCTTCTGCTTCCGACTGTAGGACCTCCAATAAAGCTAGGAACAGCAGGGTTAAGGAGAAAACAGGCCGGCAGAGGATCGTATCGGGGAAGCTAGGGTTTGGATAAGCTGTGAAAATTGGGGTGTTTTGATTGGGGTTTGCTTAAAAAAGAAATTTTTAAGTGGGAGCCTAGAAAGTTGGGGGCATTAGGTGGAGGTGGTGGTGGCGGTGGCGGTGGCGGTGGCTCTCTCTTGTTGTGCTTGATAGGATTGTTCTTGGAACTGAAATGGGGGCGTACATGCCCCAACTGCTGAAGAGCCTCTGTTCTGGTTCGGAGTGGAAGTACGCCGTCTTCTGGAAACTCAAGCATCGGGCGCGCATGTGAGTCGATAAATTTTCCTCTCGTGCTTTCGTCTGATGATTGCCCAAATTGTTAGAATGGTGGTTTGTGCATGTGCCCGTGATGGCTTCTCTGTTCAGTTGAAAATTTTACTTTTCTTTCTTGGAATAGAAGCTAGATAACAATTAGATAATTAATCTACTAAGAGGATGGTTAGTAGTTAATTTATGTCAGTCATACTCATAATTGATGTATTTGTTGGCTATACTGGGGAAGTATTTGATGTAATGCGATATAGCTTGACATGTTGATGCGATGCTACCGGGTGACTTTTTTATCCGTCTTTTGATGAGGTATTGTCATTTATTAGTATCATGTGCTCAAAATCCTCAGTAAGTGCGGATACTCAAGAAGGAATAGATATGCAATAATGAGTCAGACAAAGTAAACTGCGCTGACATTTTGTTAAAGAGAGGGCAATAATTTGGCAAAGTGATAGGGAGAAACTCTTTGCACCTACTGATAGCTGGAGCTTATGCCAGCAGAGCCTTTCCATGCACCATCTTTCAACTAGAAACAGCACCTTATGAGAAGTCACGTCTTCATAAACTTGGAATTCTTTCGATTGTTAGAACTGAACGGTTGCATGGTAGTGTGCATGGGCATAGATATTCAAATGGTTTCTGTATGTAGATTTAATTGTAGGAATAAACATATCTATATAAAAACAGCTATTTGTTGAAAAAGCTTTAACTCATATCGGCATGTGACTATTTATTGAAAAAGTTTCACAAAGGAAAGTAGGGGCAGATGCATGTCAAGCATTAATAAAAACTCTTCCCTCAATTATGGCATATGCAATTCAATGCATACTTTCATATATTTTTTACCATCTCTAGGTTCTTATGGTCATTGGTTCTTGGAATGTTTCCAGGGTTTTGACTTGGGAGGATGCATACTATAACAGCCATGGACAAACTGGTCTTTCCAAGTTTAAGTGCTCTGAGGAGACAGTGGACCACTCAAACAATCTTGGATACTCACGTGATCCCCTCGAGTTGGCTTTGGCAAAGATGTCCTATTACGTTTATTCTCTTGGGGAAGGGTACTGTTTAACGTTTTAAAAATTCTGCAATAGAGAGACTATGCAAATTGCTTTGTCATTTGTTTTGAATCAGTAATTTCGAGGGTTAAAAACTAAGGCTATTCCATTTTCTCTGAACCAATTGACAACAGGATTGTGGGGCAGGTCGCGGCTAGTGGGAAGCATCAGTGGTTATGTCCCAATCTTTATCTAGCCAATGCCTACTTATCGTCAGAGGTCCACCTTAATCCTCGTGCAATATACTCCTCATATTTCTGTTTTTCGATAAAATTGGGTTAATATTGACGTCGGATTGATATCTTTATCTACACAAATTATAAATCTTCCATTTATCCATTCATTGAATATGTTTTGGGTGATTTCAGGACTGCGATATCTGGCAAACACAATTTTCTGCTGGAATATCGGTATGCTTATTTCTGTTTGTATTTGCCATGTTCTGAGTTGAAGATTGTTTTTGGTTTTTACTTTAATGATGTGGAACATATCTAATTGTAGTGTTGTATTCCTATATTGACTCCTTTATTGGGACAATATTAAAGTTTTCAACTTTTGTTAACTCAACAATCTTTTGAAAGTAACTTATGCCTCTTTTTGCATACTTTATATTAATATTCACTATAAATGTGTAAATTAAATTTGTAATTGTATTTTCGTTTCAAAGTAATGAAAGCAAGTGATGGATTACCTGCTGCGCATAACATTTATAATCAAATGTGGTGATTGATTGTTGAAGCAGCTGTGTAGTGCAGGTGCTTATTTTTCTAATTACATCTATTATATTCGCAAAATCACTATTGATAATTACTCATTGTTTCAAAGATAAGATTGTTTTATTACAGAAGTTCAATGTCTACCCATGCATGCAATTTTGTCTATTTCATGCACATAGGCTCTAATGCATACTCAAATATGGTTTCTACTTTTCAATATTCACTGTTAAAACTCAATAGTTTGTTAAGTTTGTCTGGCAGAGTGATATTATCTGCTGGAATTGGATAAACAAACAATATTGAATGACATTGTAGATTGTTTATCATATGTAGCTATTTCTTTACACCTTATCTGCTAATAAAATTCTAATGTCAGTCTATCTGTTGAACTCTGCAGGCTGTTCTTGTCATGGCTGTTCTTCCACATGGAGTTCTGCAGCTTGGCTCTTTAAATAAAGTAAGATAACTTCCAAAATTTTGGGATCTGCAGATTAATTCGTCAATATCCCTTTTCTTTTCTGGAGTAAGGAGGCACTATATCCAATTAACATGAAGCTCTATATTTTTCTTATGTCCAAGTTGTTTATAATTCTCCTAACACTGCACAGATGTATATGTTTTAACGTTTGTGTCCTGAGAAATGTGTTTCATTGTTCTTTGGTTGCTGATATCCAATCAAATATTTGAATTTTGTCGTGAGGTGGTTGTGTTTGAATTGTATTTTCTTTCTTCTTGCTGCTGAAAAATCAAATGCTTTAACCTTTTTCCCATAAGTCTCAGAATTTCTCTGGCTTCATATGGCTGATCACCTCCACGTTTGTTGTTTTTACCAACCTTTTGTGTCAGGCCATTTTCCCTATTGATGAATCCTTTGTCTTTTCTACAAGTGAATTTCTATTTGACATCAACTTGGATTAATTTTCCTTGGAAGTCAGATATGTGTCAAAATGTTGCACGATTTAGTCCTGATTTTATCTTTCTTGCATTTGGCTTTTATATGAGAGAGCAGGTGAACGAGGATGTGAAGCTGGTGACCAATATCCGAGATGCATTTTTATCTTTCCAAGATTCCTTGTTACAGCTTAAATCTGTTCCCTTGCCATGTTCTGATAACTTACTACAGCAGGTCTCTCTCTCTCTCTCAAGCATGTTCCCCCCCCCCCCCCCCCCATTTTTTTCCCCTGGCGTGCATGTGCACACACACACATGGACACGTGAATGCATGCTTACAAATGCACACGAGTACTCATGCACAGAGCAACACATGGATTCCACTATCATTATCAGCATTTCTGGCTATAGTCTCACATGTTTCTGCATTCTTATTCTCAGGGAAGTTCATTTATGGATGGTTTGGTTTCAGAAGCCACTTCTGATTGCTCTGGCAACTTAAATGAATCTAAAGAAGAAACAAATATATGTTCACCTTCTCCATATAATGAAAAGTACATCGAGAGATCCTGTGTTCTGCCATTGTCTGGAAGTCATCGGAGAACAGAAGTTAAGGTTCTCCACAATCAAGAACAGAGGCCAAATACTTTGGCGAATCATATTCAAGAAAATATATGCAATAAGAAACTTTTCAAAGAAGAACCTAATTTGGATGGTCTAAATGCCATTCTGGCACCCCCTATCAGTCCATTCACGGAAAATATATCATCCAGCTGTTATATATTTGAAAATGCCTTTCCAGCTGAAGAGAAGGGTGTTGATTGCACATATCTGCCTTCAAACCAGTTAGGATCTTCTCGTCATGATACAGTCAGAACTCGTGGTTCAGATGATATTTCAAATGAGCTTCTTCAATTACCAGAAATGGTACAAAAAGATTTGGGGAAACGTTTGGAGATTGATGATAACCTAGAGAAATCCAGAGGATCATTTGGATTCCCAAGTATTTCAGAACTGCATGAAGCACTTGGACCAGCCTTTTCAAGAATGAGTGCTCCCTCAGTTTGGGAACAAGGCAAAATAGAAGCTGAAAGAACAGTGCAAATTTTAGAAGGGATCAGCACTAGCCGTTCAACGAATGAATCAGACTCGGAGCATCTTCTGGAAGCTGTAGTGGCTAAAGTTTGTCAGAGTGGTCATGACAATAAAAATGAAGGATCATTTTCCAGCTCATTAAGGTCTCCAGTGGTTTCAGGAAGAGTGCCGGAAGCTTCCAGCTCTAGCCTTTCTAAGTTCACTGCTCATTCAGTGGGTTATTCAATTGATCAGCCCTATTATTCGGAAGGACACTGCCTACATTCATCAGACAGAAGTCTGGCTATGTCTTCAGCGAGCATTTCTTCTTCTTGTCAAACTTCACATAGCGATCCGTTAGAAAGGTCATTAGAGCTGGCGAAGCACAGCAAAAAGAGGGCCAGACCTGGTGAAAATCGTAGGCCCCGGCCAAGGGACAGACAACTGATCCAAGATCGTCTAAAGGAACTAAGAGAGTTGGTGCCTAGTGGGTCAAAGGTAAGTTCTGGAGATCTTTCTTCTCCGGTCAAGTTGCTGTCTTCTTGCTTTTGATGGTTTTGCTTCCTATCAGGAAATGTGGTTTTTCTGCTCTAAAATTTTTCAAACATTTGCAGTGTAGTATCGATGCACTGTTGGAGCGCACAATCAAGCATATGCTTTTTCTACAAAGCATTACTAAGCATGCTGACAAACTGAACAAGTGCGCTGAATCGAAGGTAAGATTGATCTTCTCCTTAAAACTGTGGATGAAAGAAAAAAGCCTGCAGAATATCAGCATCTTCTTGACGTGCTCCTTTTTGTCAGCTCGTTTTATTTTTCACATATTTATCTCATAGGTATCTGGACTAGGTCTTTCTATCATACTTTACCCTAGTGTAATATTTTTTTTCCAGATCCCTAGAGTTCAAATAGATGTCCTTGGCAAATAGCACGTATACTACCTATGTAAAATGAGATTTTGCCTGAACGATGCTCCATATCCTGAATTTTGCAGCTCCGTCACAATGAACCAGATGTACTGGGATCCTCCAGTAATGAAGAAGGATCAAGCTGGGCAGTGGAGGTGGGCAGCCATCTCAAGGTCTACTCAATCATGGTCAAGAATCTTAATAAGAAGGGCCAGCTGCTTGTGGAGGTAGGGACATATTATCATGCAGAGATCATGTTTAATACCATTGTGTGATTAGGGGAGGAAGGTCAATGATTATTTCCTAAAAAAGGGTTAAAAATAACTGCTTTTCCCATTCATCTCCAAAATGAAGTGGATAATGGTGGGGGGATCTTCAATTTCTAACCTTTATATTTCCTTTTGGTCAGCAAACCTTATTTTTGAATTAACTGATCAGTACGATCCAAATGCGATTGATGTGTGCAGATGATGTGTGAAGATTGCAGTCATTTTCTTGAGATAGCAGAAGCAATTAGAAGCTTGGGTCTGACGATCTTAAAAGGTGTCACAGAAGCACATGGTGACAAGATATGGATATGCTTTGTGGTTGAGGTACGTTGTGGATATCTGAATGATACATTTGCTTGAGAATGACATACATTATCGTTAGAGGTTGCGTTTTGTTCTCTGTGGTTGCCCTAATCAATTATTTGCTTGGATGGCTGCAGGGGCAAAATAACAAAAGCATCCACAGAATGGATGTCTTGTGGTCGCTTGTGCAAATATTGCAACCCAAGACTTCAACATGAAATGCAACATGCTGCCCTTGGCCTCTATCCAGAAACATAACAAATGTTCCAGAAACTCTATAATGTATGCATGTAAGTCATCCATGAAATGGATTGGTCCAATTCTAGTTTGACCTTTGTGTTTTATCCTCCTTGGCTTTGGGGGAGGAAACCTTGTTTCCCTGGTGTGTTCATGCGTGAAGATGAGTGTTGACCCCATTACAACAGCAAGGTATCGTGAATGGGGTTTGAGTTTGCACAAGCCGTGTCCTCCTTAAAACCTTGCAATTAGCTGCTGTGCATTGAATGCCCTACTGTGATGTGAGTGATGCTGTTTCTAATGCTCTTAACTTCCGAGTTTTCTTTCTTCAATATGCCATTGCTTTGAGGGTGGACCAATATATGAGTATTTGGTCCTCGGTTCCTTCTGCTACGTATGCCAAATACTAGGAACTAAAAATACGTTGCATTCTGAATTTTCTTCTTTTTTGGGTTTCAAATGTAAGTTGCATTATGAAGTTATGCCGGAAATAAGTAGTCGACTATCATCTCAGTTCATGGTATATCGGGCATGTGCATGACGTGCATGTAATGGTAAATTGAATGGTGTCCAAGGATGATTTGCGCATGGTTTGTATCCTGAACTTGATAATATATCAACTTTTTGTTCTGTTGTCACCCCTGGAGGAGGATTTTGGGGGTGAAAATAGTTTCTGGTGTTATGAAGGAAAGTGACGAGTTGGCATTTTGTAACAGAACCTCAGATGAACAGATGGTCATTTCTTTAGTCGGAAACTATTTTCCAATGAAAAGTGGTTCTGAAAGTATTCAAGGTAAAAGCACATATTTGGTTCCAGAATCTGCATTCTTTTTCCCATGTCGTTATCCAATTTGTCGTGCAATCAAGTTCCTGAATATGTGGAATTTCTCTGATTGAGTCGATCATTCCAGATTTGTGCTCATCAAGTTGCAGAACAACTAAGCAAATGTCCAGTAGGTACCCATTCATCGAACTTTTGGCTGGAATTTGCTAGTTTCAATTTGCTCGGGTTGGTGACAAAGAAACTTGATGGGTAAAAATTCATAAGGACAATGACTTGATTGTGGAAGTTACAGTTTGAGCATCACTTATGCAAGTTTAGTGACTAAATCTGCACTTTCCTTCTATACTTAGTATTAATAAAAATGGATCTTCCTTTGCATCTACAAGTCGGAGGTGCTTAAAGATGGAAGAATAAGAACAGTCGGGGAAACTCGTAACCGCCGAAACCTAATGCTAATCATCAGAACAGCATTACGCCACCACCGTGTATCGGAAGAATCCACTTCGACGCTGATTTGTTTTATTTGGGTGAAGATTTTATTGCTCAAATCGAAACAGATAATTGCAAAGTCCTACCACACACTAAAATAAATGATACAACGAGTCGGGAGAATTGGTATTTTCCACAACTCTGCTCTATCTGGAGTCGCTTATCCTGCAATGTGGAAGTGCTGAATTTCCCACTCTGGCCATGGGATTTATAATAGGTGAGGTATTCCAAAAGAGAGGTTTCTTTGTAAATAAGTGGATTGTTTTCAGAGAGAAGCTCCTTTATTGCCTAAAGGGTTTGGTCAGTGCAGCTGTATGCATTCTTCATGGTGGAGTTTAGGACTTTGTTCCGGTAACCAATTTGCTGTTTTATCAAATATGTAGATTGATATATATATTGATAATAAGTTAATGTTGCTTTTGTGCATGAGGTTGCATCCTTCGGGAAGGAGGATAGCCCTACCATTCTTCCTTTACTTGTAAAGTTGGGGCATGACAAATATGGAACCGTGTTAGTCATTAAATTTATGGACATTAAAAGGAGAGCTCTCTGGTCAATTGAAACACTCAATTTGGGTTTATTGCAAGGGTTAGTGCTGGGGTATTTTGAGACCAAGCCTCTAAGTTTATGTGATGAGTAGTTTTTTAATATCACAAGTAGACTTGATGCAAGTGGATCATATTCGAGTTAAACTTGATGCTGACTTATCAAGAGGAATTCGAATTTAATTCGACAAACTCAAAATAGACATGACTTGATAAGTTGTGGCCCCCTTCTTTTTGCCAAAAGCAGCATTTCATCATAATGGGTTTGGAAAGAAGCAAGACACATGAGAGCAAAATCGAATACGATGCCATAACACAAGTTAACGGTCCTAAATTTGCCATTATAGAGATCATCATATCGACTTTGACAGCTCTGATGGATGAAATTTAAAGAGATGGTGAAACTCGTTACCCATCAAGCTTAATGGGGCGGCAATCATATTTTGGCTATTTCTTGTTTTGGTCTTACGATCAATGTGTATCTCTGAATGTTTTTTTCACTTGTAGTCCTGTTAATATATCTCATGAAAAGATTGATCCGTCATTATTCATGTGAGCACGAACACCTTCGATGAAGCTTTTACACATTTGTGTACTCTCTACTTGGACTCGCTCACTCTGAAATGAGGAAGCACAGATTCACCATTCAGGCCATTGCCACTGGAGAGGTAAAACCCAAAATACTCTGTGAAAGTGGTCTCTCTGTACATGGGTGGATTGTCCTCATCGAGAAGCTCCTTTATTGGCCCATACGGCTTCGACTTCTGTGTCTCTCCAGGTACGAGGAAGCATGCGACTGACACCCGGGGCCCGGCCTTCCTGGCAACGACCCGGTGCTCCACGCTCTTGAACTTGTCGTTGCTAACAAGCTGCATCAACAAATCAGGCAAAAGGCAAATCATTCTTTGACGCGAAGATAACTCGACCTTATTCGAATCGGAAACATATGTGGTAAACGACAAATGTGAATGATCTTTGTACCTGCATGGAGTCTCCAATGTTGGCTAGGATTGCTCCAGGCACTGGGCACACATCAATCCACTGGTTTTGGTGGCGGATTTGGAGGCCTCCATGGTGGTTTTGGAGGAGAAGAGTGAGAAATGAGGCATCTGAATGATTGATTGTGCCTATAGTCAGCTCTGGCTCCGGGCAAATTGGGTAGTAATGGCTTACGAATCTCTTGGATTCCATGCATCCAATGTCACCAAGATAGTCTGAATCAAGCCCTAATGCCTCTGATAGTAGTTCAGACAGAGATTTCTTCAATTTTTCGATGTGTCTTTCGTACTCGAAAACTGGCTCTCTGCAGAGGAGTGAAAAAGGCATCGTGAGCGTTTTCTTCCTTTTCCTCTCATTTTACCATAATAATGGTTCTGGTTCTGGTTCTGGTTTTGTCAAGACTTTCGCAATGGAAAATGCTTTCTTGACCCTCTGAAGATGTGTTCTAGGATTTAAAAAACCTTATGCTTGTTAAAGTAATAGACTTTTATTTTGTACGTGAAATGAAAGATGAGAGTTAGGTTGGCAAGTAGCCACATGCTAATGACTAAATGAAGTGGGAAGAAATATAATCGAGGGCTGGTAATGTGTTAGAATGCGAATGAACGGTCAAACTTCCTAAAAGTTTACAATGAAAGGGTACGACGTAATTCGCACGTTCTTTTCTGAACAATCCTGCAGTAACACGATGAAAGCCTAACATGTGCGAGTCCAAATACATGTGGAAATAATAATTGAACCCTAGTGTGTAAAGAAGGGAAAATTATAAATAGATGAAAAAAAATGTGAAGTACCGAATTCAAGATATCTCGCCCTGATACTGTGTTGACTTTATAAGGAAAACCGTCCTCTTTCCCTTTCAAAATAACGCAGAAACGCGACATAAATAGGGTATCAATTATGATTCAGACCTGCATATAAGAGGGACCGCCTCTGGGTCTGGCACTCCATGCGAGAAGTCAAAATACACGGTATCCTT
Organism: Eucalyptus cladocalyx; assembly: GCA_017140615.1. Lineage (NCBI taxonomy): Eukaryota > Viridiplantae > Streptophyta > Magnoliopsida > Myrtales > Myrtaceae > Eucalyptus > Eucalyptus cladocalyx. Next base: position 37,145,565 of record CM029526.1, read on the forward strand.
CCAGGTTGCTGCTTTGGACCTAAACAAGTCTCCATTGCTGTAGTACCTAAATTTCTTTGCATTATCTCTTGAGTACCACTCTCTCTTCACGCCCTCAGGCTGCTCGTGGAACTGCTCGACAGCTTCCAACATGCCGTTCATCACATTGACCGGGATGTCATGGTTGATTATCTGGAAGAACCCCCATGTCTCGGACGCTCTACAGAGGTCATTGACCACGTCTCGCCGCCGGGAATCCTGATAGCCCCTCATGTCAATGATCGGGACCTGGAGGCCGGTAGCAGCCCCATCAGTGTCGGGGGATAAGTTGCGTAGGTTCTGGGGTGGGTGTATGAAGAGCCTGGGGACCTTGGTCACGCCCGAGTCTATGAGGCCTTTGACTCCGGCTTTGGTCTCGTCGAATTCCTTTGCTTCTTTCGCTCTGTCGTAGTGTGGTCCGCTACAGGTGATGGGTTCTCCATGACCGGGCAAGGTTTGCATCTTTGTAAATTGGAAACTTTGATGCCTATTAAGGTGATTGAGTTGTGTCCTTTTTGGTGTGGCCACATGACCATATATATTCCGCAGAGAACATAGAGAACCAGTAGGTGCCAATCACGTGGAAATGGAGAGCCGGTAAGTGCCAATCACGTGGAAATGGAGAGCCGGTAAGTGCCAATCGACATGGGGAGCCGGTAGGCGCCTGGACCGGGGTTTCTAGCCAAATGAAATATTTAATGTGGCCATGTGCTGATGAACACGGACAAGAATCTAGATAATAAAAAAAGGGAAAGTGTTGCTTTTCTTTCAAGCAATTGTCGCGTTCATTGTGTAGAGACGTGATCCATTTGTGAAAGAAATGCCTATAAATCAAAATCTAATAGTGGGTAGTTGAATCTATTGATGTTCAAGTCACCTACCAGGTAGCTGGATTTTTGGGGTAATAAAAAAAAGGAGCTCACAAGAGTTTGTGTAGAAGAATCTCAAAATATCAAGATAAGTAAAACGTAACTGTCATAACTTTCACGGGACGCTCAATAATGTATTATAACTTTTTCTGACCACTAGAGTTATATGATCTCTAAAAAAAAAGGTTTACTTGAATATTATAACTTTAAAATTATTGTTTACCCAAGTATCGAAAATTTGACATGGCATTACCAAAATTTCAACACCACCACCACCACCAATCTTGTATGTTCAAGCTCGCACTATTCTTGCAGTTAATTGTGTCGAAGTTGCAGAGTTCACAATATGTTCAGATTAAATCTCATTTTAAAGATCTAGCAGACGTGTAATGTGCCATGGACATCTGATTGAACTTTGTGGATTTGGAAAGAAGTATTATGCTAGGGTAATTTATGATAAAAGGACCTAGTACAGTGTAAATTATGTGATTTTTGAAAAGTCAAAAAGTCAAAGGGATTAAGTAAAAAAAGGAAAAAAATAGAAAAAATAGAGGTTGAAAAATTCAAGAAAGGAAAAGCCAAAGAGAACAGCGGAACCCTTCAGCTCTCTTACGAGGCCAAGAGCACGCACGCACGCATGGAAGAGAGGAAAAGAAAAGAAGGGAGAGAAGAAGGAAAGGAAGAGAGGGAGAAAATAGGAGTTTTTGCACATGCTTGCCTTGGAGGCCTTGCTAAGCCAGCTCAACTGCAACACTCGATAAATGCTCATGCTCCTTGTTTTTTCAATTGGAGTAATTTACTGATTTGGGATTTAAATTCGGAATTTTGGAAATTTTGAGTTTCGAAGTTCGATTCTTGAGTTATTGAGCTTCAGAATTTCATGGAAATGATGGTTCATGGTATTGCGGAGCCGTAAGGTTTGCTGAGAATTGTTTTGGAGCAATGGTTTCATTAGAACGAAATTTTAGAATTTTATGTGCGAGTTCCATGTTGTGTTTAAATTTAAATAATCGTTTCGAGTAAGTGATTTGTTAGTGTATAGAAGTCATTTTGTTAGTGTCTAGGCGTAATTTAGTCATTTCATAGTTAAGGTAGAGTTTCACTTAATTTTAACCTTGTTTCTCGCTTATTTAATAGGACCGTGAGTTTAATAATTCAAGTAACATTTGTTGTTTGGTCATAAGCATTTCAAGATGAGTGGTGTCATCTGCTCTTTGAGTTTGTAAACTCATGTTTCGAAAAGGAAATGGATTAGTTATGTTATGAGTTAAGAATAGACATATTTCTTGTATAATTTGGATTGAGCATGTACTATAATTTGTTTCTTAGATATAGAAATGTTATCTTTGGATTACAGTCTAAAGTGATTGCTTGCAAATGGATTTGCGAAACATTTTGGAAAAAACTCACGAGAAGTCCTCAACTTTAAATGTGGTTTATAAAAGATTATATATTGATTTGTGAGCTAGTTTACGAAATGGAATCTGAAATATTTTGTGAAACATATTGTGATATATGAATTTCTGGATTTGAGTTTGTGGGTTGTGAAGAATGTTGTTGTGGATTGGTGTTGATGTTCAGTATTATTGTGAGCTCAATGAAGAGCTTGTGGGTAAGAATACGAGTTTGGGATCTCCTTGTGGCCTAGCCACTTACAATATCGGTTGAGACCTTGTTAACGGGGAAAGGGGGAGGGGTGGGGGGGAGCTTGGTCGCTTTGCCACGGAGCGTTATGCATAATCATGGTTGATATTTGAACTTGAGATTAGTTATTAGAATAGACTAATGATGTGTGTGTGTGTTGAGATTGATCAATAAACTTGACCACCGTTATTTTGTATTGTGATGGTAGATTTATTATGAAAATGTTATGTTGAAGTAGTACATGTGACTCAAATTTAATCTTAGAATTTATTGTATTCCAGATATAGTGTAAACAAGTTATGTGCATTTTTAAATGTGTATAATGATTGCTTGATTTGCTTAGAAAAATGTCTTACTCACTAGGCTGTAGTTATTCATTCCACTTGTCTTTCATGTTTTTAGTTTCTTGAGTTAGTGGCAAGTAGGACGAGACTGCTATTAGTGCAGAATTTTTGTGAGTTGTATTTTTGGGTATGGCTTAAAGAAATTATCTAGATAGTTGTTGCTAATTGTTTTTTTTTGGTAACGCAGGGAACCTCCGTAAGCCGGCAGCCTAGCGAGATAAACCCTGGAGCAAGTAGAGTCACCACCACCCTTGCCTGCCGGGTAAGTCGTGGGTTCCTTTCCAACAAGGCAAACGACGTAGGGAGTCAAACACTGGACCTCTTGCGAAAGAAACAAGTGCTCAACCAACTACGCCGCCACCACGGGTGGTGTTTTTTTTTTTTTTTGGTAAGATAATATAAATTTTTTTTTTTTTTTTTTTTGGTAAGATAGTTGTTGCTAATTGTTGGGTTGGCTAAGTTCCAAGACATGCATGTTCTTTTTGGTGGATTATTGAATCTTCGATGTTGTAACCATATATATTGATATTAGTCTGTTGGTTGTGTTTGAAGCAGTGTCCTTTGTGTTCCTAGGAAGATGAATATGTGAAAAGTAAAATGAGCTGACGGAAAAAGCAGGGTAAGAATGATATTTTTATGAACAAGACTATGAAATAGTTCTTGACGGTGACATGGACAATATGAAGAGCATCTCAATTATGTTTTAACTAGGTGGCATTGGAGTCAGTTGGAAGTCTAGATTTCAAAAATGTTTCATGAATTAGTTCTTTGCCATTAAATGCATCCATAAAGCTAGCTGCAAGGCTGAAGAATCTAAGTTTCATGGAGTGCTTGCGTCTGTTGACCTCGCTGAGGCATGAAAATCTGATGAGGCTGAAAGGAATTTTGCTGCTCAAGGGACTGGCCAGGTGCTTCTGATATATGATTATGGTCCAAAAAGGGCTCTGCTAAGCTTTTGGCATTTGATACGTGTTCCAAGAGCTGTTTCGACGGTTGATGGTGAAAGCTGGACTGAAGAAGCCTACCGTGGCCGACGTAGTGACCTACCGGCTTCGACATTTTTTCGTTTTGGTCCTTTGCCATAGGGCTGTGCTTTCTTGCGTATGTTCAACCCTGTTACGGACGTATTGCTTTAATTTGCGCTTTACAAGTGCTTTGCGAAAAATTCTTTTCGGGAGTAGGTACATTTCAATTTTAGATGTTCGATGTTTCTCGCGACGCTCCGCAATTGTGTCGGTGAAAATCGTTGTCTGAGTTTCAACGCCTGACACTAGCCTTGTTGCCCTGGTATTTTAAATGTGAAAGATCAAACGATAATAGCTAGTTAATAAAAGCAATTTGTTTTTCATTGCTGATATATAGTCAATCCTCGGAAACAGCATTGCCCTTAGTTGAGGGGCTGTTTGTTAACCATCCAAATAGTAACCGATTCTGATTTTTTGTTCCCGGAAGCAGTTTGGGAATAGAATCACGTTTAATAAAATTTTTGTTCCCAAGAATAAATTTCTGTTATTTTTTTTTGTCTCGAAGTAGATTTGGAACAGAATCAACAATAAATAAATAAAAAAGTTGATTCTTGTTCCCGGAAATAAATCTAAAAATCAAGCCATTTTCTTCTTCTTCTTCTTCCTTTTTCTTCTTCTTCATCTACCGCCACCGCCACGGTTGTTGTTTGCCACCGTTTGTCGTCCGTTGGTCACCGGCAATCGATCTGGCGAGCTCGCTGGAGGCAAGCCCAGCCACCAGCAAGGCGAGCCTCGCCTAGCCACTAGTGAGGCGGGCCTTGCCGGGGCAAGGCCTGCCTGGCCATCGGCAAGGCTGAGCCTCGCCGGTGGCCAGGCGGGCCTCGCCTAGCTCCGGCGAGGCCTGTCCGGCCATCGGCAAGGCTCGGCCGACGAGGGCTGGCCTCGCCGAGGACCAGAGACACTCCGATGAGGTCGCCGGCCACTTGAAGAAAAAGAATAGGAAAGAGAAAGGAAAAAAAGAAAAGAAAAAAATGGAAAAAAGAAAAGAAAAAACTATTCAAAAATTAAAAAAAAATTGATTCGGAATAGAATCAATAAGACGGTACCAAACGCAATTTTATTCCAAAATCATAAATTTTAGACAGTTATCAAACAATTTAAAATACTTAGAAATTGTTCTTAAATAGAATAAAAAAGAATCGTTTATGATCAGAATATGTTCCCAGAAACATAATCGTTAACAAACGCGCCCTTATTATCTGGGCCGGAGCCATGTTCTTCAGTATTGGATGTTTCATTAAACTTGAAACTCTAATCCAGCCACTTGATCACTATGAGACGTTGCGAGTCCCTTTTGATCTGACCATATACAGGATGGCGACTCGGCACCTACTAGCTCTTCTCGTTTTTGCAAAAAATGAGGCCCTTATTAATGTTTCTATTCCTCCATTTTTCTATTCTTTTGTTTCTCGCAAGAGAAAAAGAAAAAGAAAATCATTTGGTGATATAAGCTAAGTTTTCTATTTCCCGGACAGATAAGTAGTTAGGGAATAATTTTGGAACAAATATAAAAAGTAGAAAAAGCTTATTCTTTTTTTTTTCTCGTTCTTGGAGCAAAAAGAGAAGGTCATTTTAAAATACAAAGCCAATATAACCTAATGCTCGTCTTCACACAATTAACATAAAGTCCAACCTCCAGACTTGATACGAGTCCCCATTATTTGCAATAAAAAATAAAAAAATAAAAAAATAAAAAAATATAGGAAAAAATTTAAAAATTAGATTTTGAGTAGTTTTAGCAAACTTTAGTGTTAGTTCTAGTTTATAATTCGTTTAGTATATAAAAATGTGAAAATATCTAGAAGAAAATTGGAATCAAAATTGAATAAGCTTTTAGGGATTTACTATATTGATTTTTGAATGCCATTTTCTTTTAGAGACACCCCAAGCAACGTTTGTTCTTCTGCTTGTAGTTAAAAAAACTCAAAAAGCCTATGCACATTTTTATTATAATGCCAAAATATTTACTATCAACCTCCTCATATTGTAAGTTATAAATTAGTAAACTCTTTAGTGCAATTTCTAGCCAACCATCAATCTTTGACTTATTATTACGATGGATTTTCTTAGGCAATCTTAGAATATCTTAATTAATCAAATCATTAAAAAAGTTGAGTTTTATCTAAACATGAAATGCTATGTCTCCACTAACTTTTTTATAATTAAATAAAAAATTTGTGAATATAAATTTTTAATGTCGTACCTAGCGTTTTTATTTTTTTCTATTTCAAGAAAAGAAATGGTCGTATAGCCTCATGAAAAGGGGCACGATTCAATCACCTTAATAGGTATAAAATCAATACTAGATTGCAATATCCCTAATCCAGTATATTATAAACCCATAGCATAAAAAACAAGTCAATCTCATCTCAATAAAGGTTGGATAAGATCAATCAACAATATCAAAACAACATCAATGGTCAATTCTATTCACATATAAATAGTCCATTCTATTAATTAATCTAGTATTCAGTATATAACTATGTTAAGCCCCCGTGACAAAGACGATTGAAATTCTTCTCTTGGTTAGGTCTTCACCTATATAGTTGGTGGCTCAAACCACAAGGACATGATGAGAATAATATGCATACCCTCAAGCCCCTTAGGTTCAGAACACAACATCTATGAGCATCAAACACATACTCATCTTCCAATAACTCACAAATCAAATCCAAAATCCATCACATAAACCAAATTACACTTCACAAATGATGCTCATAAATTAGTTTGTAAAAATTCTCGCAATTCATTTCAAAAACCATTTTTCAAACCATTCATAAGTATTCAAATCAAACCATTTCAAATGATTAATGTTGGAAGATCTTAGTGTAGATGCTGATTATAATTGATTCTAGTATATCTTTGATTAATTCAGTAAATAGGAAATTCTGATTATTGTATATTGTCTTTCCTAGTCTATTTTTCCTCCTTACATTATAAGTGTACATTGTACTGACATACATAAATTAATACAGAGAAAACACTTTTCCATATTTCCTTCTCTCTTCCTCTTTTCTGTCATGGTATCAGAGCAGCTCGTTTCTTGACCTAGCTTCCGCAATTTCCCAAATTGCCTTCGTCTTCTTTTCTGATCTCGTTTACTGCACTTCCTCTGCAAAGCAAATTAGCAAGACGATTAGGAATTCAATCTTGATATCATGGCAAAGGATAAGGATGTTATGAATCCTGCAGTAGAGGATTTATCCTCCCAAGATCGGACGACTTCACCCTCTGATCACACTGGATCGACTAAAGAAGGGCAGGTGACCAACAATGTTTCCGCTCTTGCTCCTGCTTTAGTGCAGATGCCTGGTCCGATCTACTAGCCCTTAGTCTAGTGGTACCCTGCACATTGGACTGCTGGACCTGGACAGACCTCGGTCCCATACCCATATGGGATCGACCCGACTGGTGAGTTGGGTCCGATGGCTACGGGTCATAGACCCGGACTCATGCCAGGGCAGGGAATGGAGCCCTACATGTCTCCACACGAGTCGCACCAATCGGGTCCGACAGAGTCGGGTTACAGACCCGGTTTCACGCCTGGATTCATGGCGGAACCCTACCCGTTTCCACACGGCTCGCACGGACCACCCTACCTGTTTCCATTCAACGACGGACGGCCGGAGCTTGGAGACCCGCTTTATACGTCGATGGCGGACGAGCCGGAGCTGCGGCTGATCAGTCAACAGCTCACCGGATCGGCGAATTATCACTCTTGGGCTCGCGATCTCCGGTGAGCACTTGTCACCAAGGCCAAAGAAGGCTTCGTCGACAGCATGGTCTCTTACCTGACGAATGAAAGATTACAGAGACATTGGCAGCGGTGCAATCAACTGGTGCGCACTTGGATCGGGAACTACTTGGCATCTAATGTTGTCGCCGGCCTCCCTCCGACAGAAGATTCGAAGCAATTCTAGGATAATATACAAGAGATGTATGGCAAATTAGACAGAGCGAGGCTTTTCTCATTAACACAAGCCTTGACCGAGCTGAAACAAGGCACTCTCTCGGTCACAGCCCGTTTCAACCGGCTGTCGGCTTTGTGGAACGAGATCGAAGCGGTGAAAGACAAATTGGAGGGGTCGGAGGCCACTCTCTGGCAGTATTACACAATCAAAGAGAAGGAAAATGCGACAATATTCCTCCTTAGCTTGAACGAGTCGTACTCGGCTTTTCGGTTGCAAATACTTGCGATGGATCCTCAACCATCGCTCGGACGAATCTTCCAATTGGCTGTTCAGGAAGAAAATCAGCGGGTAGCCGCGGCTGAGCAAAACTGGGTTGGTGAAGGAACGGGCTTCGCGGCGTTTCCATCTGGTGTTCTGTCGACAGAGACAACCGCTAGAGCTAAGGGAGTCTCGGAGCTATGAAAGGGAAAGGAGTGCTTGCGGCGCTGGCAACCAAACGAGAGGAAAACCCTAGTCTCTCACGATCGGATGACTGGGATCGCGTTTTTAGATAAGACGGCCTGGGTAAAGGCGCTGGATCTGACGGTCGAGGGAGGCGCGCTGGATTCGACGGACTGGATCAGATCTCTGGGATGAATGGCTGGGATCGACGAGCACAATCGGACGGCTTCGGTTTGATGAACTATTCAAGCGGATCAGATGGTCCATATTTTGCCACATCAGCACTAGTTTATAATGGATCGTATGGCACACGAAATGCCATATCAGCAGGGAAGGTCAGTGGGAAAAATTCAAAAATTAAAAATAAATATTGTGAATATTGCAAACGTCCACACCATACTATTGATACATGTTGGAAGTTACATCGGAGACCTAACAACAAAAAGGAGAGGGAGTCTTCAGTCTATCAGGTCTCTACACAAAAAGGTGGTGGAACATCTCAGCAGACCATAACCTAGGAACAATATGAACATATCGTGCAAGCTTTGAGCCAACTCAAGACTGGTGACACTGGTGAGGGATTCTCAAGTACTTTTCTCCATGAAAAGAATTCATTATCTATTGGTGCATGGATTATCGATTCAGGTGCTAATGACCACATAGTTTGCAATGAGTCTTTATTTTCTCATGTCCATCAAAACCCACAATCTCTTGTTATGGTACGTCTTCCAAATGGGAACATTACACATGTTACTAAAATCAGTACCGTACATCTTAGTCAAAATTTTGTTCTTAAAAATGTCCTATACATTCCAGCCTTTGAGTTTAATCTCCTCTCTGTTGCAAAAGTATGTATGGACAATTCTTGTAGAGCCATATTCAATTCCAGAAATTGTGTCTTTCAAGACCTTTCGATTGGCAAAGTGATGGGCTTGGGTAATGAGGCACAAGGACTTTATTTTTGGGTCAATTCTCCAGGAGATTTAGAATTATTGAATAAAGGCATTTATTGTAATGTAATCAGTTATAATAAAAATCTCCTTTTGCATCAACGATTGGGTCATAGCACTATATTCCTTCACCCAAAATGTTCCATTTGTCCTCTCGCTAAACAAACTCGAGCATCTTTTCCAGTTAGTACATCTTGAGCCAAAGATTCTTTTTCATTACTTCATATGGACATTTGGGGTCTTTATCATACTTCCCATTGTGATGGATCCCGCTACTTCCTCACGATTGTTGATGATTACAGTCGTGCCACTTGGCTATATCTTATGCAATCAAAGAGTCAAACCTTTACTCATTTATCAAAATTCATTTCCTTAATTAGGAATCAATTCGATAAATCTGTACATCGAATTCGTACAGATAATGGGCGAGAATTTTTTACTTCTGATTGCATAAAATTGTTGTCTACTCACGGGATATTCCATGAAAGTTCATGTACTTATACTCTACAGCAAAATGGAGTTGTTGAGAGAAAACACAGGCATCTTTTAGAGGTAGCCCGTGCACTCAAATACCAAGCCTCAATCTCTGAAAATTTTTGGAGAGATTGTGTGGTCACAGCTGCCTATCTGATTAATCGCATGCCAAGTCGGATTCTTCATGGTAAAACTCCATTTGAGATGCTTTACAAGAAACAACCAAATAATAGCCATCTTAGAGTCTTTGGTTGTTTATGTTATGCAACAAATGTGAGTCATCGAGATAAAATGAGCCCCCGCGCAACACAATGTGTCTTTATGGGATACCCTTCTCTTCAAAAGGGATATCGTGTCATGGAGTTTTCTACAGGACATTTCTTTACCAGTAGAGATGTTGTTTTCCATGAAGAAACATTTCCCTTCCAAGAAAAGCTGTCTTCATCCAAAGATATTTTGCTAGAAAACAATCGTTTTTTTCTGTTTGATGAAGAATTATCATCAGCACCTGATTTTCTTATGGCACATCCACCCTCTATGATACCTAGCTACACACCAGCACCAGTGGAGTTCTCACACCCAGAAACGGAATTACTAGCTTCATTTGAGGAAGTTCCTTCATCTGTGGACACTACAGAAATGGCTGTTGACTTATCCGTGGCTCCTATAGCTGAGCCACCTCGTCGTTCTGGAAGACAGAGTCGTCCACCTACGTGGACAAAGGACTATATATGTTCTGCTGCAAACTCTTCAAGTACACAATATCCTGTTTCATCCTATGTTTCCTTCAATTGGTTATCAGCAGAGCATATGTGTTGTATTAGTCGTATTTCAGAAGAGCATGAGCCATTTTCATTCATTGAGGCATCCAAAGATCCCAAGTGGCGGCATGCAATGGAGTCCGAGCTTGCTGCACTCATGGAGAATCATACTTGGGATGTAGTTCCCTTACCACTGCATCGAAAACCGATCGGCTGTAAATGGGTTTACAAAATCAAATTCAAATCAGACAGTTCCGTAGAACGATACAAGGCTCGGTTGGTAGCCAAAAGTTTTACTCAGAGAGAAGGTTTTGATTATCACGAGACATTCTCCCCAGTCGCCAAGGAAGTTACCGTCCGGTCTTTCTTATCTGTTACAGCAATACGCAATTGGTCCCTACATCAGATGGACGTCAACAATGCTTTTTATCCATGGTGATTTAGATGAAGAAATCTACATGGATCTTCCTCAAGGATTACGTAGACATGGGGAGAATCGGGTATGTCGTCTTCGCAAATCCTTGTATGGATTAAAACAGGCATCTAGGCAATGGTATGCCAAGTTTACTGCTGCACTAACCAAATCAGGTTTTCAGCATTCCAAACATGATTATGCTTTATTTACGCGAAAGGTGGGAAAATCATCGATCTATTTGTTGATATATGTGGATGACATATTGGTTATGGGAAACAATGATTCTCATGTTGCAAAATTCAAGGAATATTTACACTCCACTTTTCACATCAAATATTTGGGACCTCCCAAATACTTTCTTGGCATTGAAATTGCCAGATCTGACAAAGGAATTTCTCTCAGTCAAAGGATATTTGTCTTGGAAATTGTTTTTGAAGCAGGGTTATCAGGCTGCAAGCCAGCAGTAATACCCATTGAACAGAATGTCAAATTGACGACACATGAGTATGATCTTGATTCTCCTTCATCAAACAAGGACCCATTGCTTAAGGATCCGTCAGGGTATTAGCGACTTGTTGGAAAGTTGATATATCTTACCATAACAAGACCTGATATATGTTATGCAGTACAGATACTTAGTCAATTCATGCATATGCCAAAAGAATCACACATGAATGCAGCTTTGAAAGTTGTAAGATATTTGAAGGGATGCCCGGGACTCAGTATATTTCTATTTTGTGAATGTGATATGGGGATGACAGCATTTTGCGACACCGATTATGCCACTTGTCCGATGACTAGGCGATCTATCACCGGATTTTGTATCAAATTGGGAAAGTTGCTAATTTCGTGGAAGACCAAGAAGCAGTCTACCGTATCATTGTCATCTGCTAAGTCTGAATATCGAGCCATGGCAAAAACTACCTGTGAGATAATCTGGATACGAGGACTTCTTTCAGATTTGGGAGTACAAGTCAGTGGACCAAGCAAATTGTTCTGTGATAATGATGCTGCACTTAAGTTAGCAGCGAATCCAGTTTTTCATGAGAGAACAAAGCACATAGAAGTTGACTGTCATTTCACTCACGACAAAATCAAAGAAGGAGTTCTCATGACAAAAGGCATCGGAACAGTGGATCAACCTGTAGACATTTTCACTAAGCCGCTATGCCAAAGACAACACAAATTTCTATTGAGCAAGCTAGGTGTCCTCGACATATATAGGCCACTAGCTTGAGGGGGAGTGTTGGAAGATCTTAGTGTAGATGCTGATTATAATTGATTCTAGTATATCTTTGATTAATTTAGTAAATAGGAAATTATGATTATTGTATATTGTCTTTCCTAGTTTATTTTTCCTCCTTACATTATAAGTGTACATTGTACTGACATACATAAATGAATACAGAGAAAACACTTTTCCATATTTCCTTATCTCTTCCTCTTTTATGTCAATTAAGATCAGCTTAAATTATTTCAAATACAATAAAGGTTAGCAAACCCCAATCCAGTTTTATACGACAAATATGCTCATTAATTCTTACCACATCCGAAATATGAGCTTATAAATTCCAAAAAGAGATAAGCGCCATTCAACTAAGAAAACATAAACCAAACTAGGAAAATTATCTCAAGCGGACCAACTGGAAATCCTATCTATTAAACAAAAAGTGATGTCAAAACTCAATAAATAATGACCTCAACTAAGAGTCAATTACACAATGCTATTTCTAAGTCAAAACACTAGTTGACAAAAGACTTCAAGAGCGGCCAATAACTACTAGTGCTACAACAACCTGAAAAAATTTCTCATGCCATATGTCTCTATCGAACTCTTACCACATCCGAAATATGAGCTTATAAATTCTGAATAGAGATAAGCGCCATTCACTTGGGAAAATATAAATCAAACCAGGAAAATTATCTCAAGTCGATCAACTTGAAATCCTATCAATTAAATAAGAAGTGATGTCAAAACTCAATAAATAATGACCTAACTAAGAGTTGATTACAAAACGCTATTTCTAAGTCAAAACGTGAGTTGACAAAAGACTTCAAGAACGGCCAATAACTACTAATGGTACAAGATGCCCTAACAAACTTTCTCATGCCATATGTCTTTATCGAACTCTTACCACATTCAAAATATGAGCTTATAAATTCCAAAAAGAGATAAGCGCCATTCATCGGGGAAAGCATAAGCCAAACCAAGGAAGTTACCTCAAGCCGACCAACTTGAAATCTTATTAATTGAACAAGAAACGATGTCAAAACTCAATAAATAATGACCTTAACTAAGAGTTGATTACACAATGCTATTTCTGAGTCAAAATATAAGTTGAGAAAAGATTTCGGGAATGGCCAATAACTACTAATGCTACAAACGGCCTTGACAAACTTTCTCATACCATATGTCTCTGTTGAACTCCAATTCAAGTGAGCAGGGGACTAGTAAAATTTGAACTCAAGAAGTCTTGATCTAATACAATGAATATTTTACAGAACTCCTTCCACCAACTGTTCTAAAATTTAAGCCGTTAAATAAATGCATTATTTGGCACTTAAATCTTATAACATTTAGCGAGCACCATGAATCGCGTTGATGTGACTTGCCGAGATCTCCTAAGCATGCATGCGCGAAATCCCCTATTTCTATTTTCTTTCTCCCTCTTTTTTATTCTTTCTTCCCTTCTTTCTATGCATTCCCTCTTTTATATTCCAACGACTGGGGCTCCACAGCGACCGCCAGCTTCTTGTCTACGGGGAATCTTATGCCCTCTCTAGCTAATTGTCTTCATACCATTCACATGGTCACGGCCTCACACTGAGCAGGGCACAAATTCATTCAATCATAATTAAGACGTCAAACTTTGTTTCCGCAAGATGAAGCAGACCTTGCCCAGTCATGGACAACTCATCACTCCTTGCGACCTGGATTTCGACAGGGTGAAAGAATTGCAGGAATTCGACGAGACCAAGGCTGGTGTCAAAGGCCTCCTGGACTCTGGCGCGACCAAGGTCCCCAGGATCTTCATCCACCCCCACGAGAATTTGCAGAGTCTGCCATCTGATGCGAACGGGACCAGCCTCCAGATCCCGATCGTCGATCTAAGAGGCTACCGGGATTCCCGGCGAAAAGATGTCATCAATGGAATCCGCGAAGCATCGGAAGCGTGGGGTTTCTTTCAGATTATCAATCATGGGATTCCGCTCGATGTGATGGACAACACGTTGGAGGGCGTTAAGAAGTTCCACGAGCAACGAGTGGAAGTGAAGAAAGAGGTGTACTCTAGAGACGGTGCGAAGAGAGTGAGATACTTTTGCAGTGGAGACTTGTTCGCGTTAAAAGCAGCGACTTGGAAGGACACCGTCGTGTTTGAATTCCAAGATGGCGACCTAGAACCAGAGGCTGTTCCGCCTATTTGCAGGTATACGGATCACTTTTTAAAGCTAAAATTGGAAGTGCTACGAGCGATGTGAACAGTTTTGGCCATTTCTCTTACTAAGGACAGGTCGAGGTTTAATTTCACATACTGTGTATTTTCAAAAACCCAAAACCGTGTAAAGCGGATCATTCAGTGTGATGCTTTTCTATACGGTTCAAAGCTTGGTTTTTGAGTACCCTATACCAACCTTAGCGATAGTTGTGGAAGAGGAAAGGTGTTTCGAAACTCGAATATGCATTTCTTTCTATAAGAAAGAACGAATTCTTTGCTACAAACCTGGATACTGGAGACTCACACACAGTGCTTTCACGTACTCGTTTACAGAGATGCAGTTTTCGAGTACGAGAAACATATTGCAGAGCTGAAGACATCTTTAGCCGAACTATTATCGGAGGCATTGGGCCTCAGTTCTGATTATCTCAGCGGCGCTGAGTGTATGAAATCGGAGACAGTGATAGGCCATTACTACCCAGCTTGTCCCGAACCAGAATTGACTCTCGGCACAGTTCATCACTCGGACTTATCGTTTCTGACTCTTCTCCTTCAAGACCACCACGGTGGCCTGCAAGTCCTCCACGAAAGCCACTGGCTTGATGTGGTTCCTCTGAAGGGAGCACTTCTAGCCAACATTGGAGACTTCATGCAGGTAAAGAATGTTCCAACTTTTTTCTGTACCATTTGTTTTCTGGCCTACATGACAAATATGAAATTGTCCTCTAGATATGTCTATCTGGAGTCACTTTCGATCGCCCTTCATTATATCAACTGCATAATGAGTTGAGACAGTATTTTCTGAGTTACCAATGGTAGTACAAAACTCCGCCGATACCTCAAACATTTGAGAAGAATCATAAGTGAAATAACAGAGCATCCATCTTTACCACAATCTTTTGAAGTCATAACTCCTTTTCTGGCCTAACACAATGGTTGCAGCTTGTTACCAACGGCAAGTTCAAAAGCGTGGAGCACCGAGTGCTTTCAGGGCAGGTCGGACCGAGGATTTCGGTCGCGTGCTTTCTCGCCCCAAGCAAGACGGGAAAAAACAGACCTCTCGGGCCAATAAAGGAGCTTCTCTCTGAAAACAATCCGCCTATATACAAAGAGACCTCTCTCTCGGAATACGTCGCATGCTTCAGATCCCATGGCCTAAGGGCCACTTCGACACTTCCTCATTTCAGGATAAGCGACTCCAAATAGAGCAGAGCTGTGGAAAATTCCTGAACGAGAGTGTCATGACTGGTTCTATCGTGTATCTGAGTTTGTGGAAGGACTTCGTAACTACCGGTTTCGGTTTGTGCAATAAAATCGCACTCGTCCAAAACAGGTCAGGGTCAAAGTTAATTCTTCTAATGCAAAGTGGAGTATCACAGTCACTATATATTCTTCAATCGATTGACATTACGTTTTGGCGCTTATCATCATCTCTCAAACTGTAGTTATATCTTCAAGCACCTCCGATTTTAGATGTGACGCAAGATTCGTCATAATTAATATCGAATATTGAAAAAAAAAAGTGCACATCTTGCAATTAAAATTGCATAAGTGAATCTTCAACCTCTATTATTTTTTTTCTCTTTTTTCTTATTTTCCTTTTTTTACTTAATCTCTTTGACTTTTTGACTTTTCAAAAATTCCATATTTAACACTATACTAGGTCATCTTATCATAATTACCCTAGCATAATACTTCTTTCCAGATCCTCAGAGTTCAATTAGATGCCCATGGCACATTGCCCGTCTGCTTGATCTAAAATGAGATTTAATCTGAACATATTGTGAATTTTGCAGCTTCGACACAATTAACCGGATGTGCTGGGATCCTCCAGTAATGGACAAGGATCAAGCATAGCAGCGGAGGTGGGCAGCCATCTCAAGGTCTCGCCAGTCATGGTCAACAATCCTAGGAGGAAGGGCCAGCTGCTTGTGGAAGTATGGACATGTTATCATGTCGAGATCCTGTTTAATACCATTTTGTGATTAGGGGAGGAAAGTCAACAATTATTTCCAGAATAAAATTGCGGTTAGATAATAACTGATTTTGCCATGTGTTTCCAAAAGGAAGTGGGTAGTGGCGGGAGGGAGCTTCAATTCCTAGTATAATCCTATGTATTTCCTTGTGGTCCGCAAAAATAATTTTTAATAGCTGATCAGTACCATCTGAATGCGGTTGATTTGTGCCGATGTTGTGTGAAGAGTGCAGTCATTTTGTTGAGATAGCAGAAGCAATTAGAAGCTTGGGTCGGACGATCTTAACAGATGTCACTGAAGCACATGTTATCCCGCAACGAGGAAGTGCTGAATTGCCATTCAGGCCATGCGATTTATAATAGGCGAGGTATTCCAAAAGGGAGGTTTCTTTTTATATGAGAGGATTGTTTTCGGAGAGAAGCTCCTTTATTGCCCAAAGGGTTTTTTTCTTTTGCCTCCTGCTCGGGGAGAGAAAGCACGCGACCGAAACCCGGGGTCCGACCTTGCCCGGCTGAGTACTGGCGCTCCGCGCTTTTGAACTCGTCGTTGGTAACAATCTGCGTCCATCATATCGGGCCAGAAAATGAGTCACGACTTCAGAAGATGTGGTGAAAGATGAATGCCAAGAGCCCGGCATAGAATGCGGTGTGCTTTCATTCTCGAGATCAAGATTTGAAATGAAGTTGTTCCTTGCAACATTGCTCTGTTGTTTCACTTACGATTCTTCTTAAGCGTTCACGCTCTTGGGGGGAGTTCGTACTGCATTTCATTGGTCGCTCAGTAAATAGTATCTAGATTCGTTAAATAGTTGAAGTGATGAAGGCAGTTAGACTTCAGTATCAGTTGAGACAATTGTACTTACATTGAAGTAGTATTTGTTGGAATTAGTTTGTTGGTCGGTGGAGCAGCATGAGTTCTTTATGGTGGACTTTAGAACTTTGTTTTTGTAACCAATTTGCTATTTTATCAGATATGCAGATGAATATAAATTTTGATAACAAGTTAATATTGCTTTGTGTATGAGGCTGCATCCTTCAGGAATAAGGATATCCGTGCCATTTTTCCTTATACTTGTAAAGTTGGGGCAAGACAAATAACGGACAGAGTTTAGTCATCAAATTTCTAGACACTAAAAGGAGAGCTCTCGGGTCAATTGAAACACTGAATTTGGGTATTTTATCGCAAGGTTTAGTGCTGGGGTATATTGTGACTGATCCTCAAAGTTTGTACAATAAGTAGCGTGTCGTATCACAAGTGGACTTCATGCAAGTGGATCATAATCGAATTGAACCTGATATGGATTTATCGAGAGAAATTGAATTTAATTCGACTAACTGAACATAGACACAACTTGATAAGTTGTGGCCCCTTCTTTTTTTACCAAAAGCAACGCCATCATAATGAGTTTGGAAAGAAGCAAGACACGTGAGAGGAAAATCGAATACGATGCCATGACACAAGCTAACGGTCCTAAATTTGTCATTATAGAGATCGCGACATCAACTTTGAGAGCTCTAATGGATGAAATCTAAAGAGATGGTGAAACTCGTTACCCATTTAGAACTTAGAGTAGTAGTTACCATCACTGGAGAAGTAATACTTAAGATAGTCTGTGAAAGTGGTCTCTCTGTACATGGGTGGATTGTTCTCATCGAGAAGCTCCTTTATTGGCCCATCCGGCTTCCACTTCTGCATCTCTCCTGGTACGAGGAAGCATGCCACTGACACCCAGGGCCCGGCCTTCCTGGCAAGGACCCGGTGCTCCACGCTCTTGAACTTGCCGTTGCTAACAAGCTGCATCAACAAATCAGGCAAAAGGAGAATCATTCTTTGACACAAATATAACTCGACCTCATTCGAATTGGAAACATATGTGGTAAATGACAAATGTGAATGATCTTTGTGCCTGCATGGAGTCTCCGACGTTGGCTAGGATTGCTCCAGGCACTGGGCACACATCAATCCACTGGGTTTGGTGGCGGACTTGGAGGCCACCATGGTGATTTTGGACGAGGAGTGAGAAATGAGGCATCTGAGTGATTGGTTGTGCCTATAGTTAGCTCTGGCTCAGGGCAAATTGGGTAGCAATGGCCTGCTATTCTCTTGGAATCCATCCATTCAATGTCACCAAGATAGTCTGAATCAAGCCCTAATGCCTCGGATAGCAGTTCAGACAGAGATATCTTCAATTTTTCAATGTCTTTCGTACTCGAAAACCGGCTCTCTGCAGAGGAGCGGAAAAAGCATCATGAACGTTTTCTTCCTTTTCTTCTCATTTTAACATAGTACATGGTTGCGGTTCTGGTTTTGGTTTTGTCAAGACTTTCACAATGGAAAATGCTTTCTCGACCCACTGAAGATGTGTTCGGGGATTCGAAAACACCTTATGCTTGTTGAAGTAATAGACATTTATTTTGTACGTGAAATGAAAGATAAGAGAGTTAGGTAAATGAAGGAAGAGGGAAGAAATTTGACCGAGGGCTCGTACGGTGTTAGAATGCGAATGAACAGTCAAACGTCCTAAAAGTTTACAATGAAAGTGTATGACGCAATTCGGACGTTCTTATCTGAACATTCCTCCAGGAAGACTGAAGGCTTTTCGTGTGGGAGTCCAAATACATGTGGAAATAATAATTGAACCCAAGCGTATACAGAAGGGAAAGTTATAAATAGATGAAAGAAGTGTGAAGCATCAAAAACGAGATATCTTGCCCTGATACTGTATTGAATTTATAAAGAAAACTGTTCTCTTTCCCTTTCAAAATAACATAGAAAGACGATATAAATAGTGTATCAATCATGATTCGGACCTGCATAGAAGAGGGACTGCCTTTGGGTCTAGCACTCCACGCGAGAAATCAAAATACACGGTGTCCTTCCAAATTGCTGCTTTGGATCTAAACAAGTCTCCATTGCTGTGGTACCTAAATTTCTTCGCATCATCTCCTGAGCACCACTCTCTCTTCACGCCCTCAGGCTGCTCGTGGAACTTGCTTGACAGCTTCCAGCATGCCATCCATCACATCGTCCGGGATTCCGTGGTTGATTATCTGGAAAACCCCCACATCTCCGACGCTCTTCAGAGGTCGTTGATCAAGTCTCACGGCCGGGAATCCTGATAGCCCATCGTGTCAATGACTGGGACCTCGAGGCCGGCGGCAGCCCCATCAGTGTCGGGGGACAAGTCACGCAGGTTCTGGGGTGGGTGTATGAAGAGCCTGGGGACCTTGGTCACGCCCGAGTCTGCAAGGCCTTTGACTCCAGCTCTGGTCTCGTCGAATACCTTTGCTCCTTTCGCTCCGTCGTAGTGGGGTCCGCTACAGGTAATGGGCTCTCCATGACAGGGCAATGTTTGCATCTTTGTAAGGGGAAACTTTGAAGCCCATTAAGGTGTTTGAGTTGTCCTTTTTGGCGAGGCCACATGACCATAGATGTTCTGCAGAAAAAAATGGAGAGCGGGTAGGTGCCAATCACATCGACATGAAGAGACGGTATGGAGAGCCGTTAGGTGCCAATCACATCGACATGGAGAGCCGGTAGGTGCCAGTCACTTCGACTCAGATCGAAAGATACTCTCATCACCGGGTAAAGGAAGCATTTCATTCTATTGTTCCATCACTTATTTTGACATCGAACTTCCTGCTGCAGCAAATTGAGACACTGGTTTCGATTTGGTGGAGTTGGTAAGAAAGAGACTTGATGGGTAAAAAATTAATAAGTACAAGGACTAAATTACAATCTTTTAAATTCACTTATGCAATTTTAATTGCAAGATGTGCACTTTTTTTTTTTCCAATATTCGATATTAATTATGACGGATCTTGCGTCGCATCTAAAATTGGAGGTGCTTGAAGATGTAACTACAGTTTGAGAGACGATGATAAGCGCCAAAACGTAATGCCAATCGATTGAAGAATTAACTTTGACACTGACTTGTTTTGGACGAGTGCGATTTTATTGCACAAAACGAAACTAGTAGTTACAAAGTCCTTCCACAAACTCAGATACACGATAGAACCAGTCATGACACTCTCGTTCAGGAATTTTCCACAGCTCCTCTATTTGGGGTCGCTTATCCTGAAATGAGGAAGTATCGAAGTGGATAGGCCATGGGATCTGGCGCATGCGACGTATTCCGAGAGAGAGGCCTCTTTGTTTATAGGCGGATTGTTTTCAGAGAGAAGCTCCTTTATTGGCCCAAGAGATCTGTTTTTTCCTGTCTTGCTTGGGGCGAGAAAGCACGCGACCGAAATCCTCGGTCCGACCTGCCCTGAAAGCACTCGGTGCTCCACGCTTTTGAACTTGCCGTTGGTAACAAGCTGCAACCATTGAATTAGGCCAGAAAAGGAGTTATGACTTCAAAAGATTGTGGTAAAGATGGATGCCAAGAGCCAGGCATAGAAATTAGTGTGTTTCCGTTTCGTCCTCTAATTAGCGCTTGACGTGGTTGTTTAAGATCAAGAGTTTGAAATGGAGTCGTTCCTCATAAGATTGCTCTGTTATTTCACTTATGATTCTTCTCAAATGTTTGAGGTATTGGCGGAGTTTCGTACTACCATTGGTAACTCAGAAAATACTGTCTCAACTCATTATGCAGTTGATATAATGAAGGGCGATCGAAAGCGACTCCAGATAGACATATCTAGAGGACAATTTCATATTTGTCATGTAGACCAGAAAACAAATGGTACAGAAAAAAGTTGGAACATTCTTTACCTGCATGAAGTCTCCAACGTTGGCTAGAAGTGCTCCCTTCACAGGAACCACATCAAACCAGTGGCTTTCGTGGAGGACTTGTAGGCCACCGTGGTGGTCTTGAAGGAGAAGAGTCAGAAACGATAAGTCCGAGTGATTAAGCGTGCCGAGAGTCAATTCTGGTTCCGGACAAGCTGGGTAGTAATGGCCTAGCACTGTCTCCGATTTTATACACTCAGCGTCGCTGAGATAATCAGAACTGAGGCCCAATGCCTCCGATAATAGTTCGGCTAAAGATGTCTTCAGCTCTGCAATATGTTTCTCGTACTCGAAAACTGCATCTCTGTAAACGAGTACATGAAAGCACTGTGTGTGAGTCTCCAGTATCCAGGTTTGTAGCAAAGAATTCGTTCTTTCTTATAGAAAGAAATGCATATTCGAGTTGTGAAACACCTTTACTCTTCCACAACTATCACTAAGGCTGGTATAGGGTACTCAAAAACCAAGCTTTGAACCGTATAGAAAAGCATCACACTGAATGATCCGCTTTACACGGTTTTGGGTTTTTGAAAATACGGACTATTTGAAATTGAACCTCGACCTGTCCTTAGTAAGAGGAATGGCCAAAACTGTTCACATCTCTTGTAGCACTTCCAATTTTAGCTTTAAAAAGTGATACGCATACCTGCAAATAGGAGGAACAGCCTCTGGTTTTAGGGCGCCATCTTGGAAATCAAACACGACGGTGTCCTTCCAAGTCGCTGCTTTTAACACGAACAAGTCTCTACTGCAAAAGTATCTCACTCTCTTCGCATCGTCTCTAGAGTACAGCTCTTTCTTCACTTCCACTCGTTGCTCATGGAACTTCTTAACGCTTTCCAACATGTTGTCCATCACATCGAGCGGAATCCCATGATTGATAATCTGAAAGAAACCCCACGCTTCCGATGCTTCGCGGATACCGTTGATGACATCTTCTCTCCGGGAATCCCGGTAGCCTCTTAGATCGACGATCGGGATCTGGAGGCTGGTCCCGTTCGCATCAGATGGCAGACTCTGCGAATTCTCGTGGGGGTGGATGAAGATCCTGGGGACCTTGGTCGCGCCAGAGTCCACGAGACCTTTGACTCCAGCCCTGGTCTCGTCGAATTCCTGCAATTCTTTCACCCTGTCGAAATCCAGGTCGCAAGGAGTGATGAGTTGTCCATGACTGGGCAAGGTCTGCTTCATCTTGCGGAAACAAAGTTTGATGTCGTAATTATGATTGAATGAATATGTGCCCTGCTCAATGTGAGGCCGTGACCATGTGAATGGTATGTAAGACAATTAGCTAGAGAGGGCGTAAGATTCCCCGTAGACAAGAAGCTGGCGGTCGCTGTCGAGCCCCAGTCGCTGGAATGTAAAAGAGGGAATGTATAGAAAGAAGGGAAGAAAGAATAAAAAAGTGGGAGAAAGAAAATAAGAAATAGGGGATTTCGCGCATGCATGCTCAGGAGATCTCGGCAAGTCAAATCAACGTGATTCATAGTGCTCGCTAAACGTTAAAGGATTTAAGTACCAAATAATGCAATTATTTAACGGTTCAGTTGGAAATAATCCTATAAAATATTCATTATATTAGAGTGGGATTTCTTGATTTCAAATTTTTCTAGTCCCCTACTTCAAAAGGGCTTTATTTTGATAATAAGCCCATTGGAATTGGAGTTCGATAGAGACATATGGTATGAAAAAGCTTGTCAGGCTGTTTATAGCATTGGTAGTTATTGGCCATTTTTGAAGTCTCTTGTCAACTCATATTTTGACTTAGAAATAGCGTTGTGTAATCAACTCTTGATTAAGGTCGTTATTTATTAAGTTTTGACATCGTTTCTTGTTTAATTGATAGAATTTCAAGTTGGTTAGCTTGAGGTTACTTCCCTGGTTTGGTCTATGCTTTCCCCAGTGAATGACACTTATCTCTTTTTGGAATTTATAAGTTCATATTTCGAATGTGGTTAGAGTTCAATAGAAACATATGGCATGAGAAAGTTTGTCAAACCATTTATAGCATTAGTAGTTATTGGTTGTTCTTGAAGTCTCTTGTCAACTCATATTTTGACTTAGAAATAGTATTGTGTAATCAACTCTTAGCTAAGGTCATTATTTATTGAGTTTTGACATCACTTCTTGTTTAATTGATAGGATCTCAAGTTGATTGACTTGAGATAACTTTCGTGATTTGATTTATGTTTTCACGGGTGAATGGTGCTTATCTCTTTTTGGAATTTATAAGCTCATATTTCAGATATGATAAAAGTTTGATAGAGACATATGGCATGAGAAATTTTGTCGGGGCCATTTGTAGCATTAGTAGTTATTGCCGCTCTTGAAGTCTTTTGTCAACTCATGTTTTGACTTAGAAATAGCGTTGTGTAATTGACTCTTAGTTGAGGTCATTATTTATTGAGTTTTGTTATTGCTTTTTGTTTAATTGATAGGATTTCAAGTTGGTTGGCTTGAGATAATTTTCCTAGTTTGGTTTATGTTTTCTCAGGTGAATAGTGCTTATCTTTTTTTAGAATTTATAAGCTCATATTTCGAATGTGGTAAGAATTAAAGAGCATATTTGTTGTATAAAACTGGATCGGGGTTTGCTAACATTTATGGTATCTGAAATAATTTAAGTTGATTTTAATAATTTGAAATGGTTTGATTTGAATGCTTATAAATGGTTTGAAAAATGGTTTTTGAAACGAATTGCGAAAATTTTCACAAACTAACTGAGGGTACGTTCATTTTGTGGAAAATGACTTTTTCACAAACTAATTTATCATTGAAAACACAACCTTTAAAAAGGTGTTTTCCATTTTTGAGAAATGGAAAACATTTTCCATAACTTCTTCAATCTTGTTATTTTTATCAATACATTTTTGTTTTATTTTTATTTTTTAAAATTGAGTTTTAATTTTCTTTCCTTCTTTTTTTTCTTTTCTTTCTTTCCTTTTCATCTTCTTCTTTGGCCTTGGTCGGTCGCCGAAGGATTTTGGCAAAGCCGAGCTTGATTTGTAAGTTATCCGGCGAGCCGGGCCGCCGAGCCCCTCCCAATCCAGGAAGATGAGCTTTGATGCGGAGAGGAGAGTCTGATGCTCATCAACCATCGACATTGTGTTCTGAACCTAAGGGGTTTTTCAATGCGGTTTACATATTATTCTCAGCATGAAAAGAAAAGGAAATAAATAATAAGATATAATAAAAAAATTCCATTTTTATAATAATATAAAAATAATAAAAATAATTTTTTGGTCAATTAAAAATATTAAAATTTAATTTTTGATAATTTTTTCCAAACAATTAAATTAGCTAACGAAAGTGAAAAATATTTTCCACTCAAAATTTAGGTTTCGGCCGCCAAAATAAAGTCAAAAAAAATGACTAAATACAAGTGATAGACTTAACCATGGTTTGTGAAGAAAATGTGAAGGATTTTGGATTTGATTTGTAAGTTATTGGAAGATGAGTATGTGTTTGATGCTCATAGATGTTGTGTTCTGAACCTAAGGGGTTTTTGGGTTTACATATTATTCTCAACATGTCCTTATGGATTGAGCCACCAACTATACAAGTGAAGACTTAACCAAGAAAAGAATTTTGGTCATCTTTGTCATGGGGGCTTAATATAGTTAGATACTAAATACTAGATTGATTAATAGAATAGACTAATTATATGAGAATAGAATTGACTGTTGATGTTGTTTTGATATTGTTGATTGATCTTACCCGAACTTTATTGAGATGAGATTGACTTGTCTTTTAAACCATGGGTTTATTATATACTGGATTGGGGATATTGCGATCTAGTATCGATTTTACACCTATTAAGGTGATTGAATCATGCCCCTTTCGTGAGGCTATATGACAATTTACGGTACATTTGGTAACATTTCTATTCTCGGAATGATTCTATTTAGAAATAGTTTTTTTTTTTTTTTTTTATTCCCTAGACAAGTTTTTAAACAAGAGATTACGTTTGGTAACTACAAAAAATTTCTATCCCTAGAATAGAAAAAAATAAAAATGTTAGGTACGACATTAAAAATTTATATTCACAAATTTTTTATTTAATTATGAAAATGTTAGTGGAGACATAGCATTTCATTTTTAGATAAAACTGAACTTTTGTAATGGTTTGATTAATTAAGATATTCTAAGATTGCCTAAGTAAATCCAACGTAATAATAAGTCAAAGATGGATGGTTGGCTAGAAATGGCACTAAAGAGTTTTCTAGTTTATAACTTACAATATGAGGATTTTTTTTTTTTTTTTGGGATCAATATGAGGAGGTTTTTTTTTTGGTCGAAAATAGATATTGCATTCATTCATGAAACAAAACGAGCCTTACAAGGCAACAATGGATAAAATTCTGAACGTAGAATTTCCAAAAGGGAGGGAGGAGGAAAAGTCACCCAATTTGCAGGAAGATTTTTGGAACGGTGAGAGTTTGCTAGCCAATTTGCCGCTTGGTTTGCCTCGTGTGGACTGTGTTCAACCCTTGCTAATACTGCCCTTGCTGATTTAATAAGGCGAAGCTCTTCTTTGCACTGTTCCACGATTTCCTTTAAGTCCCAGGAAGGTTCGGCCTGGCCATCACAGCTTCCACTAGACTTGAACTATCGCTTTCTATCACCCATCTGCTGCTTTGAACGGTGCTTGTTCCCACGTGCGTAGCTTCACTTCGGCTCAAGTACTTCAAACCCTGCAGCAGAGCTAGGGCTTTTGCTTGCTGGGGAGAAAGCGCCCGGATCTGCACAACAAAGCCGTCGACCACGATCCCCGACGGGTCACGCAGTGTACCAGCAACCAAGCCTAAGAATTCGCCCGGAGACCATGAGGCATCGACATTCAGCTTCATCTCGTCTTTTTCCGGCAGTGTCCATCTAATCGGTAGGTTTCAGTTTGTGGGTTTTTTCCCTTTTTGATTCTGCCATATGTTGAAGTTTTTTTGTTGCGTTAGTGCTAGATCTACAAGAGCTGTTGGTTGTGGAGGCTTACCTCGAAAAATAAAATCGTTGCAGGACTTCCAGATGTTCCACAACACAGCAGCAATTTGTTCTCTTTCAGGTAATATGTCGCTTCTTTCAAAAACTTCCATTAGCCACTAATCAAACCTTGTTATGTTGCTTGGTTTTCTAATGATATGGATTCGTGGATTTGCCCAGATTTTTTTGGTCCATTTGCAAAGTAGGAATAGATGTTCTGTTGTTTCCATATGTGCGGCACAGAACGTACAATAGGGGTTGGGTAGCATTTTCCTTTTATGCAAGTTCTTCCTTGTTGGTATGGCATCTTGGCATAGGCTCCATAGGAAAGTTCTCATTTTTGGGGGAATAGCTAAGCTCCATATTCTTGTCCAGAGGGATCTAGGCTGCTTGAAAGAGCAAGTTGCTATGTTTTGTACTATTTTTGTGGCATTAGAATAGGTCATATTGTACCCACTCTTCACAGTGTATGTCCCCGATTTATTACCAATCCAAACTAGACAATCTTCTTTTGGAGTCGGACTAATGGGTGTCGCAAGTATCTCATTCGCTACTTGTTCTTCAAAAATATTTAGAATTAAACTTTCCTTCCATGCCCGCGAGTCTTCATTGATAAGTTCTGCCACCATAACTGGTTCATTTTGGTTAACTGGGCCTCCAAGCACTCCAGACTTTAGCCATTTATCTTCTCTGATGTTGATAGACTTGACATCCCCTATAGACCATTTAACCTCTAATTCTATGGCTTCTCTCCTCGTTAAAATGCTTTGCCATCCCCAAGACGGTCGTTGCCCTTTTCTTGCCTTCCACAAATCTCCATTTGGAAAGTAAATGCCTTTCAATATTCTACTCCACAAGGTTGAGGGTGTTTTGGCTAATCGCCAAGCTTGCTTGCCGAGCATTGCTCGATTAAAATTTCTCAAATCTTTGAACCCCAAACCTCCCTCGTCTTTTCTGGTTTTTAGTGTTCCCCAATTCTTCCAATGCAAGCCCCTTTTTGAATTGCTTTTCTGCCACAAAAAAGAAGCAATTCTTTTTTCTATAACTTTGCAAATGGAGATAGGCAATTTAAAAACTGACATCACATAATGCGGGAGAGTTTGTACAATGCTTTTTATTAGAATTTCTTTCCCTGCTTTGGATAGTAATTTTTCTTTCCATCCTTCTAACTTCAAGTATACTCTTACTAGAATCCAAGTGAACATCTCCTTCTTTGAGTGACCCCATTCCGTTGGTATGCCAAGATATTTTCCTGTTTTTTCTATTATTGGGACTCTAAGTTTTTAAATAAGATAATAGACAATTGATGAAACATACATTTGTTTGAATTAACTGCAAAAACAATTTTTGGCATTCTATCCCTAAGAATAACATGATCAAAAAAGTAAAAGATGTTAGGATAGAACCTATTAAAAAATTTATATTCACAATGTTTTTTTGCCATTTATAAATAAATATGGGAAAATGTTAATGGATGACATAGCATTTCATGTTTAGATAAAACATTACAATTTTGTAATAATTTTCAGATTAATTAAAAGATTCAATTCTTTCAAGATTTATGCCTAAGTATATCCAAACTTTTTATTTCTTATTGTTATTCTCAATTGATGCAAGACTCAAAAAATATTATCTTGATTTGCCTCCCTTGAACAAAAGCACTGGATGGTTTCTATAATCTCTCGGCTAAAATTTGTTTGCATGAAAGAGATAATTTTGTAGTTTATAACTAAATTGACAATTTTATGAGGATTTTTTTTTTTTTTTTGGATCAATATGATTAAGGAGGTTGATAGTAAAATATTTTCCTCCCAAGGCATTATAATAAATAAAAACCGGTGACATTTGCCATCAAATTTTCATTTATTTCTTCCCTTACTGACACTTTTAGTATTGATGATTTTTTTGTAACAAAAGACCCTATGTGTTGTTTAGTATCCCCGAAGAACAAAAAATATTTTGGCATTATAATAAATAGTGCATTTTTTGAGGGAAGAACAAACTGTCTCTAAAAGAAAATGGCATTCAAAAATCAATATAGTAAATCTCTGAAAGCTTATTCAATTTTAATTCCAATTTTCTTCTAGATATTTTCACATTTTTACATACTAAACTAATTATAAACTAGAACTAGCACTAAAATCTAGTAAAATTACTCAAAATCTAATTTTTAAATTTTTTCCTAAATTTCTAAATTATTTATTTTTTATTTTTATTCCAAATCATGAGGACTCATATCAGGTCTGGAGACTGGAATTTATGTTAATTGTGTAAAGACGAGCATTATGTTATATTGAGTTTGTATTTTTAAAATGAACTTAATTCTCTTTTTGCTCCGGGAACAAAAAAGTAAGCTTTTTCTATTTCTCTTTTTGGTTCCAAAACTATTCGCGGGCCACAAATCCATCCGAGAAATAGAAAGCTTAGCTGATATGCCAAATGGATCTATTTTCTTTTTCCTCTTGTAAGAAACAAAAGAACAGAAAAATGGAGGAACAGAAATGTTAATAAACAGGACCTCATATTCTGCAGAAACAAGGAGAGCTAGGAGGCGCCGGGTTGCCATCCAATATATGGTCAGATCGAAAGGGACTCGTATCGTCTCATAGTGATCAAGTGCCTGGATTAGAGTTTCTAGTTTAATGAAACATCCAATCCAATACTGAAGAACATGGCCCCGGCCCACACAATAAACTAAGGGCAATGCTGTTTTCGAGGATTGACTATATATCAGCAATGAAAAACAAATCGCTTTTACTAACTAGCTACTATCGTTCGATCTTTCACATTTAAAATACCAGGGCAACAAGGCTAGTGTCAAGCGTTGAGACTCGGCGATATTCACCTACACAATTGCAGAGCGTCGCGAGAAATATCGAACATCTAAAATCGAAATGTACCTACTCCCGAAGAGAATTTTTCGCAAAGCACTCATACAAGCGCAAATTAAAGCAATACGTCCGCAACAGGCTTGAACATACGCAAGAAAGCACAGCCCTACGGCAAAGGACCAAAAAAAAAAAAATGTCGAAGCCGGTTGGTCACTACATCGGCCACAGTTGGCTTCTTCAGCCCAGCTTTCACCATCAACCGTCGAAACAGCTCTTGGAACACGTATCAAATAAGGCCTGTCATTCAGAGACAGCGGCTGCCCGTTACGTAGCTCGTGAATCACTGACTCCACGGATGGCCTATCATAGAGATACTCGTTGGTGCAAGAGGCTTGCGAGTTTAGCCACCTCGTACTCGAAGAACCTTTCGTGGATATTTGCATCGATGAAATCCTGAAATCCTGAAATCTGCATGATTCAGTAGCCAGACGCTTGGAGTTATCTGCGTTCTGCTTCCCCCACATCATTTGGAAAACAATCACTCCAACCGCATAGACTTCACTCTTATCCATGAACCAGCCCCGCAGACGTTTACTCTGGCTTTAGGTTGCCCACGGCAGCGCTAACTTTGAGCAATGAGAACACAACGTCTGCGCGTGAGGAGCCTGTGGAGACCAGAGTCCTAGAGCAACGGGTAATATTAGTTTGGTAAGATCATTCGAAATCAAAAGCCACAGCTTGCAAGCAGAAGACGATGAAGATCAGTTGATCCCCAACTCAAAGAAAGATAAACAAATAAATTTGATGTCACCTTATGCAATACGAACGCCACAATCACTACCCTGTATTATTACATGACAGGGCAGTGACCAGGCAATAATTATTATGCAGCAAAATTAACAACGGCAGGTTTCCATCCAAAGAGAAAGGTCCTGGACCACCTGAATTAGTACCCCCAAAATGACTTGGTAATGCTATCATTAACGTCATGGCCCTCTAGCTGGTTACTGCTCACTAGCGGCCCAAGGCACTGTCAAAGGTGCATCAGAAGATTTTGGTACTAGAGGGTATTGTTTTGAAGGTTTCTCACTAGCATTTAAAAATGCTGACTGCGCTTATTAAGCTATAATAAATATACTTTTGGAAATGTAAAGAAGTGGTTTTTTTTTTTTTTTTTTTAATGTTCGAATTTCTTGTCATTTGTAATGCCATTAGACTTTACTCAACTTCAAGGTCTTGGAGTGGTGCTTAGAATGTGCCTTCAGGCACCCACCAACAATAACCTACCAGGGTTACAAATAGCTCTCTAGCATCCTGGAAACTCCATAATTCAAGTTCCAAATTCCAACAGAAGCTTTATGCACAAAGGGCAACTTAGGCTATGGCTAGCTGCAACAGGAGTTATCAAACTTGTAGCACAAGGATAAAATGAAGAACTCCGAACCAAAGTTGAGCCTTGGAAAGATCATGGACTAAGGATTGAGATTCATTAGATAGCCCATTCTGATGAAACGAAAAGGAAAACATCAGATAGTATTATTGACCTTTAGCGATTACCTTCACGATCAAAACTCCTGTGGACCAACCCAAGGGCGCCACTGTCCCTCTCCTTCAAATGCGAAAAGCTTAGCAGAGTCCTTTTCAGACCATACTCATATATCAGGAGCACCCACCCGGCCCCTTGAGCAGCAAAATCCTCTCAGCCTCATCAGATTTTCATGTCTCAGCGAGGTCAACATACGCAATCGCTTCATGAAACTCAGATTCGTCAGCCTTGCAGATAGTTTTATGGATGCATTTAATGGCGAAGAACTAGTTCATGAAACACCTCTGAAATCTAGACTTCCAACTGTCTCTGGCGCCACCTAGGTTAAGACATAATTCGAGAGCATCTTCCTATTGTCCATGTCACCATCAAGAACTAGTTCATAGTCATGTTCATAACAATATTATTCTTACCATGCTTTTTTTGTCAGCTCATTTTAACATATTCATCTTCCTAGGAATCTATACTAGGTCATTTTATCATATTTCACCCTAGCATAATACTTCTTTTAGAACTCCTCAAGAGAACGGTGTAGCTGAAAGGATGAATAGGACTATTCTAGAATGTGCGAGATGCATGAGACTACACGCGGGTCTCCCACTACACTTATGGGTTGCCACAGTTGATGTAGCTGTTTATCTTATCAACATAAGTCCATATAGTGCGTTGGATGGAGAAATACCACAAGAGCGGTGGTTAGGTAAGAAGATTAATTATTCACATCTAAAGGTATTTGGTTGTATTGCATATGCTTTGATTGACATGCAGGATAGAAAAAAGCTTGATGTTAAGTCCCAGAAGTGCGTCTTTATCGGATACGGTGGCGACGAGTATGGCTATAGGCTTTGGGATTATGAGAATAAAAAAGTTATACGCAGTCGCAATGTGGTATTCCATGAAGAAAAGATGTACAAGGATCGTCAGACCGAGACAGAGCATGAAAATGTAGTACAACCGGAATATGTTGAATTAGACACAATGCCCGTGAAGATGTTTCCAATAGATCAAAGTGCACCTGAAAGAGAGGTTCAAGATGAGCCTATTATTAGTGAAGAGGTAGTTCAAGAAGAACGCAGTGATTAGGAGCAAACGAACGACCCTAAAGTACCTGTCTTGAGAAGGTCTACACGTGCAAGAAAGCCAAAGGTAATTTTTGATCCATCGGCTAATACTGTTCTGAGCCATGTCTTATATATAGATTCGGGGGAACCGCAGACTTACGATGAGGTAAAGGCAAACACGTCTCACTTGCAGTGGGAATGTGCTATGAAAGACGAGATGAGCTCATTACTTCAGAACAAAACTTGGGAGTTGACCAAGTTGTCCACATGTAGAAAAGCTTTATTAAACAAATGGGTGTATAGGATTAAGAATGAAGCAGATGGTAGTATTAGATACAAGGCGAAACTTGTAGTCAAGAGTTTTTCTCAAAAAGAAGGGATCGACTATTCCGAGATATTTTCACCTGTAGTGAAAATAACATCAATTAGAGTTCTGCTGGGTATAGTTGCAGTGGAGGATCTTCATCTTGAGCAGTTAGACGTAAAAACAACGTTTTTACATTGTGACTTAGATGAAGAACTATACATGGTACAACCTAAAGGTTTTGAAGTCAAAGGTAAGGAGCACATGGTATGTCACTTGAAGAAAAGCTTGTATGGCTTAAAACAAGCTCCACGGCAATGGTACTTAAAATTTGATGGTTTCATGCAAGAAAAAGAATTTGCACACTGTGAATCTGATCATTGTGTTTATTTTCGCAAGTATAATGATGGCAACATTGTGTATCTCTCTTTATATGTGGATGACATGCTAGTGGATAGTTCCAATATGAAGAGAATCGTAGAAGTGAAGAAGATGTTATCCCAGATCCTCAGAGTTCAATTAGATGTCCATGGCACATTGCGTCTGCTAGATCTTTAAAATGAGATTTAATCTGAACATATTGTGAATTTTACAGCTTCATCACAATAAACCAGATACACTGGGATCCTCCAGAAAAAGGACTAGGTGCTTAGCAGGGAGGTGGGCAGCCATCTCAAGGCGTCGTCAATCATGGTCAACAATCTTAGTAGAAAGGGCCAGCTGCTTGTGGAGGTATGGACATGTTATCTTGTAGAGATCTTGTTTAATACCATATTGTGATTAGGGGAGGGAAGTCAACAATTATTTCCAGAAAAAAAATATGCGGTTAGATAATAACTGCTTTTGCCATCTATTTCCAAAATGAAGTGGGTAGTGGTGGGAAGGAGCTTCAATTCCTAATATAATCCTATGTATTTCCTCGTGGTCCGCAAATATATTTTTTAATAACTTATCAGTACCATCCGAATGCAGTTGATGTGTGCAAATGTTGTGTGAAGAGTGCAGTCATGTTCTTGAGATAGCAAAAGCAATTAGGAGGTTGGGCTGACGATCTTATAAGGTGTCTCAAAAGCACATGGTGAAAAGATATGGATATGTTTTGTTCATGTGCGACGATGAGTGTTGACCTTATTACAACAGTGAGGTATCGTGAATGGAGTTTGAGTTTGCACGGATCACATCCTCCTGAAAACTCTGCAATGTCAGAGACCACTGGGAGTTGAAAGTCCTATCGTGACGTGAGTGATGATGTTACAAATGCTCAAATGTTTCGGCTTTTCTTGCTTCAATCTGTTTTGCTGCTACATGCCATTGCATTGAGGGCGGATTCTGCGAGATGTGCATTTGGTCCTCGGTTCCTTCTGCTACATGTGCCATACGCTAGCAACTAAATACATGCATCAAGTACTCAACTCTCTTTTCAGTTCATGGTCCCATGGGCATTCTTGTGGATGATGTGCGCGCAGTGGTGAGCTGAATGGTGTCCAAGGATGATTTGCATGTGATTAGTCACCTGAACCCAATGACATATCAACATTGTGTTCTGTTCTCACCCAGGAGAAGGATTTGGGGATGAAATCTGTGTGTGGTATGAAGGACGATACTTCGCATTTTGTATGCAAACAGAAAATCATGGATTCATGAAGGAAAAGGCGAATGGTGAAGGTATGTCCAAAACTATTTTCCAATAAATGGTGGTAATACTTAAAGAAAAAGCGCACATTTGGTTCATCAATTTGCACTCTTTTTCCAATGTCAATATCAAATTGTCATGCAATCAAATTTTTGAACTTGTAGAATTTGTCTAATCAAGGCAATTGTTCTGACTCGGACAACTTGAAGCCAACATGCTTATTGATGCTAGAAAAAAATATGATGTAAATTGTTGACGATCAATTTCTACTGATCAAGTTGCACAACGATTAAGCAAATGTTCAGCACCTTTTCATAAGGTTCCATCACTTATTTCAAGATCAAAATTTTGGCTGAAATTGATTGACACGCTAGTTTCCATTTCCTGGAGCTAGTAACAAAAACATTTGACTGAAAAAAGTTTTTTTCAATATTGTAGATTCATAACGACCAATCTCCCTTTGCATCTAAAACTCGATGCATTTGAAGAACGTAGCCACATTCCACTATGCATCAGAAGTATCAACTTTGGCATTGATTTCTTTTAGATGAGGAAGATTTTATTGCACAGATCGAAAAAGGAAGTCACAAAGTTCTGCCACAAACTCAGATACATGATATAGCCAGTCAAGACACACTCACTCAGGATTTGCCACAACTCTGCTATATTTGGAGTCACTTATCCTGAAGTGAGGAAGTGCTGAATTGCCACTCAAGCCATGGGAAGTATAATGGGTGACGTATTCCGAAAGAGAGGTTTCCTTGTATATGGGTGGATTGTTTTCAGAGAGAAGCTCCTTTATTGGCCCAAAGGGTTTGGTTTTTTGCATCCGGCTCCAGGTGAAAAAGCATGCAACTGAAACCCTCGGTCCGACCTGCCCGGCGAGTACTCGATGCTGCACGCTTTTGAACTTGTCATTGGAAACAAGCTGCAACCATCATGTTAGGCCGGAAAAGGAGTTGTCTTCTAAAGACGTAGTAAAGATGAACGCCAAGAGCTAGGCATAGAATGCAGTGTGTTTTCATGCCGCGACATTGCTCTGTTATTTCACTTATGATTCTTGTCAAGTGCTCAGGGTATCATGGAAAGTTCACTCTACATTCGATTGGTCACTTAGAAAATATTATCTGGACTCACTGTGTCGTTGATGTAATGAAGGGCGTTCGAAACCGACTCCAGAGAGACATATCTGGAGGTCAATTTCATATTTGCTATGTAGGCCAGAAAACATAAGGTCAGAAAGAAGGTGGAACTTTCTTTACCTGCATCAAGTCTCCGATGTTGGCTAGAAGTGCTCCCTTCACGGGAACCACATCAACCCAGTGGTTTTCTTGGAGGACTTGGAGGCCACCATGGTGGTCTTGAAGGAGAAGAGTCAGAAACGATAAGTCCGAGTGATTAAGCGTGCCGAGAGTCAATTCTGGTTCAGGACAAGCTGGGTAGTAATGGCCCATCACTGTCTCCGATTTCATACACTCAGTGCCACTGAGATAATCAGAACCAAGGCCCAATGCCTCTGACAATAGTTCGGCTAAAGATGTCTTCAGCTCCGCGATATATTTCTCGAACTTGGAAACTGCCTCCCTGCAAACGAGTAAATGAAATCACCGTGTGCGAGTTTCAAGTGTCAGGGTTTGTAGCATTATATACGTTCTTTTCTTTAGGAAAAAAAAAAAAATGCACGTTGGACTTGGGGAACAACTTTTGCACTCCCTAAAACGAAGGTTATAAACGAGTTTTCCACAACCAAGCTTTGATCTGTATGGAAATGCATCATACACTGAATGATCTAATTTACCCGGTTTCAGATTTCTGAAAATACAGAGTATGTTGTTGAACCCCAACCTGTCCTGAGTAAAAGAAATGCCTAAAATTGTTCTCATTTCTCTCGTAGCAACTTCAATTATTAAACTTTCATAAGTCATATATGTACCTGCAAATAGGAGGAACAGCCTCTAGGTCTAGGACACCATCCTGGAAATCAAATATGACACTATCTCTCCAAGTTGCTGCTTTTGACAGGAACAAGTCTCCATTGCAATAGTACCTCACTCTCTTCGTCCTATCTCTGGAGTACAGCTCTTTCTTCGCTTCCACTTGTTGCTCATGGAACTTCTTCACACCCTCCAACATACTGTCCATCACATCGAGCGGAATCCCGTGATTGATCATCTGAAAGAACCCCCATGTCTCCGATGCTTTGCGAATACCATCAATGACATCTTGCCGCCGAAAATCCCGACAGCCTCTTAGATCGATGATCGGGACCTGGAGGCCGGTCTCATTCGAGTTGGACGACAAACCACGCAAGTTCTCGGGCGGGTGGATGAAGATCCTGGGGACCTTGGTCACGCCAGAGTCCACAAGGCCCTTGACTCCGGCCTTGGTCTCATCAAATTCCTGCAATTCTTTCGCTCTGTCATAATCCCGCTCGCAACAAGTGATGAATTGTGCGTGACTGGACAAGGTTTGCATCGTCTTGTGGTGACAAAGGTTGAAATCTTGATGAATCTGAGCCCTGATCAGGGGGAGGCTGTTACCATGAGAATGATATGAAGATGATTAGCTAGAGAGGCCATTGCACAAATATGGTCAAGTCAACGGCCAATGGCCAAGGGAACTAAATGTCAAAGATTCCCCAGTGACGAGGCTGGTGGTGGTTGAAGAGTCCCTGTCGTGATGTCAAAGATGGTAACAAGTGGGCCCTTAAAAGAAAGACATAGGTCCAGGAGACCCAATTCTCTTCTCTTACGAGTTGCGCCCACGGATTTGAAGCCCAACAATTCAGCATTGTTTACAATTGTTGCAGCTAGTTTAAGAGGAAAAAAAAAAATGGAGAAGAGAGAAAAAAAATTGGAAAAACTGAAATGAGAAACGAACCAGGCGAGAGGGAAAGGGTTATGGTTCAAGTTCGTTGGGACATTTAAATGCATCGGATTAAGGTTGTTTCAAAGCGCTCAGATAGAAATCGAAGCCTTAATTATCTAGATGAAAAAAAAAATGCTTGGTTAAGCTGTAATTTCCACTCAGTTGAAATGTTAGGTTGCTGGATTGATTCTAGAGGTCGTTGAGCTATGAAACTATGTTGTAAAGAAACTTTAGGATGTCTTGGAAATGTAAGATTTTATATAAGTCAATTCAGGGTTATGGTTTGATCAAGGTGACATTTTGAGGTTTGTTCTACTAGAACCAGATTCAAATTATTATGCTTCCCTGGCCATATAACTCGGCCCTTTTAATTATGTTAAGTTAGTTTTCCAATGGCTCTAGACCCACTTGAAATAGGCAGTGGTTGAATTCAAATGAACCATTTTAAATTTGACGCACGAGTTACTGCAGTACATTAGACAACAATAGCTATTCTGCTTTAGTCGAGCTTTTGTTGGCACATTGAAATAGTTCTTTTAGTAGATAAGCTTACTTTACTTTTGTCGAATCTTAGTTAAGGTAGCTATCTACTTAATTTTGATATCCATTTGTCACTTAAAGGATACGAATTCAAATTTTTCCACTTGAGGTAGCTTTTGTTGTTTTGTTTCGCATTTTCAAGTGAACATGCTCATCTCTTCTCTGATTTGCAAACTAATGTCTTAAAAATGATAGAAATTAGATATTTTACAAGTTATGAAAGAGGTATCATCTGTTATCCTTTTGGTTATTGGAAATGGCATAGTAAGGTATCTCTTGAAATAATTTGGGGGTAGATTATTTGTGAAATGGTCTTGAAATACTATATGAAATGTATTCTTTTTAATGGAAGAAAATGTGAAAGGTTATATGCATACAGTTATATATTGATTTGTGAACTTGATTTATAGAAATGAAATTTGAAATAATTTTATGATTGGTTGAGAGAGTGTGATAATGGTTTCATGCCCTTGGCCATATGACCTAAAACAATTGAAAGGAGTTTTGAGCGTGTATAATGTTCTCTGGGCATCTTATTTGGGCTAAACCATCGACTGATATAGGTGAAGACATATACCAAGGGGCATCTTGGTAGACCTAGTACAAGGCATTAAGTGTAGTTATAGTTTGATATTGAGCACATGATTGACCAATGAACTAGACCAATGACATTTGTTATGATATTATTGATTGAATGAGTATATATTAAATGTATAAAGTTGTATTAAATTGGTATAACTAATCTTTAATGTATTTTTACATGCTGAATTTGGATAAATGTGCATAACTGATACTCAATTTACTTAAAAGAGATTTATACTAATCAATAAGTGGTAATTTGCTCAGATCATTCATCTTAGTTCTTTTTTAGGTTTTACAACTAGTAGCAAATAGAAAGAGAGTGGAATCAGTGAGGGAATTTGGGAGTTCAAGTTTGGTATGACTTAAGATAGCTATATACATGTGAAATGCTATTTGTCGAGTTTAGTGTAGAAGTCACTGGAGATGCACTTATTCTTTTTTGTAGACTTTAGAACTATGATCATGTATCTAACTTGATATTGTATATTATATATATATATATATATATATATATATTATTTTCATAATAGATTAACGTTGATTTTGTATATGAGGCTCCATGATTTTCTCTATACATGAAGATTTAGGGTGTGACCAATAAGGGACGGTGTGAGTGATCAAATTGCCTAGACACTAAAAGGAGAGCTCTCAAGTCAAATGAAACATTAATTTTGGGCATTTTATCACAATAGTTAGTTTCATGGTATATGGAGATCGACCTTCAAGGTTGGCATGGCAATGCGGACTTTGTATAAGTGAATCATATTCGAGCCGAACTTGACAAGAACTTTCGAGTAAAACATAAATTTGTTATAGCAAACTCCAAAGCCAACATGATTTGATAAGTTTTGTTACTTTTCTTTTTCTTTTCTTTTAAAATCTGTAATATTATGCAATAATGTAATATTATGTTAGTGGGCCCCAAAAGAGGAAACTGAAAAAGAAACTGAAAAGTAGTAAAGCAAAAAGGAGAGGGGAGAGGGCTCGGCTAAATAGAAGCTAAGAGTCCCTCGACCAAAAAGAAAAGAAAGAAAAGAAGAAGAAGAGGAAGAAGAAGAGAAAAGGGGAAAAAAGGAAAGGAATTTTGGCACGCGCACGTCTCGAATGCCTCGCCAAGCCGACTCGACTCCATAACACAGCAACCGGTAAGAGATCAAGCCCCTTGTTTGCCCGATTGAAGTAATTTTTGGATTTCGGACTTAAATTCGAAATTTTTGGAAAACTGAGCGGCGAAGTCTAATTTTGGATCGTTGAGCTGCGTATTTTTGTAAGAATGGTAGTTTAGGGTGTTGTGGAGCCGTGGGATTTTACGGATCATGATTTGAGCTTATGGTTTGTCCGAAACAAAATTTCAAAGTTTCCCGCGCAATGAACAGTACGCGTCCAATGGGCCCGTATTTTGTTATTTTTCGGCTTGATTTTGGGATGGCCAAGTTGGGATTCTTGTAATATGTGTCAAGGGCTCTCTATTGACTATAAGTACGTTCAAATCGGGGTTCGGAAAAAAAAAGTTAAGGCTTGATCAAGTTTTGCGCTTAAATTTCATGTTGCGAATGGCTTGAACAATCGCTTTGGTTATGCGATTTGTTAGCACGCAGAAGTATTTTTGTTAGAGTTAAGGCGTAACTTAGTCATTTTGTAGTCGAGATAGGAATTTATTAGATTTTAACATTATTCTTCGGTTATTTGATAGGGCTTTGAGTTCGACGATACGAGTATTGTTCGTCGTTTGGTCATAGACGACAAGGTGAGTGGTACTATATCTTCTTTGGTTTTATAAAATCATGTCTTGAAGTATATATATGTATATATATTGAATTGAGAAGAGCATTTTTATTGCATAAAAGCCAGATCGAGCAATTGCTACCCTTTGGTTGATTGTGAATATTTGAAAATCATGTTATACAAGGTTTGTGGAGAAATATATAAAAAATTGCTTTGCGACTGATTTATAGAAAAGTTTATGATGATTTGAGAAACGGATATGAAATGGATGATGGGCTATGTTGAAAAATGTTATTTGTTTGGTTTAAGATATTGATTTCTGGATCGGAATCATAGTATTGGAGAATGGTTATTTATGCTCAATATGACTGTGAACCCAGTGAAGGGTTTTTGGGGTATGCATACCAGGTTTAGGATATCCTTTTGGGCCTAGCCACCGGCTTTGTAGGTGAAGACCTTACCAAGGGAGAATCTTGGTCGCCTTGTCACAAGGCGTTGTGTCGTGACCATGGTTAGTTATTGAGCAAAAAATTGATCAATGGATAGACCATTGATATGTGTTTTTGATGGAGATTATTCAATGGATTCGATCATTGATACTTGACTTTTGCTGGCGATTTAAATAAGTTTTCCATATTAGTATAAAGCTTTGATTATGAGAAATAACTTTTATATGATTCGATTTGTATTTTATATATTGAATCGGCATTATGGAATTTGGTATTGTTTTGTATACATGCATAATAGTTGTTCGATCTGCTTAAAAGATATGTACTACTCACTGAGCTGTGGTTGCTCATCACATTCCTCCTTTAATCTTTTTAGGTTCCTCAACTAGCGGCGAATAGAGCGAGTGCATAGTCAGTGGGAACTTTTGGGGAGTTCTATTTTGTTTTTGGTATGATTTAAGGAAGGAGTTCTATTTTGTTTTTGGTATGGTTTAAGGAAGTTGTGCAAATAATACTTACTAGTAGTTGGATCGTCTGAGTTTTAAAGGTATATCTCTTTTCTCTTTTGGTGGATTATAGAAACTCTGATATTGTAACCAATTTGTTGGTTTATCCGATATATATGATTTGAGATATATGTAAGTTAATATTAGTTTGTTGGTTGTGTTTGAGGCTGCGTCTTTTGTAAAGAAGGACGGCCGTGTCATTCCCATTCTTTGTGATTTTGGGGTGTGACAAAATCGAAAGCAATTTTTCATCGCAATGAAACAATATGGAAAGTAATGAGACAGCATGAGGCAAGCAATCGAATACGATGCCATGGCATGATTTAACTGTCCTAAGTGTGTTGCCATTAGAGAGATCGCCACGTCAACTTAGAGACCTCTCATGGCTATGAGATTAGAAGAGATGATGAAACTCGCGATAAATTTAGGGGAAAGAGATTCAAATGCTTTCACAGCCTGAAGGAGCATGCCATCATATTTTGGCCATTTCTTGTTTCAGTCTCGATCAAATCAAAGTAGATTCTGATTATTCTTTTCTAGGTGTGGTCCTATCGCTACATTCAATGAAAAGACAGAGCCATCGGATTTCATGTAAAGGCCGACACCTTCTTCAAAGATTTTTGCTGCATTTTGTACTCTCTACTTGGGCTCGCTTACTCTGAAATGAGGAAGCACAGAATCGCCATTGAGGCCATTGCCACTGGAGAGGTAATACCCAAAATACTCTGTGAAAGAGGTCTCCCTGTACATGGGCGGATTGTTCTCGTCGAGAAGCTCCTTTATCGGCCCGTACGGCTTCGACTTACGCGTCTCCCCCGGGAAGAGGAAGCACAAGACTGAGACCCGGGGCCCAGCCCGCCTGGCAAGGACCCGGTGCTCCACACTCTTGAACTTGTCGTTGCTAACAAGCTGCAATCAACAAGATCAGGGAAAACGAAAGTCATTCTTCAACTCGAAGATAACTCGATGTTAATCGACCTGGAAACTTAGGCAACAGGATGTGAATGATCTTTGTACCTGTATGAAGTCTCCAATGATGACTAGGATGGCTCCAGGCACCGGGGAGACATCGATCCACTGGTTCTGGTGCCGGACTTGGAGGCCACCGTTGTGGTTTTGCAGGAGAAGAGTGAGATATGTGGCATCTGAGTGATTGATTGTGCCCAGAGTCAGCTCTGGCTCAGGGCAAGTTGGGTAATAATGGCTTACTATTCTCTTGGAGTCCATGCATTCAATGTCACCAAGATAGCCTGAATCGAGCCCCAGTGCCTCTGATAGTAGTTCAGACAGAGATCCCTTCAATTTTTCCAAGTGTTTTTCGTACTCAAAAACCGTTTCTCTGCAAAGGAGGGAAAGAAAACATCATGTGGTAAAGAATACTTGAACCTATGCAAATAGAGAAGGGAAAGTTATAAATGGATGAAAGAGGTGTGAAGAATCGAACTTGAGATCTATCTCTTGCCCTGATATCATGTTGAAGTTATGCAGAGAAAACTGTTGTCTTTCCCCTTTAAAGAAAAATAGAAACATGGTATATATTTTTTGAAAATTTTCGAAGTCCTAGGTGAAGGAATAGAGTGTCAATCATGATCACCTGAATAGAAGAGGGACTGCCTCTCGGTCTGGCTCTCCAAACGGGAAATCAAACAGGAGAGTGTCCTTCCAAGTTGCTGCTTTGGACCAAAACAAGTCTCCATTGCTGTAGTACCTAAATTTCCTAGCGTCGTCCCTGAGTACCACTCTCCCTTCA
This sequence comes from Eucalyptus cladocalyx, assembly GCA_017140615.1. Taxonomy (NCBI): domain Eukaryota; kingdom Viridiplantae; phylum Streptophyta; class Magnoliopsida; order Myrtales; family Myrtaceae; genus Eucalyptus; species Eucalyptus cladocalyx. The sequence continues at coordinate 37,187,336 of CM029526.1, forward strand.
CTCCCTCAGGCTGCTCGTGGAACTGCTTGACAGCTTCCAACACGCCGTCCATCACATCGACCGGGATCCCGTGGTTAATTATCTGGAAGAACCCCCACGTCTCCGACGCTCTACGGAGGTCGTCGACCACGTCTCGCCGCAGCCGGGAATCCTGACAGCCCATCATGTCGATGATGGGGACGTTGAGGTCAGTGGCGGACCCCTCTGTGTGAGAGGACAAGTCGCGCAGGTTCTGGGGAGGGTGGATGAAGAGTCTAGGGACCTTGGCCACGCCGGAGTCAATGAGGCCTTTGACGCCGGCTTTGGTCTCGTCGAATTCCTTTGCTTCTTTCGCTCTGTCATAGTGCGGGCCACTACAGGTGATGGATTCTCCAGGGCTGGGCAAGGTTTGCATCTTTGTAAGGAGAAGCTTTGAAGCCTATTAATCCTAATAGGGAGATATGTCTACGCATGTTAGATATTAATAGACTTATATTAGGCAGTAAAATATCTAAATCAAATCTAGATAAGATAATTACCTAAGTTCGCAAGTAATATTGCAAAATTTGAACTCAACGGAATCGGCTCAACGGATGACTGGTAATGGCCCGTGGGTGAAGCTCGGCACGGTGGTGCTCCTCGGTAAAGGATGACCGTGGGCTCACGGTCAACAAACTTGCAAAAACAAGAACTTCGTAGAATCGACTCAGTTTGGATACGAACAAGAACGGCGGCTAGTGTCGGAAGGTGGGGGGTTCACAATTGAGGTGCAGGAGCGAGTCGTTGAGATCGTCTAAAAATTTCGGCAAGGCTGGGTTCGTCAGTACATGTGCGTAAAAGCAAGGTAGCTTGCTGGTTCGCTACTGGGTTGAGTGTTCCTTCAATGGACAGATAACACCAATGACACTAAGGCCTTGTAGGCGTGGACAGGAGGCAAGTCACGGGCACGGGCTACTCTCCAGATGGTGAACTTGTCCCTTCAAGGCCTCACCTCTATTAGTCTCTTCAAGAAATTTGGATAATCATAAGAGAGAGTGAATTCGTGAAGGTCTGAGCGGTCCTTCGAACCGAAAGCTTGCCGATGATACAGGTGTCGTGATCTGTTGTAGCGAACAGCAATCGGCAGGAGGAACAACAGTGAATGGCAACCCAAGCCCGGAATCAGCAGAGGACAGCTGCAGCAGTGAAGGGTCTCCGGTGTGGGGATGCCGCGGAGGTCACCGGAAATCGTCTGGGCAACTGCTGGCTGGTCGAGAAGTGCTTTAGGTCGCCAACTGGAATTCGTCGACAAGCATCTAGGTGAAGTGCTGCACGGCGGGGAGGGCTGAACTTGATGGTTCAGGCGGCGCAAGGAAAGAGTGGCACCGTTTGTGGCAGAGGAGGCACGCCCTGGGGTGGAAGACAGCCCTCTCTCTCTCTCTCTCTCAAGTGTTGTCTTTTCGTGCAAAAGCTTTCAAGCAACTCTCGTCTTTCTCTCTCCAGTTTTGTCTTTAATTGTGACCATGAATTCAACGTGTGGCCCATATTGAATCGCATGGTTCACTCCTGCACATGAAAACAGAAGCGTTTCCGATTTCTCTTCCCGTTTGTCTTCATACCACAGAGAAATAATCTTGATTTGCTATTTTGTTCTCGATCTTCCACGCTCACGTGCCGCTACGAATCTTCATGAACGATCTCCTTTTGACAAAGAATGTCTCCGTTAATATATATCAACTTCACTATTACATGCGAGAAAGCTTTTTCTTCTCTGGACACATATATCTCTTCCTTCCCTTTTGTTTGGCCGAATATTACCTCATTTGCAATCAGATCTTTTCCTTTCGAAGTCAGTCCAATATTCTCTTGATGATGCAATATCCTCTTCATATCATATGAGCTCCAGCCATCATGTGAAAGGCATAAGTGATTCTCATCCATGGACTTGGTCAAATTCATGGGCTCAATAAAATTCAAGGCCAATCAATTAAGTCCATCTGCCATCAGTCCAATGTAAATATAATTAAAATATTCCTAAAATTATATATCATGTAATTTAATTATAATATATTTTGTTTAAAGATTAAAAAATAATCCCTAATTCTTAATGCAATAAAAAACTAATCGCGGATTGTCAAAATTCAGATGTCAACAAGTCAATTGAAGTATCCAATTTGTGCAAATACTGATGACAATGTCCTAGACCATAAAATAAGGGGAGTGTTATTTTATTCTTGAGCATTCTAAACGTCCATTGACTATGTATCAGCAATGGAAAAACAAATCGCCTCAATTAACCAGCAATTAAAAATGCCAGCATATCCACCCAGGGCTAATGCAATGCGACCGCGGCAACAAGGCTAGTTACCGGCGTTGGAAGTCAACGGCCATTTTCACCTACACAACCGCGGCACGCAACGAGAAATATCGAAAATTTAATTCGAAATGAACCTACTCCTAAAGAAAATATTTTGAAAAGCAATCATACATGCGTGAATTAAAGTCATTCATCCCTACCAGGCTTGAACATACACAAGAAAGCACAGCCTTAAGGCAAAGGACCAAATCAAAAAGATAGGTGCGGAAAACTTTTGGGAAAAGTCCTTAAGAAAATGTAAATGCTGAGTTTTTTAAAATGCAAAATGTGTTTGGTAAATTTATTTGTGAAAGTCCATTATGAAGTATCTTTGAGCAAAATAATGTTTTGGTAAATTAAATTTGCAAAAGACTTTTTTTATTAAAAAATAAAAAAAGGAGAGTTGGCTGGCCAAGGGCTTCGCTTCGCTGGTTACCGTTGGCCAAGGGCTTCGCTGGTTACCGCCGGCCAAGAGCTAATAGTTACCAACAAAGGGTAGGCGGCGCGGTGAAGGGTAGCGTCCGGCTAGGGTCACCGTGCCTGAGGACATGGCGCGGCGAGGGTCACAGCAACCGGGATCTCGCGAGTCATGGCAACCCTCGCCAAAAGGTTGCGTGACCCGCCGCGCCACAACCTCCATGCAAAGGTCGCTAGTGCCGCTCGATCTAATTGCAGCGACCCAGATCACAACCAACTTGCGAGATCCGAGTTGCCATGACCCTTGCCACACTGTCGCGTGACCCCCCACGCCGCGGAGGTCGCCAGTGACCCAAGCGAGGTCGTGGGTCACTTGGGTTGCAGCAACCTCCGGCGACCTCCGCAACCCAAGCACGGCAAGGTCACGCCACTTAGATCTGCATTGCACAATTGGTCGGCGACGATCGCCGGGGTGCCGTGACCACACCGGCCTCTCTTCAACCCGTCGCCAACCCATCGCAACCTCACCGGCCGACATCTAAGAATCTAACGAAGAAGAAAATGAACAGTGCACTAGCCATTCCAAAAATGCTGAAAGTCCAAGGCAACTTAAGACCTATCTTGAGCTTTCAGCCTTTGGAAGGCCAGCAATCATTCCTTCAAGGTGAGTTTCAAAAATGTTTCCAAACACCCAATATTTACTCAAATGGGCTTTGGACGCTCAAAGATACTTGGGAAACCTGGTCCCAAACGCTGCCGATGTCAAAGCCGGTAGGCTACAACCTTAGTGGCAGCGCAGGGAGCTTTTGAAACAGCTCCCGGAACATTTACTCCAATAAGGCCTCACAATCAGAGACAGCTGCTACAGTTACTCAGCTCGTGAATCACGGCGTCCATGGATGGCCTGTCATAAGGAGACTCGTTGGTGCAGAGCGAGGCGATTTTTACAAGTTTAGCCGCCTTGTACTCGAAGAACCTTCCATGGATATTCCCATCAATGAATTCTTGGAATCTGCACGATTCAGCAGCCAGACGCATGGAGTGATCTACTTTGTGCTTCCCCGACAAGATCTGGAACACGATCATTCCAAACGCGTAGACATCACTCTTCTCCGTGAACCGGCCCGTGGACATGTACTCGGGCGCTAGGTAGCCCATGGCAGCGCTAGCTTTGAGCAACGAGAACACAACATCATTTGTCAGGAGCCTGTGGAGACCAGATTGGTAGAGCAACGGATTGAATCGCTGGTCTATGAGCACCTTGTCTGCTGAGATGTTTTGGTGAAGGAGGGGGGCCTTGTTTGGTTTGTGAGCATGCAAATAGGCAATACCTGTTTCGTAGGATTATTTGAAAATCAACAAAATCAGTGGTGCAACTTGCAAGTAGAAGACAATCAAGATCAGTTGATCCCCAATTCAAAGAAAGATAAACAATTAAATTAGATGCCACAATATGCTATTTGAGCACCACCACCATTGCCCATATTGGTACATGACAGAGCAGTGACCTGGCAAAATTTAAAATGCAGCAAATTCAACAATGGCAGGTTACATCAAATGATGGGGATCCTGGACCACCTAAATCTGTTCCTCCACAATGAATTGGTAATGCTATTATTAATTTTGTGGCCTTCTAGATGGTTACTGCTCACTAGCAGTCCAAAGCACTGTCAATGATGCATCGGAAGAAATTAGAACTAGAGGTATTGCTTTGAAGGTTCTTACTTGCTTATATACATACAGCTATATATTGATTTGTGAACTTGATCTATAAAACTGAAATTTGAAATAATTTTATGATTGGTTGGAAGAGTGTGCTAATGGTTTCAAGCCCTTGGCACTATGACCTAAAACAATTGAAAGGAGTTTTCAGTGTGTATAATATCTATGGGCATCTTAGGCTGCGCATGGCAACATTTCTTGGCCGGGGAACAATTTCTTTTCAAAAATAGTTATTTTCTATTTCTATTTTGGGGAACAATTTCCATGTAAAAAAACCCGTTTGGTAACTACACAAAATTTTTACTCTAAAAATAGAAAAAGAATAGAAATGCGTTTGGTAAAAAATAGTTTTCTTTTTTATATTTATTTGTTTTTTTTTTTTTTTTTGCCGGTAGACCAAAAAAAAAAAATATATATATATATAACGTACACGCCGCCACACGTTATCAAAAATATAACGCGCCGGACGACCGGCGGCGGCCGCGGCAACTAGGGGTGTGCATGGTCCGGGCGGGCGGTTCCCAACCTGGAGAACCGGAACCGCCCAGCTTCAACACTTCACCAACTAAACCAATTTCTCTTTTCCCGGACCGGTTCCAAGAAAATCGGAACCGGGATCCACCCGTTTATTGCATGGATCCACCGGTTCCATTACAAAGCGCAAACCGGACCGCCGGTCCGGCAATCCGGTTCCCGGGTGGATCCATGGAATCGATTTTGATGCCAAAAATTCTGGTTTCGCGAGGAGAAACCGACCGAGAACCCAATTCAATTGTCGTGAGAGAAGAGAGACAAGGTGACGGGGATGGACAAAAGAAGGCAGTGAAGGCGAGCGGAGAACTGTTAAGTGCACATCAAACCTATGTGAAATCAAACCTCCATCATCATCCAATTAACACATCATCATCTGCTTCTCTCATTTTTCTTCAAATAGAGGTTATTTAAGTGCACTGCAGATAACGAGAAGAAAGAGAGAACGAACCTTGAAATGACGGCAAGAATGAAAGTGAAAGCTGGGATGAGGTTCATCATGGCCGTGCCCAGCACAGACGAGCTGTAATCGATCCCGGTATACCCGCATATCTGCGATGCGGATCTGCATCAACCAAATCACTAAAAAAAATTCACCACGTTTTCCCGTACCAAACTCTCAGCAGTAGATCAAGACGTTTCGCTTCGAAAGAATTCCAAGAAAAGCAAAATCCACCAAGTCCACAAATTAATGCAAAATGAGGACACTTCACTCACTCACCCGACCATAGCGAGCAAGAAGATTTTGCGAAGCACGGAGAAAGTGAGAGGAGGGCGCGACCCTGACCTGCCAAACAGAGCAAACAAACAAGTCAAGAACTTAAAACCCTTCTCCCCCCCCCCCCCTTCTTTCGCCTGCCATCAATGGAGCTAGCGAGTGACAGGCATGAGCAGAGTACAAACTTGCGAGAGATGATGAAGGGGCAAGGAAGGAGGACGAGAGAGGAGAGGGCATTACAGTATAAGGCCAAGGTGTACTTGTTGAGCCCGTCGGACATGGCCATTTTCGCCACCACCATGCTGCTCGCTTGAACCAGAACCACCATTATCATCCCCACGAACGGCAGCGAACCCCCGGCCCTCCCCTCCATCTCCATCTCTCTCTCTAGCTCTCTAGCTCTCTTCTCAATTCGTGGGTGAAATAATTGGAGGACCCCAAGAAGCTTTCCTCCGTTTTACGGGACCGCCATCGATTGGATGATTTTGTTTGACTTTAAAACTGACGGAAGACAAAGATCTCTCCCTCCAACGGAAGACAGTGGTGGAGGAGGAGCAGCGGCGGCGTGGATACTCGGGGATGAATCGAAGACGAAGAGAAGAAACAGAGAGAATCGAAGATTGAGGAAGAAACAGAGAGAATCGAAGGCTGAGGAAGAAACAGAGAGAGAAGAGATGCGAATTAGGGTTTCGCGAATTAGGGCTACGTGAGTCGCGAACTTTGTTTTGTTTAGTATTTTTTTATTTTTTTAATTATAAATAGGTACCGGTCCGGTCCGGGTGGGTGGGCGGGCGGGCGGATCCGCCGGGCGGAACCGGACGGTTCCCACCCGAAACAATTGACCGGAACCGGACCGGTTCCTCAAGAACCGCCGGCCGGGCGGTTCCGGTCTGGTTCCGGGCGGTCCGGGCGATTCCCGGGTATTTTGCACACCCCTAGCGGCAACGGTCGGCCGGCGACGTCCGGCGACCGGCGGCGGCGATGGTCGGTCGGCCTCCGGTGATCGGCGACGGTGGCAACAGCTTGATCGACGGCGGCAGAGGCGACGGCGGGCGACGGCGAGCGGCGGTCACCGGTGGTCGCAAGAAAGAAAAAAAAAAAAAAAATTCACTTTGATCGGCGACGCGGCGGCGGCGGGCGGGTAACGGTTGGCGGGCAGCGACCGCGACGGATATGATGTCACGGCCGACAATGAGCGATGGCGGCACGGCAATAATGGCGGCAAAGGCGGCGGTCAAGAGCGGCCAATGGCGGTTAGCAAGAGAAGAATAAAAGAAAAAAAAATTAACTTATTTCTTAAACTTGTTCTTGGGAACAAGAAGCAACTTTTTTTACTTCTCATTTCTATTTCAAAACCATTCCTGGCTAACTTTTTGTTCCTAATGTAAAACTAACTTGCCGTTATCAAACAAGTTTCTATTCTTTTTTTGTTCGAGGAAGAGAAAATAAAATTCTTGGGCTGGGAAAGTTTACCATACGCACCCTTATTTGGGCCAAACCATCGGCTGATATAGATCAAGACATATACCAAGGGGCATCTTGGTAGACCTTGTCCCAGGGCGTTTGTAGTTATAGTTTGATATTGAGCACATGATTGACCAATGAGTTAGACCACTGATATTTGTTATGATATTATTAATTGAATGAGAATATATTAAATGTATAAGGTTATATTAAACTAGTATAACTAATCTTTAATGTATATTACATGCTGAATTTGGATAAATGTGTTTTTGGTATTGTTTAAATGTGCATAACCAATACTCAATCTACTCAAAAGAGATTTATACCACTCAATCAACGATGCTTTGCTTGGATCCTTCATCTCAATTCTTTTTTAGGTTTTAACGACTAGTAGCAAATAGAAAGAGAGTGGAATTAGTGAGGAATTTTGGGAGTTCGAGTTTGGAATGACTTAAGATAGTTGTATACATATGAAATGCTATTTATCGGGTTTCATATAGAAGTCACTAGAGATGCACTTATTCTTTTTTGTAGACTTCAAAACTATGATCATGTATCTATAATGTTGATTTTGTATATGAGGCTCCATGATTTTCCATACATGAAGATTTAGGGTATGACCAATAAGGGATGGTGTGAGCGACCAAATTGCCCAGACACTCTGAAAGGAGAGCTTTCAAGTCAAATGAAACATTAATTTTGAGCATTTTATCACAATAGTTAGTTTCATGGTATATGGAGATTGACCTTCAAGATTGGCGTGGCAAGTAATGTGTCATGTCACAAGCGGACTTTGTATAAGTGAATCATATTCGAGCTGAACTTGACAAGAACTTTCGAGTAAAACTTAAATTTGTTATAGCAAACTCCAAAGCCAACATGATTTGATAAGTTTTGTTCCTTTTCTTTTAAAATCGAAAGCAATTTTTCATAGCAATGAAACAATATGGAAAGCAATGAGACAGCATGAGGCGAGCGATCGAATATGATGCCATGGCATGATTTAACGGTCCTAAATGTGTTGCCATGATCGCCACGTCAACTTAGAGACCTCTCATGGCTATGAGGTTTGAAGAGATGATGAAACTTGCGATAAATTTAGGGGAAAGAGATTCAAATGCTTTCACAGCCTGAAGGAGCATGCCATCATATTTTGGCCATTTCTTGTTTCAGTCTCGATCATATCAAAGTAGATTCTGATTATTCTTTTCTAGGTGTGGTCCTATCGCTACATTCAATGAAAAGACAGCCATCGGATTCCATGTGAAGGCCGACACCTTCTTCAAAGATTTTTGCTGCATTTTGTGCTCTCTACTTGGGCTCGCTTACTCTGAAATGAGGAAGCACAGGTTCGCCATTGAGGCCATTGCCACTGGAGAGGTAATACCCAAAATACTCTGTGAAAGAGGTCTCTCTGTACATGGGTGGATTGTCCTCATCGAGAAGCTCCTTTATTGGCCCATACGGCTTCGACATCTGTGTCTCTCCTGGTACGAGGAAGCATGCGACTGACACCCGGGGCCCGGCCTTCCTGGCAAGGACCCGGTGCTCCACGCTCTTGAACTTGTCGTTGCTAACAAGCTGCAATCAACAAGATCAGGGAAAACGAAAGTCATTCTTCAACTCGAAGATAACTCGACGTTAATCAACCCGGAAACATAGGCAACAGGATGTGATTGATCTTTGTACCTGCATGAGGTCTCCAATGTTGGCTAGGATGGCTCCAGGCACCGGGGACACATCGACCCACTGGTCCTGCTGCCGGACTTGGAGGCCGCCATGGTGGTTTTGCAGGAGAAGAGTGAGATATGTGGCATCCGAGTGATTGATTGTGCCCAGAGTCAGCTCTGGCTCAGGGCAAGTTGGGTAGTAATGGCTTACTATTCTCTTGGAGTCCATGCATTCAATGTCACCAAGATAGCCTGAATCGAGCCCCAGTGCCTCTGATAGTAGTTCAGACAGAGATCTCTTCAATTTTTCCACGTGTTTTTCGTACTCAAAAACCGGCTCTCTGCAAAGGAAGGAAAGTAAACATCATGTGGTAAAGAATACTTGAACCTATGCAAATAGAGAAGGGAAAGTTATAAATGGATGAAAGAGGTGTGAAGAATCGAACTTGAGATCTATCTCTTGCCCTGATATCATGTTGAAGTTATGCAGAAAACTGTTTTCTTTCCCCTTTAAAGTAAAATAGAAATATGGTATATATTTTTCGAAAAATTGTCGAAGTCCTAGGGTTAAGGAATAGAGTATAAATCATGATGACCTGAATAGAAGAGGGACTGCCTCTCGGTCTGGCTCTCCAAACGAGAAATCAAACAGGAGAGTGTCCTTCCAAGTTGCTGCTTTGGACCAAAACAAGTCTCCATTGCTGTAGTACCTAAATTTCCTAGCGTCGTCCCTGGAGTACCACTCTCCCTTCACTCCCTCAGGCTGCTCGTGGAACTGCTTGACAGCTTCCAACACGCCGTCCATCACATCGACCGGGATCCCGTGGTTAATTATCTGGAAGAACCCCCACGTCTCCGACGCTCTACGGACGTCGTCGACCACGTCTCGCCGCAGCCGGGAATCCTGACAGCCCATCATATCGATGATGGGGACCTTGAGGTCAGTGGCGGACCCCTCTGTGTGAGAGGACAAGTCGCGCAGGTTCTGGGGAGGGTGGATGAAGAGCCTAGGGACCTTGGCCACGCCGGAGTCGATGAGGCCTTTGACGCCGGCTTTGGTCTCGTCGAATTCCTTTGCTTCTTTCGCTCTGTCATAGTGCGGGCCACTACAGGTGATGGATTCTCCAGGGCTGGGCAAGGTTTGCATCTTTGTAAGGAGAAGCTTTGAAGCCTATTAAGGATTCTCCAGAACGAAAGTAGATCTCTCCTTCTTTCCTTCTCTCTTTCCCTTTTATCTCCTCCTTTTTCTTTCTTTCTCTCTTTTCTCTCTCTCTGTGCTGATGCTTCTACCTTTTTCCTCTACATTGACTTTTCAACCCCTTATTTTACATGCCAAGTCGCCGTCCGATCACGTCAGATCCAAAGAAAACCTCATCACCCTATAGCGATCACACGTCTGGATTAGAGTTATAGTCAATTGAAGTATCCAATTTGTGCAAATTCTGATGACAACGTCCTAGACCATAAATTAAGGGGAGTTGTGTTATTTTACTCTCGAGCATTCTAAACGTGTCCATTGACTATACATCAGCAACGGAAAAACAAATCGCCTCGGTTAACCAGCAATTAAAGATGCCAGCAGATCCACCAATGGAAAAACAGATCGCCTCGATTAACCAGCAATTAAAGATGCCAGGCAGGGCTAATGCAATGCGACCACGGCAACAAAGCTAGTTACCGGCGTTGGAAGTCAACGGCCATTTTCACCTACACAACTGCGGCACGCGACTAGAAATATCGAAAATCTAATATTTTGAAAAGCAATCATACATGCGTGAATTACAGTCATTCAACCCTACCAGGCTTGAACATACACAAGAAAGCACAGCCCTAAGGCAATGGACCAAATCAAAAAGATGTCAAAGCCCGTAGGTTACAACATTAGTGGCAGCGCATGGAGCTTTTTCAGACCAACTTCTACCATTGACTTTTGAAACAGCTCCTGGAACATTTACTCCAATAAGGCCTCACAATCAGAGACAGCTGCTACAGTTACTCAGCTCGTGAATCACGGCGTCCATGGATGGCCTGTCATAAGGAGACTCGTTGGTGCAGAGCGAGGCGATTTTTGCAAGTTTAGCCGCCTCGTACTCGAAGAACCTTCCATGGATATTCGCATCAATGAATTCTTGGAATCTGCACGATTCAGCAGCCAGACGCATGGAGTGATCTACTTTCTGCTTCCCCGACAAGATCTGGAACACGATCATTCCAAACGCGTAGACATCACTCTTCTCCGTGAACCGGCCCATGGACATGTACTCGGGCGCTAGGTAGCCCATGGCAGCACTAGCTTTGAGCAACGAGAACACAACATCATTTGTCAGGAGCCTGTGGAGACCAGATTGGTAGAGCAACGGATTGAATCGCTGGTCTACGAGCACCTTGTCTGCTGAGATGTTTTGGTGAAGGAGGGTGGCCTTGTTTGGTTTGTGAGCATGCAAATAGGCAATACCTGTTTCGTAGGATTATTTGAAAATCAACAAAATCAGAGGTGCAACTTGCAAGTAGAAGACAATTGAGATCAGTTGATCCCCAATTCAAAGAAAGATAAACAATTAAATTAGATGCCACAATATGCTATTTGAGCACCACTATCATTGCCCGTATTAGTAAATGACAGAGCAGTGACCTGGCAAAATTTAAAATGCAGCAAATTCAACAATGGCAGGTTTCATCAAATGATGGGGATCCTGGACCACCTAAATCTGTTCCTCCATAATGAATTGGTAATGCTATTATTAATTTTGTGGCCTTCTAGATGGTTACTGCTCACTAGCAGTCCAAAGCACTGTCAACGATGCATCAGAAGAAATTAGAACTAGAGGTATTGCTTTGAAGGTTCTTACTTGCATTTAAAAGTGCTGACAAGTACATTTAAAGCGCTTCTTGAGCTACAATAAATGCCCTTTGGAAATGTAAACAAGTGATTTTTTTGAACGTTCAAATTTCTTGCCACACGTGGAACCATTACTTTACTCAATTTCAAGATCTTAGAACTACAAGCATTCTCTTTAAGCACCCGCCAACAATAATCTACCAAGGTTACAAAATAGCTCTCCAGCATCTGAAAAAATCCAAAACTCAATTGAAATTCCAAAATCCAACAAAAGCTTTATGCAGAAAGGGCAACTTAGAAGGCAATAGCTTGCAGCAACAAGAGTCATCAAACTTGAGCCTTGGAAAGATTATGGGACGAGGATTTCAATTCATTAGATAGCCATTCATATGAAACAGGAAGGAAATTATCAGACTGCAGAACTGACCTTTAGCGATTCCCTTCACAATCGAAACTCTAGTGGACCACTCAAGAGTGCCACTGTCCCCCTCCTTCAAATCCAAAAAGCTTAGCAGAGTCCCATTCGGAACATAATCATATATCAGGAAGCACTCACCACGGCCCGTTGAGCAGCAGAATCCTCTCAGCCTCACCAGATTTTCATGTCTCAGTGAGGTCAACATATTCAAACCCTTCAAGAACTCTGATTCATCAGCCTTGCAGCTAGTCTTATTGATGCATTTGATGGCGACTACAGAACCGTCTCTCAGGATTCCTCTGTATGTGGTAGAGAAATTACTCTTACCCAACACATTCAACTCCGAGAAATACTGAGTGGCGGATTCAACCTCTTCCAGATTGAATCTGAAGCTCTGGAAAGCTTCTTCAGAAAACTCATTAAAGATCCGAGCATCAGCGAGCGGATCCCATCCGCTGGAATACTCCAGGCTAGCTAAAGGAGAGCCATTTTTCTTATAAGCACTCTTGGGTTGATCAGTGCTTAGATGGCCATCACAAACCTCAGCCGAAAAGCCAAGTTTCTGTTTCCTCCGACGGTAGTGTGTGAACAAAAGGAACCCTATGGCCGACAATGCAACAGTTGCCAAGATTGATCCAATAAGCGCAGAGGGATGCGCTGATTTTGGCAAACTAGAACATTCAGTCAGGTTACATGGTAACACCACATTGGCCGTCTCGGGTATACTTGTGGAGGGTACTGTTGTCGCAGCCCCATAGGGTTGAGGTTGACTGGGCTTTCGACCCTCCAAAGCATTACAAGTCCTTAAAGAGAGGAACCCAGTCCCACACAAGTCGAAGTTGTTTTCGTACAGAAATCCTTCGTTCAGTCTCTTCAGCGCTTTAATATTCAAAAAAGAAACAACAATCAGTTGCGGGTTATCCTTATTCCTAAAAGCAAAAGATTGAAGAGAGATCATAGCAGAATAGTTACCAGGAGGTACATTGCCAGAGAGAGTGTTGTTTTGGACATCCAAGACTTTTAGAAGAGGCAGATCGGCTATCTTCATGGGAATCGAGCCAAAGAGGCGATTGAAACTCAAATATAACCTCGTCAACGTCCCCAGGTCACCTAAACTTGCCGGTATTGCGCCAGTGAGCTGATTAGATTGCAGAGCAAGAACACTGAGCTTCTTCAGAGATCCCAGCTTTGTAGGTATACTTCCAGTCAACTGGTTGTAAGAGAGCTGCATAACTACAAGGCAAGGGACAAACTTTAGGACCAATGAACCATGATTTCTAAAAGTAAAATTCTGCAACTTTATGTCCCATTCAGCCTACATCAAACCCTGTGAAGTTGAATCAAAGAACAGAGGAAGCGAATTCCCTAACCGTTAGTCACCATCTGGTTGTTGAAAGCAGAAAGGTTGTGGCTTTACGTTTCTGTTTCAACCTTTTTTCACTCTCTTGACTTGACCCAGATGGACTTACTCAGAAAGAACGAATTTTTCAATCACATTTTCTTGGCAAACCAGAAAACACTGGAGACAGGTTTCTTTACGCACCGAAAACTTAAAAATGAACAAAATGTATGAACATCGAAGCAAAATAATCTCCAAAAGAAACAAGAAAGTTTCAAAATTTTCAACATGCATCTCAAACAAAACCAAGAAAAGGACTAACCTTGCAAGCTTGCGATGTCAGCCATCTCGGGAGGAATCTGGCCGGAGAGATTGTTCATGTTCAGATACAAGTCGCTGAGCGCGCTCAAGTTGCCAAGCTCTCGCGGAATCTCTCCGCACAGGGAGTTGTAGTGAAGGTAAAGGCCAGTCAAGTGGGTGAGCCCAGCAATGGCCGGAGAGAGCCTCCCGGTGAGCCGTCTCCCCTGCAGCGAAACGTTGGCGACGCGGCCCTCGTCGTCGCAGCAGACGCCTTGGAAGGACCCGTCGCAAGGATCGCCGTCGACGGTCCACGAGGAAAGATACTTGCTTTCCGGGTCTAGGCTGGCTTTCATGTCCATGAGAGCTCTCAGCTCCGCGCTTGTTGTTGCGGAGACAAGCACGTCGCGTAGGCTTGCGAAGACCCAGAGGAGGAAGAAGAAGAGACACTGCGAGCGCACGGAAGCAAAACCCATCTCTCTCTCTCTCCCTCTCTCTCTCTCTCTCTCTCGGACAAGAAGAGAAGGTGGTGACTGGTATGGATGGACCGGGACGACACTCAGTTATGTTTTTCAGGTTTCCTTAAATTTGTTTTTTTGCTCTCCCTTTTTTTTGCTCGTTTTGCAGGGTGAGGAAACATAAAAAATATCGAAAATTTCGAGAACAGGATAGGAAAGAATTGCTTCGGAACTTGGGACGCCGGGTGGGATGTTACTGGATCGGTTGACTTCTCTTTTTCAAATGAGCGTCCGAGGCTCGCTGCAGGTTCGCTCGCAGCACCCTGTCACCCCGGTTTCCTGCTCCGTATTTTTACAAGACAGGCGACGATGTTCTCGTCTTTATTAATTTCGGCAGACAAGTGTCTTTCAACATATTATTACCACCTTTCGAAAAGCTCCTCGATGGCATTTATTCGTTTACGATCCAACAGCTACCTAATTCAAAGCTAGCTACTTCATCGATCTGTTCGAGCAAAACATAAAGCCGATTATGCGCCGCTCCCTCGGAATCCATTTTAAGTCCTACTTAGGATTATGTTTTTTTTTGCCATTCGATCTGATTGGAACCTCAGCTCCATTATTGTCCGGTTTCAAATCATAATGGCCTGCCTTTCTGATTAATTGGAAAGGAGGCATAGGATTCCTCACCTAGGACAGGTGTGAGAAAACATGAGCATGGGAGTGGCTATTATTGATGCCGATTTGACAGCGGACATTATTGATTGTGCAGGGTAAATTGTTTTTCAGACATTTTGATTGCTCAGGTTGGCCATTTTGGCTTTTGCCGGGGGGAAAATGATCCCTGGACAGACCAGGGCAGTTTGGAAGGTGGGATCACGAGGAAGCTGTACAAGCTGTACAAGCCCGGTGCGTTTATTCCCTCCCCGCTTTTTAATGGTGGAAAGCGAAATTCAGCGTAAGTGGCAGGCCTTAAATGGCGTCGACATTTCCTATGTTTGGGCATGTTCTCTCTCTCTCTTCCTTCGCATCCATGGTCAAGGGGGCAAGTAAACTTACGATCATCTTTTTTTACTTTTCCCTGTCTTGCGATTTTTCACTTTTTAGCGCTCCCTCGTGGTCGAATGAAAATGAATAAGAGGTTGTGGAATCAGAGGAGCTCTTTCTTCCACCTCCTGCAAACCTAGCCCCGAGTTTCGAATTCAATTTAACGTCGCCTCCGGCTCGAACTTTCGTGTTGTCGATTCCTCGAAGCTACTTTTAACATCTAGGAATGGTGGACTTGTGCTATGTCACAATAACTTGATTTGATAGAGATGTTTATCTCAGTGCATTTGATAGGGGATTGCGCGATTGCTGGTGAACAGTAAACAAATCGAGGATTCAAAATGAAGATGATCATTTGGTTGTTCTTGGCTCTAAAATTGAATCTAATGTATTGACAGAACTTGTTCATAGCATAGAAAATGTGTGAAGCATTCGAGACAAATTAGGCCAAACATGAGCTTGTACCAAAGTCGGGCAACTGAACTTTTCTCAAACAAGAATGTTGCGGGCCATCGATCTAACATTTGAGCCTCTCAAGTTTACACAAGCCGAGAAACTAATCTACCCATCAATGACTTTTAAATAGGATAAATGCCACAAAAAACCATCAACAAGTATATTTGTGATAAATTTATTTCAAAATAATTTTTTTGACCATAAAAAATTATAAACTAATACATTTGTGACAAATTTACCATCTGTTGATTTCTGTTAAATTAAATTAATACCACGAAAAATTACAAACAAGTACATATGTGACAAATGGTATACCTATTAATTATTATATATCATCCGACTTAATAAATTGTTAGTAAAATTTAATGAAACTAATAAAGGGTAAAGTCGCCGTATGTGTAGCAGAGGTTTGCAGTAGTCAAAGAATTAATTTTTGGTAAACTTATTAAAAATAGATTGATTTTGGGTTTTTCGTGTTATTATCCCTAAATTGAAATACCTTCAATAACATATGAAATTTGAATTTACTTGATGTCGCAAATTCAAACACCTTAAATAGAACTATTTACGTCCGACATGTAAATCCATTTCGAGCGTTCCAAGACTTTTTCAAAATTTGAGTGATATTTTCTATCTCATTAATTTCGGAATTTGTCCCGATGGAACAGGGCAAAAGAATCGAGGCGGAAATGGTTTGAAAAAGCTCTGAAGAAAATAAAGAGCCGTCCACTGACGAACTGGCAAAAGGCACCTGTACTGGTAGCCACGTGGCCACGAGTGAGTGGCCACTCACCGTAACCGGGGTCAGGCGCGTGTCGATTGTGGCCACTGGAGATTAGATTCCCTCTCGCCATCTCCATTCCCAAAGCATTTTCAAAACCATCGAAAAATAGTGGGAATCATATAAATCCAAATTGACCCATTTATCGACTGCTTAAAAATGAGGAATAAACTAATTTTGTTGTAGGCTGCTTTTTCTCCTAACAATTAGGAACCAATCATTTTAAATCGCACATTATGTTTTTATTATTCACGCTCGTTGAACCTAAATTTACCTAAATCTTTACAAATCATTAAAGTATTTCCAAACGCTAAATGTCTAATTACTCTCGTCTTGTTTACTTGACGTAACCTTGAACATTTCTTCGATGATGCAATAGTACTAAGGATTCGTATAGTTTAAATCTTACTCTATGCTTAATTATATCTTGTGTATTATGATCTTATTATATCTAATGCCATTTGTTTCCCAACATTTCCTCAAATTTTATGTAGGCGTGTTTTAAGAAATAGAGAAGTTAGCATTTTGTTTTGAGTTTGTACTATAAAAAATTATAAACTGGTAAATCATTACGTAGATCTAATTAACTTCCGTCTCACAAATTATCTCAAATTTAATGCATTCTATGATATATTTACTTCAAACTATTTTTTGTTCTGTGGATACTTACATCCTAGTGCTTGTAACCTAAATTTACTTTCTATTAAAATGTATAAGTGTCAGCACATGTGGATTTTATACTTTGGATCTGTCATCTTTCACGTTAGATTCGTTTTGCAATCATCTCCTACATGTGTGTTTTAATAGGATATTGAATAGAATGTTAATGAATTGTAGATTTAAGTCAGGGGTACCATTTTTTTTTTTTTTGGTCGATTAGGAGTACCTGTTTGAATTCTTTTATGAGACAAAAACTAGATTTGGGTAGATGCTTCATGGGGTACCATTTTTAAATAAAAAAAATTGCGAGATAAAAATTAATTTAGAGTAAATGTGTCATTGGCTCAAATTTTAACATTTTTCATTAGACGAAAATCAATCTAGAGTAAATGCATCATGGAAGTACCAATTTGAGACTTTAATGGTATTAACCGTTTAATAACAAAATTAGTATTTTATTTTTACCTCGAATTTTACTCCAAATGACTGCATCGAGGTCGGGGACCTCGCATGGCTCGAGCAATCACACAAACATCCAAATAAAACAAGGACCACACTACAATTATTTACTGATGATAATTATTCTTTTCTCTCCTGCCCGAAGACAAGGAATCGGACAATCTTCCTATTTATAATAATTATACCATAATTAGACGTTAAAAGACGGCCTAGAAAACGAGAAAGAGAGATTGGAGCTGCGGTGGTGACTGAGATTTTCTCATCAGTGCTTTTGCTTAAGTTTCACGACTAAACGACACCATGAAATTAGGGTTTCACGTTCCTTCATCCTCAAACGTCTAAAAGAACAAAAGAAGCAGTGGGTAAAGTAAAGGACAAAGAGAAAACGTTAATGGAGTTCAAAACGAAATGATGGGTACAGATCAGAAGAAAGATCACAAGCAGAAGAATTGCTTCTCAAGCAAATTTCATCCACATTTTCACCATGAATACGCCTCAATGATCTTGTCTTTTCTATGCATGCAACTGAAGGAGGATGTGGACTTCTCTGCCTCTCCACTGGCAACTCTCTTTTTCTCCTTTTTTTAAAAATAATTTTATTAATTTCTCTGCCTATCCGCTAAGGTTAAAAAAAAAAGAAAAAGAAAAAGAAAAAGAAGCCTGTCTTTTTATAAATAATTTAGTGAAAAACTTTCAAGGTTTTGTTTCAGCCAAGTCGGTAATGTAGGATTCATCTAGAGAGAGGAGCTATTTGAAGCAGCATACAAGACCTCGAAGAACAGAATGCACCTAGGTGGAGTCCACATATGTACTGTTGGGATAAAAAAAAAACCCCTTAATTAGGTTCTCTCTCTTTCCTGGGCTAACAAAAAATAAAAGATAAATGAGAACCGACATTACCCTAAAAGAGGTTTTGTTGGATGATTGTGTTATTTTACAGTTTGATGCTTTTCATGAGTGTATAGAGATATGGGGCATTGTGATCTTTGTCAGAAACCATCTTTACCGAAAGATCATTAGGAATTTAAATTTATATTAACCCATCTCGTATGAACTGTTAAATCATATAGAATTCACATGACTTAACGATTCACGTGAAAAAGTTAGTTGGAGATGACCCAACTGTTCCTTTTCAGACCAGCAGATAAAAAAAAAAATGGTTTTCTTTTGCGCCAGCGAATTGGATTCCATCTCTGCTTCAAAACTCCTCTTAGGGTTTCCGCCATCCAAGGGATTTTTGGGAGGACTTCAAAAAAGCAAGAGGACAAGGGAAACCCAAGAAAGAAGAGGAAACTAAATTCCTAGAGTCCACCACTTTCGAAGCCCCTTTTCTGAAACTCCTTTTGTAGAGAGAGCAAGGCTATGTCCCTGTCCATAGACTTGCCATAAGTGAACCGCTTTTCAAGATGCCGTTGTTTGCATGCGTCGGCACGTCTTAAATTCCCACCTTTCTCTCTCTTTTCTTGCTTTTTGAAGAATGCACATCAGTCCTCCACCCCAAACGACAGTATGTTTGCCCTCCATGAGCTTAGGTTTTGCCAATGTTCTTGTCGGTTATTTGGTATAGCTGTGGTTAGACTGTAATTGCGCCGTGTTGTGACTGTCCTGTGAAGTTATTGTGACGCGAGTGTTTGGATTATATGTGCTTTAGAGTTGGAGTACCTCGAAATTGTGTGAGACAACTTCCTAAAAACCGTTATAAGAAGTTGTAGCTTTAAAAGTGATGCAATTATAAGAGATTGGCCAACTTCATGACTATGGTTGCTTCGGAGAAATTGTACCGGAAAGAAAATCTGATGAAAGAAGGGACACGAGATCAAGCCTTCACAAACTCACGATCAATTTTAATATACCAAATAAATAATATCAATTTTCAGAGATGTAGAAAAGTAAATTGTTGCTAATCTTAATTGTCACCGTTTCCATTATTTCAAAGGCACAATTAACAATGCCGGCAGGGTTTATGGGTTATGGGGAAAATTTCAAATAGTGCTTAAAATGATGTCACTTTTTTAATAAATAAATAAATAACTCAAAATATATGTTGTTTCAAATAAGAGTTTAAAGTGAACAAGTTATATCTTAAATAAGCACCTGAGCTTGTCATGACCAGAATAGTCCAAAACAAAATTTGGATGAAAATTTTAAGAAAAAATTATCAGTTTGCTAATATGATCTCCATATGATGCCATATCAATAAAAATAAAATAAAAAATTAAATCAAGTTATTGGTCATCTTTGTCCATTGCCACCTGGACATCTAGGAGCATTCATTGTAGCTGCTGGCCATGGCGGCTGCAAGCTTCAAGGTCGAATTTGGCTTCGAAGCTTGCGACCGCCATGGCTGCTCGAGTACTTCTTCCAAACGGTCACCTCATTTTCCTTTCCCTCTTCGAAGCAAAAAACACACAGAAAGCAAATGCAAATGGCCCTTCCATTCCAGTCGCAATGCCTTAATTCCCGGCACTCATTCCTCTCACATCACATGATCAAGACGAAAACTTTCCTCCCCAACAACATTTTTCCCATTATTGCATCGAAAGGTTCAATTCTATGCACAAACGCTTGAAAAGTAGATCTATTTTCTCGAGAAAGAAGCAAAAGTGATCTGAGTCTCCTAGATGTACGAGATTCGTGCTCAATTTAATACCCATTATCGCCTCAAATTCAAAGTGTCAACTTGTTCATTGCATTTGATACCTGAAGAATTAGGCGGCGAAGATGGGAATGGTGGTGGTTTAGGGCTCTGGGGAGGCTTTAGGTGGCGATGATTTGATGGCCGGACGCAAGGGGGGGTGGCGAAAGCTAGGGTTTTGGGTGATTTTGATAGTACGTAGATTGAGTTTGACGTTTGTGGGCGAAATAGAGAGTCAGATCCGACCTTGAAGCTTGGGGCTCACCCTCTGGCCAAGCTTCGAGCTCGAGCAGCCATGGCGGTCGCAAAGCTTCGAAGCCAGATCGGACCTTAAAGCTTGCGCAAACACTCCCAGATGTCCAGGTGGTAATGGGCAGTGACGAATCTGTGCCGGAGGAGTTTGGCTGAGAATCGTGAGGATGAATATGATGAACAGTAACTTGCGACTTATAGTAACTTGAATTTTAGTTTTTTTTTAATAATTTTTTTACTGATGTGGCGCCGGGAGAGGGTCGTATTTAGATTTTTTAGTTGTTTTTTCAATTCTTATCTAGATTTTGTTTTGGCCAAAATTGCCCTATTCCAATTGTTGGGAAAATCAAGTGCTCGATGGCTACTTAAATTTTTATCAATTGGCAAGCTTAGAGCTTTATTTGAGATTAATTCGGTCTCTTCAGGTCCTTATTTAAAACATCCACTTTAAACCTTTTTAAAAAATAAAAATAAAAAATAATATGACTTTAATTCATACGCTTATTTGAAATTTTACTAGGATTTATTAGAGCCAAGAGCACCTTCCACAAGCAAGGGAACTTGTTAGTTGATTTTCCAAATAGGGGTGGGTTAGCATTAGAGTTGCAACAATGTCAACGAGTTGCAACAATGTCAACGCTGCTAATCATAACATGTGCCACGCATCCGCAAGATCTGCAATCATCCATGTGCAACCTCAATCCAACAATACCGCATGCTAAAATTTTCCCGCTACTTGACTTTATGGCAATTACTATTTTTGCATGTGACATGAATTTGAAAGATATCTTAGGATTACTTTCATCCTTTTGACTTTATGGCAATTACTATTCTTGCATGTGACATGACTTTAAAAGATATATTGGGATTACTTTCATATTGTCAACGCAGATTACACAATAATTATGCTGTGATGTAACTCGGTCACATGCAAAAGTTATGGCTTGAGTTTTTATTTAATGTCAAGTTCCTATCATTTATCTGCATCTAATACAAGTGAGTCAGTGACCATAGTTACAAGTAACTTGAACTTTCACATAAGTTTTTAGATAGCTTCGAGAGTGTTTTATATTGATTACGTGATTGTTCCTGCTCTATGTTCTGCGGTGCCATTTGAAAGTGACAGCCAAAAGAGTTAAAGATGGAAGGTTTCTCGTTTCTACTGCAGTGGAAAAAAAGATACAATCATGCATAACTGCAAACCCCGCTAGGCATTTCCTTGATGAGCAGGAAAAATCTCGACTTTAAGGAGGGTTCTGCTTCGTTGCAGAAAATCTTATTCTAAAAGCGTGCTTCTCAAAGCTCGAGTTTAAGAAAAATTGAAATCAGCAACTCGAAAATCCACAAAGCTATGCAATGCAATCCCTCCTACCAATGGCAACCCAGGAAATGCCTTGAACAGAAACACATGATAAGCCTCCAACTTCAGGTGTCGGCAATGGTGACCTCAACCTCCACGCCAGGCTCAATAGTAATTGATGTGATTTGCTTAACAACCTGCTGAGAGCTGAAGAGGTCGATGACCCGTTTGTGAATGCGGAGCTCGAATTGATCCCATGTGTTGGTTCCTGATACAAATAAAATCAGACAGACAAGTTCATGATATAGGATAATCTTTCCAAATTGCGATATTCGAATGAACCTACATGGAATCAGGCTAAAGTGTTCCATCATTTCAGTACCTTCTCCACAAGGCGACTTCCTGGTGTTGATGCGAAGGACCTTGGTGGGGATCCTCACTGGCCCCTTGATCCGGAGATGCTTCTCCTTTGCACCACGAATCAATTCAGCGCAAACTGTTGAAAGATCAATGTCCATGTCAGAATCCAAAATGAAAACGCGACTTGGAAGAAAATCAAGAATGTATCCAAAGAAACTGAAGTATAGCAGCGACTAAAAGCTTAATATTACATGAACTCAAGTGTGTGGATATCTCCAAAGAGCAAGCACTAGCAACATATGGTGAAAAAGTAAACCACATCATGTACATGCTAATTGTAATGTGTAATTTCAAATCACAGAAAAAATTGTTGCTTGGACCAAGCACGTATCCGGTTAATGGTTGAGTTTAGTGAGACTCATCTAAGGTGCAAAATCTTCGATGGTTTGGATACGTTCATGCCCCTAAAATCTTAACTGAATGGGACAATAGAATGACGTTCAAGATATGAGATCATTTACACATGCACTCTACTTTAATTGCAAATAACTTATAGACATTTAAAGTCAAATACATAGACACATCAGAACATATTAGATCATTCACATACTATACAGGCAGAAGTATTTGTAAATATTAGTATTAGTCCCTCAAATTATATAAGTCTACAATGAAGGTATTCTCGAAAATAGTTACCAAAACAAGCAAACTAGGACAATGGTCCAAAAAGTTCTAAACTTATTATACAAATTCAGTCATAAACCTTTGAATTATACAAATTCAATCCTAAACCTTTTGAAGATTTTGCTAATTTGATCATAAACAATTCAATTGTGTCAATTTAGGCTTAAACCTTTTGAAAATTTTCATTTAGTCCGAAACATATTATTTGGATAATTGGCCGAAATGGTTATATTGGCAAATTGTCAAAAATTTTAAGAATAAATTGACAGATCCTCAAAAGATTTATAACTAAATTTGTATAATTGAATAGTTTATGATTGAATTATTATTACAATAAATTTATTTATTTTTGGACAATTTTTCCCAAACAAACTACAAAAATTACATAGCCTCTAAGCAATATAATATCGTAACAATAACAAATTGACCACTTTAATAAGTACCCTCATGAAGTTTGATGGGGACCCTAAAAATGATAGAACATTTTTTGCTTGATATTGGAATCCATTCAGAATTGAGATCATATTATCTTCAGCATGTCGCTGTATAAAAAAAATCCTCGAAGGATAATCAATACTTCGTTCGTTATCAAGGCACTAATGTAACTCTTCAACAAGATTCAGAATGATTCAGAATGAAACACGACATATAAGAGAGAGACCAAAAAACCAGACCTTTCTCAAGATTTTTAACATTCTTCGAAGTCAGAGTAATTCGGATCCTAAGAATCTCTTCCGAGGATTCCTCCAAACCAGGCTTCGTCGGCTTGATGGGGTAATCCATCATTGAGAAGCTATATATGCACAGTCAGATCACATCAGCGAAAAGAAAGAGGACCGACGAAATGTAATCAAAGGGCATGGACGATTCAAGTAACCTTTTCCCTTCTCTACAATAACAACCCTAATATGACAACAGCGTTTACGATCAAGGCGTGTACGTGATTGCGACGAAACTGGTGGGTTAGCTCGGGAATTGAGATCATTGGCAATTACATTGCTAGGTCTCTCTTTCAAGATCATTAGGACGAGCTCTACTTTGACGTGGATTCAACAATCAAGGCTTCGACATCAAATTCACAAATCGCCATCACGTAAAACCCTAATAAGCGAAAGACAGTACGTTAGAGATAGAGAGAAGAGAGAGAGAGAGGGAGGGAGGAGTACCTTCTGGAGGCGAGGGAGAGGGAGGGAGAGAGAAGCGGCGACTGGTGCTGAATCAGAAGAGCGTGCAACATTTGACAGAGAAAAGAGGGGTTTATATTTATACTTCAGGTTAAGTTCTTCGAGTTCTCATGCACGTATAGGGTTTGGAATTCCTATTTAATTCTGATTTGAAAAACTAACTTGGAAGTCATGCCACCCCTAATTTAATTGATTATACAAACATCTTATTTATGCATATTTTTGAATGTCAGCAACATAGTGATAACATGAGATAGTGATATGGAAAGAATCTTTATCTATCGTTTATCTTTAATTTGATTGGTGAATAAAAGATAAAAGCTGTAGACTAACAAACCAAAAGTCGATTCTCCTTTAATTTCTCTCTCTTTGATTCTTTTAGGTGTCCACCTTGAAATGTGCCAACGTGCCCCTGATTACTATCTCAACTTCTTCTGAGATTCGGCATATCTTTTGTAACTGTCCATTTTGTACAATTGATTATTATCCAATCTAACTTCGTGAACGGTTCCTTCTCCTATTGCACAGCTTTCGCAACCGCACGCTTCCTCTACTTCAAATTTTCAAAACACTGGCTTCAATTAGAATTAAGTGGTAGCAGAAAAAGAAAAAAAAAAAGACAATTAAGTGTATTTTCAAATGTAATTATCGGCATTTTATTCTTGCTTAATTTGGTTGCGATTTGCCAAGTAAAATACGCTACATTTACGTTGGTTGGATTTTCAAAAGTAAGGACATTAACTGAATAAATATGAGTGAGTCATACATTAGATAAGCTGTGGTATTCATTTTTTTTTCCTAAATTTTATCTAGTAAATTTAAGATTAGAGTATTTGTAAAGGAACCGTAAAAGGGTCAAAAAAAAAAAGTTGTGTCACGATTAAGTTCTTTCTATCACCTTTTCTTTGTAGGAAGGTAGAAGATCAAGCCGCATTGCAATATGATGTCTTTGAATTATTTTGGTTTGTAAATTTATTTGGATTCGTGGATCTATTTATTCAGTCAATACCATATATTGAATAGAATGAAATCTTGTGTGTGGGGTAATTATTCAAAAAGTCCTAAATTTATGCACTTTTATCAATTTAGTCATAAAGCTTTCAATTTTGCCAATTGAATCTTAAACCTTTTCAATTTTTGTCAATTCAATCAATCCGGTCATTTTGGCGAAATCCACTGACATGAACATTTAAAAAAAAAAATTAATAATTTTTTGAATTTTTATGATTTCCTTTTAGGGGGGGGGGGGGGGTTTGGAGTTAGGGCTAGGGGAGGGTGGCCAACCAACTGTCGCCAGCTCTAGATGAGGCATCGTGCCTATCGCCAAGGCCAATTCTGGGCATTGCTGTCACACTCTAGATCCTATAGGGATAAGAGAGTGACATGGCCGTCCTTTCTCCGAATGACATAGCCTCAATTATACCTAAAATATCCAACTCCCAAAAGTTCATGTGACAACACTCTCATTCTAATGGCCACTATGAGAAGCCTGAAAAACATAATTAAAAGAATGAATAAGCTACCACGGCCTAGTAAGTAATATATTTTTTCTAAGTGAAAATTACAAGCATAACTTACTTTTGCCAAATCTGGAATTTAACAAACCTCCAAAAACAAAATTCAATACTTTTTACTTTAACATAATATCTTTTTTCGATTAATTGATAGGAATGCAAGTGCATTGACTCGAATAACTACTGTAGGTTGATTTTCGGCTTTTACCAAGTGAGTGATACTATCTCTTTTGAGAATTTATAAAATTATGTCTTCAAATGATAATATTTGATATTTAATAAGTTATGAATAAGATGTTTGTTGCATAAAATTTGAATCGAGCATCTATTGCATTATGGTATTTGTATATGGTGTGAGAACTGTTTGGTGAAAATACACATTTTGTTTGATGAACAAAGTTGAGAAATATTATATATTTTTTGATTTGTGAAATACTTTATGACATGCATTTGATTTGATTCGATTTATAAAACTGATTTATGAGACGAGTCTATAAATGATTGAAGAATGTTTTGTGAAAAGTATTTATGTCGGATAAGCTAAGTTATGAAACCTTTTGGTGATTGATTTGTGAAATGCATTCTAATATGTAAGATTTTTTGGATTGGATTTCTGGTATCAGAGGATGACGATTGAGTGCTCAATATTGCTATGAACCCAATGAAGGGCTTGTGGATATGTGCATACTAGTTTAAGATATATTTGTGGGCCAAGTCATCGACTAATAATAGATGGAGACCTAATCGATAAGAGAATTTTAGTTGCCTTTTCACAAGGATTCGGGGTATAACAATTGTGGCCTTCGCTAATCACACGCAAGAGCCTATAGGGGCATTCCCCACCATCGTTGGCCCTTCTTAGCATTGGTGGGATAGTGAGGGCTGCACTTATATAATATTTCCATTTAAAACCAATATTTGGATCATGTTTTGGCTATGTTATCACTATATAGGAGAAGAGGAAAAAAAAAAAAAAAAGATGTCATGTTAGCATTTTCTATAAGCCAAGTTAACGAAATTAACGGAACAACTTAATTGCATTATACTTTTTTTTAAGGTTTTTTTAGTCAATAGTATCTTCATAACAATTTACTAATGCACTTATCTCTAAATTCAAAATTGAGTAATGTGTGCTTTTTTTTTTTATGCCTTTTCCGAAGAAAGAAGTAAATTATTCTCTTCAAGAAGAAAAGCAGTAATTCATGAGTGATTTTATGAAAAATATGTTATTAAACATCGATATATGCTTAACTGAAAAGTCGATCAACTTAAAGTGTGTGTTAGCAAAAAACGGCTGGAGAAATAGGCCCAAACCCTTTACATTACCTCACAATGGATAAATTTTTAATTTAGTTTCATGAAATATATCCACAATAATGTATTCTATTTTAAAATAATGACTTTTTTCTCTGCCAAAAAAAAAAAAAAAAAAAGTAAAATTTCGAAAGAGACGACAGTTAGCGTAAGACGTATTAAAAAAGAATAAAAAAATCACTTAGGCGGTACTAATGACATGAAGATTGGTGCATAGGGAATTGTGGCTCCAAGAAAGTTCCAATTAATTCAGTAACCGAACTCGGACTTTAGGACTCACTTTGGAGCGCCATTCAAGTAATTATCCATATTGAACCCAAGAAATATTTTTTCCTTTCCTCTGTTTAGTAAAGAGACCACAATACTGGAACTTTCAAGACTTCATAAATACCCAATTGCTCAGCCAACGACCTCACCTACAATTCTGGATCCATGCAGAAATTGGATGAGAAACACGGCTAAGAACATCGAGGCGATCATTCCAATTAAGAAAAGAGAAGCAAATGCCCCATCACAAGGTTGGGATATCGAAGAAAAATTCAAAATTCCTGAATTTGAGTTGCGGGGTCAATAAAACATAGAATGCATCGCGAGTCAAATTAATCATCCACCATCCTCGAGCTAAGTCTTGAAGGAGAACTCTAAGAAAAGCTTATCCAGGGTGAAATTGAAAAATGAAACAGTAAACAATAATCCTTCTGCATATCAAAAAGACTTCAAAATTGTCAAGACATAACTGGGATAACAAAGCTATATAATCCCTACATATCTCAACCGACAACAAATCTCTCAGAGACAACTCGTAGCAAGTGACTTAAGAGTCTGCAATGGTGACCTCAACCTCCACACCCGGCTCAATAGTGATGGAGGTAATTTGCTTGACAACTTCCGGAGAGCTGAAGAGGTCAATGACCCGCTTGTGGACACGGAGCTCAAATCTATCCCAGGTGTTGGTTCCTGATCAACGCAAGAGGACAGTCAAGTTCATTTAGAGCACACCACAAAAACAAAACCGAAACCACAATGCAGTTTGCAGAGATTAAACAAATTATAACAATGTTGAGACATCGACTGTGATCAGCATGTATTCAGTTATCAGCTCAAATACACTGAGCTATGAATAAACAATCTTCAAGGCCAAACGAATCATATATGGTAAACATGTGGATAGCCCAAAAATCCACAAGAAATTATTAGAAAACAAGAACTTTTCTGAATTCCGACATGAATTTGCAAAAGTAATACAGTATCAGCACCTTTAATGTGGAGTGACAACCACATGATAACTATTCTACAGAGAACATCATATTTTGGAGGGCTATGCATCAGAAATCACACATATTCACTCACTCATCACACGGAAGGCATTGGGCAGAAGTTTTCAATTAAATACCTTCTCCACAAGGTGACTTCCTAGTTGTGATGTGAAGAACCTTGGTGGGCATCCTCACCGGTCCCTTGACCCGAAGACGCTTGTCTTTTGCCCCACGCACCAGATCAGAGCACACTGATAAACAAAAGCATCACTTTTAGATGCAACATAATTTCAAACTCGAGAACACCATATGCCTTTTCAACAAAGTAAACAAAAATAGCCTCGAAAATCTAAGGTAGCTCCAAGAAACAGAAAAAGCAGCCCAAACCTGGTGCCATTTAATGAAAAGTCAACAGATCCCACACGTGCTAGAATGTAATGAACAAATGAAATTTTTATTCAATTTGAATATGTTGTTCAATAAGGTAAAGTAGCTTGAGTTGATATTCTAAAAGCAGTCTGCATAATTTGCAAGGAGTTCATGCATTTCCATACAAATTTTTAGGACCTCAGTGAATTCTCGGTATTTTCAACAGTCAACATAACAAAAGCAGAAAAGTTAAGACTATCAAGTTATTCAAACGAGGGGTTTGCTGCTTGGACAAAACCATTAAAAGATAGATTTTTGTTCCCCGTTGTTTAGTCTAAATGAACAGATTGTCGAATATTAGTACCAAAATATCAGACTAGAATCCATCAGCAGAAATTATTTTTGCCATATTACCAAGCAGAGAACAATTCACAAGAAAATACAGCGTAGAAGCAAAGAAGTATAAAGAGACCTTTCTCAAGATTCTTAACATTCTTGGAGGACAGAGTAATCCTGATTTTGTGAATCTGCTCCTGAGGTTCCTCCAATCCTGGCTTCGTCGGCTTCATAGCATAAGCCATCTTCACTCCTCTTGGTAACTTAACCCTGCAAATCAAAATGAAGTCACATTACATCGAGGCAATAACATAAAATTAAACAGCTTCACTTCCCTTCCTTTCGCCAGACTCCACCCAACCAATCATCGGTTCGAAAGAATTGGATTAAAGCGAACAGAACTGATCTACGAGAAATATTTCCTTCCATTTGGGCAAGAAAGAGGAAGCAAACTGATCCTAATACAAAACAACTAAATAATTCCCCCGAGCCCACAAATCGCTTCCTCCCGACTTCGGAGACAAACGGGCAGACACTTCACATCTTTCCTCTCCGACCATCTAATCTCCTTCAAAGCGTGAAAAAGAAAGGACCCTTTAGTCCATCAACCAGCTCAATTCCAGTCAATGGTCATGCTTCCCTTCGAATGTAAGATCCGACCCAGTATAATTTTGTCCCTTCAACTACAAGATCAGAGACACCAACGCAACCGACCAGAGATCCGACACCATTCGCAAACCACCGGGACGTCAATCCACACAAAAAAAAAAAAAAAATCGCATCTTTCTAAGTCCAAGCATCAGCAAAACCAAAACAGGCGAACCGAAAGCTACTAAACAAAGCCGGGCACATCGAGCTAGAGACGCGAAAGCGAAAACCGGAACCTCGAGGACGACGACCCACGATCGCAGGAAGCGATGGATGAGAAGAGGTGAACTCAAAAGAGAGGGAGGTACCTTCGATGGCTCGAGACAGAGAGAGAGGGCGAGGAAGCGGCGGCGACTGGCGAAGGAATTGGAGGTGGACGACTCGAACAGGGAGGTGGCGAGGGGCTTTTATATGGCTAGGGTTTGCGGGTATTTTTGTGTAATAAGAAATCCTGTGTGTCCGACTTACTAGGGTTTTGTGCAAATGGGCCTGTGTCCGAACTTTGGCGGGCCGGACAGCACGCCCGATTAAATGGTGGGACCATGTTTTTTTTTTTTTTTTTTTTTTGTTGGCCGTTGAGAGGTTCGCTCACTCATGATCTCGATAACAACATGCAACTCCTCTGCCACCAGAGCGATCACTTTGGGGTTGCATACACATGAGATTGGTGTAATGCTATAATACGCGGTTTCAAAATTTGAGTCAGATCCTTTGCATGTGATTTGTTTTATCATTATAATTCTACGAATGGTGTTAATTCGGTATAATTTTACACTTCAAATTAATTATTAATTACGAAATGTATATGTATATTTTTTTTTCAGAATTTTCCTCTTTATGTTAAATTAAACGAGATTGTTGTCAATTTACTTTCATATTTATGTTCAATATAGTCTATCTATGTTATTTTGAATATACTACTTCGTGTTCTTCTTTTATCCGTTCCTGAAATTTAATTGAATTAAAAATAAAACCTGTAAAATCAAAATTAATCAAAACATAAACATATAATGACATGCGCGGTTGCTGCTCCAGCTTTAATCATTAATGCTACATTGGTTCTACTTTTGACAAAGAATAAATATTGTGAAAAGCGTTAAAATTTGTTATTGCTTGAGTATAATACAGACTTAGGTGGTGAGAATCCACGACGGAAGGAGAATCAAAACTGATGCAAAGTCCGGCCCGCCAAAGTCGGACACAGGCCCATTCGGCCCAAGCCCGGTCCATCCTCCACCTCCGTTTCCTCCGTCGGTCTGCTTCCTGCGATGCTCCTCTTTTCTGCTCTCTTCTTTTGCATCGCATTTGCCTCTTCTTTTTCATCGTATTTGCCGAACCGTCAGCGTAATCGACGCTCGAATCTTCGCTTTTCCTTGTACAGAGCCTCGATCATCGGCTCGGGTTCTCTCCGTAAAGCTTTCATCAGATACTTTGGTGGGTTCGACTCTGAAATCGTCGCCAATACGAATAATATTTCAAGGTTCGATTTTTATTTTTTTATGTTTTTTTCCTTTCCTCCCGGTTCTTTCTTCCCTCCGATCAGAAAGGTTTGGTTTTTCTTGAAGCTCTGGCTAATTCTTGAAGAATGTTTGATGGGTTTAAGGTTACGATCCCGCTAAACCGGATCCGCTTCCTGAATTTCTCCTTAATCCGCCGATTCAGACATATTCTTCGAGTCGAATCAGGTATTCATTTGATGCCCGTGTCTTAGAATTTCCTGATTGGTTAGGGAAGACTAGAATTGACTTATGTGTTGTGTGCATAAATGTTTGCAATGCTGGCTTGAATGTGAAAAGGCAACGTATAAATGTTTTGTGTGAGAAATTTCTGTATGGAATATCCTGAAATGGCAGTCTGTTGCTCGCTGGTACGGCCGAAATATATCGTTACTAATTTGGAGGGAGAACAGTTCTTGCTGGTCTGATTTTTGTATTTTCGTGTGACGAAGGGTAGGGTTTCTTGAGCATAATGAAGCATATTGTGAAGATAATTACCTTGTTGGTGGCTATCTCTGCCGTGTGGATTGGTCTCCTGGAGATGTCTGTAGTTCCACGAAGTCAGACTTGGTTGGTGAGAATCTTTTTAGTTGCCTCTCCCTTCTCTGATCTCCTTTGAGATCCTTCCTTTTGTGCATAGCTTGATGTTTTGAGTTTCTAATTGTTCTTCAGCTACCAATATATTTCATCGTTTCACTGGGATGCTATGGATTGCTAATGGTTGGCATCGGCCTAATGCACTTTCCAACTTGTCCTCAAGAGGCAGTGTTGTTGCAGCAGGTACTTTGTTTTTCGAATTTTCTTAATCTTGTTATTGGACGTGGCTCATATGTCAACAATCTTTTTTTGCCTCTCAATGGGTTCCGTTTCTCTTTGTATGTGTTTCTTTTCCTTATGGTTGTTTTACTGGTGGTAGCTTGTACGATTTTGTAATGATTCTATCGAGTCTCCTCTTTCGAATTTCTTAAGTTAGAATATTACTGGTAGTGTGCTGCATGCAAATTGCATGACTGAATGCCTAAAAGGAAGTTTTCTTGAGGGAGCTAGTTCTGTTGCCTTTATATAAATATTTTTTCTTATCTCAAATGAAAAACATCATCAAGATCATGACCTTCTGACATATTTAGTCTCTCGAACATTTCTCGAAGAAGGTCTGTATATGTTTTCGGATTTGATGCTCAAATAGTATTTCTCAAGACTTTGCTTGGTTTCATGTTAAGGCAATCTATGATATTTTGTCAAGTTTTTTAGGTTGGCACTTTGCTGCTTGCTTTATTGGGTTTCTTGGAGCTTTTTGTTTAATTTATGACCCCTGGGAGCACATGGAAGTGGTAATGTAATATGGCTGCGGTGTCATATATCATTATATCTCCATAAGTTACACTTTGTCTTGACCTCGAGAAGCAGGTGGTCTGAGATTCAAAACAATACATGTGGTATTTATTCAATGGCTTGTCAGTGACCACTCTATGCGTGTTGTTTGGGGGTTGGTGGGTGGTCTTGGGGGAATCTAGTCCCCTAAGAGCTAGTTGAGTATTTTAGGTGACCGTAGATTATCTTTTTAGCAAAGTAACAGGGTTACATTCAGCTAGTAAAAGAAACAGGAGGAGTTGTTACTAGATTTAATCTAGTGAGTGGTTTGTAGAGACTGCATGTCATAAGAACTAGTGGGGCACTGTGGATCACTGTGAATTCTATGGCTAGTAGGGCAAGAGGGACGCATTCTTCAGCAGGAGGACTTGTTACTCTATTAAGTTTATCAACCCGCCCGCCTGTGTTAAGGCTGATTCATGGGCCAACCACAGGAGTATGGGGTAACCTGAACCTGACTTTACATCCAGCACAATTTCTTGCTCTCTAAAGTTCTCTCTGAGTAGGTAAGCTCATGCTTGTTGTGCTTCATCTTGCCGGAAGGAGGGGTGGAAGACCATAGTGAAATGTCTATGATGTGATAATAGGATGGCACACAGCTGCAGTGAATCATATGAATTTGGTCTTTCAGAATGACTGCTCCATTGTTGGACAATTTGCCGGAACTTAGCAATGTATTCTATACCTGCCCATTTTTTATGCTCGTTTTTGTTCAGTTATAGTTTGTTTTTTAATTAGAACATTTAGTTAAATTTTGCATTGAGGCAAGAGAGTTGAATCTTTTGCAGGACATTGTTGAGGCCAAGGATTTCTTGAAGCAAAGAGGGGTCGATGTTAGTTCCAAATGATTTGACCTACTGAACTCATTTACAATTTTACCTACAGAGCATTCCAATTCGACTGGAAATTGATCTCTGAGTCTTCCAGGAATAGAGCAGCTGATGAACATTTACTTGAGCTTTTTGACATTTTTGAGTGTTGGGTTTAAGTTATTGACTAATCATGAAAAGTCATGATCTTGGTGCTTATGCTTGTAGGTGATTCGAATTTGTGTTCATCTTGTCCACCATCCTTCGGCCAGTTCTTTAATGTATAGTCTTACATTACTCTCTCTCTCTCTTTCTCTCTCTCGGTTTTTCTTCTTTTGATTATGTGTTCTTTGATGTACTGATTGCCTTTGATTATAGACATTTGAGTAAGTGATTGCAGAGAGAGAGAGAGAGAGAGAGAAACCAGACTGGCCCATAAAAGAATGGGCTTGAAGAAATGAGATTTAGGTAATTTACTTTCCAAATATGTTCATATGTTTCTGCAATCATTTAACTTTTTGCCTTTAAAAAAAAGGACATGTCCAGATCCAGTCAAAGATGAGAACATAATTTTGGGGTAATTTCTTCACTATGGCAAAAAAGAAAACCAGGGCCATCGCCAAAATTAAGAGAACACGGACCATTTGGAGTTGCTTTAATTTTTTTTATGGGAAGTTCTAACCTTTTTTTTTTCTTCATGTTTTGGACTAGAATAAAAAAATTTTAAGTTCTAAAAAATCATGAAAATTTATAACGAATTTATGTATCAAGATTTGATATTTTGTTAATGGTTTTCGGTGTTTTATCTATATTATTATATGAAGCAAAGAGGGGATCTCAATTTTTTTTATTCTTTCAATCTTCTCGATTACTCATATTATACATATTGAATCCATGAGTAAATACGTAAGTGATTCACTTACATATATAAGAATTGAAATATGATTCTTTTTATTCTTAGATAATTTTCCAAAAAATGCAAACATTACAGTAAATACACACACGCATACAATGTCTTGCATACTATATATAATTTGTTGATTACTATATGATTCAAAAAATTTCACCCTTAATTTTTTATATTCCAATTTTTTGCAAACACGTACACAAAACACGTGCGCACATATACTTGAGTTAAATTTAAGTGAAAGTGAGTAAGTCATAAGATTTGCATAAAAAAAACTTGAAAAAAGCAAAACTATGTATATTATGCTAGTGCACATTTACTAGTGTTAAATAAAATTAAAGTAACCAAGTCGTAATATTCAAAAGGAAAGAAAAAACACTTAAAATAACATACAATATTTGTAGGGATAATTTTCAAAAAAAAAAAAAATTTAAGACTATTACACAACAATCAATTTAATTTTAAACTTTTTAATTTGGTTCATTTGGTGCCAAATCTTTTGATAATTTGCTAATATAATTCTTTTAGTCAATTTTGATAAAAAAAAATTGTTGAAATAGATGGTAGCCATCTTACTTGGCTTAAGACCAATTAAAGATTAATTTAGATGATTTTTACATAATTTTTTATAGAAAAATTTCAATTTTTTTTCTAAAAAAATTACAAAAATCAACATTGTCAATGATTTCTAATCAAAATTGACCGAAATTACTAAATTGATGAATTGTTAAAAGGTTTATGATTAAATTAGTTAAATTAAAAAGTTTATGATCAAATTGGCTAAGCCCATATTATAGGTTTACGATCATTTGGACAATTTTCTTATGTAGACCATCTCTTCATTAACTAAGCTAATTCAATAATGTTTTAGCGCCCCCGCCCCCCCAAAAAAAAAAAGCTAAATGCAATAATGGAATTGCCGGACTTATTTGGTGGTATTTCCATTATTTATATGGATTCCAGGCATAGTATATAATGTATAATATAGCATTTTATATTATGTTTCCGAATTTTTATTTTTATGCCAATTATTATTATCATTTAGTTTTATGCGTACCCTTTATAACCAATGATATGTTAATTTGAAATGTTATCTATGTTAAAATGGTTCATGCTCCATTTGAATCATATATTTGTACGGCAATCAGCGCCATGCGCTGGTAAAAGTTTATTAATATATTATAACCAAATCTTCTCCAAGTGTTGTTTCTCATTGTGCCACCTAGGATTGTAGGTCGGTCTCCCCTTGTGGGAAGAAATTTTTTTAATGGCTTTTGCCGTGAAAATAGCAAAATATATATACACTAATTTATTATCCTCGTCCTTCTCCTCCCCCTTCATTATTACAATGTTTGCATTAAGAAATATTTTTTATTCTAGTATAATAATATAATTTAAAGTTCTTCCTTTATTAATCAGTAGACAAAAAATTATTTTATTTATATGCATTTCAGAGATAATATTTTATTTATGGTATATAGTACTTTATAGTATGTTTGTGAATTTTTATTTCTATACTAATCAGTTGCTCTCTACTTTGGTAATTTAGTTTTTATGTGTATCTTTTACAAATAATGATGCGGTGAAATAATCTTGTATATATATATTAATATGTTTTGTGCTCCATTTTAATTATAATTGTGTATGACAATCCATGCAACCCGTGGGTAGAAAGCTAGTTTCCGAAACAGTAAAAAAGAAATCACATGTGGTCCGTGAATAATTAAACCTAAAATTTTTGGAAACCAAGGTGCTCTTCAGTCCTATATTTCCATATCAGGAGAGATAAGCAAATAATGGCAATTGCACCAGAACATCTAATATAAGTGAAGCCCTAATTTCCAAGAGCCCAAACGGGTGTATCCCTCCCTTTAATAATAACTAAATAACTAGAGTATTATTAAAATGGCTTGCTTTTCAAGGCTTCAATCACGTTTCCTCTTCTTCCTCATTGCCTCAATGCTCTTTTTTGAAGTCTCAAAGGTAAGAATATATTAACATTTACCCATAATTTCATGGAAAACTGCAAAGGAATTTCTTTTTTATAATTACTCATGTGTGGTTAAACTTGTCTGACGTGCTTATTAAGCTATGATAATACTATGTTTAGGCTGGTGGTGAAGGGTCTCTTCGTCCAGAAGGTATGTGGTTTGGCCATTTCATTAGTCTACTCTAGTTCTTCTAGTTTATCATTTGAAATTCCACCAGAATTAAGAAATTAACCACTAAAATCGTATCGTTTTCCAGTTAACTGGCGTTTTCTTTTTCCCTAGAATGCTCGAAAGCTTGCGACTACAGGTGCTTGGCAGCATCACACCAGATGCCACGCCTGTTCTTCTGCAGCAAGTACTGTGCAAAGTGTTTGTGTGTTCCATCAGGAGCTTATGGCCACATGGAGGAGCGTCCTTGTTACGATAACTGGACAACCGAGGAAGGAAAACCTAAGTGCCCTTGAACAAAATTTGCCTGTTTAGCAGCACTTTTTGCTGGGTTAGTGGGTGTAAAAGAAGGTACCTCGTAAGAGCATTTGATTGTCACTGAAATAAAGCTTCAAAACCAACTTAAAATTATGGAATATCCAGAATGAAAATGTGTCATTAAATCATTGATTCATCAGCTAGTTGGTTGGCGCATGAACACTGAATGTCGGTACAATGCCTACAAATCGACTCCTGCACAACCTACGTTCGCTGTCTAAATTTACACAAGAAAGGGGTGGTGCATCACTATTGCTGACAAGACTGATGTTTAGATGCATATAAGTCAGTCGGCACCCTCTAGGCTAACAAGTTTCATGATATATAGTTGGATGGAGAGCACTAGAACGCCTAATGTAAGTTGAAAATACAGTTTGACATTCTAATGGCGATACAGTTAGGTTAAGCCAGTCTGTTTCACATTTTCATTGAAGGATAAATGCTGAACCAAACCAAGCGTTACTTCTAGACTCTGCAGAAAACTTTCGACGACAAGAAAGCTTTTGATGTTTGGGTCAATGGTAGTCGTGCCAAGACGTGCGGATGGCACATCGCGTGTACCTACGCCATTTGCTCGATTCGGTTTCTTCAAAGCGCCCATTGATGTTCCCTCTTCATGCCCATTCTATACCAGACAAACCCAAATCTTGCAGCTTCTTTCCTTGCTCAAGTAGGTATGCATGCTCATATCGTTTGGTTGGCGGAGATTAGAGAGTAAAGAACGTTTCTTAAAATTTACGCTGGTAGGTTAACTAAAAGTAGAAACAACACTTTTCAAGACGTTTCGAATACGAAAGAATTACATAATCAAAGAAAGTCACTTGTTTCAATAGAAAATTTTAAACTTGCATAACATGTTTAATATATCATGATAAGTGCCTAATTGAATTTATCAGCAAAAAGTAAGGTCCGTACTTTTGGCCATTTAATAGGATGGGAATTAGTATATATTCAATGAATTGGAGAATAGAGCCACTCCGACGGTGGAAAAAGCCAGTTTCCAAAAGCCAAACGAAGAAGTTTCTTTTGAAAAGCGAGAGGCCCTACCTGTCGATGACTAAACAACCAAGCTAGAGTACGGCGGAGGTGGAGGAAATTTCTAGTGGGG
The DNA here is from genome assembly GCA_017140615.1 of Eucalyptus cladocalyx. Lineage (NCBI taxonomy): Eukaryota > Viridiplantae > Streptophyta > Magnoliopsida > Myrtales > Myrtaceae > Eucalyptus > Eucalyptus cladocalyx. The sequence continues at coordinate 37,224,946 of CM029526.1, forward strand.
CGGCGAACTACATTTTTTTTAATATCCTATGAGGGCAAATTTGGAAGAGACGAAAGAGAGACAAAACATCAAATTCCAATTCCATTAAATATGCGAAAGATACGTAGATGCACATGGGTTTTTTGGTTTTTTTTCTTTTGGATGGTTGTTGGCGTCGAAATAGACAAAAGTAAGGTAATGCACAAACTCAAACTATTTAAAAAAAGAATTAGCATGTTCCAAGATGACGACCCGAGGGTGTTGACCGCGGGCCCGTGAATGACCCGAGAAAACGGGCCTGCTTTTGGAGGACTACGAAGATTGCAGGCCTAAGTGGGACAAGGCTGACCTAACAGCTAACACCAACCGATTTAATTCGATGGATCCACCGTAAATCAAGATTTGTTCCTTAGATTAAGATATGGTGCATGCATCACTTCATGAATTACGAGGTGTGAAAGCTAACTGATGATGGTCGTGGCGGTGGTCCATTCAAACGTGATGACACGCCCCACTTTTTATGATTTTACTGAGGTTTCGACTATTAATCTGTTACATGCGTGGATGACAATCTATATTAACTAATTATATTGTGTCCGGTGCTTGCTATACTTGATGTGGACGCAACAGCTGAAGACTTTGCGGGAGCTTCATAAATTTAAAACCAATAGGTGGGCTCCGGTCAAGAGTTCGCACAACATTTTGTAATAAGCTACAACTTTTTAAAGTCATGAGGAGTCATGATGCTTTGTTCTGTTGCAATTCGACTGGCGGCAAAATCTGATATTTGATTTTTATTAGAGAAGATGAGTTCTGTGGTGATTTTGGATAGAAAATTTCACAGCTAGACAAGAAAATCAATAACTTCAAATAAAACTGAATATACTCAAATTATGTCTAAATTTAATCAACGACAAAAGTCAAGGATGTAAAGATGCAATGTCAGAATTTATCAACAACGAGGTATTATGGAAATAACGTAAAGATACATGCTGGAATACAATCGATGACGCGAATTTGAATCTTATAGCTAAGAAATATGTTGAAATTTAATCAATAACAAGAATATGGACAATATAACTACAGTGTAGGAATTGAAATATGACATATTTATTTGTTTGTGCTTGGGGGCCTTCGAAGAGTATGATATGGTTATTTAAAGTCTACAATGAATGGTTATCAACAGAGATTACAAAGGATAGTTACAAACGGTTACATTGACTTTATTACCTTAACAGTTTCTTTAACTCCATTATCTTGACGGTTGTTTTATTTTGCTACATTAACGGTTACTTCTTTGATGTTTGTATCTGAGATTGTCAACTCAATTTTTTGTTGATTCCTTTAAGCTATTGATTCATCAAGTTATCAATTTTTCAAGTTTTCAATAGTTCTATTGGTAAATTACCAAACTCTGCTTTCATCGACTAAATTTATCACATATCGATAATAAACAAAACTTAGTCATCCCCCTTAAAAAAGATTTGAATGATTCATCGATCATTCAATTCTTTTAAATTAGATAATCAAGAGTCATCATGTGCCCCCTTGTTATTGGCAAATTTGATTTTTCCTTGCCAAATTTTATATTTGTCAAATTCATCATATCACTCATATTTTTCCACTACGTTTTGTGCAAAGTCTTCATGTGGTTCTCTTTGTCCTTAAGTAGTTGCTCACACTTAGACATTCTCATCATCGATTGGAATAAATCGGCAAAATTTTGGCTTCAAACTTTTCTTTAAGATCAAATTTCAATCCATGGAAAGCCAAATTTGTGAATTCATTTTTTGAGAGTGAAGTAAGACATCTATTTCTAGCCCTCTTGAATCAAGCAAAAAGTTTGTTGATCGGTCATTGTCATATTAATTGATTCTAGCCAAATTAGTAATCGATATCTCATATATCGTTTGATAAAATTCAGAATGCAATTATTTTTTCATCTCAGCCTAAGTATGGATTGAATTAGGAGATAAAATTGTTTGCCCATTGAAGATAGTTTTTCATAAGACCAAGACAACAACCTAAGTTATAGAAATTCATTTATTCTTGCCTCTCCACATTGGGCAATACACTTAAAAATGTCTACGACGATCGATTGGTCATCTTCATAAGTAAAAACAACGAAGAAAGGAGTTTTGAATTTCCCTGGTAAGATGTAATATCAATCCAATAAGGATGTGACTTCTAATATACTAGCTTGATCATTTCTCCATCGACGCGTAATTATTGTATCACAAGTTTAGCCACTTGGTTAGGATTCACAAGTTGATAAAAGTTGATAAACTTACCCTTTCTATCCCCTAGGTTTAGGTTAGACAGGTCAATACTTGACCTTCATTTCCCCTAGGTTCAACATAGATAGGATTTTCAAGCCTTTGTAAAATCCTCACGAGTGGTGGGATCACTTAATCTATATTATTTACACCGTTCAATTGACTAAGAGTTGGAGGAACATACTTGAAAACCGCTATACTTGGCAGATCGATATGGACTAATTGAATAGGCTTGGAGATGACATTGATGATCAGATTAACAACTATCAACCTAATCACATAAAAGATGTGTCTTGTCATGTGATCCACCATCTTATTTTTGTTGTTCCTCAAGCAGCCTCTTCATGGTAGCAACCAAAGTAAGGTTTGGTGCTAACTCCCTCTCTTGCTTCTTCGTAGACATAGCCCTCTTGGCTTGGCTCTACTATTGAGATCTCAGACTAGCTGTATCACCAAGGTTGTTACCCACAACATGATCAAACTTTGGATGGTTCCTTGTTATTGGCATTGTACTTCCTCAAATAAGCTACACTGTGCCAAAAAATTATTGAGCCAAAATGTGACTTTGCGACGAATACCTTTCAACAAAAGTTGTTCTTCAATTGTTATTAGTAAAGACAGGTTTTGTGGCCATTCTGGACAGAAAATATCATAGGCAAATAAGGGAATTGACAACTTCACTTCAAATGGAATTGAACGTACACAAATTGTGTTGGGATTTAATCAATGAAAAAACTCAAGAACGTAAAGATGTAACATCAAAATTTAATTGACAATGAAGCACCCAAAAAATTTGGTGAAGATATACTCTAGAAAATCGACGATGCGGATCTAAAATTACAGCTAAGAAACATACCAAAATTCAATCAACCTTGATGGTTTCTTCGGCTTTGCTATCTTGACCATTGTTTTTTTTTTTTTTTTTTTTTTTTTGCTGGAGGAACCGGCTTGCATAAACACAGGCAAGGCCAGTAAACCCCTGCGTGACACTTAAGCGGGATGACCCACCACTCCTGAGTCACACTTAATACACTTAGCGCCTCCCCTGAGTTTTGAACCTTTCACCTCTTCGTTGAAAATTAGTAGAGTCTTAGCCAGTGGAGCCACCGCGGCCGGTGGTTTATCTTGACCATTGTTTTATTCCATTATGATGACTTCATTTTTGTTGATTCTTTTAAACCATCAATAATTCTATTCATAAATAACCAAACCTTATTCTCATTGTCTAAGTTTATCATATGCCAATAATAATTAAAAATTGTTCATTCTTTGTATAAATAGGCTTATTATATAATTCGTACAAAAATTTCTTTTTTTTTTTTTTTCCTTTTTTGCTCCTGTGATGGTTTTGAACGCAGCTCTCATCCCCGAAGCCTCCCCTCCCTACCCACAGAACCGTACGTTTGTTGGCTACAGAAAGTTCATTCAAAGTAGTATTCTTACCACCAAATTCTAGCATTTTCATGGGTTTCAAATCAATTTTCTACTTTTTGCTTATTATTACTCGTATGTTCGGACTTTTTCGTTATTGCTTTCGTGCTCTAATCTGCTGATTTACGATTGCCCGGGTTTTCTTTAGTATAACCATGTATTTTATCTCCAAATTAAACGGCTTTCATTAGCATAACCGAGTAACTCTCTTTTTCGTTGCGCCAATATTGTGTACTTGTGAATTTCTACTCGTATTTGCTAGGGGCCGGGTTCTGAACAATTTCCAATTCCTAAAATTTGGAACCGGCGATAATTTAGTTTCCGATTCCATATGTCAACCGATCTATCTAGATCGGACCGAGAGTCATTGATTTATTTATAATTCTTATTATTTTAATACATTTCGTAAAGCATGTTTGGAGAGGGGTGGCATGTGTAATTTCCCATTTGTTTTGAGTCAAAACCCTAATTTCCCTTTCTCGCCATTTAGTCCCTCTCGGCTCTTTCTTAGTCTCATGCTTCTCGCTTCTCAATGTCACGCGGTCAGGCATTTCTTAGTCTGTCTTGCTTGACACCTCCCTCCTGCGCAACACAATTTTGAGTCCCGACTCTTGCCTCCCTCTCTTGCTCCTACCTTTTAGTTCGCCTCTATCAGCTCACGGACTCTTTTGCCAGTTGCCTCCCTTTGTCATTCACGCCGCTTAGGGCCTGCATGGTAACATTTATGTTTCTCTCGATTTCTATACTTTTGTTCCTCAGAACAAAAAAAAAAAATTAGAAATCTGTTTGGTAACACCAATTTATTTTTTTATTCCCTAGAATAGAAAAGTAGCATGTGAATAGATTTGGAACAGAAATAAGAAACAAAAAAAAAAAAGTAACTAATACCACTGCCTTGGTGGCCGCGATGGTTTGGGCTCTCCTCCTCACGAATGGGAGGAGTTCGAATCTCCTCACGGTCGCTTGGTTCTTAAGTGTGACGTCGGGATGGTGGGTCCTCTGCTAGCGTCACTCCAGGGTTTATCTATCGGTTGCTGGTTGTACAAGGTCCCTGGGTATAAAAAAAAAAGTAATTAATTGTTCCCGGGAACAATTTCTAGAAATAAGTCAATTTTTTCTTTTATTAAGTCAATTTTTTTATTTTATTCTTCTCTCTTGCCGTGGCCACCTCCAACTACCCGGAGCCACCGCCGACCGTCGCTCGCTTGTTCATCGTTTTCGCTCGCCACCATCGCGACGGTTAGCGGCGACGGGCGACGGTTGGTTGCCGCCACCAACCGTCACCGCTTCCGCTCCGCCTCCGCTTTGTTGCTACCGTCGCCGACCGTCGCCGTTGCCGCCGACCGCTAGCCGCCATCGCCGTCGCCGCCGCCGCAAGAGGTGGCGGCCGATAGGCAGGCTATGATTGGCAAAGATTAACGTGATGATCGGCGCAATGACGATCGTGCGGTGGTAGCAGTGGGGAACAGTTTTTTTTTCCATAAAAAAACAAATAAATACAAAAAGAGAAATTATTTCGTACTAAACACATTTTTATTATTTTTCTACTATGGGGAATAGTTTTTTTTTTTTTCATAAAAAACGAATAAATACAAAAAAGAAATTGTTTCGTACCAAACACATTTCTATTATTTTTCTATTTTAAGAGTATAAATTTTGTGTAGTTACCAAACACCTTATTTTACTCAGAAATTGTTTCCCGTAGTAGAAATAGAAAATAACTATTTATGAAAAAAAAATTATTCCCCAGCCAAGAAGCATTACCATATGCACTCTTAGTTGTCATTCTCTCACTCTCACTTCTCACTAGATTCAACCTCCATTGCTCCCTCTCCTATAGATAGCTTTTTTTCGTCGTGATTTACTAATTCTTGGGGATAGGTTATTTGTTTCAATGCCTTTCGAACTAGAGTTTTGCTATTATAATAGTCATTGAGCTACTGTAAAAATAATTGCTTCTAAGCCACAAATTCTTAAAAAAGTGGACCGCACAAAAATTTATAATTATTTATTATTTGATTTTTGTGGTCAAACAAATTATTATTTTCACAATGGATTAAAAACTGTTACATATCATTTCTCTCTAAGCTATTAAATCATGATGTGGATTACGGGGAATTTTTCATTTTTGGCAATTAGAGAAGCGGTTGCCGGTTTGGAAGATCTTTTGAAAGGCGAAAGATTGACCTTGTTAAAAGCACTCTCCAATTTCCTATCTATTTCACGTCTTTCTTCCAATTCCTTGTTCGGTTGTCAAAAGGCTAGAGAAAAGAACAAAAACAACGTTCTTATTTGCATAGAAAAGAGACACAGTTGCAATCTAGCAGGGAATAGAAAATAACAAAAACAAGAAAAAAATCACCGCCAATTTCTAGACCCACTTAGGAACCGAACTGAATGAGTTGGTTCAGTTTAATCCAGTTTCAGAATTAGATAGGCCAATTCTTAATTTCACAAATTGAAAACCGACTCTATTGATCCGGTTTCAAGTCCCAAAGTGAGAACCACTCACCATAAAATTGATCAGCCCCAGTGTTTGGACTGAATGTCAAGTGTTTATATCATAGCACGTCTACAATTAACTCGTGCAACCAAGGCCATGATAAAGCTGAAGTCTCACTACCCTTTTTCTTGGTCAAGCGAAACCCAACCTTGAAGTCAAGTTAATCATTGTTTATGTCACATCATATATATAAGACCATTTTATATTACAATATTGACTAATGATAAAATCAGAATCGCGCAAATCAAAGCAAAACTCGCCGCGAACAATTCGACTAAAAATTCAATGAAACCGTTCCATTCATATCCCCAAGCAATCGAATCTTTCCTTTCTCCCCACCTTCGAAACCCGACTTCGTCTCTTCGACTCGCGCTTGTTTGAACACGAACGTGTGCCCTAGGAGAGCAATAGACCAGACGAAGGCCCGGCGACAAGTGTGAAAAGAGCGACGGTTCGACATGACTAATCTAATCAAATCAAATCAGAGCCATTATTAATGAGCTGCAATCCATCGTCACAACGTTCCTTTGCCTGCTCGTGACCCTTTTGCTTTCTATTAAAATATCTACTCGTGTCGCCTACTAAGCTTTACATCTCTTTCTCTTTCTCTTCCTTTTCTGGGTCCTCACACCAACTTTTTCCTGACAAGTCTTTCTCTCTGGAACTCACACTGAACTAACGTACAGTAATCGGCCCATTAAACTATACTTAAGAATTGTTTAGACACGGTTGCTTTCCAAGTCTAAGCAATGACACGTATAAGGAATACGCTTAAGCCATTAATTTTGCGCCATTGTGCATTGCATCTTACCTTTTTAAATGCCTAATGAATTCGAAAGTGGGTCGCTTGCGGCTTGACTGGAATTGATGGTCAGATTATTCCTATAATATATGCCAGTGTGCCGGGGGCTCGATGCAATTCGAAGATGACGATAAAATTCTTATGAATTATCGACTGGGATTAAGACTGGTCGATATGTCTTGTAGTAGCAAATCATTATAGTATTCGGGCTCGGACAGTTACGTGCATTTTTCACTTAAACCGTGAGATAATTAAGTTCTCGACCGCAAGTATAAGGTTGTCTTCCCACATGTTTGACATTTGTTTAGGGTTTTGGGGTGCTTATTGGTTGGACAAAGTCTTTGCAGAGCCCAAACACATACTAATGATGTATCCACATGCATTCAATCAAGGGGACATTTGGTCTTTTAATATGAGTACAGAGAGGCATAGAGTAGTGGATTTAAATTGAAAAATTGGGACTAACGTTAGGTGAACCTGCTCATTAGGACATGAGGCCTAGGGCAAAGGATGGCCCCCTCTAGTACTTCACCTGAAGGATTTGGGGTAGCCTTAATAATTATCTACAATCATACGACCTACTACTGGTGTGCTCTAATCCCCAGTTCAATTGTAATATAGGGGAGCGTACGTGCGCGACTTCAATCTGCATATTTTATATAATGACAAAGGGTCAGCATCTATTATAATTGAGAGTGACTCTTGATGCCAGAAGAGCCAAACATGTTGTGTACTCGATTCATTTGTACTAGTGTGCTCTAATCCCCAGTTCAAATACTGGCGGTTTTCATTATTCGTGAAGTTAATTAGGGTTCGAGCTTATGTATGGCTGCGGCCAGTCTTTTTAGTGAAGTCTCGGAGTAAAGCTGCATTTGATACAAGTATAAAATCTCAAATCAGATCAGAATAAGTTATACCTCAAATCACAGAGAGATAGAGAGAGGTGGCGATCTTGCAGTGATTTCCAGCGGTGTCATTGATGACACAAAAGAACGAATTAGTTTTTTTTTAATGTAAAATATAAAAAAATTCTTATCAAATTTTGGTCTATCCCATCCTTAGGTTTGGACAACTTATCAAGTTTTTTTTATAGGAATTTATATGAATATATTCCTCCCAAATGACGTTACCAAATGCCAAATATATTAATTCTGTCGTATTCGCCCTCAAATGTGAGCGGTCGACTGCATCCTGAGTGTTTTTCTTTACAACAAGTCATTTTACTTGAGTCACAAATAGCGTGAGTATTTACATAGCAAAATCATAACTTAAACTAAATAGCTCGATCCCCATTGTTCTGTTGAACAACTTTGTGTGTAACCTTGATATAGGGTAAAATAATATGAACCGACATGAAAATAGAGTATACCTAATTTTATTTAAGAGAAAGCCAACAGAAACCAGGTTGGCCATCTCTCCAACCTCTAGTTAATTTGAAGTTTTTATAGTGCATTAAGTTGCCTAAATAGGGACAGATGCAAATTGCTCTAGATCGGGATTGTTTATGCAAGTCGAAAGCCTGCACTTAACCAATTCATGAAAATTATAGGGCCTTCTATAGATTTTTAGGTAATTGAATGTCTGTGCTTCCTTGATTCTAAAAACAAATAAGATAGTTGATGAACCTTTACTGCATTTATGCAAGCAGTTGCATAAATGATGGATCTGCACAAAGCCTCCTTTCTCTCTAGGTGAATTTAAATGAATATAAATCAACCCATTTTGAGGTCCACAAACGCATACGCGAGAGAGAGAGAGAGAGATTGACTGGATAGAAACTCTGATGGACAAGAAACTTCCCCTACACCCGCCGGCCTGTATCAAATTAGGCTAGACTCCTTTTGTGATCATCTTTTCAATTTCCCCCTAGATGGGTCTCTCTAATATTTACACCATTTTCGGCCAAACATCATCACCATGACCATCATGATCAAGGCATGAAGGACCAGACCAAGATTGAAGACCATTGCCATCACGATCCGTTCCTCATCATTGTATGGGCAAGAGCTTGAAGCTCGCTCAAGTCGCAGTTGGGGGGTCTCTTCTTGGTGGTGCACGATGAAGGTGGCAGCATGAAAGAAAGCTCTTGATAATTGTAACAATCTCTATTACTCTCCATCTCGCGATGAACCATCATCATTGCGCTGTTGCTGTTGTTGCTGTTGTTGCTGTGATCGATGGACTCGAGCGAGCTCGTGGGAGAGGCTGAATTGTTGCTCATCATCATCATGTGATTGGCCGCGAAAGCTTGGACTCCACTCATGTTATTATTACTACCATCACCTTCCCATTGTTGATGAGGGTTTGGCATTGCGACGCTGTTGTTTATGGAGTTCGTCACCAGATTCTGAGCCAGTTGGGCCTTCACTTGCATCAGTTGTGCTTGTAGATATACGACCTGTGAAGAAATCACAGAGAGAGAGAGAGAGAGATAGAGAGATTGCAAAATTAGAGTTGGAGATTGATGTCGTGTGCTGTACCAATGCAAAGGAGAGTCGCGATCAATCAAGAAATTAAACACTCATGCAGTACCGGTCGATCTTTCTTGCATTACACTCTACAAATATAGGTGGAAGGGTTAAGATGGAACTCATGAGTCTCTCCTTAAATTTCCCTAAGAGAAAAGCTTCGTCTGGGAAAGAGTAGCAGGCATTTTCAGCCATGAATTTCGAACGACGAGGAAAAAGTTAAGAAGCGGAAATCCCAGAAAAGTGAGAAATTCACATGCCAGGACAAAAATTCTTAGATCTTTCTCCTAAGTTTCTTGGTCAAACTTCATATTTTTTATCGACCCTTTAACTGGAAAAGGAAAGAAAAAGGCTCAACGATAGTTCAGATTAAAAAAGAAAGATGATGCTCAGAACACAGCATATCGAACCACGAATTCAATGAACGATCGCAGTCACGGCGAGCAAGGGCGGGATAGAGACCTGCTGCTGGAGGGCGAAGATGTGGGAGACGCAGCCGTAGACGGGGTCGCGGAGGCGGGCCTGGGCCTCGTAGGCGATGGTGAACACCGCCTCGCAGCGCTCCGCGACGGGGACGTGGAGCAGCAGCTTCGCCACGTTGCTCGCCCCGAACACCTTGTGGATCGCCGCGAACCGCGCCGGCCCTTGCTCCGTCCTGAAGTAGGGCGCGAACACGCAGTCCGCCGCGCACTTCCGCCTCAGGAACTTGCACGCCCCGCACGGCGACCCCGCCCCGCTCGACCCCATTTCCGGACGGTGACGACGGCGACGGCGGAGGGAGACAGAGAAGGCGATGCGCACGAGCGCAGTGGGGATGAGCGAAAGGAATAAAGGCAAGATCGCAGAGCTCGCAGATTTGCACGTACTTGTGCTCTGATGATGGAAGGGAAGGAGAGGTAGGGAGCGTGTGGGGCAGTTCGAGGGTGTCCTTTAAATATAACGGGAAGGACCAAGTACATTCTCATTTCTTTATGTGCAATTATTGTCTTGACTCGTTCCATTCCGAGAAAAATAAATAAAATTACTTACGAGATACCTAAGCCATTGTTTATAGACTATGTGCAATTCATACATTTTCTTCTCTCTCCCTGTTTTTTTTGGCCCTTTATGCGATTCATATAGTACACAGCCCCTGCTTTCGTCACTATTGGTTCTTATAGCTTAGAATGTCAACCAATTGTCCAAATCAATGATTGATGTGGTTTGCATCCTTAAGATTCTACTATCAATGCGGTGAAGAAGAGAGATCAAATGTGGTCCAAGAGATTAACGCGAGATTTTACCAGCTCGGAGCTGGCCCACCAAAGATTGATTTTCGCATCATCGGGAAGATCATTGAGCATTAGGTTTGACAATGACGCTCGGGATATCTAATATGCATGGTACTATACTTTAAAAACAACGGCGGAATCCACACACGATGTAGTTTTCCTAAATACAAATCTGCGGCGCGATTATTGATTGTGATTGATTCTGTACATCACCTTACCTTCTCTAAAAATGTTGGTAATGCATTGTCGTTTATGGTAAAATTATGAGTGCATCTAGATGGAACGCTTTTGCTTGCAATAGAGACGGAGGGGACAGGGAAGGTCTGCTTGTTGGGTTCGGAGGGCACATCGACTAATGGGCTTTGTTGCAATTTGAGTTTAATTTAGGGCTAGGAGGGGGGGGCCCACACTTTTTGCATTATTCGCAGAAGGAAGCTCATTTATTTTATTGTCGCACGGTTTGGTCCTTAATGGAAAAAGTTTTGGGGCCAAAGTTGTAATTTCGGGACTCGTGGGGGGGATTAAAATAAATGGGTTCCGGCCTAATTTATTAATTAATTATTGTTTTTTATTATTATTTTCGGTCCTTTTCTCCGCCGAACGCCGCACCTGGGAACTGCTGCTTTTTGTCGCCTTTTTCTGACGCTGACCAAACCAGGAGGGGATGGAAATCGAAGCGGCACCCGTCGGTCACGACCACCACCACCACCACCTCCACTGGTTTGGCCAGCTTAAAGATGAAGATTTGCTAGTTCTCAAGAAATCCTCTTGTCAATGTTTGATAGCAATTCATATATCGGTGGATTGCTCTGTTGCGTGATACGTTCTGGATCGATTTTAAATGGAAAAAATTAGATATCATCGACTATCTTCATTCGAATGAATGATTAAAACTGTTACAGAAACGATGATGGTAATTACAGAGTATGATGACGTACCTCTTTTAAGTAATTAGCAAATGGGACAAAATGCATGAGTTGTTTGATAACTTTTGTGCAGGACGAGTGTAATCGAATAGTTCTCCTGGGGGAAAGAGATGTGATTTTACTTTGTTACGAACGTGGAAAAATCCAACGTTCTAAGCACGAGGGGAGCTAAATTGTCAAAACAATAAGTAGGCCTTGACTTTTCGAAGCCTAGGGCGAAGAAAAATTAGGAGATCGGCTCGAAAATCGGTTCGGGAAGAGAAGGGGTTGAAGCTTCCTTTGTTTAAATCAATAAGGGGAGCAGCAATTAATTAGCAATGTCTAGTCCCCCTGTGCCTCGTTTAGAATGCTCCAATTTATTGCATTAAACATTGAAGGGGAAAAACAGATGGGGGAAGGGAACCAAAAAGAGAGACGTTTATTTCCTAAATTTTTCCAAATAAGAAAATTTTCCCACTTAGATTCAATAAACTATATGTGGGTTAGATGGGAAATTTGAGGATTTTGTGAAAAGGGTTTAGGGCTGTATCGGCGGAGTCAAATGATTATAAATTTGAATTGATATTTGTACGATAAGTTAAGGATTGGTGTGATAATTTTTTTCAATATTCAATTTTTTGTTTGGTTTTCCAGTTGGAAATGGGAAAGAAAAAAATTCCGAATATTCCAAGTCAGTCCCCATCATTTTGTACTTGGTTAAAGTCCAATCCGACTCTCGTGTTCACGTTTGAAAAGAGAGGGAAAAAAAGATGGACATAATCACGTCCCTACCACGTGATTTTAACCTTGGATTTTAATCAAACTTTTGACAAAATGGGGTTAGGAAGAATGCATCGGCTACTAATCCGAACTTTCTTGTGTCTCGGACAAACGTGGCTGCCGTCATAATTAGGGCAGAAGGGAGTTGCTAATCAAACAGACCACCGACCGAGCGGACGAAGATGGTGGCCATCGTCCGATAGCGACGTTCCGACCGACTCAAGAGAGGCGATGAGAAGGTCGGGACAAGAGGAAAATCGGGGCGTGTTCCGGTGCTCGGGACAATGAAACAACGTGGGTGATCACGAACTCGAACCTGCAAAGTCAATCACCGCACGTACACAGCGCGAAAAGCGAAGCCACGCATGATGTTGCAACAGCAACATCACCAGATTGATATCGTAACCGTGACCAAGGAAAATGGCCGTTTGCACTTACCTCCATCCCGCCAAGCGCCAACCACCCAGGCCCCCCCACCTAAACATGTAAGCGGTCGGAATCACCGCGATCCGCTTTTCTCTCCTCCGGCCCCCCACCTATCGCGTCTGTCGGTCGTGATGAGGTGATCCGCCCTCGCCCATCCCGCACTCTCGGCGACCTGTCCGGTTGAATCGAATTCAAGGGGCGTGGGGGACAAAGAAATTGTTGAAGTCACCATAGATCATCTACTTCAACTGACGAGACCCTCTTACCGAAATTACAGGTAGATTCCCCGTTCCATATGCGCCGACATGGCTTGCCTGTCCAATTTTCAACGTGAGATATTCTAGCAATCTTCTTTGGATCCGCATTGAGCTGCAAAGCGCTCATTGACGAGAATTCAGCTCATGACAAACAGTCAGGACCATCAGCTAATAATCTGGAATCAAGAGGACAATGGCCTTCATGATGCTCGCTTACCCGGTACTTGATCAATCACACTATATGAGTCTGCCTTCGCCAACACCAGTGTCTGATGGACCATGAAGGAATCATCCGCATGCGTGCAAGCAACGTGCCATGTCGCCACACACGTAATTCACAGTAGTTAAGAGGATATATCAGTTCTCTACTGTTCTCACTCTGCACCATACTCCCATGAAATGAGCAAGAAATTATGAAACATTTAAATTTAACAATTCATCACCACTGAAAAGAGGCAGCATTGCAAACTCTCAAGAATAGTCATGTTTCTGGGCAAGACGACATGTCTCTGTCCCTGAACCAAAGACATAGTAGTCTTTACACATCATCTGCAACCCCTTGAGACAATTCACTCAAACCATACAGGACACAACTGAACTCATAATTATAAGGCGCTTGCAAATGTCAATTACAGAGCCAAGACCGAAACTTGACATACTCGTAGCTAGGAGAGGAAGTTCTAAGATCTCCACTGAACCCCAAAATGAGATCTTGCCCATGATTAAAAATAGTGGTTAACGGGTATAAGTGTCAAACAACCCGGAAACTGAGACTCCAACCAGATTGGCCACTAGGTGCTATTTACACTCGGCCTATACAAAAATGCAAAAAGCAAGCAACCAACACTTTTAGCTGCTCCTTCACCTCCTGTGGTGAAACCTCACCTTCAACAGAAATTGCATCTTAACCTGTTAAAGATGTCACATCCAACCACTAGATCAGTAGACAGGGTAATGGATAGTTATAATCCGTGTCAAGTTCTAAAGAAACACAGTCAGAGGGTAGTAGTAACAAAGCAGGATCCCGCTTGCATCAGTAACAATGAAAGAACACCAATATCACACTTCAATGTTCAAAGACAACAAAGAACTACTTCAAGACTCCAACTGCTCAACATAAATTATGACAGGATGCTTGAGGTTGCCAGTCAAGTGAGAGTGTGCATGCAAGAGATATCGAATGCCTGTTGGCAGTGAGAAAGCCTACATCACTCTGTTTGTGGCAAGAATATATGGTTTTTTCACCAGATAGGGACAAGATAACCCTTCACTTCCTTCCTCTTAAACACCTTCATATGGCTATTCTGTTTTTTCTCCATTTGTGACTTAAATAATTGAATCCTCTTTATGCAAAGCTCTAGATTGTCATACAGTAGAAAAAAGATTTAAAGGGCTCACTGGTCTGTGCTTTTCAAAAGGCAAAAAGCAACTTTTTGCCCTCCCACCAAAATTTAAAATATTGTCCGAATTTCAAATAATTATGAGAATTATTTATGAATCACAGGTCAAAATTTGTATAAGCTTCAGGTATTTTGGACTATGAAAAAGTCAAAGTATATATGCCATAAGATTTAGATTAAATAAAAAGTACAAGTCTATCCAGACATAAGAAGCATCAAGCTAAGAAAATGCAAGCACCAGCGAGCTGAATTATGATAATTAAAATTGAATTTTAAAAGATACACTTACTTGAGCTGTATTATAAACAATGTACTCATTGTACAGAAGCTCAGAGGCTTTCACATTAGAAGATACTGGTTTGCCACAGGGAACAATAACATCATCCTTCCATTTCAAGTACTCTGACTCCAGGGGTACTGTCTTGCCTAGACCTTTAGTAGAGTGTTTGCCTTCTGGGGGCTTATCTATATACTGAATGACAAATGAAAGAAAGGGTAATAAGCCCCTCTGGCAAATAAAAAGTTTAACATGCAAATTTAATGAACATTGAGCTACAAAAATTAAGCAGGATTCTAAATTATCAGAAACTTCTCCTATAAAGCCATTTGTCAACAGCATATAGAAATAAAGGAAATCAGTTGTCCTTTCAGACCTAAAATACCTAATATGCACACATACCTTTGCCTTCTTAAGCTCATGGACCTCTCCCAAAGCAACTTCACTCAAGAGCATTAGTCCAACAGGATTTTTCTTGTCAGTGAAGCAATACTGGGCACTTTTACTGACCATGTCAGCAAAATATAATCCTTTTCCAAACTGCATAACAAGTGATAATTAAATTTGCAGATAAAGTTTCAACATATACAAGAAAAACCACACACATCATATAGAGAGAGAGAGAGAGAGAGAGAGAGAGAGGAGAGGAGGAGGAGGAGGAGGAGGAGGGGGAGAACCATGTAACCGGTTGCTGGAGCTTCAGGAGGAGCAATTCTCAGTCCTTGACTGAGTATACCTACAAAGTTCGTCAAGCGAGAACCTGTGGAGGAGAGACTTTTAGTCGCTACATATCATTTTCTTTGCAATAGCCACTCAAACGAAAGATCATGTCAATCCTTCAATGAATTAAAGGTGTCACTAACCATGCCATAAAAGCATTCTATTCCTTAGGTTTTGCCGGATGGGAGCAAATTTATCAAATTCCCCCTCACGTTCAAGTGAGAAGACATCCTCCAATTCTAGTGTCCAATCCTGAAAGATAAAAGAAACATAATAAATATTCTACTAGAATTGGGGCGTGTGTGTGTGTGAGAAAGAGAGAGAGAGAGAGTGAGTAAAGAGAACCCAGCAAAGCTAAAGTCTACGATGAACAATCAGAGAGTACACCAACCGTGTGAGTAGGTGCATGGGTCTTATGTAGATACTTCTTGATCAACTGATAGTCTTCACTATCATGAGGAAGGGGGTCAACGTTACATCGGAGCTTTTTGTACTTCTCATCAAGCGAATCATCATTATCAACATCAAAGCCAACCAGTCTAGAGGCAATTTCAATGTCCTGAAGAGCTTCTAACATTTTCACCTGCCATGAAGGCAAGAACACATTTGACATGCTAATTTTAATAAGCCACTGTGGAAAGCAGCTAAATTTGCCAAGGGATCAAATTGGTTATAAACTATGCAGGGAAAAGATACATTCATACGTTTGTATCCACAAATTTGAAAATATCAAAGCATCAAACCCAGGATTAAAGAATACCATGGTAAAGTACAGGATGAAACTTAAAGCAACTTCACCAGATAAAATCCTCATTTTATTTGGTTGTAGTCTGCCTTTAAAATATTCATATGATAAAGGTTCCTGACTTTAAAATTTTAGAAAATGCTAAAAGCAATAGGATAAAACCAGGGACCATTAGTATGAAAATTATGACATGCTCTGCAATTTTTGCTTCCTGTAGTCTGATGGTACTCACGGTGACAAGAATTTCAATCTCATTCTCATTCCAAATGTTCCCAAGTAATCACCGTCATAGCCAGTATTGCATCTACTGCCAGATACTGGTCAAATATCTCAATCTTTTGCAGTTTGAGTTCATGTTGCAAAACCAAAATGGTACATTGATTCTGGCCGCATCAAGAAAAATTTATGTGGGCTCAAGCAAGGAGCCAGCAAGTCACGAGTGGAAATTTTCTACCCGAGAATGGTGTATGTTTCTTGAGTCATATAAGAGAAGACTTCTTTCATCCTTACCTCACATGTAAACATATGAGATGACACAGATGAGTACTATTTTGACTAGGTAGTAATCAATCAGCCACAATCTCATTGGCTTCACAAGAAACACATAATATTAGGTGATGAAACATGCAATGCATTTCACAGTGCATTCACTACCTTGGACTGAAAATCATCTTCATCCTTGATAACATGCGGATGAATAGAGGGGATGACTGTGAAAAATCGGTTGCTAGCATCAATGAGCAAACTTTCTTTGACAGATGGATCATGAGTTCCACTATTCAATAGATTCTGTATGTCTGTTAATGCTTCAAAACCTGTGATAAAAGAAGTAT
Organism: Eucalyptus cladocalyx; assembly: GCA_017140615.1. Lineage (NCBI taxonomy): Eukaryota > Viridiplantae > Streptophyta > Magnoliopsida > Myrtales > Myrtaceae > Eucalyptus > Eucalyptus cladocalyx. The sequence goes on from CM029526.1 coordinate 37,242,019, forward strand.
AACATCACCAAACCATCATTCCTGAATATAATCTGATTACAGAACGAAAAATATGGCATTTCAGCTGGCTATACAAATCACAAAAGATCGATACTCAAATCAAGTACCTTTACTTATGTTAATTTTGCTCAGTTTTCCAAGCGGCATTTCTGACATATTGATTTCAAATTCCATCATAGCAGATCTGCAGTCAGTATTGGACTTAGATAGAATACAAAGCACCATAGGACATGAAATTCTATTATGGGTTATCATATGACCTATATGTCTCCACATTAAAAAGCATCCTCATCAGTTCTTTCAATGGAGGGGCAAGCTGGCTATCTGCATCATCTGAGGTTTTCTTTGTGGCCTGTTTGCTGACTCCATAGTCCTACAAATCAATCATTTGGAAAGTTAGAAAGAAATAAAAGTTCACACTAAATTGAGTATGTTTGCATTGGACTAGGCAATATAAATGAGAAGTACTATATCCAGAGGGTAGAATCTGCCAGGTTGCTTCTGAAAATTCTCTTTTGACTCCCAAGCCTCCCATGGATTCCCCGTCTTTTCAAGAAACAACCGTTTGAATTGATGGATTGCATCTGATTTTGAAAGCTCCTCTAATTTGCTTCCTCCAATTTTTTCATTCCCCACTCGACCCCATTTGCGAAAAAGGTAACAGTCTGACCCTCTATCTTCTTGGATTATTTGGAGGATGTAGTAACTTCGCAGCACAACCATAGACAGTTGTCCGTCAGCAAGAGTAAAGTTTAACCAAAAAAAAAGCATTTATATGGACATCGGGCAGTCGTGTTGTGGACTTTGATCAAAGTTCAGCAAACTGAAAACAGGCATACGTAAATTGAAAAGTTGAAAATAAAGAACAATTTCCTTATCAATTATGCAATGTAGCTCCAAACTAAAAAGCTTACAATCAGCTCATAACATTTCAAATCGACCAATTATCCCCAACTAATTAATACATAGTTAAATTAACACATTTCATTATAATTTTAAAATTTAGAACTACTGCCGATAGTTCAAGAGGCTTAAGCAATTACATTAACGCAAGGTTTAACAATCAAATAATATATTAACAATCTATGAGATTTAATTTGAATCAAATAAAGATATAATTAACAATCTAATTTGAGATCATCACAAAATTTGATCCTTTATAACTTTAGGAATGTATTTGCTCACTATTTGTTATAAGTGAAAGATTTTTTCCATTCCTAAATTAATGTTGTTGACTACAAGCATACCACCATCAAACAAGAATATATTTATGTATGTATATTGAATACGCATGTCTATGTACACATGCACATACATCCAAAGTCCACAAAGTCTTCCTTTTGCTCCCTAACCTGTGAAACCCATTCCAGTGCAAAAGTTACATTTTAAATGCTGCAATTAAGAACTGACCACTTTCAAGAAGCATAGTTTGTATCATCTTCTATGTACAAATATCTGTGCAAGAAGCTCCAACTTGGTGACACAATTGAAAGAAGAAAGGAAACTTATCTTGAGAAGCAAATTGCAACTAAGAACCCCATCCAAGCCATGATAGTCAATTGAAGAGAAGTAATTCATAGGAACACAAACATAAATATGCCAGTAGAAGAAAACGGAGGGCAGGGGTGAATTAAGACAAATCTGCCATCTCTTTCCCTCACTTTCTTTCAGTTTCTCTTACGATGTCAATTATGAACATGAACTGCTGATCCGCAGTTTCTTTTATAATATAATTGGTGTTCCAAAATGCATAAAAAATGACCTAATGTCAGAGATCTTATTGGAATAATCAATCCATCCTAATATGTCACCTAGTTTAAACTATCTTATAGCTTCTTACACCCTCAAAGCTTTTGAAAGAGGGACAATCAGGCCCAATATTCTTATGGCCAACAGGTAACTCTTTGTCAATTCAACAAGTAATTTCTTCGGAAGGTACTTTGCAGATTTCCCCTCATCTATTTTAAGAACTTGAAAAGTAAGGGAAATTTGCCATCATTTTTAGTGATTAACAGGGCCAACCATGTATTCTTTGTAGATGAGACAGATATGCACTCAAAGTAAATATGCAGATCAAAACTTGTGTAATTTCTTCTAAATTTGATACATAGTTTCATCTTAACATCTAAAGAAAAGATAAAATCTGCAGATCAAACATTGAGGTCAAATCAGCTAATAGGTCCTGATTCGGGGTATATCATAGGTCTTGGCTTAACAGGAAGCTACTGATCAGAGTAGCACCATGATTCCAACCAAAGTTGTTGATCAGATTGCAAAAAATCAGTTGAAACATCAAGCCATTACTTTAAAAAAAGAAAAAAACATGCCAAAGGGTTCATCCTCAGAGCTTCTATAGCTTCCAATCGAAGAGAAGAGTTGTTGGAAGATTAATCAACTGACTACCAAGGAAGCATAGCAATATCAATAAGGCTGTATTAACAAGTTCATACTGAAATCAGGAACAGAAAACCAATGAAATACCAAACTGTAGTTTATCCTACAAGGGCTCTCGAAGTAAATCCAGAAACTTTTTGTTCTTCCTCAGAAAATCAATCCTTGGACATCTAAGCCACATGCCCAAGCATGCACGCACAAAGGCAACGATAAGAAACAAAAATGAGGGTGAGATGAACAATATGGACTCAAGAACTAACCTGTTTACACCTGTTGATAAGTCAGACATGTTCAAAGTAGTATTATAGATGCTTTTTCCATCCTCCAGGATGTGACCAGAGTCTTGCATTCCAGACGCTTCATGCACAGCACTTCGCCCTTTTACTTTGACAGTAACTACACCTGAAGCTTTGCCAAGGGCTTCAACTCTATAAAGATCAAATGAAAGCTTCTTCTGTCTCTTAAAAGAGTCAATCAGATAATCCTCTCTAACAACTGGTATTTTCATCCTCCTGCCAAAACAAACTGCCACATTAGCTTAAAACATCTCCTGTTGAAGGCCAGCCTTAACAGTAGCCTACCTAGCCTTTCTCATCTCAGCCGCTTGATCATCCAGCACACCACCAACAACTAGGCAATTAGTGTCTGTCATTTGTCAATGCAATGTACATTTATCACTTCAATGGCCTTGAACTTGCCGAAAGGAATGAAGCAAGAACGGAGCAAGTATCCACACTTCAGTTCATAGAATAATACCTTTCCTAATCTTGGCATGAACTTGCCCACCAGCTTCCTCAATTTTTGATTTCCACTCAGTCTGCACAAACACTACTGCAATAAATTTTATGTCCAATGCAGTTATAAGTTGTTTCAAAATGCTATTGTGTATATATCCATAGTCGTTCTCTGAAAAGCTAGAGAGCAAGAATCATACAAGAGATTCCTTCGCTGATCCAACAATGGCAACTTTTAGATCTCCCAAGCTTTCAGTTCTTGATGATTGAGACTGACAAGCAAGCTGACCTCTTAAAGGACTGGCAGCCGAGGGTGGTGGAAGAATTCGAATGGGCTTCTTCCCTTTCTGGGATTTAAACCACTGTAATAGGGAAAAAGAGAGTTAACTAACAGATAACTTTGCAGATGTGATACGTGAGCATATTTACCTTTTTCAGATATTGATTGTCTGTTCCTTCTGGAATTTTCCATTTCCCTTGGACACGTTCTGGTTCTCGAGTAGAATAAGAACACTTGCTCCATGCTGACTGATACCCTTGACATCTATACATGCCACCAGAGTATCGAAGAGAACCAGCACAAACAGGGCAGCAAGCTAGTGCTCCAAACAACATCCCATCAGCACTAAACAAAACAGGTTCCAATAAGAGTTGTGTGACTTTTAATACATACTACAGTTTACAATAAAATATTAGCAAGTGCTTTGCTTCTCTTGAAAACAGTTTATATACTGGTTGTGAATGACACGACAAATAACTGCTGGAGGCACTAATAAAAAAGATCCAAATTTGGCATAAAAGCTAAAGTAGAAACCTACAACACAGGTGAGGCATATGGACTAATATTTACCATTTGTCACGCAAATCAAGTTCAGATCCTGTTGAATCTTGATTGTTTGCTTCAAGCATTTCACGCGTCCCAGAAGTTGTGACATGCTTCTTCAAGTCATCTTTCAATGCCCATAACTCTTTGGTCTGGACCTCTAGTGTACTTTCTAATTCAGACACTTTCATGTCTTCATGATCAGCATTCTTTGAAGAAACAACCCTGCTTGTGCACACATCTCCTTCAGCTTTGATTGCTTTTGACTTCTGCTCACCAGTAACATCTTTCTTACGCTTCATTCCAGCTCTGGAGGTTGGCCCTTGCACAATTTCTTCATTCTTTTGTGGCTCATGCTTTTTCCCTAAGAAGACAACCGCAACACAAGGCAGTAACGGGAATCAACTAGGTGCTCTCTCTGGTATCTCAAACATAGAACAACAGATTTTTTACCACTCTTTGCTGCTGAGGGAACGCTTTTAACCAAGTCTATTAGCGGTGTCTGATCAGAAACAGGAAGGCTGTCCCATCCACTTATCTTGTCCAGTTGGACAGATGGAGATATCTTCATGAAGCAATGTGCATGATGCCATGCCAAGCTCCTGGGTCCTTGACCATCAGGCTTTATAGATATCCGTGTCTGACATTGAAGAGCACAAATATCAGGAAAAGTTGTAGTAGTCTATGTTAGTGGCATCAGAATAAGAAACTATGCTGACTGGATGCAAACATTTTGTTTTCTTCTGTTCTCTGTTTTTTGTTCTGGTGATAGATGTCTTTGATTCCTTTGCCCTTAGAAGGATGCATTCATTTCTAGTCGAAACCTCTTTCTTGTCAACAAGTAGATTTACTTACCAATTAGTTGTGATCAATGTATATTGGTTTCTAAGCTTAAGCTCTGGGTAGCATCCACGTATAAAGGTCTAGTGAAAATCTTTTTAAAAAGGTGAAGAGAATGGATAACTTCACACTTTAAGTATGGTTAGGTACTTTTATTGAACTTCACATTAGAAGGAGTCATATACCAAACAACCAAAAGATCCCACGTTAATAATCCAAGTCACCAAAAGCCAATAATAAAATAGTCCCTGCAAATAAACCCCTAAAACACTATACCTCCACAAGAAATTTGGTATGATAAAATCCTAGCAAAAGGTCATCTGCAACCTAGTAAAATCTTTTCCTTGCAGTAAACAAAAAGAGCAACCACAAAAGTACTGTATTGTACACAAAAGCTAGTTGACTTATGGTTTCCTCTATGCAACAAAAACGCTTGCTTGCTGTTTTATTTATATGGTTTATGCTATGATGCAACCATGATGAATACTTCACTGGTAGATAGAGCTAAACAAAAAGAATGATATCATACTTCCCCTTTCATAATCTTTTGACCACATTGCCTGCAGGATGCACGAGATGTTGGTGATACTTCAATGCTGCACTCTGAGTCAGAGGAGGAACTTTTGGTTGAAGGTCCATCATTTTTGGTTGGAGGACCACGACTCTCCACATATTTTCTGATCTTTTGTTGATCTTCCCAGCGAAGCAACTCCAAGCCTTCAACATCATCAATCCTAGTGGAAAAAATAAAAAGCTCAAGATTACTTCATAAACGGCTCTTAATTAATTAATGAAAACCTACAGAGGCATAACTGCTAGAGATCATACGCTTTTATTTGATTTGCTTTCCTCATAATGCAATCAGCATGATTCCACATCTGCTCGAAAAACAAGCACAAGTCAAATCTCCACAGTTTAGATATCTCCAGATTGTAAAATAACATAAGAAGCCTTCAAATCAGATTCAAAACGAAGCTTGTAGGTCAGAACATAATCAGAGAAGATGAAAATTTATAATCACATTGGAACTATTCACAATTAAACATGAAGAAATATAGCTTAGTAGGCTTGTTCCCAAGTAGACCATGTAGGTAGTATTTACTTATCACACAAGGCTCACACTGTGTGACACATTATTAATTTGTCACATAATTCATATACACATCTAGCACATGGCTTTCGGTAATTAATTTCATTGTGATCCTCAAAAACTCATCATATAATGACCTCTTTGGTTTTTCATGATATGGTAAGTCTGAGCAAATTGGGCAGTAACTTCTAGTAACTTAAAACTTATTGCTGACTTGCTTAAGAAAGAGAAAAGTGGATCTTTTAACATCATATTTTACTTTGAAGGCATCACCAACCTTCAAGTATCATTGTTCCATAGATGAGACTCAGATTAAATCAATCCCAAAGTTTGAACAGAGCTAAGCACCTTAAAATCATATCATATTGATTGTAATCAGTATATAATTGCTCCACAAACCCCAAGAAAATCTTGCTTGAGCTTTTCTTTATTACTTTTCCAAGGATAAACCAAACAATATCAAGAAATGTATCATAAGGGTAAACCCTTGTCCCAAATGACTTCGGAAGGCAAGCCGCCCATGAAAATACCAAGAGAAAGCTGTCATTTGCAATAAGCTATAGGTATAAAATTGAACTTACCCACTGTATCAAAAGGAAAGAGCATTCTATTCCTTTCTTTGAAGGAAATTGGCTGGAGATTAAACATTGATCTTGAAACAATCTCTATTTTATCAAATATGAGGGTGATGGTGCTCACACAAGAAATTGTATCATGGTAAAAGTTATTTAATGCATGTCACCCATTTTTAGGCCCCCTTAACCTTCTAAATGAACATAGATTGCAAACATGCTCACAGGGCTGAATGCCACATATTCACAACTAAGCAAACTCGAGTGACAATGTGCCTTCATTCTCTACGTAATCTCCATAAACGTGACGTCTGCTACAGTAAAGTGAATCGTATGAAGTAGGATTTTTTTTTTTTTTTTTGACATGGCTCCCTTCTGCGTCCCTCTCAGCTTAATCCCAATAGAAAAGTCCTGCTGAAAGCAAGATGATGAACATGATCATACCAGACAGCTTCACTCATTTGGGAAACTGGGTAATTTGAAGACCATTTGAAACAGAAATCAACAAGTTATTTCTATCAAAATGCTACACAGGCATCCAACGTTACCTCTCGGAGAACCCATTAGAGGACCTTACAGGCAACGACAGACCGAAAAAACCCGACAACTTAACAACTTAAAGTAGAACCGCTTAGGACAGCGAGCAGGAACACGAGCGCCTTAACTAATACGACAGAAAAACGACACGAAAACCAGACGTCCCATCGAAAACCAAGAAATGGGCAAGCAGAAAACATGATCGGGAATCTACCGTGAAAAGAAAAATGATAGCTTTGAAGCCTCTCAGATTACCGCAACAAACACCCACAGAATAAAAAAAAGAAACAAAGACCCGGCATTAGGTGTCAAGAGAGGGGGGGAGAGATTACGGGGATGAATCCGTCGAACTGAGAGGACTGGACCATCTTGCCGAGGCGGAGCTTCTCCTTGTCGATGGTGTTCTTGCACGACTTGCACGACGATCGCCCCGACTTCGCGTACTCCACCCTCCAGGGTTTGGTCGGTACGGTCGTCATTGCCGTCGTAACCTCGCCAAGGACCGAATCGGAAGACTGCCAAGGAAAGAAGGGAAGGAGGTGACCACTGATCAGCGTCAGCTCATGAAGGAGGAAGCAGCAGCAGCAGCAGAGGTTTGGGTCGAACCCTTCGCTCCGCGACTCGCTACTGAGTGCTCCTCGCCCTGTTTGGTTTACCATTTGGAACGCTCATTTGGGCTATAATTCCCTTAGCCAAATGCAAAAACGTTTGATTCGTTTTTTTGCACAACTTTGGTGTGGTGAGATGCAATTGATCTCCAAGTGACTCTAAAGGCCGTTTGATTTTTGGGGAATGCATTTGTAGAAATGCGGGTTTTCCAAAATACATAAAATTTACATTGAAACAACTTTGACAAAATACCATTTGGTAAAATTTATATTTGTAATTAACTTTTATTAAATTAAAAAAAAATATATGTTTATATATTTTTTTTAAATCTGGCCACCGAACCGCAAAATCCGGCGGCCGAATCGCCTATATAAAAAATATATTAAATATAAAATATATTTATTAAACATAAAAAATATATATAAAAAATAGATATGTTTATATCTATATAAAATATATATATAAAATAGCCTGAATAAAAAATATGTTCATATTTTTTTATATAAACATATTTTTATATATATTTTATATAGATATAAACATATCTATTTTTTTATATAAATATATTTTATGTTTCATAAATAAATAAATAAATATTTATATAAAAACAATCGGAGAAAAAAATAGATATGTTTATATTTATAATATATATATATATATATATATATTTATATAAAAAATAGATATATAAAAATTTATATTTATATAAATAAATAAATATGTTTATATTTTTATATTTATTTTTATTCTATTGGCGGCTTAGATCGGCTACCACCTGGAGAGATGAACAATACCGGAAGTTGCATTCTCAAGATGCTACTTTTCAAAGGATCTCAAAAGGCTGCGTTGCTAAAGACTTGTGAGCCACTTGGAGATGGAATTATCTCGCCAAAGTCACGCAAAAAAATAAACCAAACACCTTTACATTTGTAGAGGACTTTAGAGCCCAAATGAAAGATTCCAAATGCTTTGAACCAAACAGAAACTAAATTTATTTAAAAATTATATTAAAAGAATTTAATTATATATTAGATGCAAAGCTCAACTTTTGGCATAGGGTTCTTTTAGGTTTGTTTTCAACTTTGAATAATTTTTTTTAAAAATTATTGTAGTATTAATCATCTTAAAAAAATTATTGTAGTATTAATCATCTTCATTAATTAATGACCATTCTACTGTATTAATAAAAAGTTGGGCTATTGATTGTTAGAAAAAAAAATGATACAGAAAAAAGAAGGTGAACTTATTCAGTGGATGGTAAAGTGACCGATTGTGGATGCTAATTTTTTTGAGTAAGCATCACATATAAAAAAAGAGGTCCTCATTAAGAAAAATAAAACCAAGTTCCTCTCATACAAATTTGACTAGAAAAAAAGTCATTTTATGGTAGTAAACATGGTCATATATGTCTAAAAAAAAGAAATACGTTACACTTAATATTACAAACCTTTATGACTTTATAAACTCATGGCTATTTTATCACATAAACATGCCACATCCAAGATACATATGAATTTGAAGCACTTACCCATTCATTTGCATCATCATGGTCAACTAAATATCCATAATTGGGATTCCATTTTGCTTGTTCAAAATCCATATCAGTCATGTTATTTTTTCGTATATAATTGTGCAAAGTCATTGCCGCTACGACAATTTGCATTTGCTTTTCATATAGATAACTTGGCATATGAGTTAAAATCCCCCACTTCTATTTTAATATACCAAAGGCTCGCTCAATTGTCGAGCGTAGCGAGTAATTGGCACAGTTGAACACTTCTCGATATCCCGTAGGTGAAGGACCTTCGTGAAACTCTGGCAAATGATATCTAACTTCTTTATATGGCCCTAAATAACCAATCGGATTTGGATATCCAACATCTACTAAGTAATATCTACCTATATAAATATATTATAAATTTAATCAACATATGCCAATTAGATATATGGATGTATTTAAACCATTAAATAACATACCTGGAAGAGAATGGGGAAAATGCACGTCACGTCTTTCAATAGCTTTATAAAAAATATGGGTATCATGAGCTTGTTCCTCCCAACTAGCCCAAACATAGACAAATTCCATATTAAAATTACATATGGCTAACACATTTTGAGTTGTTGTTTCTTTTCGACTAATAAAACGAATTTGATCATACGTTCTTAATCTTCTTTAGAACTTCTCTATATTATCGATCAATTGGTTTGATCAAATATTTTCCCATATCACATACTTTATTTAAAATTAAGCTAAAGTGCCTACTTATAGTTTCCCCGGAGCATTGAAAACGCTAACCTATTACCTATACCATGTTCTAGAATATAAAAAAACATACCAACCATTTTTCTAACATCAATATTCCTAAATTCTCGATGGCCATAATGTATTACTAAATCATACGTTAAATTATTAAATACAATCTTATGCATTTTAAACATATTGTAGCACCTTATCGGATTAGCATCTTCGCAAATCAACTCTTTTAACCATACATAACTTGTATATGTTGAGGTCATGCAAGGTTGTTTGCAATGGTTAGTTGCTTGATAAAGAATTGCAGTTTGAGCGACTGAGATAAGATCCCATAATTCACTTTCCTCTTGCTCATGATTTTCTTTTGTACGTGAATCATCCATAACTGCTTCAAGTAACAAAATATAAAGAGAAACAATGTATTAACCATCACATATATGCAAACTATCACATTAAGAGAACACCAAATGAAAGCAATTCTAACATCAAACATTAATTGAAATTAGGTTCACAAGAACTGCAAATAAAAATCTATAGATAGAAATAAAGTTGAATGACTAAGCTTCAAACATGAAAACAATAAAATGCTAACATCCTATCTACGAAGACTTGATTATCTTCTCAACTCATATTTAACATACTTTACTTTTTTTAGTATTATCCTTTAAGCTTATGAAAACTTGAATATTGTCTATCTTTTCCTTTAAATGAGAAATTGCAAAAAAGTACAAGTCTTCGTCTTCCACAATCTCAGGTATGGAATCCAATATCTCTATGAGGTCCTCATAAAGACCGACTAAATTGGTTGCTTTGGATGCAGTATTGATAGTGCTCCTACTTTCAATAACTGTAAGCAGCCTGTTAATTTGTGTTCCAAGCTCCTTTCTTGTGCTCAATTTCTTATCTTTCTTTCCTCGAACTTGCATCTTTAAAGTCTGCATGGCTCTTTTATGGGTTTGAGTTGCAGTTGGTTCAACAACGGTTTTATCCACATGATCCTCCGAGTTTTCATCATTAAACCCTATAATATCATCGATACCAGATTGTGCGGTCTCCACATCATTATCAATACATAAACCTTGTGCAGGATTTCATGTGATTCCTCAAGTAGCAACTGTATCTCTAAACATCATATCTAACTTTACTTCAAAATTATGATGTATGCCTTTCATCCTAAAAGCGTTAAAATTTGGATTGACATGTTATAATTGAGCATTTGCATAAGTTGTATCATTAAAGGTGAGCTTAACATGAAAGTAAAAAAAAAGTGAGGAAAATCTAAATTTTACTCTCCCATCATTCATCACTCGCATCAATGATTTTCTTTATTGAATCCCATCCTAATCTAGTTTCATTGTAAAGCAATGACCTTCATCTTTTCCATTCTTCCCTGAGGTTATCTCACTTGCTATTCATTTGTTGTTTATTATGCTTTTTGCCCGTTATCTCCTCAAACTTACTAATTATAATTGTCAATTCATCTTTTTTGTTGTTTGCAGGACGATTGCCTTTTTCAATTTGTTCGATGCACAACTTACAAAAGGTTTCTACATCTTCCGAGCTTCAAAATGCCTTTTTCTTTAATGAACTCATCTAATAGTAAAGTGACATGAACAAATTTAAGAGACACAAACAAACAAGATTAATCATGAACCAATCCGAATGAAGAATATAAACAAACGAGTACAAACGAGTGTATTTCGTCAAATCACATTTAATAATTTGATAATAGCACACAGTTTTGGAGTAGGGGATTTCTTTTGGAGTAGAAGATAGTTTACATAACATCTAAAAAATGAACAAAATTCTCTAACATATAAGATAGCAATAGCTAGTGTATTTACATGATTTCTTAGACTTCTAAGAGTTCCAGTAGCTGATGCTCCAAACAGAGGCTTATTATTAGTTTTTAACCACAACAATTATTACTTGAGTTGAGGAGAATTACTTTTCATTATTTTCTAACATTTATAGTTTCAAAAGGTCTAACCACTTCAGCTAAGTAATAGAGGTTATTTGCACTCATTCATATCTCTCCCAAAAGCATTTGTTTTCCAAGCCATCCACAGGGCACCTAACCTTCAAGAGTTTCCATTCAAAGATGGATTCTACATTAAATTACTCTACCATTGAGGCGCATAGAGATCAAGAGACTCGTGGGTATGCGTATTCAGATAGAGGCAGGCATACAACTGGCAAGAAAATTGATTCTTCATAAGTTCTAGATCATTTTCAATGTCAATACCTCAAGCTCCAAATGAAAATTTCCACCTCAAAGACAATTAGAAGAATGCAAGGACACCCCAAACAAAAATCGCACAGATGACAAATAAAGCCAAAAATATTTCCCACCCAAGATGATTGAGCTATCAAAGCAAGTGTCCGTCCTTGACCATACGAGCTAATTGACTAGCACCAGATATTGTATAAATCCTTTTAAACATTACCTGTGAATTCCACTTAAATAATATCTAGGAATATAGCTGAAGCACGATTTTGCCACGCCAAAATAAGTTCCTCCAACTATTGCCAAGTATATTATCTACAAACACGCAAATCACAACCACAAAGTCTATTGCTAGAAGAGGAACACTTCGAAAAAAGCAAAAGCTACCAGTCGCATATTGCTGCTACTAGAGACAAGATTTCCACATAAATGCATAACACTCTAAAATGAACAATACAGTCAATAGCACATAATTCTCAACGCGACACTACCTACTAAAAGAATCCCATCTCAAATAGAAAAGACTTAACATTCTGTATATAATCCATCCAACTTCACTGACATATACCAAAAGGGTAATCCCGGTTCCTTCGCTTAAATGCAAATCATCATCAGCTAGGAGTTCGATTCACTACAATATTACAGAAACCGCACTCCATTTCGGGTAAACATCAAAGGTGAAAGCATGTGAAATTGCATAAAACTCAACATTGCGAGCGGAAAGCCTGGACTTCAACCATCAGAAAACATTACATTTCCCTCTTCCAAATTCAAAGACACGCATGACCACAGGCGATAGAAGCTCCAAAATCAAGCATTTCGGAAACAAGCGGTTCCCCGCCTACGATTCCAACAAGAATCAAGAATTGCATATCATGGGTGGAGAGAAAAGAAAGAACTTTTGTAGCAAGCGAGAACTTGCAAAATAGGGTTGGGGCAATCGTAGCAGAACCGCTCCACCTCCAGAATCGCATTCGTGCCTCTCACTCCAAACAACACCCCAATACACCTTGGATTTGATCGCTTGTCGCGACAAACTTCGGCTTTTATCAGGTCGCGAATCACAGAGAGACGAAGAAGAGAGCCGTCGTGTGATGGAGGAGAATGCCAGAACAGAGTGAAAGCATTAGAGAAAGAGTGAGGGTTTTGTCATGTAAACAGATAAATTTGGACTTTTCATAATATTCTGAGGATAAAATAGGTAACCGGCCAAAATTCATTAATTAGGAAGAACGATATTCTGAAAAATGCTGAATGCCCAAAACATGTCTTATCTATTTTGGGCTTTCAGCACTTCTAACGTAAGCATTTAGCTAAAGAAACCTTTAAATACTGATCCAAATACCTTAAGGCTGCGTTTGGCAGTCGAGATAAAATTCGGGATATGATATAATTTATCATATCCTACGTTTGGTGCTCACTCGGGATAGGATATAGTCGGATATAAAGGGGATATAGACAGATAAAATTATCCCATGGGGTGGGATAAAGGTGGATAGGATTTTTAACGTCCATAATAGGAAAGTTATTTTTCTTGAATAACAAATTTATTAAATTAACAAAATTGAAATTATATTTCAATATTAAATAATTTTGAATTCTAATTTAATAAAATAAATATAAATATAAAAATTTATTTTTAATTAATCTTATTTTAATTCTATGTTATAATAAACATTCAATCTATAAATTAAATATTTATATTTATTATATATTTTAGGTATTTTTGTATTTTAAATATGTTAGTACAGTTTACTATTTGATAAATTTTTATTAAAGAATGATGAAAGGGAAAAAAGAAATAATAATGAAAATAATATAAAAAAGAGGAAAATAAAATAAATAATAAATAATAAATAAATTAAGGAATAATGTTACGAGATATTTTCACCATCTTCATTTATGAACATTTAGGTTCATTTATAATGATATGCCGTTTATATAAAAAAAATAAAAATGTACATGATGTGAACATATCCGACTTTAATACTATGATTCACCAAACACTGGACGGGACATAAAAAAATCATAGGATTTCATATCCTATCCAATCCAATCCTATCCCGATTAAAATCCGGACGACCAAACGTAGCAAGGGCTTTGGGGCACTTGAGAATGCTAAACCAAATAGGTATGTCATCTTAATGTCGAACATCTTAACAAAGAATGAAAACGAGGAGTCGAATACGGGGCCGATAATTCGATCTCCCAATGCAAAAGCCTCGACACAGCAATTAATGGGCCCATTTGGTTCGGCTTTTGGAGAATGCATTTGCAAAAATGCAAATACCTTTGGGTGAATAGGGTTTTCCAAAATGCAAATGTCGTTTGGTAAAATTTGCATTGAGAAATAACTTTGGTCAAAATACCGTTTGGTAAAATTTACATTTGTAATTAACTTTTATTAAATTAAAAAATATTTATATGTTTATATTTTTTTTTTGAAGTCCGGCCGCAGAACTCGCAAAATCCGACGGCCAAACCGCCTAAATAAAAAATATGTTTATATATTTTTATATAAAAAAATAAAAAAAATATAAACATAAAATATATATATATATATGTTTATATAAATATAAATATATTTATATAAAAACAATCGGAGAAAAAATAGATATGTTTATATCTATATAAAATATAAAAAATATATATTTATATTATATTTTATTATAAATATATATTTATTAAACATAAAATATAAAATATATACTTTTATATAAAAATATAAACATATTTATTTTTATATAAATATATTTATTTTTATTTAGGCGGTCAATCAAATTTTCCCACTAGAGAGATGAACAATACTTGGAAGTTGCATTCCCAAGATGCAACTTTCCAAATGATCTCAAGAGCTTCACTGGGCTAAAGGCCAGATGCGATTGGCCATTTGTTTTGCTCCAAATTAGGTCGGCAAAACAGAGTGCAAAACGACATCACTTCCGCCATTTGTTTGCTCCAAATTAATGAACCGGGGCGAAATTGCATCCGTTTTTTTCTGTGTTTTGGATGGCACAAATCGGTCTTCTCCTCCGTTCTTGCATACCATCGAGAGCTGTCGAGGCGAAGATTTGGAAGCTGAGGAATGAGCGACCTTTCCAAGAGTACTCACTGAATCGTCATGGTGCGACAAGAGAGATTGAAATGGAAAAATTCAGAACCCCTTTCGGCGCTAACAACATCGATAAGTGTGGTGACTGTGGACGCTAACAACCGTTATCGATTTGATAGGTGTGGTGACTGTGGAGCTCCTCTTTCTCAAGAAGCCATTTGTTCGTCGCTTACCCAATCCTAATTTTAGTAGTGGCTACCATGAAGAAAACAAGAGGTAGAAGAAGGATGAAGAAAAGAAATGGAAGAAAATTTTGGGAAGAGAGAAAGAGAATCGATTTCTTTGAGCATTGTTGTTTTGAACTCCCATATCCATCATTTCGTTTATTGTCCACTCCTGACTTGAATTTCCCTAGGCAAAGACCATAATCCCTATACAAGACATAAATAACAAATTCACTGTTGGCTTGAATGACTCTAGAAACAAAATGCAATGCATTGGACTCAACTAGAACATAGAAATATTAAACCACCCATTCTTGGATTTTCTGAGCAACACTTAGCAATTTGAGCATAACTTTCTGTATATGACTCCAAGTTGCATAAAATTTGATACATTGTAAACTAGACACAGACCTTTTTGACCATATATTATTGTAAACTAGTCATGAACCTTTTACATTTGTGCCAATTGATTATTGAATATTGTGGACTGAGACTAATGTTTTGCAATCATTCGACATCCAACCCATCGCAGCTCACATGAGCAAAGCTTCATTCAAACTCTAAAAAACAGAAGTGAGCTCCGTCACTTGAAAAATAATCAGAGCAAACCCTACACATTCAAAAGATTTAAAATTCTGTCCACATGCTCAAGATATATTTTGGCGCTCCCGCATAAACAAGAGAAACACCAATGCCCAGTCACCACAATTTCATTGTGAGTGTCAATAGATTACAAATGCCGCAACTCAATATATCTGCTCAAGTAAATTTGCTTCAATACTCAAATCAGTTTTGCCATGGTTCTGTATTTTAAAAAATCTGTCAGATTCAGTAAAATTCTCAGGTGTACTCTTACCATGTAATCCTCCCTCAACTCTATGCTTGGTCATATTGAAAAAATTACCTTCACCAAGCTATCGTACTAACTTGAGATTAAGGAGTCTGCACCAATGAGAATCCAGCCCAGCACACGTTTCATTGCACTTGAGGAGCTTGCATATACAGATACTGCAGAATGCACGATAGTTTAGCACTCTTCCAACTAACAACTTGAAGTCTGCATTGTTATTTGTAAATAATATACCTCAAAGGATTTTCCTGATCTTTCAAATTCAAGCATGCTGAGAGCAACTTCACAACTTTGAGAAACTATAGGCTCGGGGTCCTTGGAAAATTCCTCAAGAAGTGCCACACTTTGGTCATCTATCAAGAAAAATTTCATTAGATATGTCAGGAAAGATAAGATGCTGTGATATCAATAATGGAAAATAAGATCGTGTCCTTGTTCTAGCACTAGTTGTTAAGTAGGGGAGTACTTTAATAGCATAAACAAAGTAATTGCTACTGAAAGCAAATGAAGTGGAAGGAACCATGCAGGCAATAAAACCGCATGAGAAGGGTTTCAATATGATCTTTCAATACTAATGTAAGGAAAACGTTGAACCCAGATTCCCAGGCTGTAAGATTTTTCTAGGGCTTCAAACTAGAAAAACCAAAGGAAAGATTGTAGCTTCATTTATTATGAGAATTAGGTAAAAATCCATAAACAAGAGCTATGGCAACGTGATACATCCAACAATAAGAGGGAGCCATGACTAAACAGCCCCCACAGTCGGACATAAAAACTGATCCAGAGACTTGAAATGACATAAGCTCTAAATTCTACATATAACAGCACTAAATATCAAATGCATCAACCTTGTCCAAATGAGTTGTCCCAAGACACAGTCATCCTGAAAACCCTCACCAACTTAACTTCATTCAACTCATCCTACACAAGCATGACAAGGAACATGATCCCTAATACATTCCTAGCAAAATAAGGTTCTACACAACTGCTGGATCCTCTCAAGACTCCATTACCAGATAGTAAATAGGGTGAAACCAAATAGAGAACTTGACTTCCTGTTCCTATTATCAAAAACCTTACAAGAAAATCAGGAAAGCAAATCAGACCTGCAATTGATCCAAGGGCCTCAGCGGCTTCATGTCTAACCATTGGATGCTCATCTGTCTTTCTAAGAATGTTTGAGAGTTCAGCCGACGCAGCTTTATCTTGCAACTGGCCCAAAACGTAAGCAACCTGTATATGACACAAAAGAATTTACCCAGATCTAGAAAATGTTGAATGAGGTGACAAAGTAAAGCCTCATCAAATAGCTTATGCGCCCCCTCATCTTCACCTTAATTGATCAATGAGTTTTAAGATTACCATCAACAACATAGAATCCAAAGTTAGCTACAACTTTACAAACACAATAGCAATCAATTGGATATAAAAATATTAATTGCAGCAAGCAGAAGATGATCATGGTGAATTTAAAGAAACCCCACAGTATTAAATACAAAGTTGTCATGGCAAGCACAAGAGAAACCAAAGTGAGATAATTAAACTCCACAAAAGGTTGTCGTGGCAAGTGACACAATCGGGGTATTCACTAACCTCGTGACGGAGAAGAGCACTATTTGCACCCAAAGAATCAATTATAGCCTTAATGGCTTCATCTCCACCATGATTCCTAAGAGCAAATAGAGCTGCATAACGGTCATACATGCCTCTTTCTTCATCCAGAAGAACTTCCCTATTAAAAAACCAGCATAGTCAACTACCAAACAAATGAATAAAAATGGAAAAATGCCCATCTCGATGATAGTAACTGTATGAACCTGAGATGATCAACAGACGAACAAGATGAAGCAGGTGCAGCAGGGTCAACTGACATAAAAGGTGATCTCTCAGTCATAGGAGAAGAATCATCAGAGTTGGCAGTTTTCAGCTGTTTGATTCGGCTAAGAGCCAATTCACAAGTTTCTCGAACCTCTTGAGCTGGATCATGAGCCAAACTACACTCCAGGGTAGGAATATTACTCTCCAAACCAATTGCACCAAGAGCTTCTGCTGCCTGCACCATTAAAAGAGTGCGGAAACATGAGCAATCTTCTTTATTCCAAGGAGGTTATAAAACCATATAAGACAATGTGTTTCATTGAAAATATACAAAAAACCCAACCTCGTGGCGAACAATAGGATGCAAAGAAATATCACTGAGAATGGCCTTCAAAGCAGGGATTGCATCCACATCTTGGATCTGTCCCAATGCAAATGCAGCTTCATGTGCTAACAAATTTGATGGATCCCTAGTTGCTGTTAATAGCACGAGAGGGAAAATCTCATGAGAATTATGATAATATATCAATGTCAATGTCATTCCTTTGGATGATAAATGGCCTCAACACATTAACAAGCTTCCTCTTCCTTGGAAGAGTGGAGCAAACTGCACGTATATTTGATACCACATCTTCCATGTTCTGGTTGAAGCATAATATTTAAGCAAGGTAAATAATCTTGGGCACATAATTTCTCATACTTGTTAGTAATTATTCACTCCTTTTCACATGAATGCTCATTATAGAAACACATTGTCCGCTTACTTTTGATTAGTAACAACAAGAGTTTTACTAAAAGAAACCATCAAATTTTTTAAATTAATATAAGGGCTGTTTATGTTTAAAACACCTTCCAAAATAGAAGCATCTTTCAAACATCGTTTCAAGTGTCCAAAACACCTTAACTACTTTTCTACCATTTTATACGTCATCTCCCAAGTTCACTTGCGTTATGCAAAAGTTGATGTTTAATTGCCCAACAACCTTCACTCCCACACACTTGACCTCATTAGATCTTATCAGCTTTCCCTTGAGATTGAGCAGCACCTCACCAATCACAGAAATTACCTGCTGCACCTTACATTTCATTCATCCATACTTGAGCGATTTCCCCCACCTTTTTACGAACAAAAGGCACCAAAACCACTCATTGTCAATATCTAATCCCCATGGCTAACCCAATCTGAGAATTTCATCCAACAGATAGTTGTATGGATGCTTCACAAACGTACGGACAGAAGCATAAGTTCCGGGGAAGGCCCGAGGACACTGCAAAAAAAAAAAAAAAATCCAGCAACCCGGGCACCGCCAATCCGATCACGTTGCCACCCACGATCACATTAAACCATTTTCCCATCAGCTACGATAGATCACCGACTTCGCGACACGAGCTTCATCAATCAAGGTGAACAGCATCATACGCTCGAAAGGCCATAATAGGGACACGATTATTTCCGAGGCAACTCCAAAGCCAACAACCATAACGACCCTGATTTCTATAAGACCCCGAGACTTGTAATTTCAGTACCAGAAAAAAGACACGGTTTTCCATCCTATTAACGACAGCCCAGCCTACGAGAAGCTAAGGACACGCCGCCCCTGTCCTAATCAACGAACGGGGCATCGCGATTCGGCGTTTCCCTTCAAAGCTCCCGAAGCAGATAACCATCTTAATGGTCGTAAAAATTTAAAACAAAAGAAGAAGAAGAAGAAGAAGAAGAAGAAGACAGGGAGAAAAGAACCTTCGATGAGGGCAGTGCGGGGGCGGGGCCCTTGAGGTTGCGGAGGGAGAAGAGGGCCCTGAATCGCTCCGAGATCGGCTGGGCCGAGTCGAGCAAGCGGTCGCAGAGGAACCTCTCCACGTCCGGCGACGCCGTGAAGCGCTTGTCGTCGGCGGACTCCCCCATCGAATCTTCCCGGCAGCGAGCGAGCGAGAGAGACGCGGAGAAACGTTGAACCCACGCAGGCACGCCCGGAAAGAGAGAGAGAGAGAGAGAGAGAGGAAGCGGATGTATTTGGGCTTTCGGGTTTGGGCCGCCTCCGGCTCTCGGTAGGCCCACGATGATCGTCTAATAAAGTCTCTCTCTCTCTCTCTCTCCTATCTTTATATTATTAGTTGAAAAGGAGGAAATTAGGGAGGGGCGATAGCGGCCCCTTCAGATGTTGTCATAAGTTTCCTATCCCTTATGAAAAAATGTCTGGTAAATACTTTACACAATTCGCCGCCTAAAAGTCTAAGATTGACGAGTCAATTATCGTAACCTAATCAAGATATTAGTGGTCAGAAAATCTCTTCTCACAAAATATACAATTAGAAATATAGTATGAGAGTTCATCCACCGAAGGCATTAAAATCGTGACCTCACGAAAGCAAAATGTCCAAACCTCTACGCAAATATGAAATTTATCTATTGAATTAATGGTCTCATCATAGTCCAATTCAGCTCTTACTTAAATACCTATTATGCGAGGCGAGCTTTGAAGCATCCGATAGTTCCATCAGATTTTGCTTGGACTTAGAAATACATTTGAAAGAGACTAAATTCTTAGAAGGTTTTGGTGGTATAAGAATCCACGTGTGATTGGTGACCAAGGGATCTACCATGGCTACTTTTCAACATGAGTCAAGAATGGCCTTAAAGTAGCAAGTGGTGTCTTCTCATGTAAAGATTGAGAGAGATTAAAAAAAATAAAAATTTGATTCTAGATGTTCGAGATTTGGCACGAGTTTTCATAGAATGATTAGGAAGAGAAGAAATGGAAGTGGAGTAGATGGATGGAGAGGGCAAAGGGAGGGGCGCTAAAGGGGAAAAAATGGAAGTAGGTTTGGGGGCATAAGAGAGGTGGGTTAGGAGGTTGGGCTAGAGAAGAGAAGAGATGCGAATGAGGAGTTTGAATGGAGATGACACAAAAGCAAATGGAATGACCTGAACTTGTGGGTTGCGAAATTCAGGGCTGAAAGATTTTGTGAAAAGGAAAAATTATTTTCACCAAATCTAACTTAATGACTAATAAAAATATGACCGATTGACCGGTCAAGAGAATGATAGCTTTTATGATTTGACATGCAAATGAGAAATACACACACAAAATGAGGTGCCAACTAATTCGAGTCATGAAATGGGTAGAAAAGAGAGAGAAGATAACAAGTACGCCCATAGATCCAAAAGAACGAGTAGTTAAACGGAACCCATATGAACAGTAGAAATAATAAATATAAGAGATGATAGGATTGACGAATTGATAGTGTGAATAGTAATGAAAAGAGCATCAACCTGTAGTGAAGAAGGAGGCATGCGAGCTCATGGATTAATAAAATTCGAGACCTGTCGATTGAGTGTTTGATTTTGCATTTTGATAAGCAATTTTGAGATGGGGTATCTAGACAAGAAGGACATCGAATAATACCATTATCACGTAAGTATGTTTGAGACGAATTGTAGGTATATTCAACTCCAACATTAGTCTACAACAATTTAATTTAGGCATTGCACATATTTTCAATAAAACAATGGAAGCAAAGAAAATATGTAAACACTCTAGATTTATTTTTCATTGGAAAGACCAAAGTGAACCAGAGTAGTCATCAATGAACAATGCAAATATTTGAAATCAAAATTAGATAAAATTGGTATCACCTGGACATCATATGATACACAATGATTAACAAACTCAAAAGGCAATTAATGATATTTGCTCACAAGAGAGGATTTAGGAGATATTGACTTGGGAATAAAATTGTAAATATGACTCAAACCTTATTTATTAGGATCACCGAGATCAACATACTGACAAGTCATCAATGAACTAGCATGAAAGAAGGTTTTGCTGACATGTTTATAAGGCAATAAATGATCATCACCAACTAAGTCTTTTGTCAAATTGCAAAAGGATTTAATGGTTAAGATTTTACCAATGTTACTAGTCATGTGTGCCGATATTTCGCTATTAAGATACCGCATTTGATCTAAACTGTCACCAACTGAGAGAGCTAAGAAGGAATATGGGAGATCATTTGTAGTGAAGGCATGGTGAATCACTGTCGACATTAAAGCATGGTGCGCCTGGCCTTGTTATGAATATGATAAAAAAAACGAGGCCTAAATTTGAGAATGCCTCCCTTGATGAATGAAGGAATATAGGGCCTTGAACCACCATATGGCTGAACAAAAGAGGTGGAGATGTTTAGCATATGGGGCCAAAGGACTGTGAACTAAACCGATCATAGGAGGATTGCAAGCCCAAATGATCACATGAAAAACCGTCCATCATGTCCCCGATTAGATATCAGCCTCTAAGGATGTCATTTGAGTGTCAAAAGTTTTTCTTAGATCACTTAAATGCCACTTTTTTTTGTAATAAAAAAAAAAAACGAGCATTTAAAGGCCAACTCCAATCCGTATTATTAAAAATCCAATGTGGCTATATTTTATTAATTTCTCAGTCCTATATGGTTTGCCGGCGTGCCTAGTTAACATATAACTCCTAAGCGATGTCATCCAAAGCTGTAAATAATGAAAATTTGAGAGCCAAATTTTATTTAAAGTAATCATTTGAATGCCAAATTTTATTTAAAGTGATCACTTCAGTACTAGTTGTTGCTAAAAAAAGATAACTTCAGTACCAAACTTGCCATGTGGAGTAGAGTTTTTAAAAAATTTGGCAAGTTATATTACAATTTTAATTATAAATAATAACACACAATCAATTTGATTAGAATTTCTCGTTATTGGCACTTAAGTGATCTTTTTTTTTTTTTTTTTGATTTGGCACTTAAGTGAGCCGGCAAAAACTTTTGACACTAAAATGAGTGTCATACACAACTATTGACACATCTAGTATACTTATCTCTAGCCTCTATTTTGTCCACTGGAAGACTCTTGGAACAGGGGAGTGCGTGGAGTGGCATGGCAGATCAAAGCATGATAAATATGTGATGAAGATGAGGCATTCGATTTTGGAGAAATCATTCTTCTTAGATGAGGAGACATGACCAAATATCATCAAAGGAAATAATTGTAGGGCCATTGTGACTATGGTGACAAAGGGATCGTACTCAGACGAGAGCCACTGAGGGCTTAAATTACCAAGTCCTTGTCAGCAACGGAGCAATAATTGCGGTGAGAGAGTTCGCAATTGACTTCCAATGCTAAAGATAGTCGAACATGGAGTGGTCAAGTTTCTTGATAACTTTTTGAAAATTAAGTTTCAGTCAAATATCCTTGGCCGCTTAGTGATCGGTAAAGCATCGTCCTAGAGCAAGTTAAATCTCTCGAGATGTTTGAAGGTTATGAACTTCATGGAAATTCTTGACTGTGAGGGTCGGATCGATCCAAATTACAAACACATCGATCCATGTTGACCCTAGTGGAATAGGAGGGACCACCACAATACCAATTGCCCAGTAGATCATTGAAGATTAGAATATGCTCTAACTGAGATTTCATAGAAGATTATTTGCAAGCTTGATGGAGTCAAGAAATGTGATGTTGGAAGAACAAGGGACGGCGAGGTTGAATGCACAACTAAAATTTGAGCTGGAGCTAAAATCGAAGTTGTAGAGAAGAGACGAAATTCTGTGCTACGTCACTGAGAGGTGACGAGAAATTGTGATTAATCAAAATAGAAGATGATGAGTAAAGAGATGGTAGAGAAGAAGAAAATTTTAGAGATGCTTAAGACATTGTTAAGATAAAGATAGGAGCAAAGGAAGTGTTGATTAGAAATGTTGAAGAATTTGATGTGTTGTCCTTGCTCTCATACTATATTAATCTTTCGAGTTAGAGAGAATACAATGACAGAATGTTTATGGTATCTTAACCCAATGAGGGTTGTGTTATATAAGTTATTAATTACTGTCAAGGTATAAATAGAAACATAATTACAAGAAAATCTCATAATACATATAAATTGCATATCAATATTTGTTCATGGGATTTTGTCTAAAGATGAAATTTGTCACGTCTGGTATGATTTTCCATATTTTTCCAAATGAAAATGCCCAACCTCTACTCGCATGTAAAGATTTGTTTACTCTCCCTTCAAATTTTCATTTCTTTACCCCTCTTTTTTGTGTGTGTTGCGATTAATTTCGTTTGT
The DNA here is from genome assembly GCA_017140615.1 of Eucalyptus cladocalyx. Classification (NCBI taxonomy): domain Eukaryota; kingdom Viridiplantae; phylum Streptophyta; class Magnoliopsida; order Myrtales; family Myrtaceae; genus Eucalyptus; species Eucalyptus cladocalyx. Next base: position 37,266,141 of record CM029526.1, read on the forward strand.
CTTTTTTTTCTTGGGGGGAAGCGCTTCTATTTTTTAATGAAAGATACGGGAAAAAGGAAACCCTGGACTTTAAGTCTCTATGATGCCTTTGCTAAGCAACACGCCAAATATAGAAGCAGATACACACAGCTCAGTACCAAGAAATTTCCACTTGATTAGGTCTTCAGGACAGGACCAACCCAACCCATCCTCTTTATTAACCCGCTCTCCTCTCTACCCTCTCGTTTCATCTGAACTAAACTTTGTTCTTAACATGGCCTGGTCTTAACGCACATTCTCTTGCATTGGATATAATTTACTGTTTTCTAACAATTTCATAATTAATTTTTCCTCAGGCGAAGCTTGCATCGAGAGAGAGTTGCGAATGGATAGGACCCATGTGAGCCTTGACAAAGAGGGAAAGAAGATCAAGAGCGGCTTCGTTCGTGAGGAGCCCTCAAATGGGCTCTTGCGGCCTCCCAAGAGCTACACATGCAGGTTCTGCAAGGGGACATATAGATCTGCTCAAGCTCTCGGGGGTCACATGAACGTCCACAGGTGGGAGAGAGCCAGGCTGAAGCAGCTGTCCTCATGGATCGTTGAGCATCATCCTCCTCCTCCTCCTAACCCTAACCCTAAGACTGACGTGGCTAGCTCTTCTCAGGGCTCTCACTTTCAGTCTCAGCTCAACCCTACCCTCTTGCCACCTGCACCACCATCATCTCCTTCGGTGAACAAGCCCTTCTCATGCGCTTCCCCTCCTTCGTTGTCCTCGGATCTTGATTACAAGGAGCGCAAGAAGTTGGTTGACATCTCAGCCAATGATGGACTGCCTAGTGCTTTTCCGAGAATGGAGAGTGACGATGCGGGGAAGAAGCGAAGCAGGAGATCGACAGGTGTTGCTGGAGTGGAAGAAGAAGCAAAGGCCATCCTAGATAAGGATGAGATCATAGAAGTGCATGGAGATCTTAGCAAATTGGAGCTGGAGATCGGGTTGATCAAGGATCCGAGTTGCAGTCTCGATTTGGAGCTCCGACTCGGGACCTTGTGAGTGAGTAGTCTCCCAAATCCTTTTGGCAACAACAACAAACGATTGTTATTCGCAAGTTCCTCAGATCGCAATGTGATTTAATGTAATGTCTAACACACAGCGTTGTTCTGGGCATTTATGAGAAAGCGAGAAGCATGGGTTGAGTCCCATACTTCCATATGACCCCTCCATGTATGCTTTTCATGTATATGCATCTTTTTCACAGATTTGATAATTACAAGATTTTCGGTGTCTCCTTTTTGTCTAAAAGTTCAGTGGTGATGAGGAAATGCCTTTATGAGGTAGAGCCCTTACGACTCTCCATTTTCATGGAGTCAACAGGATGTGAGTTTATTGACTTATATATGATATCTTGATGCATTGGGTGACCCTCTTCTTTCCTTATATGATTATGTTCTTGAAAAGAACTTCGATTAAATCCAAGCGCCCCTTATTTTGATTTTCTGGTTAATTTATGTTGAAAGATTGCAACTGGAACTTAAAAAAAAAAAAAAAAAAAAACTCTTGTTTTTCTAACTTGTCAAAAAATTCTCAGACAAATTTTTCTTTTGATAGCCATAGTGATATTTGATAGATGAGTGATGATTTAATTGCCAGTACTCTCGTGAAATATCTATGGATTTAGTTTGAAGTTTAGTTGAACCATTTTATTCGTTTTGGCTGATCTTCTTCCTCAAAGAAAGGTTCAAAGTAAAACTTTTTCACTTGTCAAATAATTTTTGACATGTAGATAGAAGCATACTCCGAATTACTACCATAACAGGCTGCTTAGACAGATTATTCAGAATTGAATTCAAATTTCCAAATGATATACATGACTTGCAACACCTCAGAGGGAGGTTTCCAATGCAGCCAGAGAAACGAGACGACGTTTCCTAAAAACCTTTTTGTCTCATCATATTATTTTTTTTCTTGTCAATAAATACAGCAAGCTAACGAATTGCTACGAATATGCATTACAATCACATTGCTACTTCCATCGTAATTTGCAGGTATTCAGCAAAGATGTTTGGACGTGCAGCCATGTGTGCTGCGAAGGGATTAGTAATGTGTTTAGATCACGGTGTCTCCTATTCAAAGTAACTTTGGGGTTAGACCCACCACTGCGTAGGTAGAGGCCTACGAAATGCATGTGGCAGGAGCAGTTTGAGTGCATTGATGAAGATTAATCGAGTCGAAGCATTAGAGAGTTTAATGAATAGGAACACAATTATTTATTTCGTGTGGAAGTTTTTGAAGTTACCTGCGTGGTTCGCATCTAGTAACATTTGTGTTTTGTCCGAAAATGCATTCAAGTATTTGGATGGCACGGGCTGTTAAAGCTCTACACTATAACTTGGAGCGTAATTTTGGTTTCAGAATGAAGAGAGATGCCTAATATAGCTCAGAGAAATTTATTATCTAAGCATTCAGAATGCGTCAAAATATGGAGGTTTTCAGGGTGATAAAGTTCTTGACTTCCAACTGAAGAGAGAGATGGCTGCAAATACATCGGGGACACTCAGATTGAACCTACGCAAAAGACTACACCGGAAAGGAATGTTCGAGAGCAGGTTTTAATTGGCTTATTTAGTGCAAATTTTCTTTGCAATTGTTCTCTGCTAATCTATGTTGGCGACATTGAGTTTAGAGTGAACCCAAGATGTGGGCAAATCTTACTACAACATTGCAATGGCGTTGCTTGGAGTAAATACGCCTGTCTCTCTGCTCTTGTGAATGTAGGTAATTCTGGTGAAACCCACGCGAATCACGGTGTCATGAGCGTCCATGCTTTCGCTGCCAACTGATCTTTATCCTGAAAACAAGGCAGGAGCAAGAAAACGAAGCTAGTCAAGATCCCAAGAGGCAAGATCGCGTTGAGCCTTGGCTGTCTCTGTCCAGTGCCTAGTCACTTACTGAAAAGGTACCGCCTTTGAAAATACACGAGCTCTGTGTCCTATCTTGTCAGGCCAGGAGGATATTCAACTCGGCCCTGTGCTGTATCATGTTTCGCACCAGACAACCCATATCTCTGGACAGCGGCCATTGATTGTGGATTCGCAGCGAAAGACTGGATCCGCGAAGGTGTTGAATCAATTCCCCACGTCTGATCCTCCACCCCGCATGTTCCCCACAAGCGTGTGGTTGTCTGGATCTTTTGCATGACCTTCTTTCCTCATCGAGAAACATCACAGAGCTTGGTCAGTCCCCAAGCGAAAGAGCTGGCCATGGCCTGTCCTCCTTTGATTGGCCGCGGAAGATGGCGAGACAGAGAGAGAGAGAGAGAGAGAGAGAGAGAGAGAGCGAGAGAGGATTAGGTTTTCAAGTGTGCTCTTGGAACACAACTTTCTGCCCATAAGGGAAATGACATCGAATGTCCTACACGTTTGGCTAAACATGCAATCAAATCCTAAATATTTAAATTTGTGCATTCAAGTCCTAAATGTTTTTGATTAGGTGCTTCCACGGCCAAATTTGCCAACGTGGTGTGAAAAAAAATCCGATGTGGTGTGATTTTATATTTTTAGTATAGATGTGGTTAACATGGCAAGGAGTATTCATCGATAAAAGGATCGTCTTGAGTGGACATCTGATGGCTATTGAGAATGGATCGCATTAGATAGTTTTATTTCTTTAATTTGTCTGCCTTGCTCCAATGGAATTAATATTGGAAGGATTGAAAAAAGAAAGTGTCATTCACAACTGTTGATGAAAATTTCTAAAAAAGTTATAGTAATCCTTTTCAAAAATTAAAGATGTCTCGAAATGATGTGCAACCCTCTTCGGGACCTCGGCGACCCTCACCCCAATCCACTACCAATCACCACCGCTCGACGGCTAGCCAACTCTCACTGAGGTATTGCCAAGGTTTTCCACCCCCCAACCCTCAAGCACACTATAATGTCTCTCTCTATGATTCTTTGTTTAATTTTTGGTTTCTTTTTAGTTTTTCTCCATCCTTTTCTAATTTATTTTGGTTTATTGATTTTCTTTTTATTTTTTTAACTTTTTCTTCTTCTTCTTTTTTTAACATAAAGCCGCGTTAGTACCATGTATAAAAGTAAATTTTTTAAAATGTGCTATGGGGTTTCTGATGCGCCACGTCAAAAAAATTGACCACGAACTCGCCAAATGACTAAATTGCAACCAATTAAAATGTTTAGAATCTCATTGCAATAATTTTTTTTTTTTATTATACGTTGCGATAAAATTCAAACATTTAGAATTTGATTGCATATTGGGCTAAATATTTAGGATTGTTGGTGCAAATCTTATCTACTGAAACGAAAACGATTTCCATTTTTCACACTAACATCGCTTTAGGGTGAATCAGAATGCCATATTTTGAAAGGACCTAATAATAAAAAATGAGGTGAGGCTCTTGGAATTTGGGGAAAAAAACGGATGAGAGCATCACTAGTCCTAAACATTTATAAATGTCATCTTCGGACTATTTTTTAAATGTGATTTTCTTTTTAGTGGAAAAAAGAAAAAGGAAATGCTGACTTGGTAATATTCGGTTGAGATGTCGTTAATAGTAAAGATGGCATCTAATGTGCTTTATTTATTTATTTAGTTGTTATACTCTAGTTCATCTGATGTGACATTTACAAACTGTTAAATTTGAAAGCAATAGATTGTCAGAAAAGGAAGATGAAGATGATCGTAGAAGGCAGAAGAAGAACGAAGAAGCAAATTGTCTTCTCCTTCATTGATGTAATTCTGTGTACATGTCTCATGTATTTAATTACAAGGAAGAAAAATAATAAAGGAAATGGAATATTTGCCTATCTTTTGCTATCCTAAAATACATTTGAATTCCTATCAATACATATTACAAAATCATATCTTCCAACATTCCCCCTCAAGCTGGTGGTCTGTATATGTTCAAGACGCCTAGCTTGTTTAGAAGATATGTATGTTGTCTTTGACAAAGGGGTTTAGTAAATATATTAGCGGGCTGTTCCGAAGTCCTGATTCCTCTTGTCTCAACAATTCATTCTTGAATCTTTTCTCGAGTAAAATGACAATCGACTTCTATATGCTTTGTCCTCTCATGCAGTACATGATTTGCTGCAAGCTTGAGTGTTGAATCATTGTCATAGAAGAGTAGAGTTGGTCCTTTAACAGGAGCTCCGAGATCCAGAAGTAAACCCCTTAACCAAACTATCTCACAAACAATCTTGGCCATAGACCGATATTCAGCTTCAGCCGATGATAAAGATACGGTAGATTGTTTCTTTGTCTTCCATGAAAGAAGTGATTCCCCAAATTTGATGCAGAAACCAGTAATAGACCTCCTACTCATAGGGCATGTGGCATAATCTGCATTGCAATAGGCCGTCATCTCCACCTGGACAGGTCTTTAAGTATCTCACAATCTTCAAGGCTGCGTTCATGTGAGACTGCTTTGGACTGTGCATAAACTGACTAAGAGTCTGAACTGCATAGCAAATATCTGGCCTAGTCATGGTGAGATATATCAATTTACCCACGAGTCTCTAATATCCTAAGGGATCTTGTAACAACGGATCATCAGAAGGGGAGGATACGCCAGTGTCATAGCCAACAAAAGTCAATTTAGCGTTTTGCTCAATAGGGATGACTAATGGTCTACAGCTTGATAATCCTGCTTCTGATATTATTTCCATCACAAATTTCCGTTGGCTTAATGAGATGCCTTGATCTGAGCGAGCTATCTCAATTCCAAGAAAATACTTAGGTGACCCTAAGCCTTTGATATGAAAAGTCAAATGCAGATGATCTTTAAGTTTCTTTACAGCAGAATCATCATTCCCCATGATAAGAATGTCATCAACATAGATCATCAAGTAAATAGATGACATACCTTTTGTCCAGGTGAATAAGGCATAGTCATACTTGGATTGATTGAATCCAGCAGCCAAGAGTGCATTGGTGAACTTAGCATATCATTGTCTGGAAGCTTGTTTCAATCCATAAAGAGATTTGCGGAGACGACATACCTTCGACTCCCCCTGTCTCCGTAATCCGGGTGGAAGCTCCATATATATTTTTTCATCCAGATCGCCATGCAAGAAGGCATTATGGACATCCATTTGATGTAATGGCCAGTCACGAAAAGCAGCAATAGACAGAAAAGTACGAACCGCGACATCCTTTGCTACAGGAGAAAAGGTTTCATGATAGTCGAAACCTTCTTGCTGGGTGAAGCCTTTTGCCACCAACTGGGCTTTGTATATTTCCACAGAACCATCTGCTCTGTGTTTTATCTTATATACCCACTTACATCCAATGGGTTTGCGATGATCAGGCATTGATACAACATCCCAAGTATGATTGTCTATTAATGCATGTAATTCTGATTCCATGGCCTTTTGCCAACAAGGATCATCTTTGGCTTCATTATAACTAGTAGGTTCTTGATCTTCAGAAATACGACTTATGCAACATAAATGTTCCGGTGACAAATTATCAAAGGAGACATAAGAAGAGATAGGGTAACGAGTACCTGATGATCTTGAAGAACCACATATATAATCTTTCGTCCAAGTTGGTGGTCGAGAGATTTGATGAGAATGCCTTTGTGGCACTTGTGGTGTGATGGATAATTCTTCAGTAGTAGTTGCTTCTGAAGTATCCTCCAACTGTGCTGGTTCTTCATGCAACGATCTTTCTACATGAGGATGCTCAATGGAATCTTCAGCCGTATTCACAAGGGGTGTTGGAGGCAAGATATCAATTGCTCGTGGAAGAGTAGGAATAATGAGTGCTTCTCCACGTGATGAATCTTCTTCCAACAAGAATTGCCGATTTGTCTTTCCTTCTTCAGATAAAGACGTTAAGGAAAAAGGAAAAACATCTTCATGAAACACAACATCCCTGCTGATAAAGAAATTCCTTGTAGACGGTGCATAAAGCCGATATCCCTTTTGCAAAGTTGGATAACCCATAAAAATGCATTGAGTAGCTCATGGCGCCATCTTATCTCTATGGCTCACTGTAGTGATGTAGCACAGACACCCAAAGACTCTGAGATGGGTCAGATTCGGCTTTCTCCCATACAATAACTCAAAAGGTGTCTTTCCCTTTAAAATGCGTGATGGCATGCGGTTGATCAAATATGCTGCAGTAATCACACAATCTCCCCAAAATTTTTTAGGGATAGAAGCTTGGAATTTAAGCGCACGTGCCACTTCTAAAAGATGGTGATGTTTTCTCTCAACAACGCCATTTTGCTAGGGTGTATAGGTACAAGAACTCTCATGCAATATCCCATTTATAGTGAACAAGGAAGCACATTCAGCATTAAAAAATTCTTTTCCATTATTAGTACGTATCCTACAAATGGATTTCTGAAATTGAGTCTTAGACAAGGAAATGAATGTCTTTAAATGAGAAAATACCTGATTTTTGGACTGCATGAGAAAAATCCATGTGGCACGAGAGTAGTTATCCACAATTGTAAGAAAGAACCTAGACCCATTATGATTTAAAGTATGATAGGGCCCCCAAACATCAGCATGAATAAGAGAAAAAATATCATCTGCTTGAGAAGTGCTATTCTGGAAAGGAGCACGCGTTTGCTTAGTCATGGGACAAATAAGATATTTAGGATAAGGAAATGATGCACTGTGGCCCAATCGTTTATGATTAAGGAAATTGATGCCATTGATAGTAGCATTACAAAGAGATTTATTGAATTCAACAGGAGATAATTTAAAAAGATGCGGAAAATCCAACCAAAAATATAGTCCCTGGTTGACTCTACCCAAGCCCATCAGTTTCCCAGTCGAAAGGGCCTGAAAGAAACATTTATCAGAATGGAAAAGAATGTGACATGAATTTTCTTCACGAGCTCGAGCAACTGAGATTAGATTGAAATGGAAATTGTGTACGTAGAGCATGTTTTTAAGAGTAACAAGAGAACTAAGCTTTACAATCCTAGTCATTATAACTTTTGTGGTATTTCCATTTGGAAGTTGTACTGATATAGGAAAAGATAATTTTGTAATGTCTGAAAGTAAATTCCTATCACAGACTATGTGATCACTTGCACCAGAATCAGTAATCCATGTATCCTTGGAAATTGAGTTCATCAAACAATAGGATGTACCTGTGAAGCTGCCTCCTTTATCAGAAGGATCCAATTTCTTCAAAGTTTCCATCAGCTCGTGATATTGTTTATGGGTAATTGATTTTCCCATTTGCTGACCCGAGACCTGAAAAACTGAGGAAAATTTTTCTTTTTCTTTTTCTCCTGGCTTTCCATGCAATTTCCAGTAATTCTCAATTGTATGGTGCGGGCGCTTACAATAATCACAGTACAATTTACCTTTTCCCCATAGCCCATTAATTTTTGTATTTGAAGTGGGCCTGATGGTGGATTGAAAAGCGTGGGCCGAAATTGGCCCATATGAGCCGTCGATCCCTCCTAGAAATGGGCCTCGCGAGCCTTCCAGCCCACTTGTGCTGATTGATCGTGGGCCGTCCGATTCGATTAAGTAGCTACCTCGTGAGCCGTCGGATGGATTTAAAAAAACAGCATGCAAGCTGTTGGATGCAGCGGAGAGGACGTTGCGTGAACTGTCTAATCCTGTCGACCCCTGGAATGATTGCGAGCTGTCCGATTGATGGTGGGAGTGATCTCCACCGTCCATGCTTCTCCTTAAAAGCGATCTAGGGTTTTTGTTTTCGAAGAACAACCCTAGATCCGCCTCTCCTTCCCGAGCTTCTCTGTGACGAGCGAAAATGGCTCTTGGCATCGAGAGCGATGCCGTCTCCTCCCTTGCCGTGGTCCGTCGATCTTTCTTGGCTCTCCTCCTGTATGGCGAGTTGATAGATACGGCCGAGACTTGGCAGATGCTCCATGGTGAGTATATGGGATCGAAATGGCAGGTATGCCTCGTTGAGGATGAGGAGGAATCTTGTCGCCTTCTCCCTCTCTCACATTTGCTTGGATTGCTGTTGGATATGATCGGGCCAGTTGAATTTTTCCTCGGCTGCCTCTAACTCATTCCACAGACCGGAAAGCTTGTTATATATTGTCGCGATGCTAATGTTCTCCTGTTTCAGATCTGAAATTTGTTGTGTGAGATAAATTTTTTTAACTTGGTCGAGTTTTCTGTATATCTCCCTTATGTTTTCCCACATCTTCTTCGGATCCTCTGTCGGGGAAAGTTCGGCCGCAACCTCGGGCGCGATACAGTTTCCAATCCAGGTTCTCACCAGTTGGTTGCATCTCCTCTAGAGTCGTGCCATTCTCTCGTCAGACGGCATCGGAAAAGATCCGTCAATGAAAACTTCTTTATCTTTCGTTATAAGGGCCCTCCGGAATTCACGTGACCAACTTGAATAATTGTCTGCACTTGTCAATTGCTGACTTATGATTTTCACTTCTGGTCCGTCGCCATTTGTTGTATACAATGGGTCCCCGGGTTCCGGCCGGCCACTGGTAGCGAGAATCTGATACAGGAAGAAACCTGGTGTAGGAGTCGAGTAAGGATTTGTTCTTTGACCCAAACCGCCGAAGCCGAATCCATAATCCGCATTTTGAAAACTTGAATAGGAATTGGTTCTCTGACCTGGTACATTTGATTGGCCCGTCTGCTCCGGACCGATGCTAGGGTTTGCCCCGTCACTGGTTGGTGGACCCTCTTCGACCCGCGCGTTGCTATGGTAGCCAGGCGATGATGAGTTGGGATAGATCCAGGATACCATGGATACGGCATCCATTGGTAGGGGTGACCCATGAATGGTTGCCCTGTAATTACCTGAGCCTATTGTTGCCACTACATGTGCGGATGTTGGCCCAGGATCTGTCTTTGCTGTTCTGGTGCAGGGACTACGACGGACGAATCTTGATCTCCCAAGGCTTGTATCGAAGCTTCTGTAACAGATTGATCGACGGGAGTAGAGGTAAGATCTTGTGGTGTTGACATGTTGAAGAAGAAGTTGATTCCTTAACCCTTTTTTGCAGATAAGGTTCCTTCAGGCAATCAATAATTTTGATTCCTTTGGCAACACTCTTCTGGGATTCAAAGTTGGTTTATGAGGCAATCGGAGCGGAAGCAAAAAAAGTTCAGAACCGAAATGGCTCTGATACCATGTCAGAAAAGGAAGATGAAGATGATCATAGAAGGCAGAAGAAGAACGAAGAAGTAAATTGTCTTCTCCTTCATTGATGTAATTCTGTGTACATGTCTCATGTATTTAATTACAATGAAGAAAAATAATAAAGGAAATGGAATATTTGCCTATCTTTTTCTATCCTAAAATACATTTGAATTCCTATCAATACAGATTACAAAATCATATCTTCCAACATAGATTCCGAAATTCTATTTTGGAAAATTAGGAAATTGGAGATTTTTTTTTTTTTTTAAAGATAGGCAAGATTGAGTCAAGATCTGTATAGCACGGTTGTATGTTCTTGATCTCCGAGGAGGTCTCCAGCGTCACCGAATAGGGTGGCGACGGTCGCTAGTTGCAACGTGCGAGGGCCACCTTCGCTATGAGTAACGGCACGGCTTATGACTGATTACGACCCCACCACTGTTCCTCGACCTTGCATGCGATTAGGTCGAAAAACTCGGTCGTTGATTGTCGACATAGATCAATGCGAAGGGCCGATCTCACATGATCGAAGTCTACGGTGCATTTGATGTGACTATGAAAACACTAAGGCCTTTTCTTATAATGGATTACGCCATCAAAGACCATCAAAAATAGAAAAATTATCCAAATAATCATAAATTTATTGTACTTTTGTTAATTCAGTCATAAAACTTTTTTTAATTTTATTAATCTGGTTTTAAACTTTTTCACATTCAGCCAATTTTAGCTATAATTTGTTGACATGCATGCCTATTGTTCTTTATGACACGGAAGTGTTGACTTGAATAATTTTTAATAATTTTTTTTATTCTTTGTTTTTCCGTTTCTTTTTTGTTTTGTTGGTGGTTGGGTAGGTGGCAAGCAAGGCTTGGCTAGGTAATGGTCATACTAGGCCGGCCTCGCTAAATCTAGCTTGGGCTAGGCCTTGTTGAGTTTCACTTGCAACTCAACCATAGCTAGTGGCTAATCACTGACAAAAGAAAGAAAAAAGAGAAAAATAATAAAAAATAGGAAAAAAAATATTATGGCCATCAGCAAAAGAAATAAGAAAGAAAAAAATAAACAAATGATACAAAAGTGGAAAAATTATTAAAATACAATTAAAAATTGTATATGTCAAGATCATCAGTCTTATATAGCATTGTTAGCATCCGCATCTATAATTTTAGCCCAAAAGTGATTGAATATATTCAATTGATAAAAAGTAAAAATATTTAGAACTCAATTGACAAATTTAAAAAGTTTATAACTGAATTAATAAAAGTGTAATAGATTTCAGATTTTTTAAACAATTTTCCCCATTCGAAACAAAAACAAGAATCTCGGCAAATCATTCAAATATATAACCAAATTCTCGAGTTAGAGTTTAATTGCACATGAAGGTGTGTTTTGCTTTTCATGTTTTCTCGGGAATTTCTCCTCAACACAAAATCATTTGAAGTGGACAATAAGATAGAGTCTTCATGTTCCGTGAAGAGTTCACGTAGTGATAGGTATTCTCGAGGCAAGTGAGGGTCTCTAGGCCTTGTCGGTGTCGGTGTTTGGATCATGTGGCCACGCTGCTAACTCGTTCAACCCCTTTCAACCAGCTTAGTGCCCCCCCACCCCTGGCAATTAAGTGGCGAAGGCATAAATATGGCACACAAATGTCGTTGACGTAAAAGTCATGTCATCATTTTTGTATAAGTCTTTAAGGGAAGGTGCAAGATGAGTAAGAAAGCGTAACCCACTTCAATTAAAAAGAAGTTTGGGACAACATTGTAAAAATTGCAAAAGTCCTAAAATCAACAATACCTTCATCTCAAAAAATGAAATTGTAAATGCGACAGTAGGGTATATATTATGCGATACGTTGAATCAAGCTTATCATGATCGGTGATCACGCAAGTTCTTCACAGATCTCGAATGATTCCCTTATGTGCGTGGGATCCGTGAGTCCAATGTCTGTACCAGTCCGGTTGAACACGAGAACTATCTAGGGGAGAGAGAGAGAGAGATCATGGCCGAACGACACGTTTTGGTGAAAGAAAGAAAGACGAGAGAGAGAAAGTATGAGGGAGAACGCCGCGCGATGCCATCATTGCCCTTGAAGAAGCGTTGCCATCATTCCCCACGCATTCATGGGCACGGATTCAATAACCTTCCATCACCACTCACCTGACGCCAAGTGTCGCGGACCGGAGCTGGTCAAACCCTTCCCGCCTCGCGCCACGTGTCCGCTCCGCCGCGTGTCAGATCATGGTTGGTCCGCGCTTCCTCCTTTCTTTCACTCATGACGTGGTGCTTAAGTGTCAGCACGCCGTTGGTCAATCACTTCACAGCACCTGCCTGCTTTTTCCCCGATCCCTTTTCTCTCTCTCTCTCTCTCTCCTTCGGTAAACTACTTTCTTTTTCGCCCTTCACATTATTTTAGTAGGAGACACAAGCATACTCAAAAATAAGGAAAAAAAAGAAAACATGTAAACAGGATTTTTTGGCTGCGGTCATATGGTCACATGATGTACAATGATGTCATGTATTATGGAAATCATATCCAGCTCTTTTCACAGGGATAATCGTGTGACCAAGATTCTTGATATTTATTATGAATTTTCTTAACTAGCTCATAATTCTACTAGTGTTATCATAAGTATTCAGTATCAATCGCCATAAATTCTTTACTGCAAGAAAACTCAATAGGCTAATTTTCTTATTGCTAATGAAATTATAAATGTTTGCATTTGATATCTAGTGTCACCACAAAATGTGCCTACTAAAAGATGAATATAGGAAATTTTCTTGAAGGTAGCAATTTTCTTTAAAAAAAAAATTACTTCTTTTCGTTCGAAAAATAACAATTATTCTTGACTTTCTAAAGAAAGTAGTATGTTCGCCTTATCAGGCAGTAAATTTTCATTTTTCGTGGCCATTTTATTTATCAAAAAGAGTCGCGGAAAATTAACTTTTACTGAATTTCGTACCGTTCGATGCGGACGGTACCGTTTTGACTGAGCTGGATAAGCAGATGCCTCTCAGATCCCCCAAATCGGAAGAGCCGCCTCCCCTCGCGCCCGCCATCGCTCCCTCCCTCCTCCGCCGAACGCCGCCGGTCGCCGGCGCTTCGACCGTCGTCCTCCCGCCGGTTCGCCCCGATCCGTCCTTCGACTCTTGCATCAGGTACTCTCTCTCTTTCGCTCTTCCCGACTCACGATCTCGCGCCGGCTCAGTCACAGTGACCGAGCGGCTGGCTAGCTCGCGGATTCGCTCGCGTTCGACGCGCTCGATATCGTCGTTTCTCTCGGTCTATGCATCTTCCGTTTCGATAGCGTTGAATTTCTGGGGGATTGATGGAAGGACGTTAAAAATTTCCTCCGCGATGGCTCTCGCCAGGGATTCGGGTACCGGAGAACTGGAATCGAATAATCTGGAGTCGAACGAAGTTGAATTTGGATGGATTTTAGAATTTCGATTGCACTTTGGTGAATGATTAGTCTTGTTTTCCTGAGAGATTGCTGATTGTTACTGTGCGGGGATCGGAAAGCCGGTGCATGTTCCTTGTATTTTGCACCTGTGTCTGTCTTGGAATAGAAGCTACATTGCTCGAAGTCTGTTTAGAAAGGTTTACTTGGAGCATGTTGTGCGAGCAAAACTTTCGATTTCGTTAGTCCTCCAAATGGATCCTTTTGAATTATCACAAGACCGTTGCATATTTATGCGTACGATACCTGTGGGGTGGGGCTCAGGGCTTATCAGGGAAGAAGTGAATGGGAACCATGTAATGAGAAGATGAGTCTTTAAGATTGTTGTGTTCATCTTAATTGAGAAGGTGGAAAATTCTTCATCCATTCTCCGCTGGAATATGTTGCTTCCTGTTCACGTAACAGCAACACTCCAGCTAATGTACCTACCCTTTTAGCTATCTAGTGAATTTCCCATTGGTAAAGCTAAAGCAGGCTATTACATACTAAGAGTTGGCTCGTGGAAGGTGCTTTTAGTGACCCTTTCCTAATTACTTGTCGTTTTTATCCGAGTCTCAGCAACAGACTTTGGCTCACAGCCTTGGAAGCTCCATGGGAGAAGGGGAGGCAACGGTAAGTGTTGAAATTGCTGGTCAGAATCAGCATAAGGATGAAGGAGAAGTTGGCACTGAACCAACGAATCAGAACCTTAACATTTTGGAATTCCTGGATTCATTGGACAGCTATCTTATCCTCATGGATTCTTTATCCTCGACACTTCGCCAGGTAAACTGTTATCTCTCTCTCTCTCTCTCTCACACACACACACACACACACACACACACACATATATCAACCACATGCATCTGCATATTTATTGATACTTGTATCTTTATATGTATATCCTAGACTTCCTACTTGGTATGTACAGTATTCTCAAAGTTTACATTTGCAGTATTGACTTTTTTGTAGCTTTTGGCTTTTCATGCAAAGATCTGCCAATTATGTTAGAGTTTGATTATATAGATTTCTGGATGTGGAATTTCTATCCATCTACAAGTATCTCTATCTGTAATCTTTATGGTTGTCATCATGCATCTTCATTTCTGACCCTTCATGTTTGTGGATATCTAGGGGTGGTTTGAATTGGCTGGTGCACGACATTCCATGGGTTCTTCACGGATCAATAGTGCTCTATTGGACCTGAAGGACCATTCTGCTGCTACACACTTGCATGCAAATCATCATGAATGTAAGCTCTCTCTTTCTCTCTCTATTATTCATAATGTGTGTATTTATACTTGCTTTTCTTCACTTATCTGCTCCATAAGAGTGACAATTTAGCATGAATCCTAGTGGGCTTTAACAGAAATACTAGTGGGCTACTGGTTGTTTGGAGATACGTTTCAATAGCAAATCTAGGGAATTGTTAGATAATTGTGTAGCTTTTGGGGCATTTTTAGAATACATGTTTTTAACTAGCGATTGGCCAGTTCCATGCATACTGGTTTTTATATAGAACTGAAGTTTCTTGAATGGATGACTGCAGTTGAATCCACTGCAAGAGAGCCTCTGTTTCACCTGTGTAAGTGGGCCTCATCCGTGGATACCCAAGAATGTTGCTCTAGTGAAGATAAAATTGGCAAGGAAAAAATGCAGGAGAAAACTAATGGTACACAGATACGGCGACGTGGCACTGCTGCATCTTCTGGTAGTGATATGTTTTTTGTCTATGAAATATATGTCGAACTTAGCAATCAGAATATGTTAGCTAGCATAGGAAGCTTGCACTGGTTAAATGTCAATGATGTTACTGATGGATATGTGCACTCAATTAATCCCCAGCAATTCTGGGAAATTGTTAGCTCTTATGCCATTGAACTCCAATGGTGTTGTGCTGTTATTTACCTTCCTACCATGTGAAGAATTGCAGGAGAAAGTGTCGAAAGATGGAGTTTCTCAACCAGTAGTTAACAACATGGTAAGTTCTACACATTCATTTCAGTAAACTAATGGGCTGACTCAATGTGAGATTACTTGGTTTTTCGATTTTCTTTTTCTGCTCTAGTGCTTATCTTGCAGCAGTCCATTCACTGCACTTGAGATACAGGCAGTTGCTTGTTATCTTCGGTAGAGTTGGCTTCCCAGGGTTCCCTCTTATGTATCTGTTAATGAATGCAGTCTTGTTAATATTCTGGTATTAGCTATCCTTTATGGCTATTTGTGGATGGAGGGAGAAATGTCAGGGCTTTGAGATATCATTATTCACACCTTTTCTTTGTTAGATGTGATGTACTGCATCTCATATCTAGATATCTATATAGGTGATATATCCTCTCAATGAGGTTTGGCTTTACCCTCGAAAGAAAAAAGCTCTGATTAGCTGTGGGTCAGTTTATATTACTTATTGTCAGTGAATGAAAGGATCCATTAAAACCCAACATTACATTCTCACATATTTGCTTTGGAAGAAGTTATAAATTTTGTTCCACACTGTAGGTCCAGAAGGAGCGAGCCAAATTGCTCTCTATGTTTGGAACTCTAGTATCTCCAAAGCTTCGAGCTGCTCAATTTTCATTTGAAACAGGTGCTGAATCTCTCTGTTCTCTCCATGTTCCTGCTCATTTACCTTTCTTACTTGTTCCAATTCAGCTTCACTTAGCAAAAAGAACCAAGAAAGAAAAAAGTACCGGCCCTGCTTCATTTGAACATTGTTTCTTTTTTTCCCCAACTATGAAATACTTAAACACATTAACGTTTATTTGTGTATGACTCTAATTTATGGATAGCATGTTTCTGAAATCCATAGTTTGTTGCAGCATTGGAGACACTTGTACAGATAGCAAACATGCGTTTATCTATTCTATCTGCATTTGATGAAGTCAAGAAAGAGTTGGATGAAATGAAGCCATGACTTGTTGGCTGCTTGGCCTTTTATGGTATATGAATGAGTTTGCTACAAACAGACATCAGTTATCTTAACATTCTCCACTTGTATACTTACGAGAACACCATCCTTGAGGAAGAGCACTGGCAGATTGTTCCACTTTAAACTTTATCTGGAGTCAAGTTGGGATCAGGCATTCAGTGAGAATCTGTGGAAATTACTGGAGGTAACCAAGCACTAAAGCACTCCTATTCTTAAGAACAAAGGAGCTGAGGTCCACATATCATTGGAAAAGTTCTTTTTCATTTTTGTGGATGTTGCTCATGCTCTTGAGGAACTTGATAAACCTGAGGATAATTTTATTGTTGAAAACTTAAGAGAGCGCAATGTTTATGTAGCTCTTCATATCCTTGGATCATTTTGAATTATGAGGAAGAGAGTTTTCCGTTTGTGACCCACCTGACCATGTACTTCCGCGTTTGTTTCTGATTTAATATTATTCCATTTCCGCTATGTTTGAGCACTAACGTCAAAGACAGTCTATATGCAATCAGAAGGTTGGGGCTAGTGATGAGTTGTGATCGTGAAAGAGAATTCTCTAGTGTTTCTTGTCTAGCAAGTTCCACCGTAAAAGTGATCGTATTCCACCACTCTGTAGAGGTCCACCTTGACCCATGACCCAGAAGCCTATTCAAATCAGCAACAAACGGTCGAAGTTGTTTGCCGTAACGAATGAAATGTTTTTGTAGAAATTTGATGCTGTATGCTCATACGCATACCAATTAACTCTTGGTGATCTCTCTCTCTCTCTCTCTCAACCATTGACATGCTTTCAGCACACAGGAGAGTCAAATCAACCTCAGGAAGAACAACGACGGAACAATTCATACGTTGTCTATAACCCTCTGTAGAATGTATTTTCAGCGGGCCAGCCATGTTTCGTTTCAAAGAGACACATTCAACGAGTTTGGCCTCCGTTGTTCCTCGTTCTTATCTGGCAGACAGTACAATAACCTAGGAAAGGGGAAAAGTCTTGTCGGGCTGGATTGAATCGGTCCCAATTAATTATATTAATGATCATACGCGGACGATCTTTTATGCTGAATTGGGGACGACAAAATGGAAAAGAAAATTCCAAGAAATCTTGGCGGTCAAACAGCCTGATGAGCTAAGCCGCGTCTTTAGACTGCTTCTTGGGCATAAAAAACTATGGTACCCTCTTCTGCAAGCACTCCAGTCCATGTACACATTGAGAAGCTTGTATTAAAGAATAGTAACATATGCACAGCGGCATTCTCATGAGCTGTCCTAAAGTAAAGTAGGGTCGAGTGCATTTGGTGCGTGAGTCCGAAAGCTAAGAGGCGGGATTTGGTAGAGGAACATATATGTTACCTCCAAAGGAATGGTAAAACTTTGACGGATGGGTAAACTCGACTTTAGACCGGGCGTACTAAATGGAAACTATACTTGGTAAATTTAGATTTTTACTTAAAGGAAAAAAATAATAATATTTTACTCGAAGAAAATCTGATCGTACACTGTTTATGGCCGGAGACGACAATGCATCACATATCAAATTGAAAACGAGAACGCTCTTTCCACCGACCCCCAATGGCATTCTCCATTGTGCATGGGACGTGTTATGGCTTTTTTGTATTTGGCTTTCAAAGCCTGAAATTTTCCCTCTATACGTGTTTGACCCATTCACATTCTCCGTTCCCATAATACTTTTATGTTGCCCTTTTTTCTCTTTTTCAAAGTCAGATGGGACGTAATCTCTTACTACCGTCCGGTCAAAAACCAAAGCCCAGTCTGACACATTCGAAGTCATAGAGATACCCATTCATATTCTCCGTTCCATACGTCCGTTTATAAATAGCACGCCAACCCCAGAACGCAGTCCCATACCCTTTCTCATCTTCCTTTTTGTGCTCATTAAAGTTGTCCACCACCAAGAACAAGAGATCAGAGAGAGAGAGAGAGAGAGAGAGAGATGATGATGATGATGAGGCTCTCAAGGTCAGGTTTAATGGCTGTGATCATGCTACTCTTCATGGGGTCGATGATGGTGCAACAAAACGAGGCATGCCGGTTACTCGGCGAAGAAGCTTGGGCCCGGCAAGGCAGTCTCCTCCTGCAGGGTCTACAGAAGGGTCCGGTCCGTCCCCCTGGAAATGGGTGCTCCTACACAGGGGGCGGCGGGGCTCCCTGCACGACCACGCGAAATTTCGCTGCCGGCCATGCTGTTGGGGTGGCTCCTCCGAATGCATACCCAAATGGCTTGCCTCGGTTTGGCGTGGCGACCGATATTAAACGAATGGTTCAGTCTTGAAGTCATATCCATCAGTATGCCATCATTTGATGCTGTATAAATTCACAGGAGTTCATCAGTAGCTGTACATCTGTATGCCATCGTTTGATGCTGTATAAATTTACAAGAGTTCATCAGTAGCTGGTAGAGAAATTATTGTATCGATAGCATTTCATTTTTTCTTTTTCCCAGCAATTTGGGATTCAAGACTTCCGAATAATTGTGATGTAACCCATTCGCACATACATAAAGAAAGTGAAAACTTTTTAAGAAGTACTCTTTCGAGCTTTTGTAGCCACCGAGCTATATCGTGCCATAGACGTAATTTTGCCATTTGCTCTCTCAAATATTTGTCGGAGGAAGGTTGCAAAGTCAGCCAACGAACTGGTTGAATCGGGTTCGGGAATGGATGGTTCTGAATTCAGATGGTTCGAGATATCTTCTCCTACACTCTCCTTCTGAAGCTAGGGTTATGGAGGAAAAATTATTTAAAAAGTCGTAAACCTATTATTCGACGACCAATTCAATCATAAAACTTTCAATTACACCAATTTAGTTTTATACTTTTTAATGATTTGTCATCATAATCCTTTTGGCCAATTATGGTAGAAAATTGCCAATAGTCTTTTGTGATACATTCGGTGTTGATGTTAACAATTTTCATAAATTTTTATTTTTAATTTTCAGAAATTTTCTATTTTTTCCTTTTAGTCCTATTCTTTTCTTTTCTTTTTCTTTTATCGTATTTCCCTCGTTGGCCAAGGCAGCGGATGGTCGGTGGAGGTCAAAGCCATGGCTAGGGCAGGGGTGGCCTGAGGCTTAGCAGTTGGTGGAGGGAAATAGGAAAAAAGAAACAAAGAAAAAGGAAAGAAAAGGATTGAAGGAAAAAAAGAAGAAGAAGAAGAAGAAGGAAAATAGAGAAAACTCTAAAATGTAAAAAATTTCTGTAAAATTATCCATATTAGCATTGACTATGTTACGTAAAACAACTATAAATTATGTTAGCGATTTTTTGCCAAAATTGATAGGAAGAATTATATTGGCAAATAGTTAAAAGATTTATGACTAACTTGATATAATAAAAAAAATATATAATTGAATTGACTATTGTACAATAGATTTAAGTCTTTTTGGACAATTCTCTCTTTAGTGGAGCATATCGATCCTTATACAAAGGATACTTGTCCAAAAAATCCCAAACCTATTGTGAGACATCTATTCAATCATAAACCTTTCAATTCTTCCAATTTAATTCTAAATTTTTTTTACGATTTTTCAATTTATTCTTAAAATTTTTGACGATTTTTCTAATTAGTCCCAACTTTTCAATCGTGTCAATATAACCATAAACCTTTTAAAGTTTTGTCAAATTAGTCCTAAACCTATTATTTGGATAATTAGCCGAAATGACTACATTGATAAATTATAAAAAGTTGTATGACCAAATTAGTAAATTCAATTATTGGTTATGATTTTTTTATAAATATTGCACTTAAAAATATTTTTATTTTTGTATATGAGTTTTCCGTTTATAATACTATTCAAGTAAGCTCATACTCTTAGATTCTATTACATTGATGTCAAAATTTTCATGTAGTTTTAAGGAAAACGATAAATTTCACCTATCGTTTTTTTAATCCCAGAGAGAGAGAGAGAGAGAGAGGCATGCTGACGCTAGCTGGTGGAGTCATGTGGCTCGGGCATAGGTTGACGGTGACTGCGATTCAGAGGTCTATTGTGGGGAATGGAGTCGTGCGGTTCGGGCGTAGACTGATAGTGACCGCAATTCAGAGGCTTGTTGGAGAGAGAGAGGAGGCAGGTCCACATTGGCGGGTGGAGTCAGGCAGTTTGGGCATAAATTCCCGGTGACTACAATTCAAATTTGTGGGGTTGCTGTTGTTGAAGTCCATACACGTCTGGCCTCGGGACTACGACAGAGTTGCCTTATGGGGAGGAGCCACCAATGACCCAAAGGTAGCGTTGGCGTTGGCGTTGGCTTTTTCCTAGGGCAAAAGGCGTTCTTTGATTTTATCAACTTCTCGCTCTTTCAAAATTATCTTCTTTTTTCAAATTCTTATTTCCAGTCAGGTGGGATAAAATTATCCTGCCACGAGTGTTGAGATAAGTTATAAAAGATCAAGTCAAACTTATTTGGATTTATCCAAATCCAAACGTGTCTCCAAATATTAGATAAGATAAATTTTATAATATCCGATGTTTTATCCAGACATCTAAACACGACACTTGGATTTTAAAAAAAAAAAAGTGGGCTCAACGATTATGAAATATACTTAGATAAACCCTTAAGCTCAAGCTACATTAGTCCGGTCATAGCTAGTGATTTCATTAGATATCAGTAGAGTAATGGAGCTTCCATATATAAGATGGGTTTTGAACTTCTCCAACCTTAGGTTCTATGAATCTCAATCTCCTCCACACCACAATTGTCGAAAATCCAAACCCATGGAACATGTAATATCAGACTAAGCAATTTCAAAATAAATAGAGGACGTCCTCACTAGACATTTCACACGTATCATTTAACTAAGGTTGTCAAATGGGTGTATTGGATCGGGTTTTGAGTGGGTTGAAAATGGTGCGATCCAAATAATCCATTTACATGCGATACACATTTAGTGATCCGTATGAAATTCAACCCATTTAATAAATACTTTCATATTTAATCCAACCTATGAAAATTCGTATCCATCTAATTAACCCATTTTAAACTCTTCGTGTGTATATGTTATTTAAATAAAATCATTATTTTGACTAAAAATATTGTATAGGATTTTCAATTTTTGTATTGATTTACAATGAAGAATAGGAAAAAGTACTTGGTCGTGAAATTATAAAATTACAGCAACAAATAACAATTAGAATTTTAGTTAAATGAAATGTAAGATATTGAAGAAGAAAATTTATGGTGATCGTGGATTGCAAATGACAAGAACTAAGGTTAGAATACTAGATAAAAATAACAATGTCAAATGCAACCGAGGAAAGATATGTTGCTATAGCCTATAACTATGGATGGAACTTACAAGATTCATAAAAATAAAAAAATAATGAGGAAAAAAGAGCCACTTGATACTTTCGATTAAGGTGAAGTCAGATCCAACATTCATGTTAATGTTGTTCGTTTAAAATTGGCTGAATTGATTGAATTGACATAAATACAAAAAGTTTATAACTCTAAAAGAAATATTTCTGATTGAATTAATACAATTGCAATAAGTTTAGGACTTTTTTAGTAATTCTTACGGTGAAAGTATATCTTGATTTGGATTGTTCATGATTAAATTTAGATAATCGCTTAAATGAAAATTCTTTTGCTAGAAGAAAATTTGATCGTACAACATCTATGGCCAGAGACAATACATCACATCAAATTGACAAGGAGATATTTTTGTGCCCTGCCCCCTTGACATAATCCATCATGCATGGGACATGTTGTGGCTTTGCTTGTAGTTTGCTTTCAAAGCCTTAACTGTTGCTCCATACGTGTTTGACCCATTCACATTCTTCGTTTTCATAATACTTTTATGTTTCCTCTTCATTCTTTATTCAAAGTCAAACATCGTGTAATCTCTCATTACCGTCCAGTCTTAAACCAAAACCCAGTCTAACATGTTCGAAGTCATAGAAACACCCGCGTCTTTTCATTTATAAATAGCCCGACAACCTCAGAGCACGGTCCCATACATGTTCTCATCTTCATTTTTGTGCTCATTAACGTTGTCCACCATCGAGAAGAAGAGATCAGAGAAGAGAGAGAGAGAGAGAAAGAGAGAGAGAGAGAGAGAGATGATGAGGTTCTCAAGGTCAGGTTTCATGGCTTTAATCATGCTCCTCTTCATGGGGTCGATGATGGTGCAACAAAACGAGGCGTGCCGGTTGCTTGGCGAAGAAGCGTGGGCCCGGCAAGGCCTTCTCCCCCTACAGGCTCTACAGAAGGGCAAGGTCCGTCCCCCTGGAAACGGGTGCTCCTACACCGGGGGTGGCGGGGCGCCCTGCACAGGCACGCGGAATTTCGCTGCCGGCCGCACCATGGGGGTGGCTCCTCCGAATGCATACCCGAATGGCTTGCCTCAGTTCGGCGTGGCAGCCAATATCGAACAAGTGGTTCGATCATGAAGTCATTATATCCATCGGTATGCTTGCTAGATGAATTTAAAGGAGTTCATAGAGAAAAATGATATCTCAGCTGTAGAGAAATTCATGTATTGATTGCATTTATTTATTTTTTTCCCAACAATTTGGGATTTATGACTACGAAATAATTGTGATGTAACACGTTTGCACTCAAATAAAGTGAAACTTTTCAAGAAGGTACTTTTCTTTTTGTAGTCACAAAGCTATCTCGTGTCATGGACGTAATTTTGCCATTTGCTCTCTCAAATATTTGTCGGCGGAAAGTTGCTTCCCCACCGCCCCCGTCGTCCTCCTCCCTTTGTCCCTCCTTCCCCAAAGATGGAAAGAGCTCGCGGTGGTCCCAAGTAACAATATACATCCGACTGCAATGTCGGATCTGAGCTGCTGAATAAACACAGACTTGTTGGTAAAATGCTTGTACTTTCACATAAAATGCACTTCAAAGTTTGATGTTCAATACATACCCGTTTCCCATACAATTGCTGAACTTACAATAAAATACTCATTCTCTTGAGGTAAAAGCTAATTATACACATGAAAACCATACGGCATCTTATACTCGTCCAAAGCACTTCGATGTTTAGCTTATTTTATATCTTTTCATTAGTCAATCAAAAAATCGAAGATACTTTAAATCATATCAAATTTACAAAAGTGAATCCAACACCTATATTGATTATCATTCGACAGTACAAAAAAGCTACGAATTTAATTATTGGATACGATGTTTTCTAGGATATTGTACTGAAAATAGTTTTATTTTTATGTGCTGTTTTTTTTTTTTTTAAATCTATAATGTAATTGAAGTAAACTCATAATAACATGATCTTTTGATTCTACTATATTAATGTCAAAATTTTCACATACTTTTAAGGAAAAGACGACGATATCTTTGACCATATTATTTGATCTAATTATCATTGAGAGAGAGAGAGAGAGAGAGAGAGAGAGAGAGTTCAAAGTTGATGGGTGTTTAGGACGACGACCCCTTAAGCGCAAAGCTTTTAAGACCAAGCTACTTGGTCCGGTCAAAACTAGTGCTTGAAAGTTCACACTTTTTTTTTGGCTTCCCTAACTTTGTGATTAAAATCTCCAAAAGCCATTTCGTCAAGTCCTATGAATCTCAGTGCGATAGTAAAAATTCCAAACCCCACCTAAAATGTAATATAGTACCAAGCAATTTCAATATAAACATATGACGTCCTCACAAGACATTTCACGCAGGCCATATAAAGTTCCTCTCGTTAAACTACACAAAGATTTTGCCAAACGAGAGGCGAAAACAAAGAGAGATGAAGAAGAAGCTGCTTAGTTCATCAGCAGCATTCGCTTTGGTTTCGCTTCTATTGCTGGGGATTTGGTTGCTACTTGCTACCAAATGAAGCTGGAAAGATGGCTCATTAAAGGCAAAGCTGATGATGAAGAAGCGGTGCAGGCTTAATTATCGGCCGAGGGGTCTCCTAGCTTTCCAGATCCTGCAAAAGGGTCCGGTTCGTCCTCCCGGAAATGGTTGCAACGTCGTCGGCAGTTTTACCTGAGCACTCGGCCCGCCCGAAAAATGGGAGGGAATAGATGGAGGAGTGGAGTTGGAGTTCTTACGGGAAAGGGATTAATTTTGAGTTTTTGTCGGTTCCTTGTGTTTCTAAGATTTAAGTAGGTATAAGTTTAATTAATGTTATATAAGCGAAAGTTCCGTTCTTGGAAAGAGTAAAATCAAGTTGTCCGTGTTGTACATAAGTACTTCAGAAAACCTGTTTCCCACTTTTTCCCTTGCTCGACATTGTTTGAAAAACTAAACTAATGAGAAGGAATATGTTGTGGGTAAGTGGCACATAAATTATTTTTTTTTTTTTTTTTTTTAAAATTTTCTCTAATGGGGGTCTCATAAGTGCCCTTGAAGTTAGTTTCGTAATCCAACTTTATTACATATCAATCAACCAACGGCGAACCTGTAAATTATTGTTTACACCAGCAAAATAAGCTACTAAAGACCATATACAGTTGAGATTCTTAATGCTCAATTGATATGTAGGAGAGTAGAGTTAGGACCGTCAAAATACATGAAAAGAGAGAGAGAGAGAGAGAGAGAGAGAGAGAGAGAGAGAGGAGAATTCAACGCAATCCAATTTTTGACTTTTCTTCATTCAAAGAGACTTTTTCATTCATAGTCGTGTCACATGTTAAGCTGACAGCACACCAAATATGACCCTTTTCCTGCCATATGAATATAGTGGAACTTCTTGTGCAAAGCATGAATAGCAAAATGACTTTATTAACAAGAAAAGGAAAAGAGGAGGAGAATATGGGACCCTTTTACTACGATTTCGAAGCTATACAAGCAATTTAACCATGAAAGTTAGGAGAAAAAAAGATTAACAAGTTAAGACTCCATTTGTTTCATTAAAAATGAGGGACTTGGAAAATATTTTCCTAAAGATAAATCGCTTGTATCGCTTAAAATAATTAATTAATAGAAATTATTTCATTATCGATAATAATATATATTTAAACATTTTCGTAGATAATGAAAATATTTTTCATTTATTTATTTTTATAAGTAATACAAACGACTTTTTTTAGGGATATTTTTTCTAAATCATTTATTTTTTGTGAAATAAATGGAGTTTGAAAAATTAAGACTTGAGTGGATTGAACGCACACTAGTGAAGTAATAAGCTCTATCCCCCTTAGCAATCGAGGAATTGATTTATTGGTGTTAGAAACCCACGATTTTGTGGGTTATCAGCGTGAATTAGGAATTTAAACTATTGGGCTCAAGTGAGCAGCAACTCATACTCTAGGAACTTTACCAAAAAAAAAAAAAAAACTTAATACTCTAGGAAATCAAAGAGACCACAAGTTCACATACATGTTAGGTATAGTAGACCAACAGAATAGTGAAGTCGCGAAGGGTGGAGACAGAACTCGTCACCGACAGCGCTGAGGTTCTTTTCGAGCTTTCCGCGGATGTTGAAGTTGCGGAGGGCAGAGAGCGGTCAACTAGTGGGGTAGGAGTAGAGTTGTTAAAATGAGTCTTAACTTATATATGACTCATTTAAATCATAAATGGGTTATATATGGGTCACTTGTTTTAGATAAAAAGTAGTTAAATGGGTTTAACAATTAAAAACTTGATAGGTGGGTTTTAAGTGGATCTTAAATGAGTTGGATTTAGAACCCATTTTCAATCAAAACCTCACAATCTCTCTCTTCCTTCTTTAACTTTAAAAAATATTTTTTTTATAAGAAAAATTATAATTATTTTTTTATTTTTATTTTTTCCTTTTTTTTTCTTTCTTCTTCCTTTGGTGGCTAGCATGGCGATGGCGGTGATCGGCCAAGTGAGCCTCAAGCTCGCTGGTGTCGGCGAGCTCAAGCTCGCCGGATCGGGCTCGAGGCCGATTTGGCGGAACTCGTCGGCGTCGGGCGGCTCGAGGCTCGCCGGTCGTGGTGGCTGGCGGCCGGCTGCCAAAGAAGAAGAAGAACAAGAAAAAAAAAAAAAAAAAAGAAAAAGAAAAAAATAAAAAAAAAATAAAAATAAAAATAATTAAAAATTTTAATTTTTAAAATAAAAAATAATTAAAATTCGATTTTTTAAAATAATTATTTAAAAATTATAAAAATTGAAAAATAAAATAAAAATAATTAAAATTCGATATATATATATATATATATATATAAAGCTTGGAAATATTTTAGTAATATAATCTTAAAAAAAAAACATAGGAATAAGTTTTTCTAAATTTGATTAAATATGAAAATATTTTATTAATATAGGTTGGATTGGATAGGATATGGGTTGGGTATGGATTGGGTTGGGTATAGGTCGGAAAATTTACATTAGGCATAAATGGGTCATAAATGAGTTAATGGGTCGATTTGGAACTATTTATATCATGATAACCAAAATTTCTGTACCGAAATAATTTTTTTATTCCGCACCTGGGTTTGATAAACCTCTCAGATTTTTATTTCTGGAATAGATTTTTATTCCGTAAAATTGATTTGGAAGAGAAATTAGAAATAATTTCTCCCACTAAACTTTAATTTCAGTGAGTCCTCTCTCATCTCCTCTATGTCTCTGCCTCCTCCTCCTCCTCCTCCTCTGCCTCTCCTCATTTTATTAAAAATAAAAATAAAAATAAAATAAATAAATAAATTCATTTTATTCATTTAATATTAAAGGTCATCGGTTACATTCTTTGCCACCCATTTAAAATTTTGTGTTGGTCAAACGGGTAGGAGACTATTCTAAAATAGAAATAGAAAAATTTATTTTTCCGCGATTGAGAGGGATCGTTTAACAACTTTAAGTTTGATGTCTAGAGAACCCATTTAAATTTAACCCACAACCAAAGTATGAATCCATTTCATGATTTGTGGATGGCCCAGGCCAAACTTCACCATCACCTTTACGCCCTCGTCCATAATCCGACTCTTGAGCTCCCTCACTAACTTGACAACCTAGGCCATGGAGCCATCCATTCTTATAAGGCAACAACATAAAGAGAAAAAAAAATTGCTAAAAATGAATGTCCAAGACAGGTTGAACATGGTTTGAGAAATTTACACCATAAATAAATGAGTCAAAAACAAATTGAATGGGTTAATTTGGATCGAATTATATACCATCCGACTCTATCCAACCCACCGTTTAGTGTACTTATTTCCAACCCATTTCTATCCCAGCATGGACCTGGCCGTCCACGTCCTCTCCCTAAGCAGCGACAATGAGTAGGGTTTCATTTCTTTAGGACTCTGAGCTGGGTTTTACTTTCTTTCTTTTATAGTGAGCGGTCATCGTGTGGGCATTTCATCATATACTTAAATCATTATATATCTTTTTATCATATGTTACGGCATCTTATTGTAATGTAACTAAGCGTAAAGCATTAGATAAAAAATTTCATGCTCTATACAGCTTACAAAAATTCTTTACTTGATATTTAGATTTTAAATGAACATATGACATTTGGACCCATTAGTTACCGATTTGTAATGTATAAAATAAATTAATATAAAATGAGCTCTTTATGTTATCTTAACTTAAGGCCATTTGATATGGGTTTTTATAAAAGAATTATCAAGAGGTGTGGTTAAATTTTTTTTCTTGATTTGAGTTAGTGACCTCACCATAAGTTAATATTAAGTGAAATATCGAGAGCTCAAACTTGACCTTGTCGCTACGCACACATACAAAACACATGTGGGCACACACAAACACGTGAGGACCAATTCGAGAGACGTTCGTGATGATTTGGTGATGAGTCGGCCATGACGATGGCTTGGCTTGGCTCGGCCACAGCAACAATCTGCTGGCGACAATGACTTGTCAGTGGCTGTAAGAGATGATGCAGGTCTTCAATAGCAAATCTATAACAATATGACGATTCCTTTTTGTTTTTGACTTTTTTTGTATTACTTTTTGTTATATTTTAGAAAGTTGAGTGTTTTCTTACATATTAAACGAAAACATTCTTTTAGCTTTTTTTTTTTTTTTTTTTTTCAGAATTATATGTGCAGTAAGGGATTTTTTTTTTTTTCATTTTATAAGATAAGTAAAAGAAAAACATTATTATAAAGACAAAATTAGATCAAATTTCTAACACTAGGCAAGCGTTCTAGTAACTTAAAGTCATTTTTTTATATCAATTTCTTAATTGTTAATTTTTTGCATGTTTGACTTTTTTTTTAAGCATGCTAGTGAATTATGGATTGGAGTCCGAGTCGGGCATGAAACATCAATTTATAGTGCTTTAAAATAAAACGAATTAAATAAGTTAATTTGGATCGGATCATGTTCGGTCCAATCCATCAATTTGACACCGTTTGACAGGCCTAACTGAGACGATGCCCTGTATACTCTTTTTCTTCTGTCGAAGGATGAGATCTTATAGAATATGCGCATGTACTGGTAACAAAAATGCAAGAGGTGTTCATCAGTTTGGATAAAGATCGCATATTTTAACTTGAGTAGAGCACGTGCCTTGCACGGGCTTCCTAACTAGTGTATTCTCCAAGGCTGCACATGGGCAACTTCCCCACATTGAAGCAAAAGCAAGGTCTCTCACGACATCTCAAAACTCCAGATTCACCTCAGCAGCATCGTCATTCAAGGGTACACAAAACTTCCTGCACACCTTTGTTGGCTGCAGCTTCGTTCTCCTCCACTTCTGGTTCAGTCTGTGACTTTCTTGGCAGAGTTTGAGGGGCTGAGGTTGTCAACAAGAGCTAGCATGGAAGAATGCTATCCACTTAGAAATCAACTCAAACCAGCCATCTTGAAGTCAACCAGCCTCCAGATGATTAAACTGGTATTCCTGAGTCTCTTCTCACCTTTCAACTTAACTAAAAGAAGTAAGATCTCAGTTTCCTTTTTCCGGTGTTCTGCTACCCAAATCGGACCTGAAGCATCTCCATTCTTCTCGCCATGTACTTCATGGTTGAAGCACTTCAAACAATGATTTCCAGGATCCACATCTACGTTTCAATTGCCTCATCATTGCTATATACTAGCTTCACCTAATTCACCATCTGAAAATCCATTGGTCATTTCTCTTCCATCTGCATTGTGTATATGGTTGTCCTTCCCTACCCGGCGAACTTTTTGAGAGCTAATGGCTCGCTTCCTGATCGTCCTAGAGGCTGAATTTATTTGCCTCTGTGACTTCTTGGCTTTACCCATGAGATGAATGTAGCGATGCCTAATACCCATCAGCGGATGCCGCTCCACAAAGAAATCCTTCTTGTAAGCCTCCCTGAGCACCACAGTCTGGGTCTTCAGCTTATTGGAGATGTAAAAGATGCCAGGATGATGAGCCAATACCTTCTTGAAACGTGTTCCGAAACCCATATACTCCCCCCAGCAAAGCAAGTTGTCCCGCTCTGTCTTCTTCGATGGGAGGAGCCACAGCAACTCGTGGAGGACAGCCACCATCCACTTCTCCGCCTGATCACCACTAGGCGCCAGATGGAAAGCATCCTCATAAGGCGATATGTAGGGTAAGTCCTGCCATTGATCCACCCAAGCCTTGACCCTCTTCTCCAGATCGAACCCTCTGGGGAAATTCATTGAGAACCTGATGCGCGTCCCTGGTTTTCCATTAAAGTCCCCATCTTTTGCCCTCTCCTGCAATGCTGACACAGCCAGCTCGTCTCTCCATGACATGAGCTCCAGCACAAGCAATTCATTACCCGTGGCCTCATCCTTGACAGTGCGAACATTGAAGTAATCAGGGTAATCAGAGAGGAGGTCAGTGACATAATTAGGAGGCAAGCCCAAGTCCCACCAGAACATATTAATTATATGGAAGGGCAAAGCCGAACACCTGGCTAGCATTAAGAGCTTGGCAAGGCGCATGGCAGCAGAGTGACGGAGGGGTGGGGAGAGGTGGAGGCCAGACTCTTGGCGGTAAACAGAGAGGGCGGGAGGGGTGAGCCTGACATGGAGAGGGAGGCCAGGGCTGGGCTGGAAGATTGTGAAGACAGAGGGGTATTTCAGGAAGAAGGAGGTGGCAGTGGAGGTGGTGGCGGAGGAGGGCAGGTGGAGAAGGGAAGCAGAGGAGAGTGGGAGGGAGAGGGAGGGAGAGGTGAGGATGTGGCGGAGGAGAGAGCAGAGGGGTTTGAGGTCTTTCTCCTTCTCTACGGCAGTGTCAAGGAATGGATCACGAACCCATTTGACTCGGGCGTTGATGAATAGGCGGGTGGCCTGAAGACGATGAGCCAATGCCAGTTGTGGGAGCTTATACAGCTTACTCTGCAGGAACCAATTCATTGCTAATTGATCTACTACAACTAAATATGTAGAAAAGATGCTATTCCCACGATTTTTTTCACATCAAGAGACCAATTTCAGGCCGGCTTCCTTGCTGGTTGCTTCTCTGCTCTTCTCAACATCTCAACTATCTCAACAACACACACTGGAGTGACATCTTCCTGCAAAATGAGATAGAACAAGCGGTAATAAGGGAATACTTGCTAAAGCGTTCAAAAGAGTTGAGCAAATGAGAGAATCTATAGTGGACCCACATAATAATTATATCATTCAGATCCATTACCAATCAGCAACAGTGGTCATGGGAGCATTTAACACAACAACCCAGAAAAGAAAACATATTTTTCTTTTAATTTTGCATAGCATATAAGCTACGGAACACATCAAGAGAAATAAAAGATGGCTAGTGTCCTTATGCAAATAATTATACTTTTATGGCCTCAACCTTAGCAACCCATCCAGATATGCTGGCCGCATCCTATCTATATTATTCATGCTGACTAATTATCTTATATAGACAGAGTTCTCCAAAAGACACAGGTGGAATAAGTAAAAACGTACATAAGCACCGACAAAGCATTCCATTTCTCCAACAAAGAAAAAACCATCCTTGGTCAATTCCGTGCATCAAAAAATGGTGAATTTGTTGAGATATATCACAAAAAATTTTATGGCATAAAGAAAATGTTGTTGCGTGGTATTAAGCAGGAATCATGACATTGCAATAAACTTGCCATTGTGCCATCACTCTGAAGTGTTGCAGCAAGACTGCTTCAATGTCACGTGAGCCACGAATCATCCAAGGAGTTGAGCAACAAACCAACAGGTGGTACTTGCCCATCCACAACACCATATCACAAAATGAGGAACTGACCAGTTGCAATTGCCAAGTGCATACAGGACGTTTGTTTCTCACCTCCGTCCGATTAAATATTGAATCAAAGGTTGCAACTTCAAACACACGGATAGTTGCGACTTCTATGATCTGAGCAACCTGAATCAACAAAAATTTTCCATAATCAACTTATGTGACAGGCATATTTTCCATAATACAAAATTAAACTTAATCATGTTTCCCATGAATATCAACACATTAAATGCATCATGTGATTGGATGTGGAGATAACAATGAAGAAACTGCAAGTCACATATAACAACGGGTTGAGACCAAGCATGAGAAAAGGCATCTAAGCACAAGAAAGGACACAATGCTAGCTTCTGGAAATAGGTTCCAAACATCTCTCCCAAGAGAATTGGCTACTTGTTTTCCCATTTTTCTCAGTAAAAAATAGAGTTGGGCACTTGTTTGCTACTCCTTCTGAAAACACAAAAGTACCCATGGATACACAATACAGAGGAATTAGCCTTTTTTCAATGCAGTCATGTACTCATTCCACTTGTATGTATAGGCAATATCCTTACCTTCATGTTAGAAGTATATTAACTAATGCAGTATACATGTTAAGAAATGCTTCTAGCATCAGATACAGTGGCATCCTAGACAACTAAACAGCAAATACCTTTCGGCAGACAAAGAGCTCGAGCATAAAGCAGTTCGTTCTTCCCATGAAACATTTCCTTCCAGTACTTTTCTTGGCTAAACGGAACATTTAAATGTCGTAGGCAATAGGAAGAATGTCAAATAAGTAATGCGTAAACAGACAATCGGTTTAAAATTTAAAAACTGAATCCTAACTTGCAAGATTGAGATCCAAAATTACCCATCACAAAAGCATGAAATGAGAACTTCAAAGGAAAAGCATAATGAAAAATCATAGTTTCTTCCACTGATGAGCAATCTCATTTGTTTATGGGTCACCTCCTCAGTAGTCAGTATGTCCATGCTTAGACTTCAAACCATGTAAGTAAGATCATGAAAACAAGCCAGGACAAGCCCTTCTTTTTACAACAAAGACAATCTTCTTGTAGATTTTTGCCAGCTAAAAATTATCCTAACATAAAATTGATTCAACCACACTCAAAGTACAGATTTGATTGTGTAGAGAACATGCATCTTCAAATTCTGCATGAATGTACTTTCATTACTATATTTCACTCGAATGTTAGCTCATAGATCAAGTGGCATCCAGAAAAGCATCTTCCATGTATGTCAAAGTTTATTGATCGAGGGGCATCCAGAAAAGCGTCTTCCATCTTTGTTTTGTTTGATCACCAGGATACAGAGTTAGATAGGAAGAATTTCATGAGAAATCTCCCTAGATTTCTTATATTCAATCTTCCGTTAGGAAAAATTCCGGAAATAGCTGTTGATATGGCCGTATCCCATCCAGTAGTGTACTTGGTGAACCAATCAGACTGAAAAATAAAGTATAAGGGAATATAAAACTCTAGGCAACTGTTGGTGCTGCTGCTGCAGTGGTCACCCTGGTTGCAGGGTTGTTTGAGACCACCACGACATCCACATATACACACAGAGCCAGGCAACTACCACCTGATAAATTTTTTCCTTTTTTTTTTCTTGGGATGGGGTGGGGGGGGGGGGGTAGAAACTATCAAACTTCAGTTTTTTTCACCGAACCTAAGCAAGTTCAAAGTATGGTAAAATAGGCAAAAATACATAACCTGATCGTATCATGCAAATGTCAGTACACACACTTCAAGATTGATAAGCAGAATCCGGAATTTTCAGTAAAACATGGAATTTCAGAGTTTAATATTTTCTATTTAGGGAGATTGCCTTTCACTTCTTGTTTTATCTAGATAATGCAACTTTTAGTACAATACGATCTAAAATATGAGAGAAAAAGAAACATCAAGGTTTACATTTATATGAACCTTAATAATCATTTATGCAAATCCATATCAATGTCTTTAGCTTATCAGGATCAAGAAAAAAACTCCAGATCAGGTACAGAAAAGTGTGTAGTGTGACAAAAGCATCTCATCAACATTTAAAGCTATAAATAATTACTTGGGCTATTAGCAAATATTTAACCACATAATAATTTCAGAAGCAATCTGTCTTTGGAAAGAGTTGCTAAACTTTTCTTTAGAGAATGCATGTATGTAGACCTACAAGACCAACTGAGGAACTTCTTTGTAAATCACAGATAGGATACCACATTCATTGCTGAAACTGGAAGCCACCCTCCATGCTGCTGTTGTCGAGATCAAGCAGGGGGACAACAGCTGATTACTTGTAATTAGATGGCCAGCAAGACAACATCTCCTTGACCTACGGAAACATGGGGTGATTGTCTGATGCCATTCAGTGAACAACTAAATAAAATGCACGTGAGGATATTGACTGCATCGAAATGGATATCCAAGAGAAACACTATTCCTTCTCTTATAAGTTGGAAAGAGTTATCTATTATGTCCATTCAAATAACCTGAAAACATTAGTCTCAAGAAAAGACATCTCAGAAAAGAATGAGCCACAGGCAAATATCCCTTGAGATGAAATGTGGCAAGATAATGCATACACTACTTGAGAAAGCAAATGCTATTGCTGCCTATTTTAACATCTCTATGCCACAAAAGAGAAGTGCTATTGCTTTTGCTTTGAATTTGAAACCACTGGAAAAGTATATAGTTCTTCATTCTACTTATGGGGCATAAATAATTATGCAGCCAGAACAATGATCCTACACCCTCGACTCCCCAAAATCTAAATAGAAACACCTAGAATGCATCTAATGTAGACCTGTTGAAATTGCATCAGGATTTGAGGTGCAAAGCACCTCCAATGATAATAATGTAGTTACATGGTGCCATCTTTTTTAACTTTTTCCCATAATAGAAGCATCGAAAGAAGATTAACGATAGTATATTCTACAACTGATGCAGCGTCAGTAATGATTTCTCTATTAAGAGGCAGGGCAACCACGATTTGTGTAAAGTGAGCTAAGCATCCTCCAAAGAGTCCAATAAAAGCTTATCGCAACAGCCTCAACATTTTCAAACGCAGAGTGGCTTATACACTCGTAAAACAGCGGGACTTAGAATTCACATCAAACGAACCGTCAAGATACAGCCAGCAGCAGAATCCAGTAGAGGTAATGAATTACGGGCGCCATGCATTACGGACCCACCTCCCGTTTCAATCTAAATTGATGAAATGAGCTTTAGCTCAAGGTGTCGGAGGAAGCACGAACGGGATACTTCATCTTCCTTCAATGACAAACCAAGAACAGGCCCCAACCCAGAATACAGTAGGACCTGCTCATCCTCCCTCAACTAGAAATTCAGCTCCTTTTCTTCAACGTTAACCTGGGCAACGCAGACTTCAACCGTATCATCAAGCAGCCACTCTAGCACTCATCAGACCGACAAGGCGGCGTAGGAGAAAGAAACCTGGGGCTAAGCCCACCAGAAGCGCTGGCCAGAAAATCGTACCGCGGATCTCTCGGAGGAGCTCGGTCGCCGCCGCCGCCGCCGCTTGCCGGCCGCGCACGTCGAGAAGCGGAGCAAAACCGTCCAGGGGATCTCCGACGAGGGGGAGAGAGAGAGGGCGCGAACGGGTCGGCGTTGCGAAGCGGGGCGGATTATACGGGTCGATCTTGCCGTCGGATTCGGGTCGAGCCCGACGAACCGGCCCGGCCCATTGGACAATACCGAGGACGAGGCATATACTTCTCTCCCCTGTGCATTTGGACTCCATCATCTCCCCACATTTCTTAAGGAGAACTAAAAAAAAAAAAAAAAATTTTTTTTTTTTTGGAAAAACTAAAGTGAAATTTATGAAGGAGAACGAACGAATAAGAAAAACGAAAGAAAAGGACCAAAACCAATATAGTAGCACATCAGATATGTGCATGCCATGAATAAGTAATATTAAAAAAATTTATAATTGAATTGGTATATACATAATAAGTTTGGGACTAATTGGCTAATTTCCTCCATTTCTACCCCGATCTCCCATCTTGAAAAAATAATTTCATATATATAGCAAATGTGAGTGTATTTAATTTCAATTGTTAGATCATATGAGTTTTATATGAGATTTGAATTATTTTATGAGTAAAATCAATCGGGCTTAGATGCTATCCGCTTTAGTAACGTGCAAGAATCACACCATAACTCGTTTTCATTCTGCAAAGTAATTGAAAGGGCAGCATTTTGACGCCCAGATCGCATTAATCCGCGAGGACCGCAACTCGGTTCCCATGCTTGAATTTTTCCCACTTGAGGAGGAAAAGTCATAGTCCTGATTCAACTCTTGACTTTTTTTTTTTCTTTTTTATCTTCAAACGATACGCGTCCAGCGTCCGGTCATGATTCACGAAAGTCAATTTTTTTTTTTTTTGGGTCAAAACGAAAGTCAAATTAAAAAGGCCAACTTTATGATTTATTATATTAGAAGGTCAAAGAAAGTAGGATTAGCAAAACTTCGAGTCGAAAATGCCTGAATCCCAAAGGCACTCCAAAAGAATTTCTTGGCGCTTGCGAGATGCTAGTGAAAAAAGAACCCTCGCCAAAGAGAAAATGTATATATAATGTATTATTTTGAAGTAGAAACGTCTATAAAATATCGATGGAATGACATAATATTCCTGTAAACCTAAGAAATAAACTCATTTAATAAAGGATCGTCTTCCCTGACGACCAATTCAAATCCCTCTTCTTCCTTCGCTGTAACCGGTGAAGTCAAATTCCTAAACCGGTTCTGCAAAACCGTGGCAGTCAAGAAATCAAAAATCTCAGTCCCGTTCAACGGGTTTGATATAGAGAAGAAGGAACGGAGCAGTTGCTGGTAGCCTTGGCAATGGCACCGTATAAATACGAGCCTCCTCAGACACATTCACTTCATCTTACACACAAATAGACACGCAACACGCAGCAACCAAATCAGAAGAAAGTTACAGATTGTTGTTAGAAACCAGCCAAGGATGGAGAAGATCCTCTCTTCAAAAGTAGCAGCCTGTTTGATAGTTTTGCTGTTCCTGATGGGAACGTCAATGCGATCGGGTGAGGCGTGCCGGCTTCTTAAAGGCCACGATGGAGGGCGGGTAATTGTTCTCCAGTCCCTGCAAAAGGGTTCGACCCCGTGCACTGGGAACTGCAACGGCTACACTCCCGGAAGCAGCACCACCGCTAGCACCACCAGCACCAAGGCCTTCGCAGGCCGATCAGCTGTTGGTGTACCTCCATCTAGTTATTCTGATCGTGCCTCTCGATCCGGCGTTGCCGCCGATCGTAAATAGTTGGCATTCCATGTAAAGGACGCTTATGAAGGGAATCGAGCAATTGTGAGTAGAAGAAAGGAACCGATACATAGTTCACAAGCACAAACGAATTATTCTTTTTTTCTTTTTATTCTCTGAATTTTTTTTAGGATGGATAATTTCCATCTGTTGTAGAACGTATAACTTGGGGAAACATGTTTGATTTGTTCGATTTATTCGTCCAAGCCTAATAAATTGCTCAGCAATATTATTTTATTTTTTTAAGTGCAAATGGTGGGAAGTGGTTACCTGACTTTGTCAGCAATTTTTTTATCTGTTGTGTTGTCAATTTGCAATTGATGAAAAATCCGAGTGTTATTGAAAGGGTACCACGGCGAATGTTGCATCAATGGTACCAAGGTTTAAGCTAGAAAAATTCGATGGATGACAACTTTTGCCCATGACAAAATTTAGATGTGTGCTCCCTATGTGACACAAAGATTTGGCATGGAGGATATGCAATTCATATTTGCATGTTATAATTGGTACTCCCTATGTGATGAACTTTTGCAAAATCTATTAACTTCTGTGTCTTATGGGGAATAAACTTAATAAATCAATACTATTTGATAAACTAGAACGAAAGAAGAAGAAGAAGAAGAAGAAAGACTTAGTGGAGAAAAACTATGGAATCACACACTTAGAAGTTGACAAGATTCATATAATTATTATGATGTTTGCAAGAGAGACAAATAATTGTCGTTAAACGATAGCAAAAGTTAATATATTAACAAAAACCAAAGAAACATTGATAAATAATTCAAATGAGATTAGTAACCTTTGGTAATTTAATTTGGAAAAAGTTGATTAGTCACCCGAATTAAAGTGATGAATTCCAATAAGAGTTGGTAAATTTAAGACGATGGTAAGAAAGGCAAATAAAACTTAATAAAAAAGAAAAATTGTGAACTCTTAAAAAGAATTAGTAATTTCATAGACGTGCTAATAAGTTACTTTAATATTCACTAAAATAATAAAAAATTAAGACGTTTTGGCAAGCATATTCGATTTGACGTAGACCTCGGAGTCTTTTCTCTGCCCAACATTAACGTGGGGTTTGCCGCAAGGTCTGGGATCCAAGCATCAGAATCCCTTATCCATTGATCGATGTTTTGTGTTCTTAAGTCATAATTTTAGTTGGTTCCTGAGTTCCAAGTTGGGGTGCAGGACGGAGGTTTACAGTGGGTTCTTGAGTTTGGCTCTGGAGAGCCCCAATGTTGAATGATGCGTTCTCGAGTCTGGCTGTCAGGAATCTGAGAAATATAGCTGAGCTCTAGAGTATATTTTCATAATCCCAAATCACGATGCACTATTTAGGAGTAAGCATGATCCGGGTGGGTAGTTTCCACCTTGAAATCAAGAACCGCCTATTAAGGACCGATTCCGAAAAAATTTGGAATTGGGACCCGTCTATTGGTTTCATGGATCTACTCAGAAACTAGACCACTGGGTGAGTCCATGGAACCGGTTCCCAAACCCTACAATTGCATTCATCAATTAATATTACGGTGAACGTGGTTTCTATTTAAAGCACTAAAGCTTATTTGGTGCCTTATATTCGGGTTGAATTGTGAACCATTAATGTTGATCAATGATTGAAAATTATAGGAAGAAACCAACAAATTATACTTGCTAGGTAAAGACCTAATTTCTTTGAAGGTTATGGTGTGATCCTTTTAGAATTTCCCGACACCGAAAATATGTGGAGAATTAGACTTTACCTTAAAAATCCTAACATTCACGGGAGTTAAAATATTAATCGTTTGATTCATCTCTTTTTAACATCAACCAAATTTCATTATGTGAATGATTAAGGAGAGACCTAATTATTTCCATAAAACGAGTCGTTGACTACAAATTAATTAAGTAATTGAGATGCAATTTCTTTTTTTAAATATAGATATCGGTCCAATTTGGGTGGGCAGTTCCATGCCTAGAACTCGGAATTGGATCGGTATCCATTGGTTCATTAAATTGGAATGGGGAACTAGATCGGCCTTCGTGGGAATCGCCCATTCTGGTTCGGTTCGATCTAGTTCTAGGTAGTTCTCAATTCTTTTATACACCCCCTAGCACTATTCGAAGGTCAAAGAAAGTAGGATTAGCAAAAGTTGAGTAAAAAATACCTAGACCCAAAAATACTCCAAAAGATTTTCTTGGCACTTGCAGATGTTAGTGGGAAAAAAAAAAACCTCAACAAAGTGTGTGTATATATATTATAAATATAATGTATATCTTCAAACACGTATAAAATTTTGATGGAATTATTATTAGATCGTGGTATAATACCTTAGAAAATTATAAATTTACTCATTTAATAAAGAATAGTCTTCCTTGATGACCAATTCACATCCTTATTCTTCGTTCTCTGTAAACAGTGAAGTCAAATTCTAAATCCGGTTCTCCATAGCCGGGGCAGTCAAAACTAAAAAATCCCTGGTCCGTTCAACTGGTTTGATCAAGAGAAGGAACGGAGCAATTGCTGGTAGCCTTGGCAATGGCACAATATAAATACGAGGCCTCCTCAGACACATTCTCTTCATCCTTCACACAAATAGACACGCAACTCGCAGCAACCAAAACAGAAGAAAGTTACAGATTGTTAGAAAGCGGCCAAGGATGACGAAGATCCTCTCATCAAAAGTAGCAACCGGTTTGATGGTTTTGCTGTTCTTGATGGGAACGTCATTGAGATCAAGTGAGGCGTGCCGGCTTCTTGAAGGCCTTAAAGGAGCGCAGGATGGTACCAGGGAGCCGAGCCTCATTGTTCTCCAGTCCCTCCAAAAGGGTCCACCCCCGTGCACCGGGAATTGCAACGGGGAAACTCCTGGAAGCAGCACCACCGCTAGCACCACCGGCACCAAGGCCTTCACGGGCCGATTACTTGTTGGTGTGCCTCGACGTGGTTATTCCGGTCATGTCTCTCAATATGGTGTCACTGCTGATCATAAATAGTGGTTCTCCATATAAAGGATGCCTGTGAAAGGAATTGAGCATTTGTAAGTAGAAGAAAGGAACCGATACACATGTTACAAGCACAAATACATTGTTCTTTTTATTCCAAGATCATCTGTATTCTTTTATACTTTATTTCACAATATATAGATAAAGGTTATACGGTATGTGGTTTGCAAGGATGTATATTGGCATTTTCTTTAAAGTACGTAAAAGCCTTCTGGCATTGCAATTGTGGAATCTAAAAAAAACTACTATCACGCTGTAAAATTAATTGTATAACGAATGAGAAAAGCTTGCCTACTAAATTATGGCAATTTGGATTACAAGATTCTAAAATTCAATGTTCGTTACCGAAGAAAAAATTAAGACGTTCTAACAAGCATAGTCAATCTAGTCCAGGGTTAGGAGTCTCATGTCTGCCCGACACTACCTTGGGTTTGACCGCAACGTCGAGGGTCCAAGCACTGGAATCCCTTTATCCATCTACCGATGTCTTGGCTTCTTAAGTCCTAATTCGAGATAGTCCTTGAGGTTCCAAGCCTGAGCGTAAGGACCGAGGCTTGCAGTGGTAAACTAAATAAAAGTGTAAGAACTTCAGTTGAAAGAATCGCATAACACAAACATAGGGTGCATTTGAAATGGCTTTGGGAAAAGTTTTGGCGAAATGTAAAGGCTGTTGAGTTAAATAAATTTTTCAAAATACAAATTGTGTTTGGTAAATTATATTTGTAAAAGTTCATTGTAAAATACATTTGAGCAAAATAGTATTTTGATAAATTATATTAGCAAAAGACTTGTTATTAAAAAAGAGAAAAGAAAAAAAAAAGAGTGGACTGATGAGGGGCAGGCAGTTTGGCAAAGGATACATGGTCCAACAAAGGGTAGGCACTTCAGCGAGGTTGCGCGACCCTCCAGTGAGAGTCGTCGCATGGAGGTTGCAGCGACCCTTGCTGGATCGCCTGCCCTTCGTTGGACCACCCACCCTTCGACGACAACCACATGCAAATGCTGGTCCTGAAGATGAAGATGAACATTTTATCAAGGGCAAAACCGAAAAAACAAAAGATTAGTGAGGATAATTTTGAGAGAATATTTTTTTACTAGCCCAAGGTTAACATGTTGAGAATGCCCAAGGTAACCCCTAAGTTGCCTTGGGCTTTCAGCCTTTTGCTTGCATTTGAGAAATGGAGTTAAAAAAAAAAAAAATTGCCAAACACCCTTTATTTTCCCCAAAAGGCTTTGGACGCCTAAGGGGCTTTGGAAAGACAGTTCTCAAACACACCTTTACTTCTCTAAATTGAGAAGTACCAACATTCTCCGATAGCATTTGTGTTGTATCGTATCTTTCACGTGTCGACATGTATTTGATATTCTCTGATACTCTTCGACACTCGATCAATAGATATTGAAAAATGGTCAACTCTCCGGATACTCTCCCACATGTCAGTTCGGAATTCCAACATATGTGTTCGGAACTCTGACATGTGATTTTAATATACACAATGTCAATTTTAAAATTTTTCAATAAATGATGGGTCAAAATATAAATATGCGAAAAATAAAATAATAAATGAGGAATGAAAAATAAATATGTTATTAATGTAATAATTTTGGGTTTTTGATGATAACAAATTAATTTAGAATAAATTTATTATATGTGTATTAATTTGGGGTTTTTGATGGTATTAACTCTTCAAAGAAATAGAGCCATCATCTTTTTCTTTCTCTTTTGTTTTTCTCCGCCCATGTACGTTCGCAGTTTATTTGCCGTGTAATTAGTTATCTTTCTCATAGTTGAAATGGAATGTATAAATATTTTTTCCAATCACCATGTTGACGGCATATTGGTGTAAATATAATCAACACGGACATATGCTGAAATTTGTCGTGGTTAAACAATCGTGCGTGATGACATCATTCTCGAAGTGGTGGACACGATCCAACAACCGAGTGCGTCGAGGATGGGGCATGAACTGTTCTGCGACCGACCAATTCAAGTTTCTAATTATCGCAGCTTCTTCTTCTTCTTCTTCTTCTTCTCCTGTTCCCTCCAGCGAAGTCAAATCCAAATTCCTTCTCCAACTTTTGGCGGTCAAAGATCAAAAACCCGTGTCCGACAATTTAATCAGAAGGATCGAAGGCGTCCGTAAAACTAAATATTCTTCCTGTTTTATATCCCAAGGTCGTGATTTTCCGCTTCATTCGTTTTGGTTTCTGAAACATATTAAATTATAAATTAGTTCTTGGTCGCATGCTGGGAAGATAATAGTGAAGAATTTTTTTGGAAGAGAGTTTTTCCCAACATTAAATGAAGCGTCGTTGTTTTGTTCCCTTTGTCACCCCATGGATGAAAAATTTTCCCCGTTGGACCTCAATCTCTTTTATAAAAAAAATTATGTCGAAGTAACAATATAATTTAGAAAGCCACCTAAGATGAATTTAGTTTAAAAAACCATGTTGGACTTCAAGTGATCGCTCAATTTTTTTTTCATTGAAGTAAGTACCGGAAATTATGACACTTTTAAGCTTCGTTTGTTTTATGGAAAATATGTCGTTTCTGGAAAATATTTTTGAGAAACCAAAATGACAATATTTCCAATATTCGATTGAAAATTTAAAATAAAAAAGAAAATATTTTTCCATTGTTTGGTATCTGATTTGATTTTCTAGACAAAATTACCAAAAAATTCAAATTCTTTTAATTGTTTTAATTATTTTTCATTTTATTCTTCCTCGGTTGATCACCAACCACTGCGATGGTTGGCCATCAGCTAACCCTTAAGCGAGGTTGGGCCTTGCCGACTTATGGGGAGGCTTGAGCTTGCTTGTGGTTGGTCATTAATCATCGCCGTGGCCGGCGATCGACGAAGTATAAGGAAAAAGAAAACAAAAGGAAAATTAAAAAAATTAAAACTCAAATTATTTTTATAAAAAAGAAAAAGAGAAAAAGAAAAAGAAAAAGAAAAAGAAAAGGTGTTTGGTGAAAAAAGTGCTTGTAAAGTGAAAGAAAGACGATGTAAAATTTTCTATACTTTTGAATGTATATTTTCACCGGTGGAAAATGTTTTCCTTAAATAATTTATTTTTTGTGAACTGAACGTTGAAAAATCCTGAGAATCTTTTCCTATAAATTATTTTTCACGAAATGAATGGATCAATAACGTTCTTATCCCTAAGTTATAAAAACAAATCGTTTTCCTTGATACAAAAGAGTACATTCGGACCAAAGAAAATTATGTTACTTGACCACCAATTCAAATGCTCCTTCTTCTTCCCTCTCTATGACCGCTGAAGTGGAATTCCGAATCTGGTTCTCCGTAGCGGTGGCGGTCAAAAATAATCCCAGGCCCTTTCAACAGTCTTGATCAAGAGAAGAAGAGTCGAACAATTGCTGATAGTTTGGCAATGGCGCAATATAAATACGAGACATCCTCAGATTCATTCTTTTCATCGTCCACCCCAATAGACAAACAGCTTGCAACGACCCGAAAAGAAGAAAACCAGAAATTATTAGAAATCAGCCAAGGATGAAGAAGATCCTAGCTTCAAAGGTAGCGGTTGCTGTGATGATTTTGCTGTTTTTGATCGGAATAGCAACGGGACCAAGCGAGGCATGCCGGGTTCTAATTAAGGGCCACGAAGGAGAGCGGGCTAATAATAAGGAGCCAAGACTAATTAATCTCCAGACCCTACAAAAGGGTACACCCCCGTGCCCTACCTGCGGCGGCTACACTCCTGGAAGTGGCACCACTGCTAGCACCACCAGCACCAAGGCCTTCGCAGGCCGATTAGCCGTGGCTGTGCCTCCACTTGATTATTCTAATCACGTCCCTCAATTTGGCGTTGCTTTCAATCGCAAATAGTAGGTGCTCCATGCAAGGGACGCTTGTGAAGGGAGTCGAGCCTTTATAAGTAGAAGAAAGGTACCTATATATAGCTTACAAGCGCAGACAATATATATTTTGAGTTTTCATATTCATAATTTTCATCCTGTGTTGAATGTATAATTTGGGGAAACATGTTTAATTTGTTCGACTTACTCTTTGAAGCCTAATAAAGTTTTAGCAATTTTTCATGATTGCAAAATGTGGAAAGTGACTCCCATATCTTGTTTGCAATGTTGCTCTTGGTCCCATTGTTAATTTGCGATTGATGAAAAAACCGAGTGTCGTTGAAACGGTACAAAGGAATGTCGTCTCGAGCGAATTTCTTGGTGGGTACTAAGGATCAGGCTAAAGAAATTCGAATGGGACAACAACTTTAACCTTGTAAATTAAGATAAATTAAGATAACTATGCAGCATAAAGATTTGGTAATTCAATTCACGTATTATAAATATATATTATAATAATGTCCATCGTAAAATTAAAGAACACTATTTTTTTTTTCTGTATTTTTAAGCTACAAAACTTAGGGTATATTAAACTTGTGTCGATGCATCACTTTCAAGTTTGCCTTATAATTGTTTTCAAATGTATTAATTCATTAAAAAAATTGTTAGCCCCGAATCACTTTACTTATTATAGAAAGTCGAAACAAGCATAATTCTATTGTTCCGTACCCAAAATTTTTCTTCTATACCTAGTAAATTTCAATTATTGTGGAATAGTGTAAAAAATTGTTGGTAGAAAAGGCTTTTCTGCTGGATAACTTAAGGGTAATGTACATACATCTTTCCTGAAATTACCAACTTTCTTTTAGAGTTCACAAATTAGCAATTTTTGTATTAAATTACGAAATTTTATTCTTTTGACTTACCAACACTTCAAATTTACCTTATTCTTGTATGAAATTACCGACCTCAATTAAAGTGATTTTCCAAATTTATCAGATTAAAAGA
The DNA here is from genome assembly GCA_017140615.1 of Eucalyptus cladocalyx. NCBI lineage: Eukaryota > Viridiplantae > Streptophyta > Magnoliopsida > Myrtales > Myrtaceae > Eucalyptus > Eucalyptus cladocalyx. Next base: position 37,310,796 of record CM029526.1, read on the forward strand.
TTAACTGACTTTGTGATATTAACTCTCATTTGATTTTATTTCCCAAAGTTTAATCACTCTTTTTAATTCGCCGACTTTTGTACTTGAGATAGCAATTTTTATTTGCATTAGTTATCAACCAATTAAGTATATAATTTTTTATTTTTAAGAATACCAACCAAATTATTGTGAAAAGATTACTACATAGTACTAGATTACCAATTTTCATTTGAGTTACTTATCAATATTTATCTTTTAGTTTATCAACTTTTTATTGTTTACAAACTTTAATTGGCATTCACAACAATGCCTTAAATTTACCAACTTTTCTTTAAAAATACTTAGCGACTTTAGCATAACTTACCGATTTTTTTCAGCATTAAGTTGATGACTAGTTTTAAGTTATTAATTTCATGTAAGTTACTTATCAATTTTATTTTTCTTTTAATTGTCCATCTCTTATGTTTTACGAAATTTTCTTAATTATGCCTTAAATTTGCTGACTCTTACATAGAAATATTAACTTTAACTTTAGTGATTTATCAAATTTTCTCTTTTATATAATCAATTAGTCCCGCATTATGAATTCTTATTTGAATTAGTCACCAAATTTTATTTTATCTTTCTTTTTACCAACTTTTTAGTTGGGTTACATAATTGAGAATAAAATTGATAAGCGAACAAATAAAGCTCAGTAATTTCACACAATAGTTGGTAATTTTAAGTTGTTCCTAAGAGAGGTAAACAAAAATTTATAAAAGATAAAGGGATTTTTTAGAGATGATAGAAGTTGGCTATTTAAAAACCAAAAAACCAAATAAATGACCGTAATCAACTTAAGTAAGCGTTGGTACAAAGTTATATGGCAACTGTGACATTTTGAAATTTCCTTATTTCTTAATATTATTTAGGATATTAAGATGATAAATGGTTTGAATAAATTATTTGATAATTCTACAAATTACTGTGTGGTAATTGAATTTGTTAAGTTGCGAAAATTTCTGGAAAATTAGTTTTAATTTGCCAAGTTTTTCTACAGATAAGAGAAGTTGGTTACTAAAGAACAAAAAGACCAAATCAACATTGGCAATTAACCTAATAAGAGTTGGTAACACAAAATTAATTGGTAATGTGACATCTTGAAATTTCTCTGTTTCCTAATTTTATTTAGGATGTTAAGTTTATAAATTATGTGAATTAACTCCATCATTGAATATATTAAGCTAGAAAAATTTCTAAAGAATTAGTTTTGATATGATAAATTATAACCTACTACCTAATATTGTTAGGTTATCAAATCTTGTTTGAGTTACTTACCATTTTTTTTTTTTTACGTTATAGTCTTTTTTTTAATCCTTTACTAAATTTTATTTGCATTTCACAACAATGCCTTAAAATTTACCAACTTTTCTTCAAAATTGCCAACTTTAATTAGCATAACTTACAGTTTATTTTTCATTTAAGGTGCTGACTTATTTTAGGTTACCAAATGAGTTCCTTTCCAAGTTTATTCTTCTTTTAGTTTTTTTTTTTTTTTTTACTTTTCTTATTTTTACAGACTTTATTTGTTTTTCTTAAGTTCACCTTAAATTTACTGGCTGTTTATGTAAGTTTTAACTTTAATTTAAGTCATTTTATCAACTAGTTGCAGGTAACAAATTTTCATTGGAATTAGTTAACAATTTTTATTTTATTTTAAATAATTTACCAACTTTTATGTTGAGTTACTTATTGGAACATAAAGTTGGTGTCATCGATAAAAAAGTTTACAAAATAACAAAAAAAAAAATGTCGGTAAATAATTCAAATGAGAGTTTGTAACTTATGACTAGTTGGTAATTTATTTGGAAAAAAAATTGGTAAATTTAAGGTATTGGCATATGCCTTGTAAGTTATTATATCATTTAATATGAATATCTTGATAAAAACGTTGGGCACGCGTAATAATTACTCTCTTTTTGTTTGGCAAAAGAGAATGGCGCAATTTATAGTTTATTTCTTTTAACACCTTTTTCCCTCCTTTTGTTCCACCCGGAAGCACATTAGACGCAAGTTGATTTCTTTTTGTGGATTCTGATAAACGCAGTGATCCGCGGCTGCGGAAACTTTGAGATGGGAAAGTCAAGTCTGGATTCAGATTTTACGTTGATCATGCAGCGATGTACGTGTCCACAGCTGGTCATGATTTACGACGGTCAAATAAAAAGTCAATTTTGATCAATTCAAAGCAGGTCAAAGAGTATACGAGGTCAACTTAATAAAAAGATTAAAAATTGACTTCGAAAAACATCACTGAACCCACACATAGTCCTCTAAGGATTTTCTTGGAAACTTATGCTGGCAATTAGACAAATCCCATTATTTTCTTAGAAACCGCGTATTAGAGATGCTTATTACATTTACAGAGACAACTCCACTTATGTTGTTCAAGCCAAACAATCCATGGGATTTTCATGCAATTTTCAGGCAACGGATGTTATTCCAAAATCAAATGTATTCAATAACACTTTATTAGTATTCAATAGATGAAGACTATACGCGGCATGTAATTCATAAGGATGGATATTGTTATTTTCCTTGCAGTATGTAAAAAACTCGTGGAATTGTTATTATAGAATCTTAGAAAATTCTATTACCACACTTGTACATAAATTGTATAATAAATCAGTAAAGCTTGCATTATATATTTTATGGCAATTTGAATTACCAAAATTTTAAAGAAATATTGTTAATTGTTGAACTTTATAACTACTTCAATATTCGTTACGGGAGATTTAAAAAAAAAAAAAAACAAAGATGTTGTAACAAGCATACTCGGTCGGATGTATGCCTTGGAGTCTCGTTTCTGCCCCACAGTAACTTGGGGTCGACCGCAGGGTCCAAGCTTGGGTTCTTTAAGTCCAAATTTGAGCCGAACCTCGAGGTTCCGTGTTTGAATGTAATCGAGATTTGCAGTGGGCTCGTGAGTTTGGCCTTGGAGAGTCCCATTGTCGAATGATGTGCTTCCAGGTCTCATTGTTAAGAACCTGAGACTTATACTTGAGGTTTATAGTCTAGTGTTAGGATCCTGAATAACGATACACGATCGTATATTTTTTATTTTGGAAATTAAGTAACTATTTATTTTAGATTACTTTGATATTGATGAAATTTTGTTCATAGACACAGTGGCAATTATTTTTGTGATAATTCTTTCACACTAATATTCTTTTATCATTTTTTCTCGCGACACTTCAAATATAAAAACTGGAAATCAATTTCAACACAATGAAACTTGTGGCATGTGAACAACTGTGCATGATTACATCATTCGCGGACTTAATGAAAACGATAGGAAAAACGGGTACGTCAAGGACGAGACATTCCATGACCGAACAATTCCAGTTCTGATTAACGCTGCTTCTTCTTCTTGTCTTCCATTCGCTCACTGTTTAACCAGTGAAGTCAAATTCAAATTTCCTCTCGAACTGTGGCAGTCAAAAATTAAAAACTCGTGTCCGACAACTTAATCAGAAGAATCGAAGAAACGCATAGAACTATAAGCTGTCGTTTGCATATAAATACAAGAGAGATCTCTCACAAGACAAGGCATCCTTCATCGTACATTTCGTTAAAGCTAGTGAAAAATTGTCCCAAGACCCAAAATAGCAGACAAAAAAGGTCAGGAATATAGCATAAAGATGAAGAAGTTCCTGAGAGTTGGTGTGATTTTGCTATTCTTGGTGGGAACACTAGTGCAACCAAATGAGGCATGCGGGGTTCTGATTAAGGGCAAAGAGGAAGTGAGGGCTAACCATAAACCAAGCGTTCTTGTTCTCCAAACCCTGCAAAAGGGTAAGCCCCCGTGCCCTGGAAGTGCAACGGCTACACTCCTGGAAGCAGCACCAACTTCGTAAGCACCACCAGCACCAAGGCGTTTGCGGGCTGATTAGCCGATGGCGCGACTCCGCGTTATTATCCCGATCGTCCTGGGGCTGACGTTGCCACCGATCGCAAATAGTCGGTTCTCCTATGAAGGACGCTTGTGAAGGGAACTGAGAAGTTGCAAGTAAAATGATTCAATGGAATCAATAAACAGTGCAAGAGCAGAAATGAATTATTCTCTCCCATTTTCTTTTAATTTTTGAATGGTTGATTTCTATCTGCTGTAGAATTTATCACTTGGGTAAACATGTTTAATTTCTTCGGTTTACTCTTCCGAGTCTAACAAATTTGTTAGCAATTTTTTCAATTGCAAAAGGTGGGAAGTTACTGCCCAAATTTTGTCAGCAATTTTGTTTTCCATTGTACTGTCAATTTGCAATCGATAAAAAAACCCTTGTTTTGTTGAAAGGCTACCGAAGCAAATCTTGCATCAAAGGCACCAAGGTTTAAGCTAGAGAACGATAACTTTTGCCTATGATATATTTAGATACGTGCTACCAATGTGACACAAGGATTTGGCATGTAGGATTGACAAATCATATGTGCATGTTATAATTAGTAATTTCATTTTTTAGCATTTAATATTTAATTGCAGAAGCTTGTAGCTTCCATGTTTATTTGGCAGTGAAACTTGATAGGCCAAAACTAGTTGATAACCTAAATGTAGAGAGTACGTTGAGTCACACACATAAAGGTTGGCCAAATTCATACAAGAATGATATGATGTTTGTCAGTGAGACAAATAAAAATAAGCAAACGACAACTAACGTTGATGATGTGACATCCTGGATTTTATAGTTATGCTTTCAATTATATTCATTGGGCTTTTCATCGACACGCCTATAGTGTTATTCTCAGAGTTGATCACTTGCGAGATAACTAGATTATTTGGGGAAGTCAATAAGAGATTTTAATGCAATAGACTTGAGAATTCGACCAGGACTTGACTACTTGACTGTGCTCATCTGCAAAGATCATTACGGCACAGATATAAGTCGATTGGAAATCAGAAATAGGTTGGTTCGACTGAGATGTGTTGTTAAACGTGGTTGATTCCACCAAATTGAGAAATTCTCGTCGACTGGCACTTGACTGATTTTTCTATCGTTTTAGTACCCTGTGTCCGTATTTGAATCCTCGAGATTTTCACGACAACCGAGAGTCGTCAATGTGTCGAATAAGTTCATTGTGACTCGAAGAAAATTTTGCACAATTTTTTTTTGAAAGTTACCCGATAGCCTAGATCATGCTAAAAATACGCCGGAGTGAAATTAACCATGAATTTGAATCCGATTTCAGAAATTGAAAGTTCTGTAATGTCACAAATCATTTTAGGAATATCGACTCAATCGCCGAAGATTTTTCTACAAACCGAGACTTTTTGGGAAAAAAGTCGTCATAGGGTCGTTTTTGTACGTAAAAATGCTGAGGACCACTTTTGATAGTGTAATTGGGAAGCAAGATGGTTCAATTGGTGAGGAAAAATACCAATTTGATTATTAACTCGATAATTGAATTTATAGAAGCCGAATTGAATTGATTTGAGAAGCATTTGGTGTCCAATTGGAGGAAAATCTATGCAAATTCGTATGCCCCATGACATTTTGGACCTCTTCAAGGCTTCTTGAGGAAGCCAAAACTATTGGAAGTGTGCTATGGAAGCCAGCCTTGGTGGTGGAGCCCTCAAGGGGACAAATTGAGAGAAGAAGAGGCCAAATGGTCCCCCTTGCCCCCTCCCTCTCTCCTTCTTTCCTCAGCTCGTCGGCTATCCCTCCTCAACCTCCATCCAGCGTGTGAAGATGCCCGGCAGCCCAAGTTGAACCACTGTACGTTGCCGTTCGCCGTCACGCGTCCCAATCGCACCCGTTGCTTCTTGCCCTGCCTTGCGACTGTCTCTGCCATTGCATATGCTTCGTTTAGACCTGCTCGTCGTGTAGCTGTTTTCCTGAGCCATGTGGAGGTCGTCAGAGCCACCGCGAAGCATTGTCGCCAATCGGCTGGACCCGGTTCGATCCTCTCAGCCCGTTGTCACCTCAACCAGCTCTTATTTCAACCCTTCTCAGCCCTGAACAGAAGCTATGTTCAGTGGGTTTCTAGCACTGTTTAGGCCCATTTTGGCCCGCTTTCGGACCTCGAAAGTTGGTCCCCCTTTGGAGTTTCTTGCCCCTCGCTGCATCCCCATCGTTTTGAAATGAGCGGTTCATCGATAAAGTGAGTTTAACTCACTAATCGTTGCTTAGTAATTTAATGACGCTTAAGGATTGTTTAGTTTAAACTAAGTATGTATTATGTGGATAGTTAGATTAGATTAGCAATTTAATTAATTATTATTGTATGTTAGGTGGTTAGAATAGTGTAATTAGAGCCTAGACAATCTCTAATATTTAATTAGAGTGGTTCGGTAATTTTCTGGATCCTTCTTGGCTTATAATTAGGCTTTACAAGCCTAAGTTCTATTTATCGGTATTTATTGGCATTTATTAATTATTTTTTGCAATTAATTAATTTCCAGAAATTAGACCGGGATAGCCAGAGACTAGAATTTTATACTAATTATAGTGGTGTCTGTCTATTTAATTGAGCTTTAATTTGTGCAAATTGAGTGTGATTTGTGATTGTGGGTAATTATCTCAAAAATTGATAATTTTGGTAATTAATTAGAATATTATCGGGCATTGGTCTACAACACCAAAAATCTATTTTTGGGACTGCTAGAAATTGTGGGATGTTCAAAAGTGAAAATATTGTATTTTCGTTAAGGCTGACCATGTAAGAGAAAGAGTGATTGTTAACCCCTTGGCTTACATGTGTGGAGTTGGGAATAAATGTTTATGTGTTAAACTTTTTAAGTGGTGTTTGTTTATAGACCGTCGTGCATATATTCCCTACATTACACTACACCATGACACAATACCTACCACTGGACCTGGGCCGCATAGGATCACTTAAGATGGTGTTGAGATTGATATCACTCCAACTACAACCATGTAGTACGAGTTGCCTATCTCAACCTGAAATTTTTTTCTTGATGACAAAGGTCCCCACCCTAGTCTGCAACCATGCGACACGGGTCGGTTCTTTGACGAAGCCAGAATCATGGGAAACACGACCTAGCCGCGATCTTGTTGGTTCGGTCTGGTGATCCTATGGCTCCATTTTAGGCCGTTTAGAGTAGAAATCGAACCACCGCCCCATGCGCATGTCCATGTCATTGGCATTTCTACTCAATGATGTAAGGTAAGTTTTACGATATATTTTACTCGCAATTTACTTATTCACTTTCCTTTTGGTCAGTCCATGACAAATTAGGTTAGTCGTAACTTTGGTTGGTATATGATGATGGTCAAGACTCATGTATTTCTGTCTTCAAAATAGCTTTGTTGTTTAGGGGTTCTCTCTCATGTCTTTTCCTATGTTATGTAACAACTTTGCTTTCAATGGAATGAACGAATTAAGGTGGTTAGATGACGCAGAGAAAGCAAAGCTTGAAAAGAATTCCAAAGGATGGTGTTTATTTTGAATAATAAAGTGCTGATTACAATATCTTTGACGTCTATTTATAAGAAGGTCGCCATCTAGAAAATAACAAAATAACTTAAATCTAGTAACAAAATTGAAAAGATATTGATAAACTAGGAAATTTAAAATCTAATAACAAATTAAAGAAACGATATTGATAAACCAGAATATCTTAAATCTAATAATAAATAAAGGGAAACGCGTGAATCAAATATTGTAATCCCCTTTGCAATCTTGAAGATCACGCAATCCTCTTTGATTTGTGGGACCGCCCGCTCTTATGACGCTCCATTGTTTCCAGAAAAGCATTTGCATATTGTTCTACATCGCCTCCTCCACTTCAGAAGAACTCGACCCCGAGTTATGATTAGGATAAAGAGGAGTATCTCGAGGATGATACTCAAATAGGTCCGTTACATTGAATGTCGGGGAGATGTTGAGGTCACTAGGAAGATCAACAACATAGGCATTGTCATTGATTTTTTTCACGATTCGACAGGGACCAACTTTCTTGTGCTTCAGCTTGTTATATGTACCAACAGAAAGCGTTCCTTGCGGAGGTAGACCATTACTTCATCACCCTCAAAGCAAATACCTTGAGGCGACGATGTTTATCTCGCAACTTTGTAAACAAGAGTAGTGGAAGCTTCTAGCTGTTGCTTCACACCCTCTTGTATCTCTTGTAATTTTGTTGCTAAGTTTTCAGCCGCAACACTATATCCTGGGACTTTGGGCAAAGGCACGAGATCCAAGTGTATGTTGTGGCGTTCGCCCGTAGATAACCTCAAACGGAGACTTGCCCATGGAACGGTTGACGGTGTTGTTAAAAGCAAACTCAGCGGGAGCAAGATACCGGTCCCATTGCTTTGGCATGTCACTACAAAGACACCGAATAATATCCGCCATAGTACGATTGACAACTTCAGTTTGCCCATCGGTTTGAGGATGAAAGGAGCTGCTATACTGCAAATCGGTCCCAAATAAACGCCATAGGGTCCTCCAAAAATGACTAAGGAATTTGGTATCACGATCGAGAGGTGATAGTTTTTGGAACACCATGCAAACGAACTACTTCTCGAAAAAATAAACTTGCTACATGAGAAGCATCAGAAGTCTTCTTGCAAGGGATAAAGTGCGCCATCTTTGTAAATCTATCCACTACCACAAAAACAGAATCCATACCTCGTTGGGTTCGGGGAAGCCCCAACACGAAATCCATTGAAATGTCTATCCAAGGTCCAAGGAATAGGTAGAGGGGTGTAAAGTCCAAAGTGTTCGAGAATGGCCTTTCGCGATCGACAAATGTAGCACTTTTTCACAAATCTTCCAACGTCCCGTTTCAATTGAGGCCAATAATACCGCTCCTCAACTAAGGCAACGGTTTTATCTCGCCCACAATGTCCTCCAAGGGAGCCACCATGTAGCTCTCGAATAAGTTGTTCCCGCAAAGAGCTTCGAGGAATGCACAACCTGTTGCCAAAGAATAAAAATTTGTCCCGAACGATCATGTCGCCGTGAGAACCCGTCTCGAACATTTTTCCCAAATTTCCTGAAAATCTTCATCATCGCATAAAGAGCACAAAGGTGGTCAAAGCCCACAACATTAGTGCGCATGGTCACAAGTGTTGCAGCACGACGGCTAAGTGCATCAGCGACTTTGTTCAAGTGGCCCGCCTTGTGTCGAAGCACGAAATTGAATTGCTCCAAAAAGGAGACCCAACGTCCATGCATTCGATTTAGATGTCTTTGGTTCTTAATGTATTTGAGTGCCTGATGGTCAGTGTTAAGGACAAACTCATGTTGATAAAGATAGGGCTGCCAATGCTTGATAGCTCGTACTACAAAAAAGTACTCCTGCTCATAAGTAGACCATCGCTTGCGAACATCATTAAGTTTCTCGCTAAAATAAGCAATAGGCTTACCTTCCCGGGAAAGAACAGCACCAATTCCTACACTAGAAGCATCACGGTCTAGTTCGAATACCTTTTCAAAATTCGGGAGCATCGGTATTGGTGCCATGGAAAGTTTTTCCTTGATGAGAGCAAAGCTGGCTTCGCCGTCACCCCAATGAAATTTTCCTTTCTTCAAGCACTCGGTAATCGGAGCCATAATAGAACTGAAATTTCGAATAAAGCGTCGGTAGAATGTCGCAAGCCCGTGAAAGCTACGCGCCTCCCCAATGGTTTGGGAGTCGGCCGATCGCGGATGGCAGCTACCTTTTCTGCATCAACTTGAAGGCCTTCGCTCCGACAATATATCCCAAGAAGCGGAGTCGATCGGTCATGAAGCTACACTTCTTCAAATTAACGTACAATTGGTTCATCTCGCAAGGCCGATAAGACATCCCTTAGATGCTCCATATGCTGTTGGTCATCGGGACTATATATGAGAATGTCATCAAAGTAGACCACCACAAATTTGCCAATAAAAGGTTTAAGAACTTGAGTCATCAAACGCATGAAGGTGCTAGGCGCGTTCGTGAGGCCAAACGGCATGACTAGCCATTCGTATAAACCTTCACTTGTTTTAAAGGCTGTTTTCCATTCATCACCAGGGCGGATGCGTACTTGGTGGTATCCGCTACGTAGATCAATCTTTGTAAAGACCTTTGATCCCGCAAGCCGGTCGAGCATGTCATCCAAGCGAGGGATTGGGAATCGGTACTTGACAATCCGATTAATTGCCCGGCTATCAACGCACATACGCATGCTTCCGTCTTTCTTCGGAGTGAGGAGTGCGGGTACTGCACAAGGGCTCATGCTTTCGCGTAAGAAGCCTTTTTGAAGCAGTTCTCCCACTTGGTCTTGCAAAATCTGGTTCTCCTTCGGATTCATCCGGTAGTGCGGCAAGTTAGGGAGGCTCGCTCCTGGAAGAAAGTCAATCTCATGTTGGATATCCCTCAAGGGTGGTAATCCAACTAGTAGATCCTCCGGAATAACATCGCTGAATGCCCTCAATAAGGGCTGAAGAGCCGCCGGAATTGGAATAATGGCTTCTTGATTGCCTTTCTCCACAATCATATACATGCCCTCACGTTTACGAACGTTTAGCATAATCCCTGCACTTTGCTTCTTTGGGGCTTGGGGAGTGTTACTCATCGGCTTCAAAATAATTTTCGTCTTTTTCCACACAAAAGAATATGTGTTCTCACGAGCCCTATGAGTAATATCAACATCGTATTGCCATGGTCGTCCCAATAGGACATGACATGCATCCATCTCCACTACATCACAAATTATGGTGTCCTTATAGGACTTTCCAATTGAAATAGGTAAATGACATACCTGCGTCACCTTGAGTTCGGCCCCTTTACGAATCCACCCGATTGTATAAGGGGAGGGATGTAACTCTGTCTTTAGTTGTAGATGATCCACCAAAGCCTTGGACACTATGTTCTCACAACTTCCGCTATCGATGATGACATTGCAAACTTTGCCGTTGACGGTACAACGGGCACGAAAAGACTATTCCGCTTGTGTGTCTTCTCTTCGTGGAGCGAGCAATAGTCTCCTAACAACGCAATTGACATGCTCACCCTCCTCATCCTCCACTTCTTCCTCTTCAATCCAGTCATCTTCGTATATGTCATCATCGTGCTCGACAACATTGGCCATCTTCCGCCGTGGACAATCACTCGAACGATGTCCCAATTCGTTACACTTGTAGCATTTGATTGGTGGTGGCTTAGCGTATGGGTTCTGGGCATTCTGATTGGCGTTACGGTTGTTTGCAATGACTGGTTCCTTACGCACCCCAGTACTACTTCCCGGAGTTCGGTTCATAGTGTTGGTTTGCTGGTTGGAGGATTCTCAAACATCTAGTTGTCTCCCCTTTCCATATGATTCTCGAGCGGAATAATTGTTAGCCCGATTAATGGGGCTAGTTCTCTCTAATTGCATCTCAACCTTTCGGGCCATCTCTTGAGCATCCTCAACGGAGAACAAACGATGTAGTGAAACACGATCTTGAATATTAAGTCGCAAACCATTAATGTACCTGGCGGTCTGTTGTGCCTCCGACTCGGCCCGGGTTGTTACGGTGCGGAAAGTCGGAGAAACTCCTCCGTGTAAACTTGGACCGATCGGCTTAGTTGCTTACAATTCTGAAATTGTTGAAATAATAATTGCTCATAATCGGTTGGGAGGAACCGAACCTTCAACATTTCCTTCATCCGATTCCATGTTCGGATGGGAGCTTTTCCTTGTCGACGTCGGGTCAGTTGCGTTTGCTCCCACCACGCCGAGGCACCACCCTTCAATTTGTATGCCACCAATTTTACTTGGCGATCCTCTTCAATCTCCATGGCATCGAAGAATTTCTCAACTTCCCAAAGCCAATCCAAAAAGTCTTCAATATTCAAATTGCCATTAAAGGTCGGAAGGTCAACCTTAAGTTGATATTGCTCGGTGTCTCGTCGATAACCCCAGTTCCGGTGGCCTCCACGAACAGGCCGATCCAGGAACTCTTCTTCTCCTTCGATTCCTCGACATAGGCTTGTCGCCTGCGTCGGGGATATGCCCCACGTTCCATAGCTGCTTCCGGGTCGCGAGCTGCCCGAGCATGTTCAGCCGGAAGAACACCGGGTATGGGGTTGGTAGACAAACGCTGGATGGCGACAAGTAATTCTTGAAACCTCCGTTCGTTTTGCTCCACAAATTGGTTGAACTCATCCCGTGTAATAGGCTCGTTTCTACGGCCTTCAGCTACGGGGAGATTGACATTAACGTTATTAGCCATCGTCACGGAGAAACCTGCTCGATACCAAATGACGCAGAAAAGCAAAGCTTGGAAAGAATTCCAAAGGATGGTGTTTATTTTGAATAATAAAGTGCTGATTACAATATCTTTGACGTCTATTTATAAGAAGGTCGCCATCTAGAAAATAACAAAATAACTTAAATCTAGTAACAAAATTGAAAAGATATTGATAAACTAGGAAATTTAAAATCTAATAACAAATTAAAGAAACGATATTGATAAACCAGAATATCTTAAATCTAATAATAAATAAAGGGAAACGCGTGAATCAAATATTGTAATCCCCTTTGCAATCTTGAAGATCACGCAATCCTCTTTGATTTGTGGGACCGCCCGCTCTTATGACGCTCCATTGTTTCCAGAAAAGCATTTGCATATTGTTCTACATCATTAGATCTTTGTCATGGGCCAACCACATGTTTATTTCTTGTGCTTATATACGTTTATTTACTCTTTCGTCAAGTAAAAGCCAATCAATTCCCTTTTGTCGATCGTTGACACAGCCAAACGGAGATCTTTGATTCGTACTCACACAAAAGCCAAGATGGAGAACGAAGACACCAACACATGCATGGCCAAGATGGAGAACCAGCTGGCCTAACTTACTACGATGATACTTGAGATGAGCCAAAAGCTCAAAGAGCCCCTTGTTGTATCTATCATCGGAACATCCACTCCTACATTGTCAAGACACGGTCCCTCGTTGACGGGAGACCCACATGTCGCCGACCTTCCTAGAAAGGAAACCGCCAGAGAAGTCCCTTCTGTCACGCCAATCGTCGTCGACTTAGATCTTTATTGGAAGGAAGAGCCAACGTCTCGCCTAGATGGAGAGAGTGAAAAGCGCCTGGCTAAGATGGAGGATCAACTGTGTGCCTTACAAGGATATGAGCTAAAAGAAGCCAACAAGCTATCCTCGTATACCAAGACAGACTTCCTCGAGACTTTCCAAGAGTCTGAATTCATGAGGAAGTATGACGGAACAAGATGCCCTAAAACTCACCTTAGGTACTACTTGAGGAAAATGGCTCACTATGCTGACAATGTGCTCTTCTTCATTCACACGTTCCAAGATAGCTTAGAAGGCATCGCCCTGAGATGATAAAAATGAATGATAAAATATAAATAAAAAAAAGAAAGAAGAAGAAAGAAAACAAAAAAACAAATACATGGCATCATTCGCATGATCTATTTCCGATGTCACTATGCGTGCTTCATGTTGGCGACCCTCAAGAAAAGGGGCCTCGTAAAAATGATTTTATTTGGGCAAAAAGGTGAAATGTTAACCATGCCAAACAAGAAGTGCTTAGGATGAAGAAATGTAAGCCATTTTCAAACACATCCTTCAAACACTTTTGAGAGTTGAGTGAAAAGCAACATTCTCTTAGAACGAATGATTCATTCGCATTGAATGCAAAGATCGAAATGATAAAGGCATTTCCTTCATCAATCCCAAGCACCACACTAATCTCTTGATAACCCTTTTGACTGAATAAAGATAATCCTTCAAAATACGCCTATCGAGAATGACCCTACATTGAGGCAGCATATAAGGTTACTGTTGTGTTGTAGAGCGAAAGATTGAAAAAGATTTTATTACTTTCACTTGCATCAAAATCTTCTAGTGATAGCTTTAGAGGAATTCTCATCAGAGCTTGACTCATCCCAAGGTGAAGAAGAGCATTTCCTTCTCTACCCAAACACTAATACCCGTTGCTTTAGTCAATTTGGGCATGATTGTTCATTTTTGAATCCCGAGCGGTGATCATCTCCCTTCACTAGGGCAAGGCATAAGAATTGACCACATACAATTGACATTTACAAGAAAATGTGAAAAGCATATCGAAAGTCATAAGAGTTCCAAAAGTTCAAAGAGTAAAAAATTCAATAAAATTATGGGGCATGAAAAAGCAGTGTGCCTGGTAAAAGTAATGCCAATGCTCATCAAGAAAAAGAGCCAACATGCTGCATCTCATGTGAAAAAAAAAAAAATCAAAGTCCAAGTGCTTACGTAAAAAAATCATCGTAAGAGCATGGAAATTAGAGAAAGGAGCAAAGATCCCATGTAGAAATGATTAGTCAAGGGACTTTCGAGATGTGCTGTGTTTCAAAAGCCAAATAATTTCGAAAGATCGAGTGACCTGGCCACGATGCCATGATGATCACCAACTCTTAAAAACCCTCTTGAAAATTTTAAGCCTTTCGAGCCTCTCCCGAGCGAACATTACAACCTTCTTTTGAAGTCTCTTCTGATTGGAATGATTCGAGTGAAAATGGAATGCCACAAAGAAGCTACCGCTTGAAAGAGTGGAAGCAATTTTATCTTGTCTTATCTTCCGAGTTCTCGACTTGTAAACCTGATGAAAATAGTGACAAATGTTCTTTTATTGGCCTCAAAGCAATAATCCATTTGTGTAAGCCCATGACTAAACCTATATTGCGGTTTTTTCAAAAGACCTTTTTGATTGATCAAATTGTGCTCATCGTGAATGTTTCTGAAAGCCTTTGACATAGGTTATGTGAGATATCCTTAACAATCACTTACTTCCCACTCGAATGAATGAGAATCAAGTATCCATATTATTGATAGTATGTGAGAAACCCTTTTTGACTCAGGAGCTCTAGTTTGGCATGCTTAATAAGTCTTTTTCACGAGAAAAAATCATTTTGATAAGAGCTTGACTCCCGGAGAATTTGATAATTAATGATACATCCCCAAGCGAGATGATAATTCTATGCCACATGATGCTCATCGACATGTTTCTCAAGGTAATCGGACTTAACTTGATTAGCTTGTTCAATTAATACTGTTATATTGTCAATACATCTCTTGATGTTGTCCCTAATGACATTTGCTCAAGTTGAGTTTGACATAATTTCTCAATGAAGCCATGCAGTTTCCAAAGGGTTAGTGGGTGCTTCCCTAAAAACCACAAGGTTCATGGTTAGCCTTAAACTATGTCATCTCCTAAGGTTCATGGTCAACCTTAAACCATGTCATCTACAAAGATTCATGGTCAGCCTTAAAACATGTCATCTATAAGGTTCATGGTCAGTCTTAAACCATGTCATCTCCAAAGGTTCATGATCAACCTTACCCCATGTAATCTACAAAGGTTCATGGTTAACCTTAAACAATGTCATCTACAATGGTTCATTGGTTTTTCTTAAATCATGCATTTTCAACCTAGTTGAAACCCATTGTTAAACAGTGAGACTTCATTTTTTTCTTCTTCTTATGACATAGTGTGCTTCTATAGCCCGGGGTCTCTCTTTTTTCTTATAACACGACGTGCTTCTATAACTCAAGGTTTCTTCTTTCTTTCTTTTCATGACACGACATGCTTCCATAACCCAGAGTCTCTCTTTCCTATGACACTGTGTGCTTTTTAGTCTAGGCTCTCTCTTCCTTCTTATGACACGGTGTGCCTTTGTAACCTAGGGTCTCTCTTTCTTCCTATGACACGGTGTGCTTCTGTAGCCTGGGGTCTCTCTTTCTCTTTATGACACGGTGTGCCTCTGTAACTTGGGGTCTCTTTTTCTTCCTTGGACACAGTGTGCTTCTGTAGCCCGGAGTCTCTCTTTCCTATGACACGGTGTGTTTTTGTAGCCTGTGGTCTCTTTTTCTTATGACAAGATGTGCTTTTGTAGCCTGAGGTCTCTCTTTCTTCTTATGTCACGGTGTGTTTTTATAGTCTGGGGTCTCTCTTTCTTCCTATGACACGGCGTGCTTTTGTAGCATAAGATCTCTCTTTCTTTCCTATGACACAACGTACTTTTGTAGCTCGGGGTCTCTTTTTCTTATGACACGGTGTGCTTCTGTAGTCCGGAGTCTCTCTTTCCTATGACACGGCGTGCTTCTATAGCTTGGGGTCTCTCTCTCCTTGTATGACACGGTGTGCATTTGTAGCCCAAGGTCTTTTTTCCTCTTATGGACACGACGCGTTTCCATAGCTCGACCTAGTGCGAGCTTATGCACCCAGGGTCTCTCTACCGTCGAAATAATTTAGGTGTCTTTTGTCTTTGAATGCAATATCTTTGACACCATATTCAAAGAGGGGCAGCTGTTGACACATATTTAAAAAAAAAAAAACAAGCAAAAAAAAAACAAACAAACAAAAAAAAAAAACAAAAAGAAGAAAAACACACTAAGGGGGTCGGGTTGGGCCAAATTCAGCCTCGGTCTAACTTGCCCCTCTCTTTTCCTCTCTCGTGTGTCTGCGGCCCGGCCCAGCTTCCCTCTCCCTCCGGCTAGGCTCGCGCCCTAGCTGTCTTCCTCCTCCTGCCTATCTTCGTGCGTAGAACTTGCATTAGAAAAGACAACAGCAAAGCAGGAGATGGGAGAGTAGAGCAGGAGCAAAGAAGAAATCAGAAGGAGGGGAGAAGGAGGAGTCAACAGAACAGAAGGAGGGGGGAACCGAAGAAAAAGAGAATGGAAGATAGGAGAGCAGGGGACGGGAGCACCACCGAGAGGAGAAGGCGACTGACAAAGAATCGGGAGGGAGAGAGAGGTCATGGAGAGAAATCTGAAGGAAGGAGGGCAAGACTACCGACCACCATAGTCGACGCACAACCAACGACCTGCCACCATTTTCCCCTTCTTGTGTCAAAGCTCCGGCAAGCCGCACCCCTGTTCTCCCCTGTTTTTGGTCATGCTGAGCTAGAGTTCATGGCCGTTCAGTTCACACGAACTCCAACCCTCGTTGACCTGCTATTGAGTTGCTAACTGCGTTGTGAGTCGTGTTTTGAGATCGTTGGCGTCGATTTTGATCCTGCTTGAGCCAAGAGACCCCATTCTAGTGGCACTTCACATTTATTCGAAAGAATGCTCGAACCAGATCTACTTTCGTTTCCTTGGGTTTGAGCATTCAGCGGCCGTGGTGGGGGCCGCAATGGCCAGTAATGGGCGCTGGATGGTCTGTTGGAGAAATCTTTCCAGAATATTTTGAAGTTGACAAAACGTTTCTATCAGTCTAGTCTGGATATTTGCAAATCGACAGTTTAAAGTTTGAAGACTTTATGATCACCAGACTCAAGACTCAAGACTCAAGACTCAAGACTCAAGACTATTCTCACTGACAGTCTTTCTAATCCAGTGACGAAGGAAATCCAGAACCGAAGTATATGGTTGAGGATTCGATCCTATCCTCTGGAGTAGATCCCTTGGTTGGATAAAAATAACGGATTCTTTTATTCTTATCTAGATCAATTGAAGATCCGATGGTCGACGAAATATTCTTGGAATGTTCTATTCTTGGAAACCAAGATCCTGATTGTATGGGCGAACATGATTGATGGGCTATCGTCAGATTCCTTAAATAGCTCGAATGATCTTCTTGATTGATTCCGTCCAACGGGTAGATTGGAGGAATTCTTTTGGTAAGTGCCAACGGCTATGATGGCATAAAGGAGTATAAAAGGAAGACGTTCTAGTTGTTTTTAGAGAAGTGTGATCGATAGAGAAATTCCGTAGTCGAAGAACCTTGATTATTAGTCGATACGGTTTGAGCGAATTTGCATACACGAGAGTGTTTATACTTGTTACCTTTAGCGAGTGTGGTAGATCATCTACACCTAGAAATCAAGGAAGATCAACTCGTAACATCTCTTTGTTCATAGTGGAATCTAGCCAATGAGGTGTTAGTGCGAGAAGAGTGGACGTAGGCTTGAATCAAGCCGAACCACTATAAACCGCGTGTTAAATTCTCTCTTTCCTTTACTCAGTCTTACGATTGATTATTAATTGTTGCAAATCCTTTAACGGTCTAAGTTTTGTGCAATCATCAAGAAAAATCTTTTATATACCTATTCACCCCCCCTCTAGGTACTTGTACTAGCTATATTAATTGGTATTAGAGCTCGTGTTCTTACTTTATTTTAAGTGTTTTACTTCAGAGTAAAAGATCCATGGCTAGTATGCTAGCACCAGGGTTGGTGGAAGGGCAAAGCAATACCAGACCACCCTACTTTGATGGAAAGGATTACAACATCTGGAAGAACAAGATGAAAGGTTTCCTACGGTCAAAAGATCCTCTGGAATGGGACGTTGTGGAAAGAGGAATCACTCCTACTTGCTGCATCGCACGATCTCGAAAGAGGGAAAGAAACCGTTGAGACCAGCGGAATGTCTCAAGAAGAGATAAACAAGAGACAAGCACTATATGCAAAATCAATTTACTCTTTATATTGTGCTTTGTCACCAACTGAATATAACAGAATATCTTCTTGTGTTACAGCAAAAGAAGTCTCGGGGATAGATTACATATCACCTATGAAGGGACAGACGAGTGAAGGAGACCAGAATTAACATTCTCCTTGGTCAATATGAAGCCTTCAAAATGAAACCAGGAGAATCTATAACTGACATGTTTAGCCGTTTTACAGATATTGTCAATGGTCTTGAGAATCAAGGACAAAAAATTTCTGATCCCATGAAGGTGAACAAGCTACTGCGTGGACTCTCCAAGGATTGGAATCATATAAAGACTTCAATAAGAGAGACGCAAAGAATTATGCCACTATCTGTCGACGAGCTGATTGGAACTCTTCAGTCTTACGAAGTGAAACGAATTAATGAAGATGAAGATCCAAGAGGTAAGAAATCCATTGCATTAAAATCTAATGATGATTCTGATGATACATATTATGAAGAAAATCTGGATGATGAGGAGCTTACTCTTATGATAAGAAGATTCAGAAAGCTGAATAGAAAAGGAAGAAGGTTCAACTCAAAGAAACAAAGTTTTCAGAAACAACAAACCAAGTTTGTTGATAATGAGAACCAAACAAAGATGTAGTCTGCTTCGAATGTAAGAAAAAGGGACACATCGAGACCCAACCGTCCTCTTCTCGAAGAAGAAAAGAGGAAAAACTGAAAAGTCTCGAAAAGCTCTCAAAGCCGAAACACGGAGCGATACGAGTGTGAAGAAAGTGATGAGAAATATGCCAACCCGTGTCGATGGCACAATCGACTCGGACTGATCGACTCGGACGGTGAATTTGAGGTAAGTGATTTTAAAATTCCTGTCAAAGTCTCTAAATACATTGATGAACTGTGCTTTAGTCTTAAGACATCTCTCAAAAAAATTTCCGAACTTAAAAAGGAAAACTCAGCTCTAAAACAAAAGGAAAACGTTTTAGAAGAAAGAGTTAAAAGTTTAGACTTGAATGTTTCCACTCTTAAAGAAAATGAAAATAGTCTTTTGAAAGAAAATGCTCTTTTAAAAACTGACCTATCAAATATTTCGAAGAAATTTTCAATAGGGTCCGAAAAACTTGAAAAAGTCCTTTCAGTTCAAAGATCTTACTTCAATAAGTCTGGTCTAGGTATGACAGCAGAAACAATCCCCTTAATTGATTTTTCGAAAGTAAAAGAAAGAATTAAGAAAAGACCGTCGAGAGAGGATTATAAAAATCATTTCAAGAAAGTTTTTGTAAAATCTGTAGGTCGAAATGCTCTAAGGTGTTCAAAGTGTAACAATCAGGATCACTTTGAAAAAGAGTGTCCTATGGTTTGGAAGCCTGTTAAGAAAATATGGCCTAATAATGCTTATCCTACTAACGCCAAATGACCCAATAAAATTTGGGTACCAAAGAAAGCTTGAGACTCTCTTTTGAATGCGGGTCTGTCAAAAGAAGGTAAAGTGGTATCTTGACAAATGTTCAAGACACATGACGGGAGACGCAAATTGCTTCATAAAGCTTATTCAAGTAAATGGTGGAAAAGTTTCATTTAGAGGAAACAAAGCAAAGGAAGCATTGTGGGATTTGGAACTTGTGAAAATTGGAAATCTCACAATAAGTAATGTTTCCTTAGTGGAAGGACTCAATTACAATCTTCTCGACATCGAGTCAATTATGTGATACTGGTTTTAAGATCTTCTTTCAAGAAGGAATATGTTCTCGAACTAGTAAAGACTCTACTCAGTCTTTCATGGGTCGAAGGCATGGAAACATCTATCTCTTGGATGTGAAACCAAATGAATCGCAATGCCTAATCTCAATTCAAGACGAAGCAAGCTTATGGCACGAAAGCTTGGTTATGTCAACATGAAGCAATTAGCCAAAATCTCATCAAAGCAGCTTGTTCGAGGTCTACCAAAATTACCATACCAAAAGTCCGATTCATGCACTCCATGTATTACTCGGAAAACAGGTAAGAAATTCATTTAAGCCAATAAATCATGTCTCTACTAATCATGTACTACGATTGCTGCATATGGATCTCTTTGGACCAACAAGAACCCGAGCATTGGAGGTAAGAAATATTGTCTAGTAATTGTGGATGATTACTCTCGTTTTACCCGGGTATATTTTCTTGCAAGTAAATCGAAACCTTTTCGTACTTTGAAAAATTTGCTAAAAAGGTTCAAAATGAAAAATGGTGTGTTATCTCGAGTATAAGAACAGATCATGGAAGTGAATTTGAAAATCAAGATTTTACAAGATTTTGTGATAAATCTGGCTTTAATCATGAGTTTTCTTCTCCATACACTCGAAACAAAATGGAGTTGTGGAAAGAAATAATAGATCCCTTCAAGAAATGGCCAGAACTCTTTTAATTGAAAGTAAATTTTCTTCACGATTTTGGGCCGAAGCTGTTTCAACAGCATGCTATATCATCAACAGAGTCTTCCTAAGACCTATTCTAGAGAAAACCCTTACGAGTTATTCAAAGGTAAGAAGCCTATTGTTTCATACTTTCATGTATTCGGTTGCAAATACTTTATTTTGAAAAATGCAAATGATCGAGTTGGTAAGTTTGAAGAAAGATCAGATGAAGGCATCTTCCTTGGATATTCTACATCAAGCAAAGCCTACAGAGTCTATAACAAGAAGAGTCAGTCTGTGGAGGAATCAATGAATGTCAAATTCCAAGACTCAACGCAAGATGAATCCAATCAGATTCAGTATGAAGAGTCTGAACCAGACCTTCCAAGGCTTACAACTCAAGAAGCATCTCAGACTCTGGAAAACCAGTATCAAGATGTTCATGAAGATTCAAATAAAGAAAGAGATCATCAACCGACAAATCAACCAAGATGGCAGGAGCATAAGTCCGATCATCCTAAAGATCTCATTATCGGCGAAATCAATGAAGGAATCCGCACCAGATCAAAAAGGCGTGAAGAATCTAGTGTTGTAGCTCTCATTTCTGAAATTGAACCAAAAAGCATAGAAGAAGCTTTATCTGATGAAAGCTGGATTGAAGCTATGCAAGAGGAGCTCGAGACAGTTCAACATTAATGATGTGTCGGGAATTGACATCTAAACCAAAAGGTAAAACTGTTATTGGAGCCAAATGGGTATTCAAGAACAAGATGAATGAGAAAGGAAAAGTCGTACGAAACAAAGCAAGACTCGTGGCCAAAGGATATACGCAAGAAGAAGGAATAGACTATGACGAGACTTACGCACCCGATAGCAAGGTTAGAAGCTATTCGTCTATTACTTGCGTTTGCTTGTTATAAAAATTTCAGGTTATTCCAAATGGACGTCAAAAGTGCGTTCCTAAATGGGTTTATCCATGAGGAAGTTTATGTGGAACAACCACCTGGGTTTGAAGACCCAAAGAAGCCAGACTCAGTCTTCAGACTGAAAAAGGTCTTGTATGGTTTAAAGCAAGCACCTCGAGCTTGGTATGACAGACTAAGTAAGTTTTTAATACATAATGGTTTTGTCAAAGGTAAAGTAGATACTACCTTATTTATCAAAAATGAAAACAAAAGCCTTTTACTTGTTCAAATATATGTTGACGATATTATTTTTGGATCCTCTAATGAAAGTCTGTGCAAGAAATTTTCAAAGTCTATGCATGATGAGTTTGAAATGAGTATGATGGGAGAGTTAACGTTCTTTCTTGGTCTTCAAATAAAACAATTGAAGGAAGGAATTTTTATTTATCAAGAAAAATATGCTAATGATCTTGTCAAAAGGTTTGGACGGAAAAGTGCAAAAAGACCAACATACCAATGTCATGTTCTTTGAAGATAGACAAAGATGAAGAAGGGAAGAAAGGCGATCAAAAGCATGTACAGGGAGCATCATCGGATCACTTCTTTATCTTACCGCTTCTAGACGACATTTTGTTGAGTGTTTGCATCTGTGCTAGGTTTCAATCGGATCCTAGAGAATCTCATCTCGGTCTTTGCGAAACGTATTATCAAATACGTTGCCTCATCCTCAAGCATCGGTCTTTGGTATCCTAAGAAGGGAGACTTTAATCTTATAGGATACTCAGACGCAGATTTGGCTGGTTGCAGGGTCGATAGAAAAAGCATTTCGGGAACTTGCCAGTTGCTTGGAAACATGACAGTATCTTGGTTTTTAAGGAAGCAAAGCACTGTGGCTCTCTCAACAACAGAAGCTGAGTATGTAGCTCTTGGAAGCTGCTGTTCGCAAATTCTATGGATAAAACAACAGCTACAAGACTTTGGGATTGAAGACTCATGCACATAGATCAGATGTGACAACACCAGCGCGATCAATCTCATCAAAAATCCAATCCTTCATTCAAGAGCAAAGCATATAGAGATTCGACATCACTTCATTAGAGATCATATTCAAAATGGAGAAATCTTGATTCAATTTATTGATTCAAAGAGTTAACTAGCGGATATATTCACAAAGCCTTTGGAGAAAAATCAATTCGACTTTATCCGTTCCAGACTCAACATTTTGAAGCTTGAAGAAGTTAAAGTCTAAAGACTCACCAACTCTCAGACTCTAATCTCTCAGACTCGAAAACCTCAGACTCAGACATTCATGGCTATAGACTGTAAGTTGTTATTATATCTAAACTCGAAAAGGTATGAACTTTCGTTTAAGATTATTTTGTAGTCTCCGTACACTTGTCTTTTTAAAAAGAATTAATTTTGGCAGTTATTGATTTTAAAAAGGAAGTGTTCGTACACTTTCCTCGTGCCGATTGAACTTCCCTTTTCAAAACTGAGTTATATATATACAGTTTTTCTTCTTTCTAAATCTTCAAAACCCTAAAAGGCACTCTCCTCCCGATCCTATTTTTACTACTTGTTCATCTTCGAGAAAGTGGTCATCTTTTCTTGGGAAAACAAGTGAAGGAATCTTCCAAACGACAAAGAAAGATGTCTTCTTCGAGAAAATCATCAAGAATCGTAAGCAGGGGACCACAAAGAATGGAGAAGGGACCGACACATTTCGATCTCACCGAGGAAGAAGACTTATCAAGTCGCGACAAAGCCCGATTCACTCTCATCCACGTCATTCATCGCCTTCTACCCCACAAGGTGCAAGTCAACATCGGAGGAAGAGATAATCGAGGACGCCGACCACAGTAAGAGTCCAAAAACCCTCCTTTATCTATAAGCTTTATCGTGCGTTGAAAAGCACCGGTACTCCATTGAACTATATAGATGAATTCCTTAAGGACAAAAATTATGGGAATGAGTATCTTTTTCTGCGGAAAATGGAGGAATTGGGAGTTGCTCCGAAAGGAAAAGCGAGAGGATGCACTTGCGAATATTTCAAGTGATCCTCGTTTACCGGACCAAATCGATTGAAGGGAACGATGATGACAGAATGTTCCTTGAATTCAAACCTAGAATGGGTGTGGCAGCAAAGGTGAAAGGAAATCGGATGGATTTATTCAAAACAAAGGATCAGGAGAATGTGTATTTCAGACTGTTGAAAAGAGGGGTGATAAACCCTAGAAGTGTCGATTTTGACTTCTTGGATGCCATCAACATGAACTTAAGAGAAAAGTTCAATTTGCTTCAACTTGAAAAATTTTTCTCCGACACCACGGATGGTTATGCACAACTGACCGCATATTTCTATTCAAATCTCAGCTTTTTAGATGCGAATAGAATTTCATTTAGTGTTCGAGACCGAGTCTACGTGGTAGACGTGGACATGTTGGCGGACATAATTGGAGTTGAACGAGGGACGTTATCATCCAATCAAAGTCTCAACTGCTCGTACTTCTCTGGAGCTTGTAAAAGATAGGGATACAGAGAAGAAAATTACCTACTCAAGGATGAATGCCATCAACATCGTGCTTCATAAAATTGTGATCAACTGTCTCAGACCGAAGTCTACATCAAAGACTGTCGTGTCTAATTCTGAAGCAAAATTGATGTTCACAATCAACTCAGGACGGAAGTTCTCTCTCCCTCACACCATTTTCTTCCACATGTATAGAGCAATGTTGAAAGACAAGGGACAATTGCCTTATCCAGGTCTGGTGACCAAGATCTTTAGACACTTGAACATTGAACCTCCACACACTCTTTGTGTTCGATCGTGCGATAAGATGGTGATAGGTCTGAAAATGCTGACGAAGATGCGTCTTCAAGAACTTTCCAAGGCAATGGAGAGATTCAAAGTTAAGACTCCGAGTTCCGTACGCTTCAAAGAGAAAAGGAAAGGAGGCCATTGGAGCCCCATCGAAAAAGAAGAAAAGAATTCTCATTCGGAGGATGAAGATGAAGAGGATGAAGATCCCACTATCCATGCATTAACAAGAACCCCGACGTTACGTGCCTCAACCGACAGAACTTCAGAAAAAAAAGAGAGAGAAGAAGAGGAGCAAGCCAAGAACGAGAGAAAAGAAGAGCGAGAAGAGAGAATGAGAAAGAAGTGAAGAAGAAAGAGAAGGAGAGAAAGAAAAGTCTGCAGCTGAATGCGGAGAAAAAGGAAATCAAGATACGAGAAGAGCATGATCATCACTCTTCCCCTTTTGATGTCCTAGAGACAGGGGGAGTTGGCGAGCAAGAAAGGTCTACACCTCATGCTGCCGATAGTGAAGGTCTAAGATAATCTCCAAAAGACCCGGAAGAAGTTCGGTTTCTCAATTGCACGAAGAAGGACACGATACATCGACTCCAAATCTGCAAGATTATACGAAGCACCATCGTCTGCATTCATTCCATCTGAGAAAGCAAATGCGAGCACACATATGGACAATACAACAGATTTTCGTCGTATTCTTGATGTTCTTCTGGAAATGAAGGGACAAATCTATGCTCTGGACTATGAACTTCAAGTCATGAAGAATGCTGGACAAGCATCTTCTGTTACCCTAGTGGATCAATTGAAAGACCTCGCTCTTCAAATTCAAGCCAATGCCAAAGGAGAAGAGGTAGCTCATTTATGGGAAGACTTGAAGAGGCTGGAAGGGATCGTACGATCGATGGGAGACTTCAGTTGTGCGCATTCCCAAGAAGACTGACTCTTTTCTCACCTTTTTAATGATGACAAAAAGGGGAGAATTGCAATTTGAACTTTAAACTTTGACTTTAAATTTGTGGTTGAATATGTTTGTTTGACTTGAGTGAACATGGGTGTGAACTTGAACTTGAATTTGACTGAATTGGGTGTAGATTTAGACTTTGATGCTTGATTGTTTGCATTTATATCAAGTGTTGTTGTATGGTATTACTCATGAAAGACTAACCAATTTTCTGTGGATGCAGAGTCTGGTTGATTTATTAATCTTTATGAGATAGCCATATTACTTGAGAAATGCTGTTGTAGGTCAAAGTTGTTCAAATCTACAAGAAAGTTTTGTCACCATCAAAAATGGGGAGATTGTTGGAGAAATCTTTCCAGAATATTTTGAAGCCGACAAAATGTTTCTATTAGTCTAGTCTGGATATTTGCAAATCAACGTTTAAAGTCGAAGACTTTATGATCACCGGACTCAAGACTCAAGACTCAAGACTCAAGACTATTCTCACTTGACGGTCTTTCTAATCCAGTGACGAAGGAAATCCGAACCGAAGTATATGGTTGAGGATTCGATCCTATCCTCTGCGGAGTAGATCCCTTGGTTGGATAAAAATAACGGATTCTTTTATTCTTATCTAGATCGATTGAAGATCCGATGGTTGACGAAATATTCTTGGAATGTTCTATTCTTGAAAACCAAGATCCTGATTGTATGGGCGAACATGATTGATGGGCTATCGTCAGATTCCTTAAATAGCTCGAATGATCTTCTTGATTGATTCTGTCCAACGGGTAGATTGGAGGAATTCCTTTGGTAAGTGCCAACGGCTATGATGGCATAAAGGAGTATAAAAGGAAGACGTTCTAGTTGTTTTTAGAGAAGTGTGATCGATAGAGAAATTCCAGAGTCTGAAGAATCTTGATTATTTGTCGATACAGTTTGAGCGAATTTGCATACACAGAGAGTGTTTATATTTGTTACCTTGAGCGAGTGTGGTAGATCATCTACACCTAGAAATCAAGGAAGATCAACTCGTAACATCTCTTTGTTCATAGTGGAATCCAGCCAATAGGCTGTCGGTGCGAAGAGTGGACGTAGGCTTGAATCAAGGCGAACCACTATAAACGCGTGTTAAATTCTCTCTTTCCTTTACTCAATCTTACGATTGATTATTAATTGTTGCAAATCCTTTAACGGTCTAAGTTTTGTGCAATCATCAAGAAAAATCTTTTATATACCTATTCACCCCCCCTCTAGGTACTTGTACTAGCTATATCATGGTCAGGCAATGGCCGAGCCATCGTCTAGGACATTTGACGAGAAGCCGTGTCATGCGCACCTCCGGGCTTGGACAAGCTACGTCGCTCTTCTCATGGCCCTTACATGGCACTTACTGTTGTGGTCGAGACAAGCCTTGGCTAGCGACGACGGATGGCCAAGCGAAGCCCGAGCCGTTCGCTCACGGCAGCTAGAGTGCTGCAGAGGTGCGCCTTTAGTCACTGGCAGAGGCACCGAGTCGAACCCAGTGTGCGGCCAACTCTAGAATTTCACCTTGAGGTTGGGCCCAGATGGGGGTAGTGGGGATTGGGCCTAATCCAGCCACATGAAGGCCTAACCAAGGCTGGTCGAGCCTGGCGAGCGAGCTGACTAGCTCGACCCCAGCCAGGTCAAACCTGGGCGGGTTGGACTCGACCCGCCTTGATCGGACTGAACCCGGGTCCGGTCAAACTTGACCCAACCCGCCCAGGCCAAAAAAAGATTTCCAAAATTTTAAAAAATGCAGGGTTTGGTTAGGAATTGCCATATCTTGCCTTTTTAGTGTAATTAGGCTTTGACTGTAATTAGGATATTGGTAGCTATAATTATTAATTTAATGATTGCACATCCGCATGATCACCTCGCATGTTAGTGAATAGGTGTAAAATTAATCCAAGCTGCCCGACAAAAATCTTTTCTTTTAAAATGAACAAGATTAGGTACCGAAAATGCATTAATTGATTAATTAGTATAATCAAGTCCTTAATCTTAAAGTCTTTGATTACGTAGGAAGTGAGATACACTTGCATGCCTCACTTGGTTTCTAACCGATCATAATAGGCTAGTGGTGACTCATTTTAGCAAAATTCTCTAGAATATCTTAATGTCGCGCGAGGTATGAGCTTGAGAGAGCCCGTGCCTAATCATGGGCTTTAGGTCTGTCCTTTAGGCAATACTCCTAAACTTATCCCCTCCCCTGAGGGGTAGATCGCGACATTACCAAAAATCGATTAAGGGCAACTTCTCAATAAAAGTGACTTGCAGATTAAAAACTAAGCACAAAGCACATAAGTCACAAATTGGTAAGTTTGGGAGAGTTGGGGTAGTTCTAGCCTTAGTAAATCATTAACCTCTGCGCGTCCACAAGGGTTTCAGGAGGTTGTGACAAGAAGGACTTGATCACAGAAATAAAATTGTTTGAGGACATGATCATATGAAAAGAAAATACAAAGGATCAAATCCCACGAATGATACCAGATGGTGGACCAAAGTCTGGGTTAATCTAGTATTGATACTATTTATATGGCCTCGGTGGAAGAGAATGTTTCTACGAATGTGATAAAGACATGATTTTCAACTTCGTGCCCCCACACTGCCCACTTCGAAACGAACAGAGGATGTTCATGTCTGGTTTTATTCAACAGATCTCATCCTCTTCGTCTTACCCTTGACTTTATAAAAATCACATCTCATTTGATCACCTTGGATCGTGACATGATGTGTTTAACACGCATAATTTATCAATTCAGGTTTTACGTAACTGATGATGAAAATAACGAGAAGCAAGTCTATAGCATGTCTATCTGGGGTCTCAACATGTTCTTGGAAAGCAAGCAATGAGATGAAAAAAGAAAGGATTGAAATGTTCTTTAAATTAAAGCTGTTGAAAATAATTAAGAATCACTCCACAGGACGCTCGTGCATGGAAAGTCCTTGTTTGTTCAAGAGAGACAAAGCGAACATGTCATTTGCACTGTCCAATTAGAAGAAACAAGAGATCATAGAGGTCAAATTGCCATGCTTATCGCAAAGGACTCTGCAATCTACTCTACATAGCTCTGATATCACGTCGAAAATTGTCGGACGACCAATAACTAATCTAAATGTAGTCAATTTTTAGACAGAAACATCATTTCATATTTTAGACAAAAAACCAAAATGCTCTTGAGATCATGTACCTTTGCAAGGCATTTTATTTGAAAAGTTGATGTATTCTTGATGTGAGGTTAGGATTTTGCAATAGTCAGTTTAATATATTTTAAAATATTAAACTAAACTTTCCGTATGATATTTTAAGTTTTTAAAACAAGTCGGCAGTAGTCTTCTAAAATTTTACAATGATACAAATGCATATAGGTTCTCATTTTTTTATATTATATAAGCCTCAACTTGTCTCCTCTACTATATATATACACGTGTTTTAATTTTAAGCCAAAGTTCAATTTAAGGGTACGTAGCATACTTTCTCAAGCGCATTCGCAAAAGGAATATCATTGACTCTAATGCCATATTAGAAAATTTAACCAAAAAGCTTAAGTTATAATTATAAAGAGCATTTATGACCTGTTATTAAGTGATGTGGGATAATACTTTAACATTTCTATCTACAAGATCAAAGACTAGTGTAATTATTCTTCTAATAATGTGTTCTTTATGGTTTTAAATGTATGTAATATTTCTATCTGTGAAGGAAATTATTATCTCATGCACGATGACTAGTGTACGGAATAAAGAGTTTTTCCTGATTTTCAAGAAAGCTATATTTTACATTCCTATTAAATTCAATTCTATATTAATTAACTCCATTTGGAACAGTGGGATTTGCTTTTGCATAGAATTGGCTTCGTTGTCATTAAATACAACAAATCTGCGGCATTGATAATTAGACAATTGAGCGTCGACCAACAACATAATTGCAAAGAAATTTTTAAGACTTAGAGTACTAAACAAATTGAGCATGTTTTCACCATGCTAATTACAGTTCGTACATGTTGGGAATTATTGATTCCCTGAAACCGGATTCAACACTAAATCGAACCCTTAAAACGAATGCGGAAGACGAGCCCAAAAACAAACATGTATCACCGATCAAAGACCCACCATGAAATTGAGTGTACCTTATTGTCCGCAGATTAAACACCAATGGTGAAGATCGAGGAAGGATTCTGATCCTGTTCTACCGAGGAGCGTCCTGTTGCTTCAAGGGGGAGAAACTTACGTTGGTTTTGGGAGAGGGAGAAAAGAAAAACGTTCGTACATCCAAAATGTGCGTTCTCTTTTTCTTTTCTCTCCTTAAATACGTCTCCTCCAAAAGACACATCCCCTCAACGTAACACCTCTTCATATCTCAATCCTTCATCCATGGGCCCTTATCTTGCGGGCCGGGCTTTTAGGCCAAACATGGGCGGACGGGCCTTCTAAGGCCCATCAACATAAATAAATAAAGCCATCATCTCCCATTTGCACATGGTGGGCCGAACAAGATCCTCTTTACCTCTTTACAACATTCATACCGGTGAATATCCGTGCGACCAACATACTTTGAGAGCTCGTTGCTATACATTTGTTAGGAATATATAACAGCTCATAATGGGCATCACACTTTGAGTAGATTTAGTATGCAGTACCCTAAATCGATCGATCACATTTATATCTCTCTTGATCTCCTTTTAAACAATGATATATTGTATTCACAATTATGATTATCCTAAAGACAGTCATAATTGGTCGACCGATGAACACAAAACTAATATGTGATTGTCCAAATTTGATATTCCTCTTTTATTCAAACTCTCAATTTTAGTTAAGCTTGCTTTTCTAGAAATGTCCCATTAGATCGAATCAATTCATGATCATTGGTAATATCCTAAGATAGCAAACACTAAATAGAAATTTTGAGAATAAGTAAGAGTCATGATGACACTAAATTGAGGAACTCTTTTCCTCAAGAGTCTCACACGGCATATAAGTTGAGATCAAACTTTTGCCACTCTTATTGGTCGTTTCATGCATACGTAGTATGAAATACGTATTACGGTATTAACTCATTTCCCATGGAGTGTATGTCTACACCTTTAATATAGTATAGATGATAGTTCAGACATACTTAATGTCTAACTTGAGTTCACATATCTACTTATTCACAAAATTTATCATAACTCACATCTGGTATCATAGACAGATCAAGTAAAATATGTGGGTTATTTTACTTTCGGACATAGAAAATATTATGTCATCATCTTAACACTTAGTTAAGGCAACATATGTATTTTAAGCTTGAGTTCTCAATTATCACATAGATAATAAGCTTAAAAATCGTCTCATCTCCATTTATCACACAGTAAATAAATGCGATTATCTGTGTGAGTGGGCTAATCTCTTATTTGTCCGATATACTTTCTCAACTTAATATTTAATGCACTAAGTATTAAGATGCATAAATGTTAAACAAATATTCATAGGCATTAATGATGAAAACACAAATTCATCAAATGTGAACATTTAAGGGAAATTATAATATTTAGTAATCAACCTCTACGCAGTCCTAGAGATTTCACATGGCCACAAAATACATCTCTAGGTATTGGCTTTGTCATAGGATCTGCTACCATTCTATGCGTAGACATGTACTGTAAGTTCACATTTTTTTCGTGCAACCATATCTTTGACAAAAGTATATTTGGTATCTATATGTTTGGTCTTGCCATGATATTTTGGATCTTTGGTGTATGCTATTACTGCTTGGCTATCATAGTTAACCAATAATGAGTCAGTAGCATTCTCAATAATACCTAAATGATCCAAAAACCATCGTGGACAAGGCTATACATGTTTGTTTCTTACTGTTCCAACATATGACGCCATTATTCAATAAGAAAACAAATCTAGAGGTAGATTTCTTTTCATCTAAATCTCATCCCCAATCAGCATTAGAATAGCCTTTGAGTCGCAGATCATTTCATTGATAACTCAGTGTATGATCAGCAGTTCTCTTTAGATACCTTAGTATTCTCTTAACGGCTTTCCAATGTGCTTGACCTGGATTGGATTGTTATCTACTCACTATTTCAATTGCAATAGGAGTATCAATAAGTTTACAATCTTGCATACGAAATCGTTCAAGAACCTTATTTATGTATGTTTATTGCGAAAGAGATATTGATCTCTTTGAACGATCTCTTGAAATCTTAACTCCAAGAATGTACGCAGCCTCACTTATATCTTTCTTCTCAAAGTTGGAAGATAACCAACTCTTCACAGTATTAACAAACTCCATATTGCTTCAGGCAATTAGTATATCATCAACATATAATGATATGATTAAAAATTGATCTTTGGATCTTTTGATATATACACAATAATCCTCATCTATCATTGTAAAATCATATGGTATTATGAAAACGTATATACTATTGTCTCGACGACTGCTTAATGCCATATATTGATCTCAAAAGTCGACATATCTTTCATTCTTAGCCTTCTATAATGAAACTAGCAGGTTGTTCCATATATATTTCTTCCTCTAATTCTCCATTGAGGAAATCAGTCTTTACATCCATTTGATGTAACTCAAGATCCATACTTGCCACTATTGCCAGAATAATGCGAATTGAGGTAAATCTCACTACAGGGGAAAATGTTTCCTCATAATCAATTCATTTCTGTTGATTATACCCCTTCGCCATAAGGCGAGCCTTATGCCTTTCTATCGAGCCATCGGCATTATGCTTTATTTTGAGAATCCACTTGTTTCCAATTGCTTTGCGTCCTTTTGGAAGATCAACCAGTTCTCAAACATGATTTGATTTCATTGACTCAATTTCCTCTTCCATTGCATGAATCCATTTTTCCTTACTAGGGCAATTTAGAACCTCATTCACATTTCTTGGCTCATCTTCATCTTGTGGATCAACCATGAAAATTGCCCCTTCAATGTCAAAACACTGACGGGGAATACTTTTGCGACTTGTTCACCGTATGTGAGATTATACACTTTGCACATCATTCCCTATCATGCTCCCACTTGGATTAGATAATGATGATATCATCTCATCATGTGGTTGTAATTGAGAGTGAGTTGAATTAAATTCATCACTTCTCATGTTACTCCCATTTGGACGAACTTCATTAAATTCATTATCTTGATCCAAGATTTCAAATAGGGAGTAGTCCTCACCTATTTTGCCATTCTTAGGGAAATCATTCTCTAAGAATGTGACATCCCGTGATTTAAATTCAGTTATACTTCCATTTTCCTGCTCACCTATGAACACATACCCTTTCGAGTGTTCAGAGTATCTTATAAAAATACTATTCTTTTCTCTGTGATCCAATTTCCCAAACTTGTGAGAGGGCTTATGAGTATAGGCAGCACAACCTCATGGTTTAAGAAAACTTAAGTCTAGTTTTCTGCCTATCCATAACTCATACGGAGTTGAAGTAACTGATTTGGAAGGCACTCGGTTAAGTATATAGGCAGCAGTTAACAACGTATCACTCCAAAAAGTGATAGGTAAGTTAGCATGTGCCATCATGGATATAATAATTTCTAATAGGGTTATGTTCCTTCTCTTCGTAACACCATTTTGTTGAGGAGTATATGGAATAGACAACTGTTTTTCTATTATTTTTTCATCATATAATTTTCTGAATTTATCGAGATAAATATTCTCGACCTCGATTTGATAACAATACTTTTATTTTCTTGTTTAATTGATTTTCTTCCAAGTTCATAAACCTTTTGAAACAACTCAATGCTTCAGATTTATGAGAAATCAAATAGATATATCCGAATCGAGTATAATAATCTATAAATGTGATGAAATAAACAGCCCCATGTCTTCCTCTCACATTCATCGGACCACAGATGTTAGAATGGATTAAATGTAAAGGAAATTTAGCTCTTTTATATTTTCCAAATGGTTTCCTTGTCGTTTTCCCTACTAGGCAATGCTCACATATGGGTAAATTGACTTTTTCAATGTTGCCCAATAAGCCCTCTTTGGCTAGTTTATTCTTACGTTATTGGCCAATATAACCAAGTCTAGTATGCCACACACTCATATCATTATCATATAAATTATGAGACGTGAAAAGGGAATAACAAATATTGGCATTACCATAGTCAATATTTAACACAATAAAACCATTTATAAAATAACTACAACTATAGTAATTTGTATCTAAATATAAATCCACACAACTATTATGAAAGTTCATATTAAAACCAAGCTTAACCAACACTAAATTCCAATGAATCTCTGGAGCATACAATACATCATGTAGGAACAAAGTGCGTCCACCACGCATGTTCAATTGGCAGGTGTTAATCCCTTTTACTTCTACTCTGGAGTTGTTTCCTACATAGATCCACTTAGTTCCAGTTGGTACTCGTCGAAATTCCACGAAGGATTCTCTATCTTTCGCTACATGGTTTATCGCTCTCGAATCTACAGTCTACAAAGGATTAGATTCAGTTAAGAATACAGAACTTGACACATTAACAAAGTTCTTAAGAGTACAAGGGGTGAATATCTTTTTTGACTTATGACAGTCGCGAGCATAGTGACCATTCTAGTCACAGTTGTAACACTTCACCCTTGAAATACTCTTCACTCGATGATGTTTTCCTCTCTTATGTTGGTTAGCTCTTGGTTTCTTGCAAGAAGGATTTGATCCCTTGCATTTCCACATATTGAACAAATCAATGCGTTTGCGCTTAGAGCTCGAAGCTCATTTTGAGCTGGAAGTAATATAGCAAATATGTGTTTCCTTCTCAAATGCCTTGAGGCAATCTTCTGCTAGCTCAAGGTGGCGCACGACATCCTCAATTTCTTCCATAACATGGTTAAGAGCTTCTAGTGCTTCTTGCTTTTCAAGCACATATTGAATTTTTATATTCAATATTTCACAATTCTCGCCATTCATTTTTTCTTCTTTGTTCAAATCAGCAATTATGTTCTTAGTTGCTAAAGTCATCGATCTGAACATATCAGACACATATGCACGAATTATTAACGCCTATCATTTCTGCATCCATTTTGCATAAAACCATCATATTAATGAATAACTTCAAGTAAGGTTTCAGAATCAAAATGTCACTATATTTCCAATCATCATCCAAAATCATAACTTGGAGTTATTATTAATATTAACATTCTATGCAAGATAAATTCTTTGAAATTAGAAAAATTTCTATGAACTACCCACAACAGTTAATAATAACAGAAAGCAAATAATATTTTGATATCAAACAATGATATAATAATAATGCTTTCACATAATACAACTAACATATCAGTTGCCATACCAACAACAACTAGGTAGAAAAACATTACATAAGATGCCCACAAAGCACACTAAATAAAGACCAGTCAAAACATTTAACACCAAGTCAATATACGAACTGTGAAAGATCCTCTTTTGTTCAATCTTTTGATCTTTTCCCTTGTAACAATCCAGTAATAATCATTTATAAAAGCCATCACAATTTTCCTATACGAAGCAGCTCTATTGACTTCCCATAAGCGATTCAACATTCATTGCCATTTTTGTGGAAGAGTGTTCATGAAAAATAGAACCATATCATACTGTGGTATGGGACGACCATTCCATACGACCTTTTGTATTTTCCCGTTGACTTCAAGAACATGATCAATCAAGTCGCCTCTCTCCCATCGATAATTAGTCAGTTCAGCTATCAACCTAGAAATCCTTTCCTTTTGTTCATTGGTAATTGCGCGAATAGATGTACACAACCTAAGGGGAGGCATTGTTCTTGCAACAAATGCAGAACAAATAAGGGATTACATATAATCCACATAGACTTAATTGGAAAAAGAAATACATTCTTTTTTTTTTTGGGTCAACGGTTAAAGTCAACGGTCAACAGTCAACTGGGTCGGAGTTAACGGGTGGTTAGGTTGGACCGGTTGGACTAGACGGCCCGGTTGGGCAAGTCGGACAAATCGATCGGCATGTGCCACATGTGAAAGCTAGTACGAGCACCTAGAGGGGAGTGAATAGGTGTAAAAACAAATTTCCTCGAGTGAAGTGTGAAACTCTAATCAGCAATAGATTATGAAAGGGAAATTAGACTCTTGTAAACAAATTGAGTTACGATCAAAGTAAAAGAGCGTAGGGAAGAGAATAAGAACACATGGTTTATAGTGGTTCGGCTTAATCCAAGCCTACGTCCACTTTTCCGCACTGACAACCCACTGGCTGGATTTCACTATGAATCAAAAGAGTTGTTACAGTTAATCTTTTCCTTGATTTCACAGTGTAGAGACTCTGCTACACTTCCTCAAGGTCTCACAAAGATATTAACTCTCTTTTGAGTACAAGATTTCGCTTAGCAAATGAATTGACTAAGAACAAGGAGCTTCAGATTTTGGAATTCTTCTATCGCGCACACACTCGAATAACTAGAATGTCTTCCTTATATACTCCTTCATGCCATCACACCCATTGACACTTACTAAATGAGTTCTTTCAATCTACCCATTAGACAGAATCAATTAGGGAGATTTTGAGTTGCTTAAGGAATATGACAATAGCCCACCAATCATGCTCGCCCATACAATCAGGATCTAGGTTTCCATAAGTAGAACCTTCCAAGTATACTATGCCAATCAATGGATCCAAAATCCCCGAATCAATCTCAATTTGAATAATGAATTCCGACATGTTATATCCAGTCAAGAGATCTTCTTCAGTCGATATAATCAAATCCTTAACAAAATACTTAGTTCTGGATAAGCATTCTTCGACGGTCTAGAAACTGTCAATGAGGATAGACTTTGGGTCTTAAGTTTGGTAGTCCGGACGTCTTCAGACTTTGATGGAAGAGTCTGCAAGTCTTCAGACTAGACTGATGGAAACGTTTTGTCAACTTCAAAACTCTCAAGGAAGTTTTCTCCAACAATCTCCCCCTTTTTGATGGTGACAGAACTTTCCTGCAGATTTGGATAACTTGACCTGTAAAACAATACTCAAGCAAACATGGATATCTCATAAAAGATAATTGGCTTAGTAAAGATAACATTAAAATCTGCATCCACATAAAGTAAGTTAGTCCTGTAGATGAGCAACTATCTTTGCCATGAAATTCCAATAGTACTTAAGATAAACAAACAATCAAATAGTCGAAATCCAAATCCAGTCACAGCCAAACAACCAAACACAAAAGTAAAGTCAATCAAACACAATCTCAAAAGTTTAAATCTCAAATCTGCATCACATCTCTCCCCCTTTTTGTCAGCATTAAAAAGGTAGAGATGAAAAAAGAATGGAATTAGGATTGCTTTGGAATACGAACAAGCTGGAAATCTTCCATTGACTGGACAATCCTTTCCAGCTTTTTCAAATGCTCCTTCAATTGAGCCACATTTTCACCCTTGGCATTTGCTTGAACTTGATGAGCAAGGGCATACATTTGATCATGCGAAGAATCTAAAGAGGCTTGACCTGCATTTTGCAAGTTCTGAACTTTACATCCCAAAGCGTAAATTTGGCCTTGCATCTCCAAGAGAACATTAAGTACTCTGCGAAAGTTTGCTGAATTATCAGCCTGAGTATTGGCTTCTGCACGATCAGATGGAGTATTGGCAAATGATGGCAAGTCAGCACGATTACGTAGATTGGGCGATGAAACCTCATGGCCTTCCTCAGGAAGTTGAGAGGCATAGATGTCTTCTGGATCTGCTGGAGAATGACTCACTCCTTCATTGGTGGCAGCAATTGAGGATGTACCTATTTTCTCAGGAGCTCTCCCTGTTTCAATGCCTTCAGGCGGAGAGAAGTACTCCTCTTGTTCTGCTTCTTCTTGTTCACCTCTGCCCTCTTCTTCTTCTTCAATTCTTTCCTTCTTTGCTTCTTTCTCCATGGATTCTCTCTCAACAGTCCTCTGTTCGATCTCCGCCTTGTCTTGTTCATGTCTCTCCTCTGTCTCTGGAACAGAGCGACTTAAGTTTTTCAATGCAAGAGCATAAATTGTGATATCATCCTCATCCTCTTCATCGTCCAAGATGAGTGCTCTTCTTTTCTTGGATGTAGCAACCATGGGCTCCTTCCCTTTCCGTTTTGTAGCCGAAAAGACTATGTGAGTCTTGACAGGGGTTTTAACCTTGAATTGCTCCAAAGCCATGTTAAGTTCATTCAGACGCATTTTAGAGACCATTTTCAGTCCCACCACCATTTGATCGCATGTTTGTACACAAAGAATCCTGGGAGGCTAAATGTTACAATGTTTGAATAACTTAGTGACAAGTGTTGAGTAAGGAAGTTGGCCCTTGCCCTTCACCATCGTTCTGTACATGTGGAACATAATAGTATATGGAAGAGAGAACTTCTTGCTAGCGTTAATGGCATACATCAGCTTTGCCTCCGAGTTTGAAACATCGATCTTCGAAGTTGATTTGGGTCTGAGGCAATTGATCACTATCTTGTGAAGCAAAATATTTGAGGTATTCATCCTCAAATATAAAATCTTTCCTTCCGTTGTTTTATCCCGAACAAGCTCTATCGTCGCACGACCAATATACACACTGATAGGTTGATATTTCCCTCTTTCAACCCCAATCACATTAGCCAATGTATCTATGTCAACCACATAGTCCCGATCTCGAACACTGAAAGAGAATCTATTTGCATCCAAGAAACTTTGATTCGAATAGAAGTAAGCAGTGAGTTCAGCATGAGCCTCTGTCGTTTCAGAACAAAACCGTTCGAGTTGAAGAAGATTGAATTTCTCTCATAGATTAACATTAACAGAATCAAGAAAATCAAAGTCCACACTTCTAGGGTTAATCACACCACGATTTAGCAACTTAGAGTACAGTTACTTGTGTTCCTCCGAGCGAAAAAAATCTGTTCTATTACTTCGGATTTTCGCCGCAACATCCATTCTAGGTTTAAACTGAGTGTACATTCGATCATCATCATTCCCATCAGGTTGACTTAGCCCTCCAACACGTGGATCACTTGGGATATTTGCTAATGCTTCTTCCGCTAACCCCGTAAGGGCAATTCCCAATCGTTCCATTGTGCGTAAAATGTAGGTTTCATCAATATAATTCGAAGGAGTACCACTCCCTTCAAAGCACGGTAAAGCTTGAAAGTAAAAGAGGGCTTATGAGTTCTTACAGGTTCTGCATCTTTGATGATTTCTTCCTCTTCTCTAAGTTCAATCTTCTGAGGTCTAGATGGAGGAGATGGACGCTACTGAGAATGTTGTGGACTCTGTTGCTGTCTAGGAGATTCTTTTTCCTCGGTGAGATCAAAGTGCGTAGGTCCCTCACGCATTTGCTTTGTGGTCCCCTTCACGATCCTCGAAGACTTCCTTTGAGACGACATCTTTCACAGTCTTTGAGAGATTCCAAGCTTGTTTCGCAAGAAAGGTGAAAACTTTTCGAGGATTAAACAAGAGAAGAAAACATAAGTGGAAGATCTGTGCTCTCTTAGGGTTTTTGTGAGTAAAACGAAGAAGAATCAACATTATATAAGGCAGTCGAAGCGAGGCATACAAAACGTTGTAAAAAGGAAATATAAAAATGCCTTTTTAAAAAAATAATTGCCTTTTCAAAAATTAGATAAGCTGTCATTTCAAAAATAACTTCTTTTCGAAAATGAAAGATTGCAATAATCATGAAAACTGGGAAATAACATCAATCAATTACTGATAGATAATCGTACCTTTTCAAGATTTGATCCGAGAGATAAGTTTCTAAAATAGAAGTAACTTACAGTTGTAAATCTTGATCGTCTGAGTCTGAGATTCTTTCGACTTTCAGTCTTGAGTCTGAACTTCCTTAGACTTTAAGATATTGAGTCTGGAACGAATAACTTCAAATTGATTTTTCTCCAAAGGCTTTGTAAATATATCCGCCAGTTGATTCTTTGAATCAATAAACTGAATTGAAACTTCTCCATTTTGAACATGATCTCTAATGAAATGATGTCAAATCTCTATATGTTTTGCTCTTGAGTCAAGAATCGGATTCTTGGTGAGATTGATTGTGCTGGTGTTGTCACATTTGATCTCAATGCATGAATCTTCAATTCCAAAGTCTCTTAGCTGTTGTTTTATCCACATAATTTGTGAACAACAACTTCCAAGAACTACATATTCTGCTTCTGCCGTAGAAAGAGCTATGGTACTTTGCTTTCTTGAAAACCAAGACATTGTCCTGTTTCTAAGTAGTTGACAGGTGCCCGAGGTACTCTTTCTATCAACTTTGCATTCGGCTAGGTTTGCGTCTGAGTATCCAAGAAGAGTGAAGTCTCATTCTTTTGGATACTAGAGACCTAATTTTGAAGTTGAGGCAATGCATTTGATAATACGTTTTGCTGCACTTAGATGAGATTCTTTGGGGTTTGATTGAAATCTGGCACAAATACAAACACTAAATAGAATGTCAGGTCTAGAATCAGTAAGATAAAGAGTGAACCAATGATACTCCTGTAGAGCTTCTGGTCAACTTTCTTTCCTCCTTCATCTTTGTCTAGCTTCAAAGAACTTGACAATGGTATGTCAGTCTTTTTGCAATTCTCCAGTCCAAACCTTTTGACAAGTTCTTTAGCATATTTTTCTTGATGAATAAAGGTTCACTCCTTCAGTTGTTTCACTTGAAGTCGAGAAAGAAGGTTAGTTCACTCATCATGCTCATTTCAAATTCATCATGCATAGAGTTAGAGAATTTCTTGCCTGATTTTCATTAAAAGATCCAAAAATAATATCATCAACATAAATTTGAACAAGTAAAAAGTTTTTGCTTTCTCTTTTGATAAACAGTGTGGTATCTACTTTACCTTTGATAAAACCATTTTGAATTAAAAACTTATTTAGTCCGTCGTACCAAGCTCGAGGTGCTTGCTTTAAACCATATAGAGCATTTTTCAGTCTGAATACAAAGTCTGGTTTCCTTGGGTCTTCAAAACCAGGTGGTTGTTCCGCATAGACTTCCTCTTGGATAAATCCATTTAGAAAAGCACTTTTGACGTCTATTTGGAATAACCTGAAATTCTTATGACAAGTAAAAGCAAATAATAATCTAATTGCTTTTAACCTTGCTACTGGTGCGTAAGTCTCATCATAGTTTATTCCTTCTTCTTGCGTATATCCTTTGGCCATGAGTCTTGCTTTGTTTCTTACGACTTTTCCTTTCTCGTTCATTTTGTTCCTGAAAACCCATTTAGCTCCAATTATGGATTTACCTTTCGGTTTAGGAGTCAATTCCCAGACATCATTGATACTGAATTGCCTGAGTTCTTCTTGCATAGCTTCAATTCAGCTTTTATCAGTTAAAGCTTCTTCTATGCTTTTGGGTTCTATTTCGAAAATAAGAGCCACAACACTCATTAATATCACCACTAATGAGATCTTTGAGATGACTAGACTTATGCTTCCAATTGCTGGTTGATTTGTCAGACTGTTGATTATTTTTCTCACTTGAATCTTCGATGATCATTTGTTCCTGGTCTTTTGAAGTTTGAGCTGCTTCTGAAGATTTAGACTTTGTAGAGTCTGGAGCAAGTTCAGATTCTTCAAGTTGAGTATGAATCGATTGATTTTGCATAAAGTCTTGAAATTTGACATTCATCAATTCCTTCATAGATTGAGACTTTTTGTTGTATACTTTGTAAGCTTTGCTTGTGAGAGAATATCCATGAAAAATACATTAATCTGATTTTTCTTTAAACTTACCAACTTGATCATTTGCATTTTTCAGTATAAAACATTTACATCCAAACACATGAAAATACGAAACAATTGGCTTATTTCTTTGAATAACTCATAGGGAGTTTTCTCCAGAATAGGCCTTAAGAAAACTCTATTAATAATATAGCATGCTGTAGAAACTGTTTCAGCCGAAAAACGAGAAGAAATGTTATTTTCAATTAAAAGAGTTCTAGCAATTTCCTGTAGTGATTTATTCTTTCTTTCCACGTCCCATTTTGCTCTGGAGTATATGGTGAAGAGAACACATGCTGAAAGCCAGATTTATCACAAAATTTTGTAAAGTCTTGATTTACAAATTCACCTCCATTGTCTGTCCGTATATTTGAAATAACATACCTTTTCTCATTTTGGACCTTTTTAGCAAACTTTATAAAATAAGAAAATGTTTCAGACTTACTTGCCAGGAAATATACCCAAGTGAATCGTGAATAGTCATCCACAATTACTAGGCAGTATTTCTTACCTCCAATGCTCTGAGTTCTAGTTGGTCCAAAGAGATCCATATGCACGATTAGTGGATATTTGATTTATTGGTTTGAATGAGTTTCTTACATGTTTTCCCAACACGCATGGTGTGCATAGATCAGACTTTTGGTATGTCAGATTGGGTAGTCCACGAACAAGCTTCTTTGCTAAGATTTTGGTTATTTGCTTCATGTTGATGTGTCCAAGTTTTTTGTGCCATAAGTTTGCTTCCTCTTAAATTGAGATTAGACATTGGAATTCATCTGGTTTGATATCTAAAAGATAGATATTTCCATGTCTTCACCTCGTGAAAGACTGAGATGAGTTTTTACTGGTTCCTAAACATATTCATTCTTGAAAGTTGATTTTGAAACCAGTGTCGCATAGCTGACTGATGCTTAGCAAGTTGTAGTTGAGTCATTCCACTAAGGAAACATTACTGATCGTGAGGCTTCCAATCTTTACAGTTCTGTATCCCACTATTTTTCCTTTGCTGTTTCCTCAAAAAGAAACTTTTCCACCGTTAACTTGTACAAGTTTTATGAAGCAATTTGAGTCTCTTGTTATATGTCTTGAGCATCCACTGTCCAAGTACCATTTAACCTTTTTCTTGATAGTGACCTGCATTTAAAAAAGAGACTCAAGCTTTCTTTCGTACTCATATTTTCTTGGATCCA
Source organism: Eucalyptus cladocalyx (assembly GCA_017140615.1). NCBI lineage: Eukaryota > Viridiplantae > Streptophyta > Magnoliopsida > Myrtales > Myrtaceae > Eucalyptus > Eucalyptus cladocalyx. The sequence continues at coordinate 37,353,106 of CM029526.1, forward strand.
TTGGTGTTGGTGTAATATACGGTCTTTGCCCATACCTTCTTAACAGGTTTCCAAACCATAAGATATTCTTTTTCAAAATGATCTGAGCTATTGCATTTAGAACATTTAAGAGCACTTTGCGGCCTACGGGTTTTACAAAAACTTTTTGAAAATGATTTTTATAAGAATCTCTTGTAGGTCTTTGCTTAATTCTTTCCCTTACTTTAGGAAAATCAATTAGAAGAATGATTTCAGCAGTCATTCCTAATCCTAATTTGTTGAAGTAAGGTCTTTGTGTTGAAATTTTTTTTTCAAGTTTCTCAGATCTTATAGAAAAACTTTTAGAAATACTTGAAATATCATTTTTCAAGAATGTATTTTCTTTTGAAAGATTGTTTGCATTTTCTTTCAAAGTAGTAACACTTTTGTCCAAACTTTTGACATTCTCTTTCCAAACATTTTCCTGTTAGTGCAGAATTTTCCCTTTTAAGTTCGAAAATCCTTTTGAGAGAGGTTTTGAGATTAAGACACAATTCATCAATGTATCTAGAGACTTTAATAGGGATTTTTAAATTACTTACCTCGATTTCACTGTTTGAGTCTGAGTTTGTCTCGGAGTCTGAATCTGAGTCTGATTGTGCCATGAGACAAATATTGGCATAATCATCATCACTTTCCTCACATTCGGTATCTCTCCAAGTTTTTGCTTTAAGTACCTTTCGATATTTCTAAGCTTTTCCTTTCTTTCTCTTTAGAAGGGGACAATTGGGTCTGATGTGTCCATTTTTCTTGCATTTAAAACAGACTACATCTTTATTGGATTCATCATCCTCAACTGATTTATTTTGTAGCTTTTGAAAATTTTGTTTCTTTGGATTGAATCTTCTCTCCTTTCTATTTAGTTTCTTGAACCTTCTTATCATGAGAGCAAGCTCTTCATCATCCATATCGTCTTCAGAATCTGTGACATCAGAATCATCATTAGATTTTAATGCAATTGATTTCTTACCTTTAGGATCTTTTTCTTCGTTGATTTTCTCCACTTCATAAGACTGAAGAGTCCCAACCAATTCGTCAACAAAGAGTGGCATGATTCTTTGTGTCTCCCTTATTGAGATCTTTATGTGATTCCATTCCTTGGACAATCCGCGTAGTAACTTGTTTACCTTCATGGGTTCAGAAATTGGTTGACCTTGATATTCAAGACCATTCACGATCTCTATAAATCGACTAAAAATGTCAGTTATAGATTCTCCTAGTTTCATTTTGAATGCTTCATATTGACCGAGCATAATGTTTATTCTGGTTTCTTTCACTCGATTAGTTCCTTCATAGGTAATGTGTAATCTATCCCAGACTTCTTTAGCTGTTTCATAAGAAGATATTCTGTTATATTCAGTAGGAGATAATGCACAATATAAAGAATAAATTGCTTTTGCATCAAGAGCTTGTCTTTTGGTTATCTCTTCTTGAGTCATTTCACTAGACTTAACAACTTCTTTTTCTCTTTCTGAGACTGTTGCAGCTTTAGGAATGATTCCTTTGTCTACCATATCCCATTCCAGAGGATCCTTTAATCTTAGGAATGCATTCATCTTGTTTTTCCATATGTTATATTATTTTCCATCAAAATAAGGCGGATTGGTATTACTTTGCCCTTCAACCAGACCTGGAGCCAACATACTAGCCATTAATATTTAACTTTGAAGTAAAACACTTCAACTTAAGTGAGTACACAAGCTCTGATACCAATTGTAAAAGCTAGTATGAGCACCTAGCGGGGGGTGAATAGGTGTAAAAACAAATTTCCCCGAGTGAAGTGTGCAACTCTAATCAACAATAGATTATGAAAAGGAAATTAGACTCTTGTAAACAAATTGAGTTACGATCAAAGTAAAAGAGCGTAGGGAAGAGAATAAGAACACATGGTTTATAGTGGTTCGGCTTAATCCAAACCTACATCAACTCTTTCGCACTGACAGCCCACCGGCTGGATTTCACTATGAATCAAACGAGTTGTTACAGTAAAGCTCTTCCTTGATTTCACAGTGTAGAGACTTTGCTACACTTCCTCAAGGTCTCACAAAGATATTAACTCTCTTTTGAGTACAAGATTTCGCTTAGCAAATGAATTGACTAAGAACAAGGAGCTTCAGACTTTGGAATTCTTCTATCGTGCACACACTCGAACAACTAGAATGTCTTCATTATATACTCCTTCACGCCATCACACCCTTTGGCACTTACCAAATGAGTTTTTCCAATCTACCCGTTGGACAGAATCAATTAGGGTGATTTCGAGTTGTTTAAGGAATATGATGATAGCCCACAAATCTTGCTCGCCAATACAATCATGATCTAGGTTTCCATAAATAGAACGTTCCAAGTATACTATGCCAATCAACTGATCCAAAATCCCCGAATCAATCTCAATTTGAATAATGGATTCCGACATGCTATATCCAGCCAAGAGATCTTCTTCAGTCGATAGAATCAAATCCTTAACGAAATACTCAGTTCTGGATAAGCCTTCTTCGACAGTCTAGAAACTGTCAATGAGGATAGACTTTGGGTCTTGAGTTTGGCAATCCGGAGGTTTTTAGACTTTGATGGAAGAGTTTGCAAGTCTTTAGATTAGACTGATGGAAACGTTTTGTCAACTTCAAAACTCTCAATGAAGTTTTCTCCAACACCACGCTCGTGCCTGGCTGACGTCATGATGACGTCAGCTGGCGTGTGCATGGCACGCGCCCGCACCCCGCATGTGCGTCGCACGCGCCTGGGCTAAAACAGCGCGTGCGACGCACATGCCTGCGGGGGACAGAATCGGCGCGTGACCCCCGTTCGTTCTAGCCGCGCGTGGCGGCGCGTCCTGCGGACTCTGGCGGCGATCCGCCACTCGTTTTTCTCGTATCGACGAGAGCTTCGTCCCTGCGCTATCAAAAATAAATTTGACTTGCAGAAAATCACAAAATAGGCCGAATAGTACGCGGGTGTCGGGTTTTTCTGTCCCTGATCGACTGGCAGCGGCTTTTCTCGAATTTTGACCACAAAAATAATTCAATAACATAAAAAGGGGATCGGGAAACATGAACCTGGCTCTGATACCAATGTTGGGAATTACTGATTCCCTGAAACCGGATTCGACACTAAATCAAACCCCTAAAACGAATTCGGAAGACGAGCCCAAAAAAAAACATGTATCACTGATCAAAGACACACCACGAAATCGAGCGTACCTTATCGTCCACAGATTAAACACCAATGTTGAAGATCAAGGAAGGATTCTAATCCTGTTCTACCGAGGAGCGTCCTGTTGCTTCAAGGGGGAGAAACTTACGTTGGTTTTGGGAGAGGGAGAAAAGAAAAACATACGTACATCCAAAAGGTGCGTTCTATTTTTCTTTTCTCTCCTTAAATATGTCTTATCCAAAAGACATATCCCCTCAATGTAACACCTCTTCATATCTCAACCCTTCATCCATGGGTCCTTATCTTGCGGGCCGAGCTTTTTGGCCCAACATGGGCGGACGGGCCCTCTAAGGCCATCAACATAAATAAATAAAACCATCATTACACAATAGATGATAATCAACCATTCGAAGGTTAAAGACAAATTATTCCTGCATATGAATATATAATTTTTTTTGTTGCATATGACTATATTATTGGTTCTAACACATACATAGCGCTGTAAATCAAATGTCCTTCAATAAGCTCCGACTATTTGCAATCAGCAGCCATGTTGGAGTTAGGAATGTAATCTGAGTAACCATGGGGAGGAGCCACGGCACGACTGGCAAAGGCCCGGGTGTTGGTGGTTTCGGTACCCGGAGTGTAGCCCGGAGTACCGGGAGGTCGGACCGGACCTGTTTGCAGGACTTGGAGAACAAGGACACTTGGCTTATCATTGGCCCAAGCTTGCTCTTTGCCCTTAATCGGAGCCTTGCATGCCTCGTTTGGATGGACCATTGTTCCCACCAATAAAAGCAAAATAGCCACAGCAACTGCAACTTTTGAAATTAGCAACTTCGTCATCTTTTTCGCTTGTTTTGGAACGGTTTTGTTTCTAACCACGACAGAACGTACAATGAAGGATGTGTTGTCTTGGGAGATCTGTGGATCCTGTTTATGGACATCGATAAGCTTATAGTTTGTGTGTTTCCTCGATTCCTCTCATCAGATTCTTGGAGACGGGATTTTGATTTTTGACTGCCACAGCAAGAGACTAGATTTGGGTTGACTTCACTGGTTAAAGAGGGCAAGAAGAACAGGTATTAATCAATAAGAATTTGGAAAGTAATGCAAAAATACTAAAACTCGTATACTAATGTGTTCGCTAAATCACTTGGTAAAGAGTTAGCAGTTAATTTAAGTGGTAAGCCAATTTAACCCTATCACATGTGCATTTGTCTCGCCGAAAATTAACAATTCAAAAAACATTTTTCATAAAACTAATGATTTATATTGCTTATATGAAAGAAAATTAGTAAAAAGATTTTAATCATCAATGAAACTGTTTAAGCATATAAGGTTATAGATTACGAAAATATTTTCATTGAGAAATATATTTATTCTGGTTTGATTCGGTCATCAAAGAACAATGTCTTGTGTCTTGTCCATGACGTAGTCTTTCATTGTATTATCTCCGCAGCGTCCTAGAAAAGTATTCATCACGGTCAAAATTATTTACAAAAGACAACGTTTGGTATGTCTTTTTTTCTTTATTGGCAACTTTTAGTATATGCCCAATTAATTTTCTGGTTTTATTATTGCGCAGTCAACATAAATGATAATTTTCACAAAGTGCTAATAGTTAGGACATCAATATGTATATAATTTTTTGCCTCAGAGAAAATCAGTATTCTATGCATACACAAGTTCTTGCTACATATACATGTCAAAAGTCTAACACCATTTGCAAAAATCAACAAGATATAAATTCATTAATCCATCTATGACCATGTCTCCAATTTGCAAATTTTGTAGTAAACTGTTGTACTGAATTAGTACGTCCATGATGGGGTGCCATGAGAATGCACCGTTTCACCTTGATACGCTATGATAGAAAGACACATTTTGAAAGGGTGTGATGGAGTCATATAAAAGACTCCTAAAGACAACCGTTGGAAATGTTTTGACATAACGTACGTTCAGAAAGTTTTCTTCCTTTCTCTCCCCATTCTATCAAGACGTTCCATTTCTTCTTTGCAAGAACAAATCAACATTTATGCTGTGGAAATCGGATGTTTTCCTTGTGATTGCATTCAGACCAACGTGAAGTAATTTTGTTTGTGTTTCATCGGCAATTCAACGTTCGTTCTAGGGCTAATTGTTGTTTGAGCATCGGATAAAGGTAAGTCGTCTTCCGCCAACTTGAATTCCAAGATTGGTATCAGAGCACGGTCGTGATTTCTATCTTGTTTTCATCAAATTTACTCGTTTACCACATGATATTGAGATCAGGAGATTGAATTCTACATTGTTTTGGATGTTTATCGCTTGGAATTACAATATGAATTTTCGAAATCAAACCGAAGCGAAGAATGGGTTCGAGGTTGCGCACACCCATAGGGTGAAAGTACTCATAGAGATGAGTCCAACAGTGGGTTGAATGCCGCCGGAAGACGCTAGACGCGCCCAAATGCGCAGCCAGAAGCCGCTGCGCATGGGCCTCATGTGCTTGAAGCGTTGGGAAAGCTGGCGTGTGCAACGAACCGGTGCGTGATGACATCACTGTGATGTCAGCGCATGAGCGGCACACGCGTGTCAGTGAAACGGCACGTGTTGACGTCATCGATGACGTCGTTGCCATCGGCGGTTAGTCGGTCGGTCGTCGACTGGTGGCTTGACCCGTGACTTGACTTAGGACTGACTTGTGACACGACCTGGAACGGACCCGACCATTGACCGGTCAACAGATTGAACTGGTCACTAGTTGGACCAGTCGGACCGGCCAGGAGCCGTTTGGCTCACTGGCGCATGCGCCACACGTGCCGCGCACTTGGGCAGTGCGTGTGGGCACATGAGAGCTTTGATTGGAGTGTGGTTAGCGGCTTTTGGTTTGTATGAGTATCCTCTATACTGTGGTATATTTATTTTAGATGTTTGAATTTTATAAATGTATGAAAATCTGTAGTTTACCTTAAGTACGCATATTTTTGGGGATTTAATACATAGTTTATTCATTTTTTAGCTTGTATTTTTTATGTTTTAGAAAATATAGTAGCTAACTTATATGAAAATGAAGTCATATGTGCTGTGTAGAGCTTGGTTCGATGGTAGCATGTATATAATTTAATATATTTGTAATTTTCTAATTTCAAGAAAATTCGAACAATGGTGGGAAATCTATATTTTTCCATTACATGTTGAATTGCGGTTTTGATTATAGTTGAAGCATGATTGTTGTTTGTATGTCGGTTTACATCATGCTATACTTTTGTGTTAATGGAAAAATGTAGAAATTACATGAGGTTATGTAATTATTTTTCGCTAGCGGGAGTTTGTAGGTGTCGCAACCGATTTTTCGGGTGTGAACCGCTTAGGGTTTGACTAATGAATTGTTAAACCTAGACTTAAAACTAATTTATCCTAAGACATTTTTGTATTTTTTCATGAAATTCGGAATTAGATAAAATGTGAAAATTATCTAGCTAGACTAAGATCCTTCTCAATTTGCATTAGGAATTAAGTTAAACCAAATCCTTATTTAAACTAAGATATTATCTCAACCCAAATAATCCTAAAATGCAATCTATTTAAGAAAATACCTAAACCTATAATAAATTAAGAAAAATATTACATAAAATTAAACTAAGTGCAATTTTGCCATAATATGCAATGACATACAAAATATGCCCCTAATTCTACATGACATATGCATGATGATTTTTTTTGTGGCTTTTCCTTTTTTCCAACACTAAAATTTAACATGCAATTCAAATAATAATAAAACTTGCATCCTAAATGAATGTATATTCTTTATGTTTTTTTTTAATTTCGAAATTAACAATCGCCAAATAATTGAACATGCAATTCAAGTTAAAAAAAAAAAAAAAAAAGACTAGCAACCTAAATTAATTGATTTGATTTTTGATTTTTGATTTTCTTTGATTTTTTGAAAATTATCAATCAATGAATAATATTTTGCTAGTAAAATCAATAAATTGATCTTAAGCCTTAAAGATCAAAATATCAATTTTATTCTCACTTGATTAATTATTTCATTTAAAGCCTTATAGATGAAATAAAAAAAAACCTTGGTGTGGTTGTGAATCATGTGACATATTGAGATTTACCATCATGCATAGATAAGTATTTCAACCAAAAAAAAAAAAAAATATAGAGAGATAATAAAAAAAAAAGAAAAAAAAAGAAAAACCTAAACTTGCCGAATAAAGTAAAGCAAAAACACCTAATTTACTTCTTTTTCTTTTTTTTTTTAAAGAAAAAAAAAGGAAATCTTGGCCGTTGGTTCAGGGCTCCGGCGAGGGGGATCGTCGGTGGCGTGGGTCTTCGACAAGGGCACAATAGCACGGCAACGGCTGAGCGTCGGGCGGAGGCGAAGTAGGGTGCATCGAGCTGTGGCGTCGCGGATGGAGAAGCTGTAGGAGTGTCAGAGATGGATCTCAGGTGAAGGTGGACAGCAATAAAAAAAAAGAGCCTCGGAGCAGAGTAGGGGAAATCGTAGCTTTGCCGGTCTCACGGGTTGCAAGTGAGGCGCGGTGGAGCTTGGGACTTGCTGCAGATGGCTTCTGGCATTGCGGGGACTCCGGATCTGGTGGTTGGGTTGCAACAAGCGTCACTTAGAGAGGGAGCTGCAGGGTGTTGGACCTGGGCATACGGTCCTGGGTCCCGGGCAAAGGAGTGGCGTCAGGTTGTGGCTACAGCAGGCGCCGGATCTGGATCATTGTTGCTGGCGTTGGGTTGGATGCAAGAGCGATGGCGGAGGTTGCAGCGACTAGTGCTATAGCAGAAGTGGGTGAAGGAGTGACTAAGCAGAGGCGGCGTCGAGTTGTCGCGCCTACAGCAAGGGCGACAAACAGTGGTGCTGGTGTGGTGACCGGGCAAGGAGGCAGGTGTGGGTCGACGCTGAGCGGTTGTGGACGGCTGGCGGAGTGGCAGCGATTAGTGGCTCACCTGCCGGCATTGGGTGGCACCAGCACGGTGGTGGCGAGCGGTGGTGTGTAAGGGACCGGCCATAGCCTCTCGGGTAACCCACGAAGAAGATGAACAACTCCCTTTTCTTTTTTCTTCTTTTCTTTTTTTTCTTTTTCTCCTGCTGCTGCTACACGTCCCTTTCCTCAGCAGCTTTTTCCTTTTCCTTTTGTTTGTTTTCTTTGTTCCATGGACGAACCCCCTAAAACCCTACAAACGAAGATCGAAATTTTTTCTCTCGTCATGAATTTCAGACCTAGAAACCGAGAGAGAAATCCATTCGATGCGATAAAAAAAACTTTTCGTGCGGCCGTATATTCAATGTGTGCCCCCCCTTGGCTTTTATACTCACTTTTTTTGCTGATTCCCTTTTGATTGACCATGTGAATAGCTTATTTTGCTATATTGATTTCCTTTTTCATGCAAATTTCTTCCTTGATCGACTACATCCCAATCTTCTTTTGATTTCTCAATATACGTTTTTGACGTGCCCAAGATTATATGCCAAATTCCTTTTAATGAGTCGGCCACGGTTTGTCCAAATCTTGCATAAATTAATCTCCTAATTGAGCAATTTCCAATGAAAATTTCAGTTCTTATAATGTCCATGGGCTTTGCCCAAGAATTTTCATTATTGTGGGTTTAGTCCAATTTCATTAAGTTCGAAGTCATCCATTTGGTCCCATGCAAATGCAACAAAAATAAAAAAAAATGCTCATAAAATTGTATGCTATGCAATTTAATATTATATTTTTGTTTAGGGGTTAAAAATTAATTCCTAATTTTTAATGCAATAAATGACTAAACTGGTCGTCAAAATTTAGGTCTCAACAGTAGGTTGGTAGAATTCGAAGGGATTCTCACCTAGAACTTAAAATTTGTGTAAATTAAACTAATTAGTGATAATAGAACAATCGTACATAGAAGTTGATTGAGAACATAGTGGATTTTTGCTTCTGTCTTTTGTTGAATTATCGTTAATTTAGTTTGTTTTTGCTGCAAATTAAATATGTGTGTTACTCTGAAAAATGTGCTATTATTGATTCTGCATTTATTATGTCAATGTGTTATAGTAATCGATTATAGCTTCGGTATCTAAGACTATTGTGGCTGACTTTAATAAGGGTGATAAGCTGACGGTGACAATTATGATATTTGGCACCAAAGGGTTTAGTACATCTTTGAGGAGCAAGATGTTTTGGAAACCCTCAACTACACCATGGATGGACCTAGAGCATGGAACTTCAGCTCAACATAGGAGAGATCTAGAAGCTTATCAAGCTTGAAAAAAGAAAAATAGCATTGCTCGCATTAAGTTGCTGAGCTGTATGCAAGATGATCTCATGTGTGAGTTTTAAAGTTATGATAAAGCTCAAACTATGTGGGTTGCCTTGAAAGATAAGTTTGAAAATGCCTATCAAAAAAACTTGAATCAATGAAACACCAAATAAATAACCTCATGAATCATATGACACGTAAGTTCAAGCCAGGAAAAATTGCGCGGCCCAAATATGACATTATTTGTACTCGATAGTGAGGAATGAAACTTATATTATAATTCACAAGCTGTAAATTGAAATAAGGAGTTTAAAGGAAATCTTAGAGAATAAACCAAACACAAAATTTATAGTTAAGTACATGTTTATGGTTCAAGAAGAAACTGTTTTAGATCTATTTGATCTCGAATAAAAAAATCTTTATGTACCTTCCATTATCATATATAATTGTGTGAGACCACTCTCTTTAATGAGGCCTTCAGTTCTCTTGATAGTTAGGTAAGGGGTTGGAGATTTGGATTTGAGGATATAATTAGGTTAGGTTATTTGTGAAAGTGCAGCCCTACTGGATAGCTGATAAAGATTTCACTAAGGATCAAACAATTATATGAGAAATGTAAGGAGTAGGGAAAGTAAAAATACATTTATAGTGGTTCGGCTTATGTCCTTGACTTTAAGGATTAAAAGTGTTAGAGTCTTACTACTTTACTACATTTCTTCAAAATCTCACAAGTGTTTGCTCTCTCTTTTGAGTACAAGTAAAGCTCTACGATTGAAATAGCAAAGAACTAAGAGCTTCAGACTTTGGAATTCTTCTTTCATGCACACATTTGAATAACTTGAGCGTCTTCCTTATATACTACTTCATTCTTTTACAATTGTTGGCACTTTCCAAAGGAGTTCTTCCAATCTACCCGTTAGACAGAATCAATCAAGGAGATTTTGAGTCATTTAATGAATGTGATGATATCCCACAAATCATGTTCGTCCATAGAATCAGGATCTAGGTTTCCACAAGTAAAACGTTCTAAGTATACTTTGCCTTTCAACATATCTGATTATCCAAATTGATTCCAATAAGAATAATTTATTTCAAAGTATTATCTCCAGCTGTAAGATCTTCTACAAACTGTACGAACTGAATCCTTGAAGATAAACTTGCATCTGGATAAGTCTTCTCTTCGTCGGTTTAGAAACTGTCAGTGAGGGTAAACTTGAGTCTTGAGTCTTTTGGTCTTCAGACTTTGACGACAGAGTCTGGAGTTCTTTAGACTTTAACACTTGAGTCTGGAAGTCTTCAGACTAGACTGATGAAAACGTTTTGTCAATTTCAAAACAATAAGGGAGTTTTCTCCAACAATTCTCCCCTTTTTTGATTTGATGGTGACAAAACTTTCCTGCAGATTTGAAAATTTTTCTCTTGCAAAACAAAACTTAAGCAATACATAATAACTTATAAAAATAAGATGATTAGGACTTTTATAGTGTTAATTTTGCAACCACATAAAATATGTTAATCCTGCAAGATAACTATTCATCCACGATTAGTATCTCAAGCCAAGTTATTGCAAGCATCAAAGATTCAAATCACAATAACAATCAAGTAGTCAAGATCCAAAGTCAAAAGTCCACAACCAAACAAAAATACCAAAGTCTAAAAAATCATTAAAATAAAAGTCATTAAAATAAAGACAAATCTGCACAACTTCTCCCCCTCTTTGTCAATAGCAAAAAGTGGGGAATAAGCAAATGAGTTGAATGAAAGGAATAGTGTGAAAAACATGGTTGTTTTGGCAAGCGAACAAGTTGGAATTCCCCCATAGAGCTCACTTTCTTCTCAAGCTTTCCTATAGTCTCCTTCAATTACTGTAAATCTTCACCCTTCACAGTATCTTGCACTTGATTCTTCAGGGCGAGTAATTGTTCTTGCAATGAAACTGGAGTAGCCAAGAAAGAATTTTTGAGATCTTTTATCTCATACTCCAAACCATATTGACCCTTCTTTAAATCCAACAGGATATCCATTATTCTTGAAAAGTTTGCTAAATGTGCTAGTGCAACACTGGGTCCAACCGAATCTGTTCCTAGAGTCTTGAGATTGGAGGGATCTTCAGCAATTCATCTACTATGACTAGGAGTGAATGCCTCAAAGTCTGGTTCTAGATGGTGAGAGGCATACACATCCTCTGAATCTGCTGCAGATCGACTAACATCACTAGTTATAATAGGTGAAGAAATACCTCGTTTTTCAACAGCTCCCCCTGTTTGTGTGCCTTTGGGTGGAGAAGTGAATTATTCTTCCTATTTTGCTTCAATAAGAGAGTGATGTTTTTCTTTTCCTTTCACTTCAATAGTTTCACTCCTTGTCTTTTCAAAGTTGCTTGACAAGGATATAGCCAAGGTAGGCTCAAAAGAGTCATCTCGAGCCTCTTCTTCCTCTTCTTCTCTTCTTCCTTCCTCTTCCTCTTCTTCTCTTCTTCCTTCATCTCTTTTCTCTGTCTCTTCTCTGGTCTCTCGTTCTTCTGTCTCTTGAAAGCTGACAAAACTCTTCAAGTTTCTAAAGGCTGAAAGAGTTATCTCGTCCTCATCTTCTTCATCTTGCAAGATGAGAGTTCTCTTCCTTTTTGCTGGAGCACCTATGGGCTCATTGCCTTTCCTTTTGGCTGTTGTAGAGTCTTGTTTCGCCTTGATGGGAGACTTCTCCTTCATTCGCTCTAACACCTTGTTGAGCTCCTTCAGACGCATCTTCGTGACCATTTTAAAGCCAATCACCATTGGAGCAATGCTTGTCAAACACAAAGGTGCAGGAATGTGAATGTTGAAATGTCTGAAAAGGTGCGTGATAAGAAGGAAGTTGTTCCTTGTTTTTTAGCACTGTCTTGTACATATGAAACAGGATGGTGTGAGGCAAAGATAATTTGTAGCCAGCATTGATGGCATACATCAACTTTGCTTCAGAACGACACATTAGTCTTGGATGTTGATTTTGGACGGATGCAGTTGATCACGATTTTATGCAGCAAGATGTTGGAGGCATTCATCCTAGAGTAGGATATCTTGCCTTCAGCAATCCTATCTTATACCGAATTCCGTGTAGCGTGAGCAATGGACACACTGATCGGTTGGAAACACGCTCTTTCCACCCCCAATCAAGTCGGCCAAAATATCCACATCGATCAAAAATTCCTTATCCTTAATAGTAAAAGAGAATCTATTTGCATCCAAAAATGATAGATTCGAATAGAAGTAGGTTGTGAGTTTTGGATAAGCAATTGTAGACTCTGAACAAAAACACTCCAATTGAAGAAGTGCAAACTTCTCCCTCAGATTTACTTGCACAAAATCAAGAAAATCAAAATCAACGCTTCTAGGATTTATAACCCCTCTCTTCATCAATTTTGAATAAACCTTCTTGTGGTCCTTAAACCGAAATAGACTCGCTCCATCACCACCAACATTTGCAGCCACTCCCATCCTAAGCTAGAAATGTGTGAACATTCTTTTATGATCGTTCTTTTATCATCTGGCTGATTAAAAGTACCAAAATGCGGGTCACTGGGAAAGTTGGCAAAGGTCTTTTCAGCCGACCCTTTTTCAGCCATGCCCAACTTCTCCATATCGCAAAAAATAGAGTTTCATTCTTGTAGCCTCTCTCTCTCAGAAACTCATTGATCAAAGACATAGCAATACCTCCTTCTTTCAACTTAGAATAAAGCTTGAAAGCAACTTAAGGTTGGAGCGTTCTTACAGGTTCAATTTCTTCAATTATTTCTTCTTCCGGTTGAGTCGGTGGAGGAGACTGACGCTGTTGAGAAGGTTGTTGATGACTTGGTTGTTGTTGATGAGAAGAGTCTTCTTCCTCGATCAAATTGAAGGGCGTAGGACCCTCAGGCATGTGCCGTGGTCCCCTGCTTGCAATTCTTGAAGACTTTCTTGAAGACATTGTCGCTTTAAGGGAGAAATTCTCAAGCTTGCTCGAAAAGGTGAAAACTTTTTGGAATAAACTACAGAGAAAGTGAGAGTAAGTGTGATTTTTGTATTCTAGGGTTTGAGAGTGAAAATGAAGAAGACGAATCTCAACAGTATATAAAGCAAATGAAGCGAGGTAAACGAATCGTCATAAAGGAAAAATAAAACTGCCTTTTTGAAAATGAATAATTGCCTTTTTTGAAAATGAAAAAAATAATCAAAAAAAAAAGACAATTTCTAAAAGCACAACAATCAATTAGTGATTAAAAAATGACCGTACCTTTTCAAAAATTTTATCCAAAAATTAAATTATCTAGTAAAGAAAAATAAAACTTACAATCGTAACTTGGTCATTCTCGAGTCGAATACCTTCAAACTTCTAGTCTTGAACACTTCCAGACTTTACTCGATAAAAGATATGATGTTCAGTCTGGTGCGAATAGACTCAAATAAGCTTTTCTCCAATGGCTTTGTGAATATGTCTGCCAGTTGATTCTTTGAGTCAATAAACTGAATCATAACTTCTCCATTTTGAACATGATCTCTAATAAAGTGATGTCGAATCTCTATATGCTTTGCCCTTGAATGCATAATTGGATTCTTTGTGAGATTTATGGTGCTGGTGTTGTCACATTTGATCTCGGTGCATGATTCTTCAATTCCAAAGTCTCTTAGCTGTTGCTTTATCCACAAGAATTTGAGAGCAGCAACTTCCAAGAGCTACATATTCTGCTTGAGCTGTTGAAAGAGCTACAGTACTTTGTTTTCTTGAAAACCATGATACCAGCTTGTTTCCAAGCAATTGACATGTACCAAAAGTACTCTTTCTATCCACTTTGCAACCTGCTAAGTCTGCATCTGAATATCCAAGGAGAGTAAAGTCTCATTCTTTTGGATACCACAGTCCTAGCTTTGGAGTTGTTGCAATGTATTTGATGATGCACTTTGCAGCAGTTAAGTGAGATTCTTTGGGATTTGATTGGAATCTAGCACAAATGCAAACACAAAACAAAATACTAGGTCTAGATGCAGTAAGGTAAAGAAGTGAACCAATTATGCTCCTGTATAGCTTCTGGTCTACACTCTTTCCTTCTTCATCTTTATCCAGCTTTGAAGAACTTGACATAGGTATCTCAGTCTTTTTGCAATTTTCCAAACCGAACTTTTTGATGAGATCTTTCACATATTTCTCTTGGTGAATGAAAATTCCATTCTTCAATTGTTTGACTTGTAATCCGAGAAAGAAGATTAATTCACCCATCATGCTCATCTCGAATTCATCTTACATAGACTTAGAAAACTTCTTACATAGATTTTCATTAGGTGATCCAAAAATGATATCATCAACATAGATTTGAACGAGTAGAAAATCTTTACATTCTCTCTTAATGAACAAGGTAGTATCTACTTTACCTTTATCAAAACCATTTTGAATTAGAAATTTACTTAACATGTCATACCAAGCTCGAGGTGCCTGCTTTAATCCATAAAGAGCCTTTTTCAGTTTAAAGACTAAGTCTAGCTTTCTTGGATCTTCAAAACCAGTGGTTGTTCCACATAGACTTCTTCTTGGATAAATCCATTTAGGAATGCACTTTTTACGTCCATTTGGAATAACCTAAAATTTTTATAGCAAGCAAAAGCAAGTAATAATCTAATTGCTTCTAACCTTGCTACTGGTGCATATGTCTCGTCATAGTCTATCCCTTCTTCTTGTGTATATCATTTGGCTACGAGTCTTGCTTTGTTCTTGACCACTTTTCCTTTCTCGTCCATCTTGTTCCTGAAAACCCATTTAGTTCCAATAATAGACTTACCTTTAGGTTTAGGAATAAGTTCCCAAACATCATTAATGCTGAACTATATGAGCTCTTCTTACATAGCTTCAATCCAACTTTCATCAACCAAGGCTTCTTCTACAATTTTGGGTTCAATTTCAGAAACAAGTGCTAAAGCACTAGACTCTTCACGCCTTTTGGATCTGGTGCGAATTCCTTCATCGATGTTGCCAATGATGAGTTCCTTGGGATGACTTAACTTATGTTTCCAATTGCTGGTTGATTTGTGAGTCTGTTGATCCTCTGTTTCAGTTAAAACTTTTGGTTCATCTTGTTGTTAAACTTCAGGAGTCTAAACCACTTTAGGAGAAGTAGACTTTGTAGGATTTGGAGTAGGTTCAGATTCTTCAAGTTGAGCTTGATTCATTTGATTCTGCATTGAGTCTTGAAATTTGACGTTCATAGATTCTTCCACAGACTGACTTTTCTTGTTAAATACTCTATAGGCTTTGCTTGAGGTTGAGTAGCCAAGAAAAATTCCTTCGTCCGATCTTTCTTCAAACTTACCAGTTCGATCATTTGCATTCTTTAAAATAAAACACTTGCAACCAAACACATGGAAATAAGAAACAATTGGCTTCTTTCCTTTGAATAACTCATAAGAAGTTTTATCCATAATAGGCCTTAAGAATACTCTGTTAATGATATAACAAGCTATAGAAACTGCTTTAGCCCAAAAACGAGATGAAATATTACTTTCAATTAAAAGAGTTCTAGCCATTTCCTGTAAAAATCTATTCTTTCTTTCCACAACTCCATTTTGTTCTAGAGTATATGGAGAAGAGAAAACATGCTGAAAACCAGAGTCATCACAGAATTTTGCAAAATCTTGGTTTTCAAACTCACCTCCATGGTCTTGTCCTAATACTTGAAATAGCATATCATTTTTCATTCTGAACTTTCTTTGCAAATTTTGAAAAATAAGAAAATGTTTCAGACTTACTTGCCAAGAAGTATACCCATGTAAAACGAGAATAATCATCCACGATTACTAGGCAATATCTCTTTCCACCAATACTTTGAGTTCTGGTTGGTCCAAAGAGATCCAAATGCAGAAGCTGCAAAACTCGATTAGTAGAAACTTTGTTTATAAGTTTGAAAGAACTTCTAACCTGTTTTCCCAAAACACATGGTGTGCATAAGTCACATTTTTGATACATCAAGTTGGGCAGTCCACGAACAAGCTTCTTGGATGAGATCTTGGCAATTTGCTTCATGTTGACATGGCCAAGTTTTCTATGCTAGAGGTTTGCTTCATCTTGAATGGATATTAGACACTAAGAGCTTTCTGGTTTTATATCTAGAAGATAGATATTTCCATGTCTTCGTCCAGTGAAAGATTGAGATAAATCCTTACTAGTTCCCGAACAAATGCCTTCTTGGAAGTTAATTTTGAATCTAGTGTCACACAATTGACTGATGCTGAGTAGATTGTAATTCAAACCTTCCACCAAGGAGACATTGTTGATTGTGAGACTTCCAATTTTTATAGTTCCACATCCAACAATTCTTCATTTGCTATTTCCACCAAAAGAAACTTTTCCTCCTTTTATTTGCATAAGTTTTATAAAACAACTTGAATCTCCTGTCATGTGTCTCGAGCAGCCACTATCCAAATACCACTTTATCTTTTTCTTGATAGTGACCTGCAATTATAAAAAAACTCAAGCTTTCTTTGGTACCCACATTTTCTTGGGTCTAGGGGAGTTAGTGCAATATACAGTCTTTGCCCATTCCTTCTTAACAGGTCTCCAAACCATAGGACATTCTTTCTCAAAATGTTCTAAGCTATTACACTTTGAACATTTGAGAGCACTTCGGCCAACAGGTTTTACAAAAACTTTTTGAAAATGATTTCTGTAAAATGTTTTTGTAGGTCTTTGTTTGATTCTTTCCTTTACTTTTGGAAAATCAATTAAAATGAATAGTTTCTGGTGTCATACCCAAACCAGATTTGTTGAAATACGGTTTTTGAATTGAAAGAATCTTTTCCAACTTCTCAGATCCTATTGAAAACCTTTTTGTAATAT
The DNA here is from genome assembly GCA_017140615.1 of Eucalyptus cladocalyx. Taxonomy (NCBI): domain Eukaryota; kingdom Viridiplantae; phylum Streptophyta; class Magnoliopsida; order Myrtales; family Myrtaceae; genus Eucalyptus; species Eucalyptus cladocalyx. The sequence continues at coordinate 37,370,359 of CM029526.1, forward strand.
TTGAAATATCCTCTTTCAAGAATGTGTTTTCCTTTGAAATAGAGTCTGCATTTTCTTTTAAAACAACAAAACTTTTGTCTAGATTTTCAAACTTTTCTTTCCAAGATATTTCCTGTTGCTTCAATTTGGAATTTTCCATTTTTAGTTCAGAGATCCTTTTAAGAGAGGTTTTGAGACTAAGACAAAGTTCATCTATGTACTTCAAAACTTTAGCAGGAATTTTCAAATTACTAACCTCGATTTCACTAACTGAGTCTAAGTCTGAATCTAATTATGAGTTTGCCATTAAACATATGTTGGCATACTCTTCATCACTTTCCTCACATTATGTATCACTCCATGTCTCTACTTTGAGAGCATTCTTGAACTTTTTAGTTCTTGCTTTCTTTTTCTTTAACAGAAGGCCGTTGGGTCTGATGTGTCCTTTTTTCTTACATTTAAAACAGACCACATCTTTGTTGACCTCGTCATCTTCAGTTGATTTGTTCTGGAATTTTTGAGAGCATTGCTTATTCTAGTTAAATCTTCTTCCCTTTCTGTTCAGTTTCCTGAATCTCCTTATCATGAGTGCTAGCTCTTCATCATCCATGTCATCTTCCGAATTTGTATCATCAAAATCATCATTAGATTTTAAAGCAATTGACTTCTTACCTTTGGGATCTTCTTCCTCATTGAGTTGCTCCACTTTGTATGACTGAAGTGTGCCTACAAGTTCATCAACTGTAAGAGGCATGATCCTTTGGGTTTCTCTTATTGAAGTCTTCACGTGATTCCAATCTTTGGATAGTCCATGTAGCAATTTATTGACCTTCATTGGTCCTGAGATTGGTTGTCCTTGATATGATAGACCATTTACAATTTCTGTGAAACGACTAAACATGTCAATAATGGATTCTCCTGGTTTCATCTTGAAGGCTTCATACTGTTCGAGTAAGATATTGATTTTTGTTTCTTTAACTCGATCAGTTCCTTCATAGGTAACATGCAACCTATCCCAAACTTCTTTGGCTGTTTCACAAGATGAAATTCTGTTATATTCGGTAGGAGATAAAGCACAGTATAAAGAGTAGATTGCTTTAGCATCAAGAGCTTGTCTCTTGGTTATTTCTTCTTGTGCCATTTCGCCAGCATCTACAACTTCTTTTCCTCTTTTTGAGACTGATGTAATTTTAGGAATGATTCCCTTTTCTACCACATCCCATTCCAAGGGATCTTTCGATCTTAGGAATGCCTTCATCTTGTTTTTCCAAACATTGTATTCCTTTCCATCAAAGTAAGGAGGTCTGGTGTTGCTTTGGCCTTCAACCAAACTTAGAGCCAAAATACTAGCCATAGATCTTTAGTTCAAAAGTAAAAAAAAAAACTTCAATAAAACGAGCACACAAGCTTTGATACCAATTGAAAGGGCTAGTAAGATCACCTAGAGGGGGTGAATAGGTGATAAAGAAATTTTTACGAAACTTCAAAATAATTTGCTAGCGATGTAAACAGTTATATGAAGCTGTAAATTGAAATAAGGAGTTTAAGGGAAAGAGAATAGAAACACAAAGTTTATAGTGGTTCGGCTTAGATCAAGCCTACGTCCACTTTCCCACGCTGACAGCCCACTAGCTGGATTTCACTAAGGATCAAAAGAGATGTTACAGTCTTATGTCCTTGACTTTATAGTGTAGAGACTCTACTACACTTTCTTCAAAGTCTCACAAGTGTTTGCTCTCTCTTTTGAGTACAAGTAAAGCTCAACAATTGAAATAGCAAAGAACTAAGAGCTTCAAACTTTGGAATTCTTCTTTCATGCACACACTTGAATAACTTGAGCGTCTTCCTTATATACTCCTTCATGCCTTCACGACCGTTGGCACTTTCCAAAGGAGTTCTTCCAATCTACTAGTTGGATATAATCAATCAAGGAATCTCGAGTCACTTAAGGAATGTGATGATAGCCCATCAATCATGTTTGCCCATGCAATCGATATCTTGGTTCCCATAAGTAGAACCTTCCAAATATACTTCACTTTCAAAAGATCTAATAAGATTATCCAAATTGATTCCAATAAGAATAATTGATCTTCAGAATATAATTATTTTATATATAAAAGTGCTATTTCCAGCCATAAGATCTTTTCTAAAACCATATGAACCAAATCCTTGAAGATAAACTCATATCCGGATAAGTCTTCTTCTTTGTCGGTTATCAGAAACCTTTGCACTCGGGATGGGGGTTTTCGAGGGTAGACTTTGAGTCTTGAGTCTTGTGGTCTTAATAGGGAACCAACGTTTCCACACTAATAAGATATTTGGGCGTTGAATATCTTTTTTTTTCCTTTTGTCCGAAGGGCGTCAATGTTGAAAAACTACTTATTGGATGCTTTGCAATTTTTTGATGGAACATCACTAAATAAGAAAATTGCTAAGAAATTTATAAGACACAGAGGATTAAATCGAACAAGACATGTTTCACCAAATTTCATTCTCTAACAATAGATGGAAATTAAGCATCGGAAATTTTAGAATATTTATTCATTGCAAATTGACTTTATTATTGGTTCCTATGAGCCTCTGCATTTGCATCTATGTATTGGGCTCTAGGCATATTTAATCTCCACAAAACATGCATTCTTATTGATAAGTGTCCTTTGGTGAGCTCTGACTATTTGCGATCAGCAATTGCGCCATGACTTAAGAATGCCATCGGATTAACCTCAGGCGAAGGGGCCATGGCTCGATAAGCGAAGGCTCTATTGTTGGCGACATTAGGTGAAGGGGCCATGGCTTGATCAGCAAAGGCTCTGTTGTCAGCGACATCAGGTGAAGGGGCCATGGCTCGATCAGCGACGTTAGGTGAAGGGGCCATGGCTTGATCAGTGACGTCAAGTGAAGGGGCCATGGCTCGATCAGGAAAGGCCCCATTGTCAGTGCTGTCGGCGATAATTCTAGGGCCGCTTGGAGTGTAGCCAGGACCGCCAGGAGGAGGCACTCTACCCTTTTGCAAGGTTTGGAGGACAAGAACGCTTGACTTATCGTTAGCCCATGCTTCCTCCTTGCCCTTAATTAGAACCCTGCACGCCTCATCCGGTTGCACTAATGTTGCCACCAAAAACAGCAAAATCACACCAACTCTCAGGAACTTCATCTTATAGCTATTTTCCTGACTTTGTTTTGTCTGCTTTTTGGGGACTAGGGACAATTTTTCACTAACAACATGTACAAAGAAGGATACCTCATATTGTGAGAGATATCTCTCGTATATATTGGCAAACGCCAGCGTAGAGTTTCTGTACGTAACCCCGATTCTTCAAATGTTTGGCATGAAAACGTTCTATTTATAGACTCTCCTTTTAATGAGGAGGAAATATCAAGAGATGAAGGGTTTAGCATACAGACCACATGATGAGGTCACCACAATCCACGTGCAACAAACATTTAGTGATTCTCTTTACTCTCCACTTGGAGGAGAAGAGTATAAATGTTGACGGCTCGTGTGCAAGCTCGTACCAATAGCTTTGGTCAACAAAGTGAAATACCAAATGTCTCTGTCCTTTGTTGTTTGACCCTTCAATTTCTCCATGGCCGTCACATTAAGCTTTAAAAATTGGTTTAGAATGGGCATGCTTAGCCGCCCAAAAGGCACATAAGATTCTTTTGTTTCATTGCTAATAAAATAAGGATGGCCTTACCGACTGTTTTTGGGACACATAAGACCCTTCAATTTCTCGATATATTTCTCCATACATTGATGCACATCAGAAGTGGGCTACCAACAATCATCTACTCTAATATCACTAGTTTGGTGACGTAGCAAAAGTAAAATACCTTCACTTGAAGAGATCATTATGTGGGAACTCAAGTTTGACCCCATCAATATATCTATTTCACATTTACACATTAGATGAATGTGGTCAAAGTCTAATTGATAGAGTAAATGAAAGAGTCTATCTACATTTTATTAAATCAAAATAATTAATTGAACATTTTAGAGATTTTAAGAGCCAATTTCATTGGAGAGAATTTCGTAAATTATAAAGAATTGATTCTAAATTTATAGTGTCGAAATATTAAGTTCACTTTCTGACCCTTGTCATGCAATTTTTTTTTTTTTTTTTTTGGTGAAGCGTAAAAGTTTGAGTTTCCAAACTTTATTTTCTTAGTTCAATTGATTACTTGAGGATTATCGACCCTTGTTAAGTACTCTTGTTCACTGTTTATCTACAATAATTGACAAAAAAAATCTGATTGCATATGAGAAATAGAACTCTTGCTTTTCAATAGAGCAACTTTCTTCAGAAGAATTTCCCAAAAATATGAGAAAAAGCTGCCAAAATAATATCACGGATGCACCTTCCGCAATCTTTTTGCTAAGTCTAATAGGTACAGCAAATTTCCAGGAAAACAAAAGGTCAAAGGTCAAATGCACCACAACCATCAAACTTTCGAAAGGAAAACCCCACCACTCGTCTTTGTCACAATCAGATCAAAGTTGTATTTAGTTAAGTCCTTCACAACTTAGTGAAATGGACCAAATGATGAGCCTCCAAATTGGTATTCTCTTGCCCCTAGCAACCCTCCAATCAAAATGGAACACCGTTTGTGCATTTAGCAAATTGACATTTTTTTATTTAAATAATTGAAGAATCTGACTAAAAAAAATGGCGCGGTTGGTTCCTACACCGGCGGAACCCTCCCAACTGCCTCCCGCTAACATTAAAGTGCGCATGGAATTTCGGTGGAATTAATTAAACTGTAATAGAGTCGTCCCGGACTGGTTTGATGACCTTTTGACTCTTCAAGACAGAATTTTCTAGAGAATTTATGAGTTGTTGACCGATTGTCCCACGGACAGCATTACCAGGGCCAGTTGAAATTAATAAGGGCAAAGCATGATTTTTGTTTTCGAAATATGAGCACAAAAGTTGAATTATCTTAAAATCTATGAAATCTCTATAAATTTGTATGAATCGATTAAGTTCAGATCTTAAGACCGTGTTGATGATCCTTATTACAGAACAATTTGCAAGGTGTGGTATCTTGAGCCAAAAATCCCTTGACACCTAATCACCTACAGCAACCCTGAAAGATTGGCAGTAAAACATAATTTAATCATGATAAAAAATAAAAATAAAAAATATATAAATTTCATGTGTTTAGTATGGGCTCTTCCAAAACCCTTTAATGATTTTGTGCATGATGATTGACTTCATTTATCATAAAGAGTTGGGATAACATCCACTGAATACTAATTTTATGCATTTTGCTGATACTTTGGTCACAAAATGTCCATGAGTGTCTATAATTGTCCTTTTCAAGAAGAATTGAAGAAGTAAAAATGAAAGCATGGAGATGATAGAATTGTTGGCACATAAAAATACATATTAGCTAAAGGCCAATTTCTAAGTAAGGACATATTTTAGAAACAAAATATTACTATTGTTGTTATTGTTGAAGTTGTTGTTGTTGAAAGTGCTAGTACAAACACCTAGAGAGGGGGTGAATAGGTGTGAAGACAAATTTTGCAAAATATGGTGAAAAACTTTACTTTTAACTTGCGTCTGGTTGACAATAGACTTTGCAGAGGAAATCAGATTCTAACAATTAAATAAAGTTACGAACAAAATAAAGGACTTCAGTGAAGAGAATAAGAACACAATGTTTATAGTGGTTCTAAGCTTAGACCAAGCCTACATCCACTCTCCCGCACTGCCAGCCCATCGGCTGGATTTCACCTATGAATCAAAAGAGGTGTTACAATCTCACGTTCTTGATTCCACAGTATAGAGATTCTGCTACACTTTGTCAAGGTCTCACCAGTATCTAATTCTCTCTTTTGATTACGAATTTACGCTCAACAATTGAATAAGCAAAGTACAAATAGCTTCAGACTTTAGAATTTTTCTATCTCTCACACACTCGAATAACTAGAGCGTCTTTCTTTATAAACTCCCTCATGCCTTCATAACTGTTGGCACCTTCCAAAGAAGTTCCAATCTACTCGTTGGACAGAATCAATTAGTGAGATCTCGAGTTATTTAAGGAATATGAAGATAGCCCACCAATCCTGCTCGCCCATACAATTAGGATCTAGGTTTCCATAAGTAGAACCTTCCAAGTATACTTCACCAATCAATAAATCTAAATTACTCGAATTAATTTCAATACGAATAATAGATCTTGAGATGCCATCTCCAGCTGTGAGAACTTCTTTAGATGCATGAATGAAATCCTTAAAGATATACTCGCATCTAGATAGGTCTTTTTCGTCGGTCTAGAAACTGTCAATGAGGGCAGACTTTAAATCTTAAGTTTGGCAGTCTTTAGACTTTGACGGTAAAGTCTGGAAGTCTTCAAACTAGACTAAAGGAAATGTTTTGTCAACTTCAAAACAGATAAGGAAGTTTTCTCCAACAATCTCCCCCTTTTTTTTATGGTGACAAAACTTTTCTACAGATTTAAATAGTTTTGACCTGCAAGACAATACTCAAGCAAATAAAGATATCTCATAAAGGATAAATGAATTAGGATAAAGATAGTATCGAATCTACATCCACAGAAAATGAGTTAGTCTACATAAAAACAACTATCTTTACCATAAATACTGACAATGCTTAAGATACTGCAAGCATTAAATGATCAAAACACAGTCCACAGTCCAAACCAGTCACACTAGTCAAATCTAAAAAATCAAATCTGCACCATCTTCTCCCCCTTTTTGACAACATAAAAAAAAGGTAGAGATGAAAAAGAGAATTGGATAAAGTTAAGATTGTTTTGAAACGCGAATGAGCTGAAAATCTCCCATCGATTTGACAGTCTCCTCCAGCTTTCTCAGATCCCCTTTCAATTGTGCTACTTCCTCACCCTTTGTAGTTACTTGAACTTGAAGATTAAGGGCTTGAACTTGATTGAGCAATGAAATTGAAGTGGCTTGATTAGCATTTTGCATATTCTGAAATTCACATTCCAAAGCATAAATCTGACCTCTGATCTCCATAAGAACATCAAGCAATCTTTTAAGGTCTGCTAAGGTGTCATTTTGAGTGCTTGCTTTAGCATGATCAGTGTGAGGAGTATTGGTAGATAATGGAACTTCAGCATGAACATCCAGACTTGGAGATGAAACCTCATTAGCTTCCTCAAGAAATTGAGAGGCATATACATATTCTGGATCGACAAGAAAACGACTGGCATCATCACTGGTAAAAGCAAGTGAAAGGGTACCTCTTTTATCAACAGCTCCCTCTGTTTCAGTACCTTCAGGTGGAGAGAAGTACTCTTCATGCTCAGGTTCTTCTTCAATCCCACCATATTCTTGTCCTTCATCCTCTGCTGGAGAATCACTATGACTTTCTCCTTCTGTTTGTTCTCCTCTTTGCTCTTATTATGTAGTTCTTCCTTCTTCTTCTTCTTTTCTTATCGATTCCCTCGCTTCACTCCTCTCCTTTGTTTCCTCTTTGTCTTGGTTTTCTCTATCCTCAGTCTCTAGAACAAGACATTGTAAGTTCTTTAAGGCAAGAGCGGAAATGGTGATGTCATCCTCATCTTCTTCATCCTACAAGATGAGTGCTCTCCTCTTCTTGGATGGAGCTGTCATGGACTCCTTGCCTTTCTGTTTTGCAGCCACAGGGTCTTGACGAGTCTTGACAGGGGTCTTCTCCTTAAAACGCTCTAAAGCCTTGTTTAGTTCTTTCAAACGCATCTTTGAGACCATCTTCAGTCCTACCACCATTGGATCACAAATGCGGACACACAGAATTTTGGGAGGCTGCATATTAAGAAGTCTGAATAGACGAGTAACAAGAGCTTAATAGGGTAGTTGGCCATTGTCCATTACCATTGACCTATATATGTGAAACATGATAGTGTGCGGCAGAGAGAACTTGTAACCAATATTGATGGTGTACATCAACTTTGCTTCAGAATTGGATACATCAGTCTTTGATGTGGATTTGGGTTTGAGACAATTAATTACAATATTATGGAGCAAGACATTTGAGGCACTCATCCTCGAATATGAAATCCAACCTTATGCAATTTTGTCTCGAACAAGCTCCATAGTAGCATGACCAATAGACACACTAATTGATTGGAATATCCCTCTCTCCACTCCTGTCACATCAGCCAGAGTATCCATATCAACCACATAATCCTGGTCTCTAACACTAAATGAAAATCTATTTGCATCTAAAAAGCTTAGATTGGAATAGAAATACGTTGTAAGTTCTGGATGAGCTACCGCTATCTTAGAGCAAAAACGTTCAAGTTGAAGTAAAGTAAATTTCTCCTGTAATTTCACATTCAAATAATCGAGAAAATCAAAATCCACACTCCTTGGGTTCATCACCCCTCACTTCAACAACTTAGAATAAACTCGCTTATCCTTAGAATGAAACAGATCTGCCCTTTTTCCTCGAATATTCACAGCAACACCCATTCTAGACTTAAAATGAGTGAACATCTTCTCATCATCATCTTTTCCCTCCGGTTGACTAAATCCTAAAAAACATGGATCACTTAGGAAGTTTGCAAAAGTCCTTTCTGCCAAACTGGCAGCAGCAATTCCTAAACGTTCCATCATTCTTAAAAAATAGGTTTCATTTTGGTACCCATTTTCTTTCAAAAATTCATCAATAAAGGTCATCGGAGAACTACCTTCCTTTAGGGCGGTATAGAATTTGAAAGTAAAAGCAGGCTTAAGAGTCCTTACAGGTTCGACATCCTCAATAATTTCTTCCTCTGCCTATTGATGTGGAGATTCTTGTGGTCTAGCTTAAGAAGAATGGCATGGTTGAGAATGTTGTTATTGACTTTGCGGCTACCTTGAAGAGTCTTCTTCCTCGGTTAGATTGAAGTGCGTAGGACTCTCACACATATGATGTGGTCCTCCGCTTGCAATCCTTGAGGACTTTCTTTAGGAAGACATTATCAGTCTTTGAGAGAATTTCCGAACTCGATTCGCGAGAAAGATGAAAACTTTAAGGATTAAACTAGAGAAAAAGTAGGAAAGTAAAGTTTTGTGCTCTAGGGTTTATGAGTAAAAATGAAGAAGAAAGACAGTATATAAAGCAGTCGAAACGAAGTATACATATTGTCATAAAAGGAAAAATAAAAAATGCATTTTCAAAAATAACTGTCTTTTTAAAAATAGATAACTGTCATTTCTAAAAAGATAATTTCCTTTTCAAAAAATAATAATTGCTACAATTTCAAAAACTTAGGAAGATAACATCAATCAATTGCTGATTAATAAGCAATCATACATTTTCGAGTTTTTATCCAAAAGCTATATTGCTAGAACTAAAATAACTTACAGTCATAACTTTTGGTCTTCTGAGTTTGAATATCTTCAGACTTTTATCCCTGAGTCTAAGCTTCTTCAGACTTTAAGATATCAAGTCTGGAGCGAATAGACTCAAATAGATTTTTCTCCAGTGGCTTTGTAAAAATGTTCGCTAACTGATTTTTTGAGTCAATGAATTGAATCAAGACTTCTCCGTTTTGAACATGATCTCTAATAAAATGGTGACGAATCTCTATGTCCTATGCTCTTGAATGTAGAATAGGATTCTTGGTGAGATTAATCACGCTGGTGTTGTCACATTTGATCTCAGTGCATGAGTCTTCTATTCCAAAGTTTCTTAGCTGTTGTTTTATCCACAAGATTTGAGATCAACGACATCCAAGAGTCACATATTCTGCTTTTTCTGTTGAAAGAGTTACAGTACTTTGCTTCATTGAAAACCAAGATATGTCCTGTTACCAAGCAATTGACAAGTTTCCGAGGTGCTCTTTTTATCAACTCTACATCCTGCTAGATCTGCGTCTGAATATCCAAGGAGAGTAAAGTCTCATTCTTTAGGATACCATAGACCTAACTTAAAGGTTGTTGCAATGTATTTGATGATGCGTTTCACAGCACTTAGATGAGATTCTTTGGGATCCGATTGAAATTTGGCACAAATGCAAACACTAAACAAAATATCAGGTCTAGAGGCAGTAAAATAAAGAAGTGAACTAATGATATTTATGTATAGCTTCTGGTCAACTTTCTTTCCTCCTTCATCTTTGTCCAGTTTTGAAGAATTTGACATTGGTATATTAGTCTTTTTGCAATTCTCCAAACTGAACTTTTTAATAAGTTCTTTAACATATTTTTCTTGGTGAATGAAAATTCATTCCTTCAATTGTTTCACTTATAATCCAAGAAAGAAGGATAGTTCACCCATCATGCTCATCTCGAATTCATCCTACATAGATTTAGAGAATTTCTTGCACAAGTTTTTGTTAAGTGAACCAAAAATAATATCATCAATATAGATTTGAACAAGTAAAAAGTTTTTACTTTCTTTTTTAATAAACAGAGCAGTGTCTGTTGGAGAAAACTTCCGTATTTGTTTTGAAGCTGATAAAACATTTTCATCAGTCTAGTTTGAAGACATGCAAACTCTTTCGTCAAAGTCTGAAGACCGCCGAACCACCAAACACAAGATTCAAAGTCTACCCTTATTGATAGCTTCTAGACTGTCAAAGAAGACTTATCCAGAATTGAGTATTTCTTTAAGGATTTGATTCTATCGACTAAAGAAGATCTCTCAGCTAGATATAGCATCTTGGAATCTATTATTCATTTTTATTCGGGTAATTTAGATGCGTTGATTGGCAAAGCATACCTAGAAGGTTCTACTTATGGAAACCTAGATCCTGATTGTATGAGCGAGCATGATTAGTGGGCTATCGTCATATTCCTTAAATAACTCAAGATCTCCCTAATTGATTCTGTCCGATGGATAGATTGGAAGAGCTCATTTGGAAAGTGACAACGGTTATGAAGGCATGGATGAGTATATAAGGAAGATGTTTTAGTTATTCGAGTGTGTGCGCGATAGAAAAATTCCAAAGTTTGAAACTCTTTGTTCTTTGCCAATTCAATTGTTAAGCGTAAAATTGTACTCAAAAGAGAGTTTATATATTTGTGAGACCTTGAGGAAGTGTAGCAGAGTCTCTACGTTGTGGAATCAAGGACGTGATACTATAACGACTTTTTTTATTCATGGTGAAATCCAGTCGGTGAGCTATTAGTGCGGGAGAGTGGACGTAGACTTGGATTAAGCCGAACCACTATAAACCTTGCGTTCTAATTCTTTTCCCTAAACTCTTTTACTTTACTTGTAACGTTATTTAATTGTTAAATTCTCATTTCTATTTTAAAGTCTACTGTTAAACAAACTCAGGTTAAAAGCAAACTTTTACACTATACTTCACAAAAAGTTTGTTTTCGCACCTATTCACCCCCTCTAGGTGCTCGTACTAGCATTCATAGTATCCACTTTACCTTTAACAAAGCCATTTTGGATTAAAAACTTACTTAACCTATTGTACCAAGCTCAAGGAGCTTGCTTTAAACCATATAGCGCATTTTTCAGTCTGAATACAGAGTTTGGTTTCCTTGGGTTTTCAAAACCGGGAGGTTTTTCCACATAGACTTCTTCTTGAATAGATCCATTTAGGAATGCACTTTTGACGTCCATTTGGAATAACCTGAAATTCTTATAACAAGCAAAAGTAAGTAATAATCTAATTGCTTCTAACCTTGCTACTGGTGCGTAAGTCTCATCATAGTCTATCCATTCTTCTTGCGTATATCCTTTGGCCACGAGTCTTGCTTTATTCCTTACAACTCTTCCTTGAAAACCCATTTAGCTCCATTTAGCTCCAATAACAAATTTACCTTTTGGTTTAGGAGTTAATTCCCAAACATCATTAATACTGAACTGCTTGAGCTCTTCTTGCATAGCTTCAATCCAGCTTTCATCAGTTAAAGCTTCTTCTATGCTTTTGGGTTTTATTTCAGAAATAAGAGCCATAGCGCTAGACTTTTCATGCTTTTTAGATCTTGTACAAATCCCTTCATCAATGTCACCAATGATGAGTTCTTTGGGATGATTGGACTTGTGCTTCTAGTTACTAGTTGGTCTAACAGACTGCTGAACTTTTTCTTCAATTGATTTTTCAACATTCGTTCGTTGTTGATCTTCTAAAGTCTGAGCTACTTCTAGAGAATTAGACTTTGTAGAGTTTGGAGCAGGTTTAGATTCTTCAAGTTGAGTCTGGATAGATTGATTTTGTATAAGGTCTTGAAATTTGACATTCATCGATTCTTCCACAGATTGATTCTTCTTGTTGTATACTTTGTAAGCTTTGCTGGAGGTTGAATATCTAAGGAAGATTCATTCGTCTGATTTTTCTTCAAACATACTAATTTGATCATTTGCATTTCTCAAAACAAAACATTTGCAACCAAACACATGAAAATAAGAAATAATTGGCTTCTTTCCTTTGAACAACTCATAGGGAATTTTCTCCAGAATAGGCCTTAAGAAAACTCTGTTAATAATATAACATACTGTAGAAACTGCTTCAACCAAAAAACGAGAAGAAATATTGCTTTCAATTAAAAGTGTTCTAGCCATTTCTTGTAACGATCTATTCTTCCTTTCCACAACTCCATTTTGTTCGAGGGTGTATGGAGAGGAGAACATATGCTGAAAACCAAATTCATCACAGAATTTAACAAAATCTTGATTTTCAAACTCACCTTCGTGGTATGTCCGAATGCTTGAAATAACATACCCTTTCTCATTCTATACTTTCTTGGCAAACTTTAAAAAATAAGAGAAGGTTTCAGACTTACTTGCTAGAAAGTATACCCAAGTAAATCATGAATAATCATCCACTATTACTAGACAATATCTTTTCCCACCAATACTTTGAGTTCTAGTTGGTCCAAAGAGATCCATATGTGGGAGCTGTAGCACACAATTAGTGGAAACTTGATTTATTAGTTTGAAAGAACTTCTAACCTGTTTTCCCACCACACATGGTGTGCATAATTCAAATTTTTGGTATTTCAGGTTGGGTAGTCCACAAACAAGTTTCTTTGAAGAGATCTTCGCAATTTGCTTTTTGTTGATATGGCCAAGCTTTCAATGCCAGAGATTAGCTTAATCTTGAATTGAAATTAGACATTGAGATTTTTCTGGTTTGATATCTAAAAGATAGATGTTCTCATGTCTTCGCCCCGTGAAAGTTTAAGAGAAATCTTTACTAGTTCCCGAACATATTCTTTCTTGAAAAATGATTTTGAAACCTGTGTTGCACAATTAGCTTATACTGAGTAGATTGTAATTTAGTCATTCTACCAATTAGACATTATTGATCGTAAGGCTTCCAATCTTTATTGTTCCGCATCCGACAATTCTTCCTTTGCTATTTCCACCAAAAGAAACTTTTCCTCCATTTGTTTGGATGAGCTTTATAAAACAACTTGAATCTCCTGTCATACGACTTGAGCATCCACTATCCAAGTACCATTTGACCTTTTTCTTGATAATGACCTGCAATTAAAAAAAAAAAACTCAAGTTTTCTTTGGTACCCACGCTTTCTTGGGTCCAATGGAGTTAGTGCAATATACGGTCTTTGCCCAATCATTCTTAACAGGTCTCCAAACCATAGGACATTTTTTCTCAAAGTGTTCTGAACTGTTGCACTTAGAACACTTAAGAGCACTTTGGCCAACAGGTTTTACAAAGACTTTTTGAAAATGATTTCTATAAAAGGCTTTTGTAGGTCTTTGTTTGATTCTTTCCTTTACTTTTGAAAAATCAATTAAATGAATGGTTTTAGAAGTCATTCCCAAGCCTGATTTTTTAAAGTAAGGTCTTTGTTCTGAAAGAATTTTTTCCAATTTCTCGGATCCTATAGAAAACATTTTTGAAATACTTGAAATATCATTTTTCAAAAGTGTATTTTCTTTCGAAAGAGAGTTTGTATTTTCTTTTAAAGTAACAAAACTTTTATCTAAAATTTAAATTTTTCTTTCTAAACAATTTCATGTTGCTTCAGTGTTGAATTTTCTCTTTTTAGCTCAGAAATCCTCTTGAGAGAGGTTTTGAAACTAAGACATAATTCATTAATATATTTTGAGACTTTAGTATGAATTTTTAAATTACTTACCTCGATTTCACTGTCTGAGTTTGAGTCTGTATCTGTCTAAGAGTCTAAGTCTAATTTTGATTTTGCCATTAAACAAATATTAGCATAATCATCATCACTCTCTTCGCATTCGGTATCACTCCAAGTTTCTACTTTGAGTGCCTTTCTGTATTTCTCAGCTTTTCCTTTCTTTTTCTTCATCAATGGACAATTGAGTCTGATGTGTCCCTTTTTCTTGCATTCAAAACAAATTACATCTTTATTGGATTCATCATCCCCAGCTGATTTATTTTGAAATTTTTGAAAGCTTTGTTTCTTCCAATTGAATCTTCTTCCTTTTTTGTTCAGTTTTCTGAATCTTCTTATCATGAGAGTAAGCTCTTCATCGTCCATATTGTCTTCAGAATTTGTAACATCAAAATCATCATTAGATTTTAAAGCAATATATTTTTTTATCTTTGGGATCTTCTTTTTCATTGATCTGCTCCACTTCATAGGACTGAAGTATGCCAACCAATTTGTCAACAGAGAGTGGCATGATAATTTGTGTTTCCCTTATTGAGATTTTTACGTGATTCCAATCTTTAGAAAGTCCACGCAGTAGTTTGTTAACTTTCATGGGTCCTGAGATTGGTTGACCTTGATACTCAAGACCATTCACGATTTTTGTGAAACGACTAAACATGTCAGTGATTGATTCTCTTGGCTTCATCTTGAAGGCTTCATATTGACCGAGCAGAATATTGATCCTGGTTTCTTTAACTCAATCAGTTCCTTCATAGGTAATGTGTAGCCTATCCCAGACTTCTTTAGTTGTTTCACTAGAAGATATTCTGTTATATTCAATAGGAAATAATGCATAATATAAGGAGTAAATTGCTTTTGCATCAAGAGCTTGTCTCTTGGTTATCTCTTCTCGAGTCATCTCGCTAGCCTCTGTAGCTTCTTTTCCCATTTCTGAGACTATTGTAGTTTTAGGAATGATTCCTCTGTCTACCACATCCCATTCTAGAGGATCTTTCAATCTCAAAAATGCTTTCATTTTGTTTTTCCATATACTGTATTCTTTTCCATCAAAATAAGTCGGTCTAGTGTTACTTTGCCCTTCATTCAAACCTGGAGCCAACATATTAGCCGTGGATCTTTAACTCAGAAGTAAAAACACTTCAATTAAATGAGTACATAAATTATGATACCAATTGAAAGTACTAGTACAAACACCTAGAGAAGGGTGAATAGATGTGAAGACAAATTTTGCAAAATACGGTGAAAAACTTTACTTTTAACCTGAGTCTGGTTGATAATAGAGTTTGCAGAGGAAATCCGATTCTAACAATTAAATAAAGTTACGAACAAAATAAAGGAGTTCGGGGAAGAGAATATGAACACAATGTTTATAGTGATTCAGCTTAGACCAAGCCTACGTCCACTCTCCCGCACCAACAACCCACCGGTTGGATTTCACTTATGAATCAAAAAAGGTGTTACAATCTCACGTTCTTGATTCCACAGTGTAGAGATTCTGCTACACTTTGTCAAGGTCTAACCAGTATCTAATTCTCTCTTTTGAGTACGAATTTACGCTCAACAATTGAATAAGCAAAGTACAAAGAGCTTCAGACTTTGGAATTTTTCTATCTCGCACACATTTGAATAACTAGAACGTCTTCCTTTATAAACTCCCTCATACCTTCATAACCGTTGGCACCTTCCAAATGAGTTCTTCCAATCTACCTATTGGACAAAATTAATAAGGGGGATCTTGAGTTATTTAAGGAATATGAAAATAGCCCACTAATCTTGCTCGTCCATACAATTAGGATCTAGGTTTCCATAAGTAGAACCTTCAAAGTATACTTTACCAATCAACGGATCTAAATTACTCGAATTAATTTCAATACAAATAATAGATCTTGAGATACCATCTCCAGCCATGAGAACTTCTTTAGCCACATGAATTAAATCCTTAAAGATATACTCGCATTTGGATAAGTCTTCTTCGTCGGTTTAGAAACTGTCAATGAGGGCAGACTTTAAATTTTGAGTCTGGCGGTCTTTAGACTTTGACGGTAGAGTTTGGAAGTCTTCAGACTAGATTAAAGGAAATGTTTTGTCAACTTCAAAACAGATAAGGAAGTTTTCTCCAACAGTTGTTGTTATTGTTGTTATCATCTTGTTGTTGTTTTATTGTGTTTCCATTGCTAAATTTTATAGCAAGCAAAACGATCAGTTTACAATTCCAATTAAAAGCCAAATTATGATGATTACTTGCAAAGGCGGGAGTAGTCATTGCCGTTAGATATTCCGTCAGTATATGGTGAATAAGTAGTTATTTGTGAATATATATAAGTTGTAGTAGAAAGGAGAATAAAGACACACAAACAACATATCAACCATCTCTGTTTTCCACGATTTCCTGATATCAACTTCACGAACCCAAAATTGAGTGGTGATTACTTTTCTCGATTGTCAGTCGTCTTTTCATGATGACTGTTATTGTTTGTTTCAAGTTCTTCGGAAAAGCTAGAGCAATCAAATTGGAAAGAATAGAACCTCTCAATTATCTCTGAGGAGATATGGCTGTCTTCAGTTATTTTTTCTTTCCTCTAGGTTGAAATTATCTCAACTACATGTTTCAGGTTCACAATAGCCAAACCCGAGTAAATATAGGGCAGAGACGAGACTCTGAGGACTAAATCGAATAGAGTATGCTTGTCAAAACGTCTTAATTTTTATTTTTTTTCATAACGTACAGTGAAGTCCATAATTAAGTAAAGTATTTATAAAAATATCCTGTGATCAAAATTGCCATAATCTAATATGCAAGCGTTTCTCGTTTGTTATGCAATTAATATAAAAGCTTGATAGTAATTTTTAGAGATGCTATAATAACGATGCTGGATTTTTTTTTTTGCATACTTTAAAGAAAACAAGGATATACATCCTTGCGACCTACGTAATGTATAATCTATATCTATATATTACGAATAAATATGATTTTGGAATAATATATATCCCCTAAAAATTTGCAATTTAATCACAGACATCTGTTTCCAAGAAAGTCCTTGAGAGGAGTATGTTTGGGTTCAGAGATTTTTTTCAACTCAAGTTTTTAAGCTTTTTATTTAGTTGACCCCTTATACTCTTTGACCTGCTTTGAAATATCTATATCTCTATATCAAAATTGACTTTTTATTTTACCGTCGTGAATCATGGGCAGCATTAGACACGCATATTGTTGCCCGATCAAAGTAAAATTTGAATCCAGACATTCTACAGTTCAGTTAAAACTGGTGTAGAGTAGCCAGTCACAAAATTCTATGCTCGAGTTGGAACGTTTTTAGTTGTTGAATGCAAGTGTTTTCTAGAGTTCCATGGCAGATCTTCCCTCTGGTTTTTGCTCCCCGGGACGATTGTAATGCTCCAATACAAAAACAAACGGACTTTTGCTGTCTTTGTAAATTTCCGAAAGAGTGGTTGAGTGTCAAAAAACCGTTGGTAAAAAATTATCAATAATTTGATTCCCGGTAAAATGCCAATAGCTTCATGCTACGTCTATGAAATTACTAATTCTTTTTATAGTTCGCAAATTATCAATACTTGTCTTTCGCTAAGCTTTATTTGTCTTTCTTGCCATTACCTTAATTTTACCACCTCTTACAGAAACTTACCAAATTTTATTTAGGTGACTTACTAACATTTTCCCAATTAAATTACCAAACTAATTGTAGGTTACTACCTCTCATTCAAGTTATTTATAAAGGTTTCTTTGGTTTTTGTTAACTCATAAATGCTAGCTGTCGTTTGCTTATTTTTATTTGTCTCACTGACAAACATCATATCAATTCTTGTATGAATTTGGCCAACCTTTATGTGTGTGACTCAACGTACTTTCTACATTTAGGTTATCAACTAGTTTTGGCCTATCAAGTTTCACTGCCAAATAAACATGGAAGCTAAAAGCTTCTGCAATTTAATATTAAATGCTAAAAAAATGAAATTACTAATTATAACATGCCCATATGATTTGTCAATCCTGCATGCCAAATCCTTGTGTCACATTGGAAGCACGTATCTAAATATATCATAGGCAAAAGTTATTGTTCTCTAGCTTAAACCTTGGTGCCTTTTGTAAATGTTAGTACGAGCACCTAGAGGGGGGTGAATAGGTGCGAAAACAAATTTTGCAAAATATAGTGTAGAACTTTACTTTTAACTTGAGTCTAGTTAATAGTAGTCTTTGAAGAGGAAATTAGACTCTAATAATTAAATAGAGTTACGAACAAAGTAAAAGAGTGCAGGGAAGAGAATAAGAGCACAAAATTTATAGTGGTTCGGCTTAATTCAAGCCTACGTCCACTCTCCCGCACTGACAGCCCACCGGTTGTATTTCACTATGAATCAAAAGAGTCGTTACAGTATCACGTCCTTGATTTCACAGTGTAGACACCTGCTACACTTCCTCAAGGCCTCACAAATGTATAAACTCTCTTTTGAGTACAAATTTACGTTCAACAATTGAATCAGTAAAGAATAAAGAGTTTCAAAATTTGGAATTTATCTATTGTGCACACACTCAAATAACTAGAGCGTCTTCCTTATATACTCATCCATGCTTTCATAACTGTTGGCATCTTCCAAATGAGTTCTTCAAATCTCCTCGTTGGACAAAATCAATTAGGGAGATCTTGAGTTACTTAAGGAATGTGATGATAGCCCACCAATCATTCTCGCCCATACAATCAGGATCTAGGTTTCCATAAGTAGAACCTTCCAAGTATGCTTCGCCATTCAATGGATCCAAATTACCTGAATTAATAAAAAAAATGAATAATAGATTTTGAAATGCTATCTCCAGTTGTGAGATCTTCTTTAATTGCTCGAATCAAATCCTTAAAGAAATACTCAATTTTGGATAAGTCTTCTTCAATGATTTAGAAACCTCAATGAGGGCGGGCTTTAATCTTGAGTCTAGCGGTCCGGCGGTTTTCAGACTTTAAAGAAATAGTCTGCAAGTCTTTAGACTAGACTGATGGAAACGTTTTGTCAACTTCAAAACAAATAAGGAAGTTTTCTCCAACAATCTCTCCCTTTTTGATGGTGACAAAACTTTCCTACATATTTAGATACTTTTGACCTACAAGACAATACTTAAGCAGACATGGATATCTCATAAAAGATAAATGGGTTAGGATAAAGATAGTATCAAATCTACATCCACAGGAAATGTGTTAGTCCTGTAAAAAAAAAAACTATCTTTGCCATGAATACCAACAATGCTCAAAATACGGCAAGCATTAAACGATCAAAAAATCCAAACCAAAAACATAGTCCAAACCAAACCAGTCACAACCAAACAAAAGTAAAGTCAAATAATAAAAATCAAACAAAAGTCAAATCAACACAAACTTCTCCCCCCTTTTTTGTCAGTATTGAAAAGGTAGAGACGAAAAGAGAATTAGATAAAATTAAGATTGTTTTGGAACACGAATAAGCTGGAAATCTCCCATTGACTTGACAGTCTCCTCCAACTTTCTCAGATCCTCCTTCAGTTGCGCTACTTCTTCACCCTTGGCAGTTCCTTGAACTTGAAGATTAAGGGCCTGAACTTGATTGTGCAAAGAAACTGAAGAGGCTTGACTGGCATTATGCATATTCTGAACTTCGCATCCCAAGACATAAATCTGTCCTCACATCTCCATAAGAACATCAAGCAATCTTCGAAAGTCTACTGAGTTGTCAATTTGAGTGCTTGCTTTAGCATGATCAGTTTGAGGAGTATTGGCAGATGATGGCATTTCAACATGAGCACCCAGACTCGGAGATGAAACTTCATGACCTCTTTCAAGAAATTGAGAGGCATATACATCTTTTGGATCGGTAGGAGAACGACTAACATCATCACTAGTAAAAGCAAGTGAAGAAGTACATCTTTTCTCAGCAGTTCCCACTGTTTCAGTGCCTTCAAGTGGAGAGAAGTACTCTTCATGCTTTGTCTCTTCTTCAGTGACATGATGACCTTGTTCTCATCTTTCCTCTTCTTCTGTAGTTCTTTCTTCCTCTGCTTCTTTCCTCATTGATTACCTTTGTTCACTCCTCTGCTCTGTTTCTTCTCTGTTTTGATCCTCTCTCTCCTCTGTCTTTGGAACAAAACTCTACAAGTTCCTTAAAGCAAGAGCATAATTGATGATATCTTCCTTATCTTCTTCATCTTGCAAGATAAGTGCTTTTATTTTCTTGGATGGAGCTGTCATGAGCTCCTTGCCTTTCCGTTTTGCAGCCACAAAGTCTTGACGAGTCTTGATAGGGGTCTTCTCCTTAAAGTTTTGTTTAGCTCCTTCAAATGCATTTTTGAAACCATCTTCAGTCCCACCACCATTTGATCACAGGTTCGAACACACAGAATTTTGGGAGGTTGAATAGTAAGATGTCTGAATAGCTGAGTAACAAGTGCTGAATAAGGAAGTTGGCCCTTGTCCTTCACCATCGATCTGTACATGTGAAACATGATAGTGTGTGGTAGAGAGAACTTTTTACCAGCATTAATAACATACATCAGCTTTACTTCTAAATTGGAGACGTCAATCTTTGATGCCGATTTGGGTCTAAGACAATTAATCACAATCTTGTGAAGCAAGACATTTGAAGCATTCATCCTCAAGTACGAAATTCAATCTTCTGCCATTCCATCCCGAACAAGCTCCACAGTCGCACGACCAATAGATACAGTAATTGATTGGAATACCCCTCTCTCTACTCCAATCACATCAGCCAAAATGTCCATATCAACCACATAATCCTGGTCTCTAACACTGAAGGACAATCTATTTGCATCCAAAAAGCTTAGATTGGAATAGAAATACGTAGTAAGTTCTGGATGAGCCATTGTTGTCTCAGAGCAAAATCGTTCAAGTTGAAGTAAAGTAAATTTCTCTCGCAACTTCACATTCAGAGATTCGAGAAAATCAAAATCCACACTCCTTGGGTTCATCACGCCTCGCTTCGGCAACTTAGAGTAAAGTCACTTATGTTCCTTAGAACAAAACAGATCTGCCCTTTTTCCTCAAATATTCGCAGCGACATCCATTCTAGGCTTAAAATGAGTGAACATCTTTTCATCATCATTTCCATCAGGTTGACTAAATCCTCCAACATGTGGATCACTTTGGATATTCGCAAAAGCTCTTTCTGCCGAGCCTGCAGGAGCAATTCCCAAATGTTCCATTGTTTGTAAAAAATGGGTTTCATTTCAGTACCCTTTTTCTTTCAAGAATTCATCAATAAAGTTCAATGGAGAACCTCCATTCTTCAAGGCAGAGTAGAGTTTGAAGGTAAAAGCAGGCTTTAGAGTTCTTACATGTTTAGCATCCTCAATAATTTCTTCCTACGCTTGTTGTTGCTGAACATCCTGTGGTCTATCCTGAGGAGAATGGCGCGGTTGAGAATGTTGTTGACTCTGTTGTTGCCTTGGAGATGCTTCTTCCTCGGTGAGGTCAAAATGCGTAGGACCCTCACACATATGCTGTGGTCCCCTGTTTGCGATCCTTGAGGACTTTCTTTGGGAAGACATTCTCACAGTCTTTGAAAGATTCCAAACTCGATTCGTGAGAAAGATGAAAACTTTGAGGATTAAATTAGAGAGTAAAAGTAAGAAAGTGATGTTTTGTGCTTCTAGGGTTCGTGAAGAAGACGATCAGTATATAAGGCAATCAAAACGGGGTATACGAATCATCGTAAAAGGAAAAATAGAAAATGCCTTTTAAAAAATAACTGCTTTTTTGAAAATAGATAACTGTCATTTCAAAAGATAACTTCTTTTTCGAAAAGGAATGATTGCTATAATTACGAAACTTGGGAAGAAAACATCAATCAATTGCGATTAATAGACAAACATACATTTTCGAGTTTTTATCCGAAAGATAAATTTCTAAAATAGAAATAACTTACAGTTGTGATTCTTGATCTTCTGATTCTGAGCATCTTTAGACTTTTATCCCTAAGTCTGAACTTCTTCAGACTTTAAGATATTAAGTCTGGATCGAATAGACTCAAATTAACTTTTCTACAGTGGCTTTGTAAAACTATTCGCCAACTGATTCTTTGAGTCTATGAATTGAATCAAGACTTCTCCATTCTGAACATGGTCTCTAATAAAATGATATCGAATCTCTATATGCTTTGCTCTTGAATAAAGAATTGGATTCTTGGTGAGATTAATCGCACTAGTGTTGTCACATTTGATCTCAGTGCATGAGTCTTCGATTCCAAAGTCTCTTAGCTGTTATTTTATCCATAAAATTTGAGAACAACTTCCAAGAGCCACATATTCTGCTTCTGCTGTTAAAAGAGCTACAATACTTTGCTTCCTTGAAAACCAAGATACTGTCCCGTTACTAAGCAATTGACGAGTGTCCGAGGTGCTTTTTCTATCAACTCTACATCCTCCTAAGTTTGCGTCTGAGATCCAAGGAGAGTAAAGTCTCATTCTTTAAGATACTAGAGACCCAAATTAGAGGTTGTTACAACGTATTTGATGATGCGTTTCGCAGCACTTAGATGAGATTCTTTGGGATTCGATTGAAATCTGGCACAAATGCAAACACTAAACAAAATGTCAGGTCTAGAGGTAGTAAGATAAATAAGTGAACCAATGATACTTCTGTATAGCTTCTGGTCAACTTTCTTTCCTCCATCTTTATCCAGCTTCGAAGAACTTGACATTGGTATATCCGTCTTTTTGCAATTCTCCAAACCGAACTTTTTAATAAGTTCTTTAGCATATTTTTCTTGGTAAATGAAAATTTCTTCCTTCAATTGTTTCACTTATAGTCCGAGAAAGAAGAATAGTTCACCCATCATGCTCATCTCGAATTCATCCTACATAGACTTAGAGAATTTCTTGCACAGGTTTTCGTTAAGTGAACTAAAAATAATATCATTAACATAGATTTGAACAAGTAAAAAGTTTTTACTTTCTCTTTTAATAAACAGAGTAGTGTCCACTTTACCTTTAACAAAGTCATTTTTGATTAAAAACTTATTTAACCTGTCGTACCAAGCTCGAGGTGCTTGTTTTAAACCATATATCGATTTTTTTAGTTTGAATACAGAGTCCAGTTTCCTTGGGTCTTCAAAATCGGGAGGTTGTTCCACATAGACTTCCTCTTGGATAAATCCATTCAGGAATGCACTTTTGACGTCCATTTGGAATAATCTGAAATTGTTATGACAAGCAAAAGCAAGTAATAATCTAATTGCTTCTAACCTTGCTACTGGTGCGTAAGTCTCATCATAATCTATCCCTTCTTCTTGCGTATATCATTTGGCTACAAGTCTTACTTTGTTCCTTATAACTTTTCCTTTCTCGTCCATCTTGTTCCTGAAAACCCATTTAGCTCCAATAACAGATTTACCTTTTAGTTTAGGAGTCAATTCCCAGACATTGTTAATACCGAATTGCCTGAGTTCTTCTTGCATAGCTTCAATCCAGCTTTCATCAATTAAAGTTTCTTCTATGCTCTTGGGTTCCATTTCAAAAATAAGAGCCACAATACTAGACTCTTCATGCCTTTTGGATCTTGTACAAATCCCTTCATCAATGTCGCCAGTAATGAGTTCTTTGGGATGACTAGACTTGTGCTTCCAGTTGTTGGTTGGTCTGACAAACTGCTGATCTTTTTCTTCATTTGATTCTTCAACGATCGATCA
The DNA here is from genome assembly GCA_017140615.1 of Eucalyptus cladocalyx. Taxonomy (NCBI): domain Eukaryota; kingdom Viridiplantae; phylum Streptophyta; class Magnoliopsida; order Myrtales; family Myrtaceae; genus Eucalyptus; species Eucalyptus cladocalyx. Next base: position 37,394,051 of record CM029526.1, read on the forward strand.
TTGTTGCCCTTCTGAAGTCTGAGCTACTTCTGGGGATTTAGACTTTGTAAAGTCTGGAGCAGGTTCAGATTCTTCAGGTTGAGTCTGAATCGATTGATTTTGTATTGGGTCTTGAAATTTGACATTCATCGATTCGTCCACAGATTGAGTATTTTTGTTGTATACTCTGTAGGCTTTGCTGGTGGTTGAATACCCAAGGAAGATTCATTCGTCTAATTTTTCTTCAAACTTACCAGTTCGATCATTTGCATTTTTCAATATAAAACATTTGCAACCAAACACATAAAAATAAGAAACAATTGGTTTTTTTACCTTTGAACAACTCATAAGGAGTTTTCTCCAGAATAGGCCTTAAGAAGATTCTATTAATAATATAACATGCTGTAGAAATTGCTTCAACCCAAAAACGAGAAGAAATGTTGCTTTCAATTAAAAGTGTTCTAGCCATTTTTTGCAACAATCTATTCTTCCTTTCCACAACTCCATTATGTTTTAGAGTGTATGGAGAGGAAAAAACATGCTGAAAACCAGATTCATCACAAAATTTAACAAAATCTTGATTTTCAAACTCACCTTCATGGTCTGTCTGTATACTCGAAATAACATACTCTTTCTCATTCTGTACTTTCATAGCATACTTTATAAAATAAGAAAATGTTTCAGACTTACTTGCCAAGAAAAATACCCAAGTAAATCGTGAATAATCATCCACTATTACTAGGCAATACTTCTTTCCACTAATGCTCTAAGTCCTAGTTGGTCCAAAGAGATCCATATGTAGGAGTTGCAGCACATGATTAGTGAAAACTTGATTTATTGGTTTGAAAGAACTTCTAACCTGTTTTCCTAACATGCATGGTGTGCATAGATCGGATTTTTGGTATGTCAGGTTGGGTAGTCCATGAACAAGTTTCTTTGCAGAGATCTTGGCTATTTGCTTCATGTTGATATGGCCAAGTTTTCTATGCTAGAGATTAGCTTCCTCTTGAATTAAAATTAGACATTGAGATTTTTCTAGTTTGATGTCCAAAAGATAGATATTCCCATGTCTTCGCCCCGTGAAAGTCTGAGAGAAGTCTTTACTAATTCTCGAACATATTCCTTCTTGAAAATTGATTTTGAAACCTGTGTCGCACAGTTGACTAATACTCAGCAAGTTGTAGTTGAGTCATTCTACAAAAGAAACGTTGTTGATTGTGAGACTTCTAATCTTTACTATTTCACATCCGACAATTCTTCCTTTGCTATTTCCTCCAAAAGAGACTTTTCCACCATTAACTTGCATAAGCTTTATGAAACAACTTGAATCCCCTGTCATATGTCTTGAGCATCTACTATCCAAGTACCATTTAACATTTTTCTTGATAGTGACCTGTATTTAAAAAAGAAATTCAAGCTTTCTTTGGTACCCACACTTTCTTGGGTCCAATGGAGTTAGTGCATTATACGGTCTTTGTCCAAACCTTTTTAACAGGTTTCCAAATCATGGGACATTCTTTCTCAAAGTATTATGAGCTGTTGCACTTAGAACATTTAAGTGCATTACGGCCAACAGGTTTTACAAAGACGTTTTGAAAATGATTTCTATAAAAGTCTTTTGTAGGTCTTTGTTTGATTATTTCCTTTACTTTTGGAAAATCAATTAGAGGAATAGTTTTAGAAGTCATTCCCATTCCTAATTTGTTAAAGTAAGGTCTTTGTGTTGAAAGAATCTTTTCCAATTTCTCAGATCCTATAGAAAACCTTTTTGAAATACGTGAAATATCATTTTTCAAAAGTGTGTTTTCTTTTGAAAGAGAGTCTGCATTTTCTTTCAAAGTAATAAAAATTTTATCTAAGTTTTCGACCTTTTTTTTCCAAACAATCTCTTGTTGATTTAGTGCAGAATTTTCCCCTTTTAGCTTGGAAATCCTCTTGAGAGAAGTTTTGAGACTAAGACATAGTTCATCAATATATTTAGAGACTTTAGTAGGAACTTTTAAACTACTTACATCGATTTCACTATTTGAATCTGAGTCTATATCTGTCTTAGAGTCTGAATTTGATTATGATTGTGCCATTAGACAAATATTAGCATAGTCATAATCACTCTTTTCACATTTTGTATCACTCCAAGTTTCTGCTTTGAGTGCCTTTCTGCATTTCTCAGCTTTTCCTTTCTTTTTCTTCAGCAAGGACACTTGGGTCTGATGTGTCCCTTTTCTTGCATTCCAAACTGATGTAGCTAGTATAATCACCTAGAGGAAGGGTGAATAGGTGTAAAAATAATTTCTCGAGATACTACAGTGATACTGGGTAGACGATAGAAATGCAGTACTCTTTTGACTAACAAAATGAATTACGATTAAAGTAAAGTAAAGAGTACGGAAGAGAAGATTAAACACAAGGTTTTATAGTAGTTCGGCTTATCCCAAGCCTACGTCCACTCTTCCGCACTGACAGCCTATCGACTGGATTCCACTATGAACAAAAGAGATGTTACAAAGACAGTTCTTCCTTGATTCCACAAAGGTGTAGATATTCTACCACACTTCCTCAAGGTTTCTCACGAATATAAACACTTTTGCGTACAGGTTTTCGCTCAAATGTATTGACTAAAAAGAATGAGCTTTAGACTTTGGAATTCTTCTATCATGCACTCTTCGAACAACTAGAACGTCTTCCTTATATACTCATTTATGCCATCATACCCGTTGGCATTCACTAAAGGAATTCTTCCAATCTTCCCGTTGGACAGAATCAATTAGGAAGATCATTCGAGCTATGAAAGGAACATGTCGATAGCCCATCAATCATGTTCGCCCATACAATCAGGATCTTGGTTTCCATAAGTAGAACCTTCCACGAATATTTCGCCAATCATCGGATCCTTAATCTCCGAATCAATCTTAATCAATCAAAGGATTCCATTATGTTATATCCAGCCAAGAGATCTTCTCCAATCGATAAGGTCATATCCTTAATAAAACATCTAGTTCTGGATAGCCTTTCTTCAACGGATTAGAAACTATCAATGAGGATAGACTTTGAGTCTTGAGTCTGGCTGTCTGGAGGTCTTCAGACTTTAAACAGCAGAGTCTGTAAACCTTCAGACTAGACTGATGGAAACGTTTTTTCAGCTTCAAAATATTTCAAGAAGATTTCTCCAACAATCTCCCTCTTTTTGATGGTGACAAAACTTTCCTACAGATTTGGATAACTTTGACCTGCAAAACATTTCTCAAACACATATGCATATCTTATAAATATAAATGGCTAAATGAATAACACTAGAATCTGCAACCATAGAAAATAGGTTAGTCTTGTATATGATAAAGCCATCCATAAGATATCAATAGCAGTCAAGTCCAAATTCAAATTCAGTTCTCAACCAGACACAAAAATAAAGTCAAACAAAGTCAAACATCAAAACAATCCAATCCAAACGATTTAAAAATTCAAAGTTTGATTCAAATCTTGCATCTCTCCCCTTTTTGTCGGTATTAAAAAGGTTGAGATGAAAATGGAATAAAGTCAAAATTGCTTGGGAACGCGAACAAGTTAGAAATCTCCCATGGACTTAACGATCCCTTCTAGCCTTTTTAAGTCTTCATTCAGTTGTGCAACCTTCTCACCTTTAGCATTAGCCTGAATCTGAACAGATAGGGCTTGGATCTGATCTTTCAAAGAAACTGAAGAAGCTTGACCTTCATTCTGCAAGTTTTGAACCTCGCATCCTAGAGCATAAATTTGACCGCATATCTCCAAGAGAATATCCAAAATTCTGCAAAAATCTGCTGAATTATCGGTTTGCGTACTGGCTTCGGCACGATCTGATGGAGTAAATGCAGACGATGGCATATCATAATCATGCCAATTTGGCGATGAAGTATCATGTTCTTCCTCAGGAAAATGAGAGGCATGAATGTCTTCTAGGTCTGCTGGAGAGCGACTAACTCAGTCACTATGAGCGGGATAAGAAGACATTCCTCTTTTCTCATGATCTCCCCCTCTTTCCATGCCTTCAGGTGGAGAAGAGTGTTTTTCATGCTCTCTTTCCTCTTGATTTTCTCTCTTTTCTTCTTCTTCAAATCTTTCCTTCTCTGCTTCTTTTTCTCCAGCTTCTCTTTCTTCTTCTTCTTTCTCTTGTCTTTCTCTCTCCTCTACTTCTTTCTCCTGTCGTTCCATTGGTTCTGGAATAGGACGACTTAGCTTCTTCAATGCTATAGCAGAAATGGTGATGTCATCATCATCATCATCTTCATCTTCAACAATAAGAGCTCTTCTTTTCTTGGATGTAGCAACCATGGGCTCCTTCCCTTTTCTTTTTGCTGCAGAAGAGATTTGATGAGTTTTAACAGGAGTCTTCTCCTTGAATTTCTCCAACGCCTTGCTTAGTTCCTTCAGACGCATTTTAGTCACCATTTTCAGTCCTACCACTATATGATCACACGATCTAACACAGAGGATTTGTAGAGGCTGAATATTCAGATGTTTGAATAACTTTGTCACAAGACCTGGATAAGGAAGTTGACCTCTATCCTTCGCCATTGCTCTATACATGTGAAACATAATAGTGTGAAGAAGAGAAAACTTTTTCCCATTAATGATGGCATACATCAGCTTTGCCTCTGAAATTGAAAACATCAGTCTTGTAAATTGATTTCGGTCTGAGGCAATTGATCACAATCTTGTGAAGCAGAATGTTAAATGCACTCATCCTCAAGTAGGAAATCTTTTCCTATGTTCTTCTATCCTTAACAAGCTCCAATGTTGCACGAGTAGTAGAAACATTGATTGGTTGATATCTTCCTCTCTCAACCCCAATCACATCCGCCAGCATATCCACATCAACCATAAAGTCCTGATCTCGGACATTAAAGGATATTCTATTCGCATCCAAGAAATTAAGATTTGAATAGAAATATGCAGTTAATTGAGCATATGCCTCTGTGGTGTCAGAGCAAAAATTTTCAAGTTGAAGATAACTGAACTTTTCCCTCAAGTTCACATTCATAACATCTAGAAAATCAAAATCCACACTCCTAGGGTTTATCACCCAACGCTTTAGCAATTTTGAGTATAATTCCTTTTTTTCCATTGATTTAAACAGCTCTCCCATTTTTCCTCGAATTTTCGCTGCAACACCCATTCTTGGTTGAAATTGGTTGTACAATTTGTCATCATCATTTCCATCTACTAGATTAAGTCCTCCAACACGCGGATCACTTGGAATGTTTGTAAGGGTTTCTTCTGCCAACCCTTTGGGAGCAATTCCCAAACCTTCCATTTTCCGCAAAAATATGTACTCATTCTCATATCCTTTGTCCTTAAGAAACTCATCGATGTAGTCCAATGGAGTACCAGTTTTCTTTAAAGTACGGTAAAGCTTATAAATAAAAGAAGGCCTTTGAATTCTTACGGATCTCTGCGTCTTCAACAATTTCTTCCTCTTGTTGATGACCAGCATCCTGTGGACTAGATGGTGGAGAATGACGCTGCTGAGAATGTTGTGGGCTCTATTGCTGATTAGGACACTCCTCTTCCTCGGTGAGATCGAAGTGCGTAGGCCCCTCACTCATTCGCCGTGGTCCCCGCTGCGATTCTCGAAGACTTTCTTGAAGAGGACATCTTTCTCAATTTTTGAAAGATTCCTTGCTTGACTTTCCCAAGAAAGATAACAACTTTTTCGAAGATTAAACAAGGGAAGAAAATAGGAATGGAAGATCAATGTTTTCTTAGGGTTTTTGGAGAGTAAAGTGAAGAAGAATCAACAGTGCATAATCAATTAAAAATGAGAGGTATACGGAACGTCATAAAGGAAAATAAAAAGATGCATTTTCAAAAATAACTGCCTTTTTCGAGAAAATAGTCATTTCAAAAAACTTCTTTTTCGAAAAGGAAATGTTGCTATAATCACGTCAATTAAGGATAGCAATAATCAAACACGGTTGATAATCGTACCTTTTCAAGATGAGATTCGAGAGAGAGAACAACTTACAGTCAAAGTCTTGTTTGTCTGAGTCTGAAAGTCTCTAGACTTTAACTTTTTCAAACCTTAAAATGTTGAATCCGGAACAGATAATTTCAAATTGATTTTTCTCCAAAGGCTTTGTGAATATATTCGCTAGTTGGTTCTTTGAGTCAATAAACTGAATCGAAACTTTTCCATTTTGAACATGATCTCTTATGAAGTGATGTCGAATCTCTATATGCTTTGCTCTTGAGTAAAGAATTGGATTTTTAGTAAGATTAATTGCACTGGTGTTGTCGCAGTTAATCTCCGTGCATGAATCTTTAATTCAAAAGTCTCTTAGATGTTGTTTTATCCACAGAATTTGTGAAAAACAACTTTTGAGAGCTACATACTTTGCTTCTGCTGTAGAAAGAGCTACTGTAGTTTGCTTCCTTGAAAACCAAGATATTGTTCTGCCTCCAAGTAGTTGATAGGTGCCCGAGGTGCTCTTTCTATCAACTCTGCATCCAGCTAGATCTGCGTCTGAGTATCCAAGAAGAGTAAAGTCTCCATTTTTAGGATACCAAAGACCGATGCTTGAAGTTGAAGCAATGTATTTAGTAATACGCTTTGCAGCACTTAAATGAGATTCTTTAGGATTTGTTTGAAATCTGGCACAAATGCAAACACTAAACAAAATGTCAGGTCTAGAAGCAGTAAGATAAAGAAGTGATCCAATTATACTCATGTATAGCTTCAGGTCGACTTTCTTTCCTCCTTCATCTTTGTCTATCTTCAAGGAACTTGACATTAGTATTTCAGCCTTTTTGCAATTGTTCAGTCCAAACCTTTTGATGAGATCATTAGCATATTTTTCTTGATGAATAAAAGTTCATTCCTTCAGTTGTTTCACTTGAAGTCCGAGAAAGAAGGTTAACTCACCCATCATGCTCATTTCAAATTCATCCTGTATAGTCTTAGAGAATTTCTTGCACAGACTTTCATTAGGAGATTCGAATATAATATCATCGACATATATTTGAACTAGTACAAAACTTTTTCTTTCTTTTTTAATAAACAGAGTAGTGTCTACTTTACCTTTCACAAAATCATTTTGAATTAAAAACTTACTTAGCCTGTCGTACCAAGCTCGCGGTGCTTGTTTTAAACCATATAAGGCCTTTTTGAGTTTGAATACTGAGTCCGGTTTCCTTGGGTCTTCAAACCCAGGTGGTTGTTCCACATAGACTTCCTCATGGATGAATCTATTTAGGAAAGCACTTTTGACGTCCATTTGGAATAACCTGAAATTTTTATGACAAGCAAATGCAAGTAATAAACGAATTGCTTCTAACCTTGCTACCGGTGCGTAAGTCTCGTCATAGTCTATCCCTTCTTCTTGCGTATATCCTTTGGCCACGAGTCTTGCTTTGTTTCTTATGACTTTCCCATTCTTGTCCATCTTGTTCCTGAAAACCCATTTTGCACCAATAATAGATTTACCTTTTGGTTTAGGAGTTAACTCCCAAACATCATTAATGCTGAATTGCACGAGTTCTTCTTGCATAGCTTCAATCCGGCTTTCATCGTTAAAGCTTCTTCTATGCTTTTGGGTTCTATTTCAAAATAAGAGCCACAAAGACACTAGACTCTTCGCGCCTTTTAGATCTTGTGCGAATTCCTTCATTGATGTTGCCAATAATAAAATCTTTGGGATGACCGGACTTATGTTTCCGATTCTTTTGGTTAATTTGTCAGATTGATGGTCACTTCCTTCACTTGAATCTTCAACAGTCACTTGTTGCCGGTCCTTCAAAGTCTGAGTTGTTTCCTAAGATTTAGACTTTGTAGAGTCTGGAGCAGGTTCAGGCTCTTCAAGATGAGTCTAAATAGATTCATTTTGCATAGAATCTTGGAATTTGACATTCATTGATTCCTCCACAGATTGACTCTTCTTGTTATAAACTCTGTAGGCTTTGCTTGAGGTTGAATATCCAAGGAAGATTCCTTCATCTGATTTTTCTTCAAACTTGCCAATTCGATCATTTGCATTTTTCAATATAAAACATTTGCATCCGAACACATGAAAATATGAAACAATAGGCTTCTTTTCATTGAATAATTCATAGGGGGTATTTTTCTAGAATAGGCCTTAGAAAAACTCTATTGATAATATAACAAGCTGTGAAAACTGCTTCAGCCCAAAATCGTGAAGAGATGTTGCTTTCAATTTAAAGAGTTCTAGCCATTTCTTGAAGCAATCTATTCTTTCTTTCCACAACTCCATTTTTCTGTGGAGTATATGGAGAATAGAATACATGCTGAAAACCAGATTTATCACAAAAGTTTGTAAAATCTTGATTTTCAAATTCACCTCCATGGTCTGTTCTTATACTTGAAATAACATATCCTTTTTCATTTTGAACCTTTTTAGCAAATTTTTCAAAATAAGAGAAGGTTTCAGACTTACTTGCTAGGAAATATACTCAAGTAAATCGAAAGTAGTCATCCACAATTACCAGGCAATATTTCTTACCTCCAATGCTCTGTGTTCTGGTTGGTCCAAAAAGATCCAAATGCAGAAGCTACAGTACACGGTTAGTGGAAACTTGATTTATTGTTTAAAGAAATTTCTTACTTGTTTTCCCAATATGCACGGTGTACAAAGATCAGCATTTTGGTATGATAAATTGGGTAGACCACGAACAAGCTTCTTTGCTGATATTTTGGCTTTCTGTTTCATATTAATATGCCCAAGCTTTCTGTGCCATAAGCTTGCTTCATCTTGGATTGAGATTAGACATTGCGATTCATCTGGTTTCACCTCCAAGAGGTGGATATTTCCATGTCTTCGACTCATGAATGACTGAGTAGAGTCTTTACTGGTTCCTATACATATTCCTTCTTGAAAGTAGATTTTGAAACCGGTATCGCATGGTGACACACTTTGAGCAAATTGTAGTTGAGTCCTTCAACTAAAGAAACATTACTTATTGTGAGGTTTCCAATCTTTACAGTTCCAAATCCCACTATTCTTCCTTTGCTATTTCCTCCAAATGAGACTTTTCCGCCATTCACTTGAACGAGCTTTATGAAGCACTTTGAATCTCCTGTTATATGTCTTGAGCATCCACTATCCAGATACCATTTTACTTTTTTCTTGATAGTGACATGCATTTAAAAAGAGACTCAAACTTTCTTTGGTACCCATATTTTCTTGGATCCATTTGAGTTAGTATGAAATGCGGTTTTTGCCCATACTTTCTTAATAGGTTTCCAAACCATAGGACATTCTTTTCAAAATGATCTACACTATTGCACTTTGAACATCTGAGAGTATTGCGGCCTACTGGTTTTACAAAGATCTTTTAAAAATGATTTTTGTAAGTATCTCTTGTCGGTCTTTGCTTAATTCTTTCTTTCACCTTTAGAAAATCAATTAAAGGAATGGTTTCAGCAGTCATTCCCAAACCAGATTTGTTGAAATAAGGTCTTTGAGCAGAAAGAATCTTTTCTAGTTTTTCAGATCCTATAGAAATTTTTTTAGAAATATTTGAGATATCATTTTTCAATAGTACATTTTCTTTCGAAAGATTATCTTCACTTTTTCTAAGAGAAGAAACATTCATATCTAAACATTTCACCTTTTCTTTCAAAATATTTTCCTGTTATTTTAGAGCAGAATTTTCTCTTTTGAGTTCGGAAATCCTTTTAAGAGAATTTTTAAGACTAAAACACAACTCATCAATGTATTTAGAAACTTTAATAGGGATTTTGAAATTACTCACCTCAAATTCACTTTGTCTCGAATCTAATTAAATCGTCTCGGAGTTTGAATCTGAATCGATTGTGCCATTAGACATATATTGGCATAATCATCATCACTTTCTTCACACTCTAAATCACTCCAGGTTTATGCTTTAAGAGCTTTTCGATACTTTTCAGCTTTTCCTTTCTTCTTCTTCAGAAGAGGACAGTTGGGTCTGATGTGTCCATTTTTCTTACATTCAAAGTAGACTACATCTTCGTTTGATTCATCATCCTCAACAGACCTAGTTTGTTGCTTTTGAAAACTTTGTTTCTTTGGATTGAATCTTCTTCATTTTCTGTTCAGCTCTTGAATCTTCTTATCATGAGAGCAAGCTCCTCATCATCCATATCGTCTTCGAGAATCGTAACGTCGAATCATCATTGGATTTTAATGCAATGGATTTCTTACCTTTAGGGTCTTCGTCTTCAGTGATTCGTTCCACTTCATAAGACTGAAGAGTCCCAACCAACTCATCAACAGATAGTGGCATAATTCTTTGGGTCTCTTTGATTGAGGTATTTATGTGATTTCAATCCTTGTAGAGTCCACGCAGTAGCTTGTTTACCTTCATGAGATCAGAAATTGGTTGACCTTGATTTTCAAGACCATTCACGATTTTTGTAAAACGACTAAACATGTCAGTTATAGATTCTCCCGATTTCATTCTGAAGGCTTCGTATTGACCGAGGAGAATGTTAATTCTAGTCTCTTTCACTCGATCGGTTCCTTCATAGGTAATATGTAATCTATCCCAGACTTCTTTAGTTGTAACACAAGAAGATATTCTGTTATATTCAGTAGGAGATAAAGCATAATATAATGAATAAATTGCTTTTGCATCAAGAGCTTGTCTCTTGATTATCTCTTCCTGAGTCATTTGACTAGACTCCACAGTATCTTTTCCTCTTTCTGAGATAGGTGCAGCTTTAGGAATGATTCCTTTTTCTATAACGTCCCATTCCAGAGGATCCTTTGATCTTAGGAACGCCTTCATCTTGTTTGTCCATATGTTGTAATCATTTCCATCAAAGTAAGGTGGTCTGGTATTGCTTTGCCCTTCTACCAGCCCTGGAGCCAACATACTAGCCATGGATCTTTAACTCTGAAGTAAAACACTTCAAACAAAGTGAGTACACAGGCTCTGATACCAATTGATGTAGCTAGTATAATCACATAGAGGGAGGGTGAATAGGTGTAAAAATAATTTCTCGAGATACTACAGTGATACTAGGTAGACGATAGAAATGCAGTACTCTTTTGACTAACAAAATGAATTACGATCAAAGTAAAGTAAAGAGTAAGGAAGAGAAGATTAAACACAAGGTTTTATAGTGGTTCGGCTTATCCCAAGCCTACGTCCACTTTTCCGCATCGATGACGACCTATCGGTTGGATTCCACTATGAACAAAAGAGATGTTACAGCATAGTTCTTCCTTGATTCCACAGTGTAGATATTCTACCACACTTCCTCAAGGTTTCTCAAGAATATAAACACTTTTTTGCATGCGGGTTTTCGTTCAAATGTATTGACTAAAAACAAGGAACTTTAGACTTTGGAATTATTCTATCGTGCACTCCTTGAACAACTAGAACGTCTTTCTTATATACTCATTTATGCCATCATACCCGTTGGCATTCACCAAAGGAATTCTTCCAATCTTCCCGTTGGACAGAATCAATTAGGAAGATCATTCGAGCTATTAAAGGAACATGTCGATAGCCCATCAATCTTGTTCGCCCATACAATCAGGATCTCGGTTTCCATAAGTAGAACCTTCCACGAATATTTTACCAATCATCGGATCCTTAATCTTCGAATCAATCTCGATCAATCAAAGGATTCCATTATGTCATATCTAGCCAAGAGATCTTCTCCAGTCGATAAGGTCATATCCTTAATAAAACATCCAGTTCTAGATAGCGTTTCTTCAACGGATTAGAAACTGTCAATGAGGATAGACTTTGAGTCTTGAGTCTGGCTGTCCGGAGGTCTTCTGACTTTAAACAGCAGAGTCTGCAAACCTTCAGACTAGACTTATGGAAACGTTTTGTCAGCTTCAAAATATTTCAAGAAGATTTCTCCAACAAAAACAAATCACATTTTTATTGGATTCATCATCCTCAACTGATTTATTTTGAAACTTTTGAGTACTTTGTTTCTTCCAATTAAATCTTCTTTCAAAATACAACGATCAGTACTTCTTGGGAAGCGCTCGAGAACAAAAAATGGAAGAGTTTCAGTGTCTCCACCAAGAGGCGATGACTATTGACCAGTATGGGGTCAAGTTTGTGGAGCTTTTTGAGTATGCTCCGAGGTTAATTGAGGATCCAGAAGAAAAAGCTCGAAGGTTCAGGAATGGCCTTGATCTTGAGCTGAAGCAACCACTCATACCATTGGATATGATAGAGTATCGAGAAGTTTACCGCCGAGCCCAGATGTTTGAGAGAAGTTTTGAACGAGCAGGCTGTCTCGTTTGGATTAAGGTTTAGTTCACACCGAGAAGGGATCCGACATGGGAAGAGGCTCATGTCTGGAGGAAGGTTTCAAGTGCCGCCCAATAGGAAGGGTGGGATTGAAAAGTCGGAACCAAGTCATAATGGCCTGTGTCGCCTCTGTGGATGACAACATAGTGTGAACCAGTGCCCTCAAAGGACAGGCACTTGTTTTGAATGTGGCCAATAGGGTCACTTAACCCGAGATTGTCCTAGAAAGCCAAGAGGACAACCACAATTACTGCTGTCGACACTGATGGGTCTGATTAGAGGGTACGCACCTCAGAATGCACCGCAAAGTGGACATATGAGACCCCCAGCTCAGAGAACAGTTTATGCCATCACCAGAGGTAAGGCAGAGGATGTGCCTGACGTGATTACAAATACGATTTCACTAAACAACCATGCTACTTATGCTTTATTCGACCCTGGCGCAACTCACTCTTTTATTGCTGAGCAATTTGTTAAGCCAATATAATTAAGTCCTAAGTTGCTGAAGTCAATGGTTAGCATATCTATACCATTAAAGGATAATGTGTTGTTTGCATTGGGATGTTCTGGTTGCAAGTTAGCAATTAGTGAGTGAGAGGGGAAAATATATCTGTTACTCCTAGACATATATGACTTTGATTTGATAATTGGCATGGACTGGCTCACCAAGCAATGAGCTAAGATGGACTGTTATCGTAAGATGATTTAGTTTAACCTGTTAAAGGGTAGAAGTTTCAAGTTTGTTGGAAGTTGAGGAAGACCCCCGATTACATTAATCTCGTCGCTTGAAGCAACCCGTTTGTCAGACGAGGGTTGTCAGAGTTCTTGGCAACTCTTGTGGATACGACAGTTGAGGAGCTGAAGATGGAAGACATCGCAGTAGTGCAAGAATTTCTAGATGTATTCTCGAAGAAATTGCCAGGCTTACCGCTAGAGAGAGATAAAGCCAATCTCTAAGGCTCGTTACCGGATGGCGTTGTTTGAGTTGAAGGAACTAAAGGTGCAGATGCAGGAGTTGTTGGATAAGGGATTCATACGTCCCAGTGCATCACCTTAGGGAGCACCAGTTTTGTTCGTTAAGAAGAAGGATGATTCATTGCGCCTATGCATCGACTATCGCCAACTCAATTAGGTAACAATCAATAACAATGATCAACTGCCGAGGATAGACGACTTGTTTGATCAGTTACAAGGGGCGTCAATATTCTCTAAAATCGACTTGAGGACGGGATATCATCAGTTGAGAATCAAGAAAGAGGACATTCTAAAGTCAGCATTTCATACTTGGTATGATCATTATAAGTTCACTGTAATGCTGTTCGGGTTAACGAATGCTCTAGCTGCATTTATGGATTTGATGAACATGGTGTTCAAGGAATATCCGGATCAATTTGTAATTGTGTTCATTGATGATATTTTGGTGTATTCGAGGAGTGAGGAAGAGCATGAGAGTCATCTGAGATTAGTATTGCAGACTCTAAGAGTTCATCAGTTGTATGTCAAGTTCAGCAAGTGTGAGTTTTGGTTGACTCGTGTTACTTTCCTAGGTCATGTGATTTTAGGCGAAGGAATCCCATGGACCCGTCTAAGGTTGAAGCAGTGATCAACTAGCCAAGACCGACTACCGTGATAGAGATTAGAATTTTTCTGGGTTTGGCAAGTTATTACAGACGATTTATGGAAGGGTTTTCAGTTTTAGCATCACCGTTGACTAAATTCCTGAAGAAAGAAGAGAAGTTCTTGTGGACAAACAAGTGTGAGCATATTTTCCAAGAGCTGAAGCAGAAGCTAACTACTGCACCCGTGCTAACCATTTCATCTAGACTTTGAGGATATGAGATCTACAGTGATGTGTCGTTCAGAGGACTGGGTTGCGTGCTGATGCAACATGATAGAGTGGTTGCATATGCTTCCCGTCAGTTGAGGTCTCATGAACAGAACTACCTGACGCACGACTTAGAGCTCGTAGCAATAATTATTGCTCTGAAGATATGGAGACTTTACTTGTGTAGAGAAAGATTCCAGATCTTCACGGACCATCAAAGTCTCAAGTATCTATTCTCTCAAAAAGAGTTGAATATGGGATAGCGCTGTTGGATGGAATTGTTGAAAGATTATGACCGTGATATACAATATCACCCTCGAAAGGCGAACAAGGTCGCCAACGCTTTGAGTTAGAAGTCTTCAGCTTTTCATCTACTAGTTAAGGAGTGGAATTTAGTCGAGAGAACTTGAGATTCGATTTTCAAGTTTGAGGTAGGCCACCTTTCGAATCTTATGGCCACCCTCAAAATTAAACTAGATGTGCAGGTCAGGATCAAGTTACTTCAGTCGACTGACCTAGATGTTCAGAAGATTCTGCAAGAGAATACTGACAAAAGGAAAGTTGACTTTTAGGTTTCTGATGATGGAACATTGAGGTTATGAGGTCGTTTGGTTGTACCTGACGATGTGGAGCTTAAAGAGTATATTTTATCAAAAGCCTATCGTAACAGTTTCTACATTCATCCTGGTAGTACCAAGATGTATTAGAATTTGCGTCAACACTACTAGTGGTTTGGTATGAAGGCAGGCATCGCCAAGTATGTCGCCAAGTGTTTGACGCGTCGACAGGTCAAAGCTTAGCACTGCAAGTCAAGAGGACTTCTGTAACCTCTCGAGATCCCATAGTGGAAGTAGAAGCACATCATGATGGATTTCGTGACCAGATTACCAAGGAGTCAGAGAGGTAATGATTCTATTTGGGTAGTAGTCGACAGATTGACGAAGTCAGCTCACTTCATTTCGGTATGAAATGACCTCGGTTTGGACATGCACGCTGAGTTGTTGATATGGCTAGTACAAGTACCTAGAGGGGGGGTGAATAGGTATATAAAAGATTTTTCTTGATGATTGCACAAAACTTAGACCGTTAAAGGATTTGCAACAATTAATAATCAATCGTAAGACCGAGTAAAGGAAAGAGAGAATTTAACACGCGGTTTATAGTGGTTCGGCTTGATTCAAGCCTACGTCCACTCTTTCGCAGACCGATGGACCTATTGGATTCCACTATGAACAAAGAGATGTTACGAGTTGATCTTCCTTGATTTCTAGGTGTAGATGATCTACCACACTCACTCAAGGTAACAAGTATAAACACTCTCTGTGTATACAACTCTCTGTGTATACAATTTCGCTCAAACTGTATCGACTAATAATCAAGGTTCTTCAGACTCTGGAATTTCTCTATCGATCACACTTCGAAAAAAAAACTAGAACGTCTTCCTTTTATACTCCTTTATGCCATCATAGCCATTGGCACTTACCAAAGGAATTCCTCCAATCTACCCATTGGACGGAATCAATCAAGAAGATCATTCGAGCTATTTAAGGAATCTGACGATAGCCCATCAATCATGTTCGCCCATACAATCAGGATCTTGGTTTCCAAGAATAGAACATCCCAAGAATATTTCGTCGACCATCGGATCTTCAATCGATCTAGATACGAATAAAAGAATCCGTTATTTTTATCCAACCAAGGGATCTACTCCGGAGGATAGGATCGAATCCTCAACCATATACTTCGCTCTCGAATTTCCTTCGTCACATCGGATTAGAAAGACGCCGGTGAGAATAGTCTTGAGTCTTGAGTCTTGAGTCTCGGTGATCATAAAGTCTTCGGACTTTAAACTGTCGATTTGCAAATATCCAGACTAGACTAATAGAAACGTTTTGTCGCCTTCAAAATATTCTGGAAAGATTTCTCCAACAATCTCCCCTTTTTGATGGTGACAAAACTTTCTTGTAGATTTGAACAACTTTGACCTGCAACAACATTTCTCAAGAAATATGGCTATCTCATAAAGATTAATAAATCAACCAGACTCTGCATCCACAAAAAATTGGTTAGTCTTTCATGAGTAATACCATATAACAACACTTGATATAAATGCAACCAAATCAAGCATCTAAATCCACAGCCAATTCAAATCAAATTCAAATTCACACCCAAGTTCACTCAAGTCAAACTCAAAAACAAACATAACCACAAAAACAAATTTAAAGTCAAAGTTTAAAAGTTGTTGGTTGTTGGTTCAAATTGGTTCTCCCCTTTTTGTCATCATTAAAAAGGATGAGAAATGAGTCGTCCGCGCAGGAAATGCGTACGATCTGGAAATCTCCCATAGACTGGACTATGCCTTCTATCCTCTTCAAGTCTTCCCTTAGTTGAGCTACCTCCTCTCCTTTGGCATTGGCTTGAAGTTGTAGAGCGAGGTCTTTCATTTTGTCCTCCAGGGTAACCGAAGATTCTTGTCTAGCTTTCTTCATGGTTTGAATTTCACAATCCAGAGCATAAATTTGTCCCCGCATTTCTAGAAGAATATCAAGAATACGACGAAAATCTGATGTATTGTCCGTCTGTGTGCTCGCATTTGCTTTCTCAGATGGAATGAATGTAAACGATGGTGCTTCTGTATAATCTTTGCAGATTTGGAGTCGATGTATCGTGTCCTTCTTCAGGCAATTGAGAAACCTGAACTTCTTCTGGGTCTTCTTGAGATTCTCTTATACCTTCATGTCGGCAAACATGAGGTGTAAACCTTTCTTGCTCGCCAACTCCCCCGTCTCTAGGACATCAAAAGGGGAAGAGTGATGATCATGCTTTTCTATATCTTGATTTCCTTTTTTCTCCAGTTCAGTGAGACTTTTCTTTCTCTCATTCTCTTTCTTCTTCAGCTTCTTTCTCATTTTCTTTCTGCTCTTCTTCTTCTCTGTTCTTGGCTTGCTCCTCTTCTTCTCTCTGTTTCTTCTGAAGTTCTGTTGGTTGAGGCACAAAACGTCTGGTTCTTGTTAATGCATGGATAGTGGGATCTTCACCCTCTTCATCTTCATCCTCCAGGATGAGAGTTCTTTTCTTCTTTTTCGATGGGGCTCCAATAGCCTCCTTTCCTTTTCTCTTTGAAGTAGACGGAACTGGAGACTTAACTTAGAATCTCTCCATTGCCTTGGAAAGTTCTTGAAGACGCATCTTCGTCAGCATTTTCAGACCTATCACCATCTTATCGCACGGTCGAACACAAAGAGTGTGTGGAGGTTCAATGTTCAAGTGTCTAAAGATCTTGGTCACCCGGACCTGGATAAGGCAATTGTCCCTTGTCTTTCAACATTGCTCTGTACATATGGAAGAAAATGGTGTGAGGGAGAGAGAACTTCCTTAGTTGATCGCGAACATCGGTTTTGCTTCGAAATTAGACACACGGTAGTCTTTGATGTAGACTTGATGCGAGACAGTTGATCACAATTTTATGAAGCACGATGTTGATGGCATTCATCCTTGAGTAGGTAATTTTCTTCTCTCGTATCCCTATCTTTTACAAGCTCCGAGAAGTACGAGCAGTTGAGACTTTGATTGGATGATAACGTCCTCGTTCAACTCCAATTATGTCGCCAACATGTCCACATCTACCATGTAGACTCGGTCTCGAACACTGAATGAAATTCTATTCGCATCTAAAAAGCTGAGATTTGAATAGAAATATGCGGTTAGTTGTGCATAACCATCCGTGGTGTCGAAGCAAAAATTTTCAAGTTGAAGCAAATTGAACTTTTCTCTTAAGTTCATATTGATGGCATCCAAGAAGTCAAAATCGACACTTCTAGGGTTTATCACCCCTCTTTTCAACAGTCTGAAATACACATTCTCCGATCCTTTGATTTGAACAAATCCATCGATTTCCTTTCACCTTTGCTGCCACACCCATTTTAGGTTTGAATTCAAGGAACATTCTGTCATCATCGTTCCCTTCAATTAGATTTTGTCCTGGTAAACGAGGATCACTTGGAATATTCGCAAGTCGTCCTCTGCCTTTCCTTTCGGAGCAACTCCCAATTCCTCCATTTTCCACAGAAAAGATACTCATTCCCATAATTTTTGTCCTTAAGGAATTCATCTATATAGTTCAATGGAGTACCGATGCTTTTCAACGCACGATAAAGCTTATAGATAAAGGAGGTTTTTGAACTCTTACGGGGTCGGCGTCCTCGATTATCTCTTCCTCCGGATGTTGACTTGCACCTTGTGGGGTAGAAGGCGATGAATGACGTGGATGAGAGTGAATCGGCTTTGTCGGCGACTTGATAAGTCTTCTTCCTCGGTGAGATCGAAATGCGTCGGTCCCTTCTCCATTCTTTGTGGTCCCCTTTGCAATTCTTGATGATTTCCTCGAAGAAGACATCTTTCTTTGTCGTTTGGAAGATTCCTTCACTTGCTTTCCCAAGAAAAGATGACCACTTTCTTGAAGATGAACAAGTAGTAAAAATAGGATCGGGAGGAGAGTGCCTTTTAGGGTTTTGAAGATCTAGGAAGAAGAAAAACTTTATATATATAACTTAGTTTTGAAAAAGGAAGTTCAATCGGCACGAGGAAAGTGTATGAACACTTTTTTTTTAAATCAATAACTGCCAAAATTAATTCTTTTGAAAAGACAAGTGTACGGAGACTACAAAATGATCTTAAACGAAAGTTCATACCTTTTTGAGTTTAGATTAAAATAACAACTTACAGTCTATAGCCATGAATGTCTGAGTCTGAGGTTTTAGAGTCTGAGAGATTAGAGTCTGAGAGTTAGTGAGTCTCTAAACTTTAACTTCTTCAAGCTTCAAAATGTTGAGTCTGGAACGGATAAAGTCGAATTGATTTTTCTCCAAAGGCTTTGTGAATATATCCGCTAGTTGACTCTTTGAATCAACAAATTGAATCAAGATTTCTCCATTTTGAATATGATCTCTAATGAAGTGATGTCGAATCTCTATATGCTTTGCTCTTGAATGAAGGATTGGATTTTTGGTGAGATTGATCGCGCTTGGTGTTGTCACATCGGTCTCGTGCATGAGTCTTCAATCCCAAAGTCTTGTAGCTGTTGTTTTATCCATAGAATTTGCGAACAGCAGCTTCCAAGAGCTACATACTCGGCTTCATTGTTGAGAGAGCCACGGTGCTTTGCTTCCTTGAAAACCAAGATACTATCCTGTTTCCAAGCAACTGGCAAGTTCCCGAAGTGCTTTTTCTATCGACTCTACAACCGACCAGATCTGCTTCTGAGTATCCTATAAGATTAAAGTCTCCATTCTTAGGATACCAAAGACCAATGCTTGAAGATGAGGCAACGTATTTGATAATACGTTTCGCAACACCGAGATGAGATTCTCTAGGATCCGATTGAAACCTAGCACGATGCAAACACTCAACAAAATGTCAAGTCTAGAAGCGGTAAGATAAAGAAGTGATCCGATGATGCTCTTGTACAGCTTTTGATCAACTTTCTTCCATTCTTCATCTTTGTCTATCTTCAAAGAACATGGCATTGGTATGTCGGTCTTTTTGCACTTTTCCAGTCCAAACATTTTGACAAGATCATTAGCATTTTTTTCTTGATAAATAAAAGTTCCTTCCTTCAATTGTTTTATTTGAAGACCAAGAAAGAACGTTAACTCTTCCATCATACTCATTTCAAACTCATCCTGCATAAACTTTGAAAATTTCTTGCATAGACTTTCATTAGATGATCCAAAAATAATATCGTCCACATATATTTGAACAAGTAAAAGGCTTTTGTTTTCCTTTTTGATAAATAAGGTAGTATCTACTTTACCTTTGACAAAACCATTCTGTATTAAAAACTTACTTAGTCTGTCATACCAAGCTCGAGGTGCTTGCTTTAAACCATACAAGGCCTTTTTTCGATCGAAGATCGAGTCTCGGCTTCTTTGGGTCTTCAAACCCAGGTGGTTGTTCCACATAAACTTCCTCATGGATAAACCCATTTAGGAATGCACTTTTGACGTCCATTTGGAATAACCTGAAATTTTTATAACAAGCAAACGCAAGTAATAAATGAATAGCTTCTAACCTTGCTACTGGTGCGTAAGTCTCGTCATAGTCTATTCCTTCTTCTTGCGTATATCCTTTGGTCACGAGTCTTGCTTTGTTTCGTACGACTTTTCCTTTCTCATTCATCTTGTTCCTGAATACCCATTTGGCTCCAATAACAGTTTTACCTTTTGGTTTAGATGTCAATTCCCATACATCATTAATGTTGAACTGTCTGAGCTCTTCTTGCATAGCTTCAATCCAGCTTTCATAAGATAAAGCTTCTTCTATGCTTTTTGGTTCAATTTTAGAAATGAGAGCCACAACACTAGATTCTTCACGCCTTTTTGATCTGGTGCGGATTCCTTCATTGATTTCGCCGATAATGAGATCTTTAGGATGACTGGACTTATGCTTCCGATTCTTGGTTGATTTGTCTCGGTTGATGATCTCTTTCTTTATTTGAATCTTCATGAACATCTTGATCTTTGGTCTTCCGTGAGTCGAGATGCTTCTTGAGTTGTAAGCCTTGGAAGGTCTAGAGTAGGTTCAGACTCTTCATACTGAATCTGACTGGATTCATCTTGCGTTGAATCTTGGAATTTGACATTCATTGATTCCTCCACAGACTGACTCTTCTTGTTATAGACTCTGTAGGCTTTGCTTGATGTAGAATATCCAAGGAAGATGCCTTCATCGATCTTTCTTCAAACTTACCAACTCGATCATTTGCATTTTTCAAAATAAAGCATTTGCAATCGAATATATGAAAGTATGAAACAATAGGCTTCTTACCTTTGAATAACTCGTAAGGGGTTTTCTCTAGAATAGGTCTTAGGAAGACTCGTTGATGATATAGCATCTTTGTTGAAAGCGACGACCCAAAATCGTGAAGAAATTTTACTTTCAATTAAAAGAGTTCTAGCCATTTCTTGAAGGGATCTATTCTTTCTTTCCACAATTCCATTTTGTTCTGGAGTGTATGGAGAAGAAAACTCATGATTAAAGCCAGATTTATCACAAAATCTTGTAAAATCTTGATTTTCAAGTTTACTTCCATGATCTGTTCTTATACTCGAGATAACACATCCTTTTTTATTTTGAACCTTTTTAGCAAATTTTTCAAAGTGCGAAAAGGTTTCTGATTTACTTGCAAGAAAATATACCCAGGTAAAACGAGAGTAATCATCCACAATTACTAGAAAATATTTCTTACCTCCAATGCTCGGGTTATTGTTGGTCCGAAGAGATCCATATGCGGCAACGTAGTACATGATTAGTAGAGACATGATTTATTGGCTTAAATGAATTTCTTACCTTTTTCCCAGAATACATGGAGTGCATGAATCGGACTTTTGGTATGGTAATTTTGGTAAATCTCGAACAAGCCGCTTTGATGAGATTTTGGCTAATTGCTTCATGTTGACATGACCAAGCTTTCAGTGCCATAAGCTTGCTTCGTCTTGAATTGAGATTAGGCATTGCGATTCATTTGGTTTTACATCCAAGAGATAAATGTTTCCATGCCTTCGACCCATGAAAGACCGAGTAGAGTCTTTACTAGTTCCGAACATATTCCTTCTTGAAAGAAGATCTTAAAACCGATATCACACAATTGACTGATGCTGAGAAGATTGTAATTGAGTCCTTCCACTAAGGAAACATTACTTATTGTGAGATTTCCAATTTTCACAGTTCCAAATCCCACAATGCTTCCTTTGCTGTTTCCTCCAAATGAAAATTTTCCACCATTTACTTGAATAAGCTTTATGAAGCAATTTGAGTCTCCCGTCATGTGTCTTGAACATCGATTGTCAAGATACCACTTTACCTTCTTTTTGTAGAGACCTCGCATTCAAAAGAGAGTCTCAAGCTTTCTTTGGTACCCAAATTTTCTTGGGTCCTTTAGCGTTAGTAGGATAAGCATTATTAGGCTATATTTTCTTAACAGGCTTCCAAACCATAGGACACTCTTTTTCAAAGTGATCCCGATCAAGTTACACTTTGAACACCTTAGAGCATTTCGACCTCTGATTTTACAAAAACTTTCTTGAAATGATTTTTATAATCCTCTTTCGACGGTCTTTTCTTAATTCTTTCTTTTACTTTCGGAAAATCAATTAAGGGAATTGTTTCTGCTGTCATACCTAGACCAGACTTATTGAAGTAAGGTCTTTGAACTGAAAGAACTTTTTCAAGTTTTTCGGACCCTATTGAAAATTTCTTCGAAATATTTGATAGGTCAGTTTTTAAAAGAGCATTTTCTTTCAAAAGACTATTTTCATTTTCTTTAAGAGTGGAAACATTCAAGTCTAAACTTTTAACTTTTTCTTCTAAGACGTTTTCCTTTTGTTTTAGAGCTGAGTTTTCCTTTTTAAGTTCGGAAATTTTTTTGAGAGATGTCTTAAGACTAAAGCACGGTTCATCAATGTATTTAGAGACTTTAACAGGAATTTTAAAATCACTTACCTCAAATTCACCGTCTAAGTCGATCCAGTTTGAGTCCGATTGTGCCATCGACACGGAAAGTTGGCATATTCCTCATCACTTTCTTCACACTCTGTATCGCTCCGGTTTCGGCTTTGAGAGCTTTTCGAGACTTTTCAGCTTTTCCTCTCTTCTTCTTCGAAGAGATTGGGTCGATGTGTCCTTTTTCTTACATTCGGCGTACTACATCTTTGTTTGGTTCTTCATTATCAACAAACTTGGTTTGCTGTTTCTGAAAACTTTGTTTCTTTGAGTTGAACCTTCTTCCTTTTCTATTCAGCTTTTCTGAATCTTCTTATCATAAGAACAAGCTCCTCATCGTCCGAGATCTTCTTGATCAGTATCATCATAATCATCATTAGATTTTAATGCAATAGATTTCTTACTTCTTGGATCTTCGTCTTCATTAATTCGTTCCACTTCGTAAGACTGAAGAGTTCCAATCAGCTCGTCGACAGATAATGGCATAATTATTTGCGTCTCTCTTATTGAAGTATTTATATGATTCCAATCCTTGGAGAGTCCACGCAGTAGCTTGTTCACCTTCATGGGATCAGAAATTTTTGTCCTTGATTCTCAAGACCATTTACAATATCTCGTAAAACGGCTAAACATGTCGGTTATAGATTCTCCTGGTTTCATTTTGAAGGCTTCATATTGACCAAGGAGAATGTTAATTCTCGTCTCCTTCACTCTTTGTCATGTCCTTCATAGGTGATATGTAATCTATCCCGAGACTTCTTTTGCTGTAACACAAGAAGATATTCTTATATTCAGTTGGTGACAAAGTACAATATAAAGAGTAAATTGCTTTTGCATCTAGTGCTTGTCTCTTGTTTATCTCTTCTTGAGACATTCCGCTGGTCTCAACAGTTTCTTTCCCTCTTTTGAATCGATGCAGCGATGAAGAGTGATTCATCTTTCCACAATGTCCCATTCAAGAGGATCCTTTGACTGTAGGAAAGCTTTCATCTTGTTCTTCCAGATGTTGTAATCCTTTCCATCAAAGTAGGGTGGTCTGGTATTGCTTTGCCTTTCCACCAGCCCCGGTGCTAGCATACTAGCCATAGATCTTTTACTCAAAGTAAAACACTTCAAATAAAGTAAGAACACGGGCTCGATACCAATTGATATGGCTAGTACAAGTACCTAGAGGGGGTGAATAGGTATATAAAAGATTTTTCTTGATGATTGCACAAAACTTAGACCGTTAAAGGATTTGCAACAATTAATAATCAATCGTAAGACCGAGTAAAGGAAAGAGAGAATTTAACACGCGGTTTATAGTGGTTCGGCTTGATTCAAGCCTACGTCCACTCTTTCTGACCGACAGCCTATTGGCTGGATTCCACTATGAACAAAGAGATGTTACGAGTTGATCTTCCTTGATTTCTAGGTGTAGATGATCTACCACACTCACTCAAGGTAACAAGTATAAACACTCTATGTGTATACAATTTCGCTCAAACTGTATCGACTAATAATCAAGGTTCTTCAGACTCTGGAATTTCTCTATCGATCACACTTCGAAAAAAAAAACTAGAACGTCTTCCTTTTACACTCCTTTATGCCATCATAGACGTTGGCACTTACCAAAGGAATTCCTCCAATCTACATGTTGGACGGAATCAATCAAGAAGATCATTCGAGCTATTTAAGGAATCTGACAATAGCCCATCAATCATGTTCGCACATACAATCAGGATCTTGGTTTCCAAGAATAGAACATTCCAAGAATATTTCGTCGACCATCAGATCTTCAATCGATCTAGATACGAATAAAAGAATCCGTTATTTTTATCCAACCAAGGGATCTACTCGGAGGATAGGATCGAATCCTCAACCATATACTTTGGCTCTGGATTTCCTTCGTCAACTGGATTAGAAAGACGTCGTTGAGAATAGTCTTGAGTCTTGAGTCTAGTGATCATAAAGTCTTCAGACTTTAAACTGTCGATTTGCAAATATCCAGACTAGACTAATAGAAACGTTTTGTCAGCTTCAAAATATTCTGGAAAGATTTCTTCAATAGTTGTATGTGCACCAAATAGTTCGTCTACATGGAATACTGATTACGATTACTTCAGATTGAGACCCAAGATTCTCAATTGATTTTTGGAAGAGCTCGTAGAGTGCTTTAGGTACGAAGTTACAGTATAATATGGCATATCATCCTCAGATAGATGGCCAGTTTGAGAGAACGATTTAGACCGTCAAAGACATGCTGCCAGCTTGTGTATTAGATTTTAAAGAAAGTTTGGAAGAATAGCTTCATCAAGTCGAGTCTGCCTACAACATCAGTTATCAGTAGAGCATTCAGATGGCTTCTTTTGAAGCGTTGTATAGTAGAGTGTGCAGAATGCTAGTGTGTTAGGATGAAGTCCGGGAAAGAAAGATTACAGACCCAGAGTTGGTTCAGTAGTCAGTGAATGCAGTTGCAGTGATCAGAGGCAGAATAAAGACCACTCAGAGTAGGCAGAAGAGTTACGCAAATAAGCGTCGGAGATCGTTGGAATTCTAAATTGGTGATCACGTTTTTCTAAAGGTGTCACCAATGAGGGGAACTTTGCGCTTTGGCAAGAAAGGAAAACTGAGTCTAAGGTACGTAGGTCCGTTTGAAATTCTTGAGAGAATTAAGACCTTAGCGTATCGTCTTGCATTTCCGCCGAGATTGGCGCAAGTGCAATTTGTCTTTCATGTGTCGATATTAAGGAAGTATGAGCTTGACCCGACCCACGTGCTTAATTTTGAGTGATTGGACATGGACGATCGTGTGTCGTACATTGAAAGCTCGATTCAGATCGTGGATCGAAAAGAGCAAAGTCTGTGTATAAAGACCATCCCGTTGGTCAAAGTAGTCTGGCAACACCACAGCACTAAAGGAGTAACCCGGGAGAGTGAAGAGTCAATAAGACAGTTGTACCCCCACCTTTTTGCTTAAGTATTGTAATGGTTTAAATTTTGATGATGAAATTTTTATAAGAGGGAAAGAGTTATGATATCCTGAATTTTACAGTTCTGCTTTCAATTAAATTAATCGGGCTTTTCATCGACGCGCCTATAGTGTTATTTTCAGAGCTGATTACTCGTGAGATAACTGAACTATCTGGGGAAGTCACTAAGAGATTTTAATGCAATAGACTTGAGAATTCGATTAGGTTTCGACTACTCAACCGTGCTCATCTGCAAAGATAATTACGGCACAGTTATAAGTCGATTGGAAATCAGAAATAGGTTGGTTTGACTAAGATATGTGGTTAAATGTGGGTGATTTCACCAAATTGAGAAATTCTCGTCGACTAGCACTGGATTGGTTTTTCTATTGTTTTGGTACCCTGCGTCCGTATTTGAATCTTTGAGATTTTCACGATAACCAAGAGTCGCCAATGTGTCGAATAGGTTCATTGTGACTTGAAGAAAATCGACCACGGGTCATTTGCACTAAAAATTTCCAAAAGTTACCCGGTAGCCTAAGTCACGCTAAAAACGCACTATAGTGAAATTAACGTGAATTTGAATCCAATTTCAGAAATTGAAAGTTCTGTCAAGTCACAAATCATTTTAGAAACATTGACTTAGTCTCCGAAATTTTTTTTGCAAACCGAGACTTTTTGGGAAAAAGTCATCATAGGGTCGTTTTTGTATAGAAAATGCTGAAGACCGTTTTTTATCGCGCAATTGGGAAGCAAGATGGTTCAATTGGTGAGGAAAAATACAAATTTGATTATTGACTCCATAATTGAATTTATAGAAACCGAATTGAATTGATTTAAGAAGCATTTGGTGTCCAATTTAGAGGAAAACCTATGCAAATTTGTATGCCCATGACATTTTGGACCTCTTCAATGCTTCTTGAGGAAGCCAAAGCTGCTGGAAGTGTGTTGTGGAAGCTAGCCTTGGTGGTGGAGTCCTCAAGGGGACAAATTGAGAGAAGAAGAGGCCAAGTGGTTCCCCTTGCCCCCTCCCTCTCCTTCTTTCCTTAGCCCGTCGACCATGCCTCCTCTCCCTCCATCTAGTGTACGAAGATGCCTAATAGCCCAGGAAAACCGCTGGAGCAGCCAACAGCCCAAGCAGAACTACCACACGTTACCATTTGCTATCGCACGTCCCAACCACGCCCGTCATGCCTTGCCTTGCCTTGCCGTGCGACCGTCTCCGCCGACCCATCTAATTTTTTTAGACTTGCTCGCCATCCAGCCATCTGCCCGAGTCGTGTGGAGGTTGCCAAAGCTGCTGTGAAGCATCGTCGTAGCTCGCCTAGGCCTAGTTCGGTCCTTTTAGCCCATTGTTGCCTCAACCAGCTCTTGTTTCAGCCCTCCTTAGCCCCGAACAAAAGTTGTGTTTAGTGGGTTTCCAGCATTGTTTAGGCCCGTTTTGGCTCGCTTCTCTACCCCGAAAGTTGGTCCCCCTTTGGAGTTTCATGCCCCTCGCTGCGTCCCCATCGTTTTGAATTGAGCAGTTCGTCGATCAAGTGAGTTTAACTCACTAATCATTACTTAGTAAGTTAATGGCTCTTATGGGTTGTTTAGTTTAGACTAAGTATGGATTATGTGGATAGTTAGATTAGATTAGCAATTTAATTAATTGTTATTGCATGTTAGGTGGTTAGAATAATGTAATTAGAGCTTAGACAAGCTCTACTATTTAACTAGAGTGGTTCGGTAATTTTCCGGATCCGTCTCTGCTTCCAATTAGGCTTTACGGGCCTAAGTTCTATTTATTGGTATTTATTAGCATTTATTTATTATTTTTCGTAATTATTAATTTTCCAAAAATTAGACCGGGATAACCGGTGACAGGAATTTATGCTGATTGCAGTGGTGTGATTTGTCTATTTAATTGAGCTTTAATTTGTACAAATTGAATGTGATTTGTGATTGTGGGTAATTATCTCAAAGGTTGATAATTTTGGTAATTAATTAGAAAATTATTGGG
The DNA here is from genome assembly GCA_017140615.1 of Eucalyptus cladocalyx. Classification (NCBI taxonomy): domain Eukaryota; kingdom Viridiplantae; phylum Streptophyta; class Magnoliopsida; order Myrtales; family Myrtaceae; genus Eucalyptus; species Eucalyptus cladocalyx. The sequence goes on from CM029526.1 coordinate 37,421,559, forward strand.
CGTCGATCTACAACACCAAAAATCTACTTTTGGGACTGCTGGAAATGGTGGGATGTTCAAAAGTGAAAATACTGTACTTTGGTTAAGGCTGACCGTATACCCACACACAAGTATTTTTATCAAGTATAATAAAATTGGTAAATTGAATGGATGATTGGGATAGTATACTATATCAGCTTGTGGACGATATGTCAGCTTAAATTGCGAGTAGTATACCGTTATACTATATCAATCTATGGGCTCTAATATGTTAGCTTAGATTGCGAACAATATACCTTATTAACTTAGAGTGAGCATTGTTAGTATACTATATTAGCCTGCGGATAATATGTCAGCTTAGATTGCGAGTAGTATACTATTTATCAGCTTAGCGCAAGCTATACTATCTATATATCGGTTTAGAGCAAGCAATCTTGATATGACCAGACTTATTAGATAATATTGATTTGGCCGACCGGGGGGAGGTCGTGATGACATGTAATCGATTGAGTCGATTGATTGAAGTGATTGGTTGATGTGATTTGTGTATCTATGAGATAAACTGACTAGTAGGAAGAGACTAAGGCTAAGGTAATCCTTCCGACCTATGTTTGTGCTTAGGCAACCTTAGGGCATATTTTCTTCCTAGTTAGGTCTTAAGGGGTAGAACTCACTGAGACGTTGTCTCACCCCATTGTGGAATAACATTTCAAGTCCTTAGATGGCAACTCCTGAGTTTTTTGGACGACCTAGGAAAGTTACAGAGCAAATATCTTATATTCCGATGAATTAGGGCCCTAGGGGTTGGGACTATGAGTTGGTAAGGTCCACAGTTTGGGTCGATGCGAGTCTCACCCACAAGGTGCCCAACCAATATAAATTGTGGCACCGCCAGGTTCAAGATGGTCAAAGAGAGAGTCTTATATCGGAGTCTAAGGTTCCTCTGTACGTTCTAGAAGTCACTTTTGGGAAGGGCACAGCTGATCCTCCTCAAGGCTCGATCGTAGACGTAGTAGACCCGGCTCTTGCAGTACCAAAGTCCCCGATGCAATCTGCTGAAGGCTCTAGTTGAAGTGTAGAGAAAGATGAAATCGTGGAGGATGATGAAGAGTTGGACGAGGACCCATAGTTGTTTGAAAACCCCCTTGTTTTGTAGACATTATAAATAGACCAACTTATATTATATATGGTGTGGTTCACTATGTATATATAAGTGTAGTTGTGGTTTGGTTTTGAAAAATGATGGCCCTGCTTTTCTATCCCATTGTGTTATTGTCTTGGGATTGTTTATCTACTTCCACTTGCATATTGAAACGAAAGGGGTCGGCGATGTTTCCTGATATGTCGCTATTAATCGACCGCAAAGGGATGGGCACGCGCTCAGAGGATTGGGGCGTGACAGATGAGTTAACAAAAACCAACGAAACTTTTGTAAATAACTTGAATAAGAGGTAGTAACCTACAATTAGTATGGTAATTTAATTGGGAATTTTTTAGTAAGTCACCTAAATAAAAATTGGTAAGTTTCTGTAAGAGGTGCTAAATTTAAGGTAATGGCAAGAAAGACAAATAAAGCTTAGCGAAAGACAAGTATTGATAATTTGCGAACTATAAGAAGAATTAGTAATTTCATAGACGTAGCATGAAGCTATCGGCATTTTACCGGGAATCAAATTATTGATAATTTTTTACCGACGGTTTTTTGACACTCAACCACTCTTTCGGAAATTTACAAAGACAGCAAAACTCCGTTTGTTTTTGTATTGGAGCATTAGAATCGTCCCGGGGAGCAAAAACGAGAGGGAAGATCTGCCATGGAACTTTAGAAAACACTTGCATTCAAGAACTAAAAACGTTCCAACTCGAGCATAGAATTTTATGACTGGCTACTATACACCAGTTTTAACTGAACTGTAGAATGTCTGGATTCAAATTTTACTTTGATCAGGCAACCATATGCGTGTCTAACGCTCCCCATGATTCACGACGGTAAAATAAAAAGTTAATTTTGATATAGAGATAAGGGGTCAACTAAATAAAAAGCTTAAAAACTTGAGTTGAAAAAAATCTCTGAATTTTTATCAAAAAGTAAAATAAAATCTCTGAACCCAAACATACTCCTCCCAAGGATTTTCTTGGAAACAGATGTCTGTGATTAAATTGCAAATTTTTAGGGGATAGATATTATTCCAAAATCATATTTATTCGTAATATATAGATATAGATTATACATTACGTAGGTCGCAAGGATGTATATCCTTGTTTTCTTTAAAGTATGCACAAAAAAAAAAAAAAATTCCAGCATCGTTATTATAGCATCTCTAAAAATTACTATCACGCTTTTATATTAATTGCATAACAAACGAGAAACGCTTGCATATTAGATTATGGCAATTTTGATCACAGGATATTTTTATAAATACTTTACTTAATTATGGACTTCACTGTACGTTATGAAAAAAAAAAATTAAGACGTTTTGACAAGCATACTCTATTCGATTTAGTCCTCAGAGTCTCGTCTCTGCCCTATATTAACTCGGGTTTGGCTATTGTGAACCTGAAACACGTAGTTGAGGTAATTTCAACTTAGGGTAATTTCAACTTAGAAGAAAGAAAAAATAACTTAAGACAGCCATATCTCCTCAGAGATAATTGAGAGGTTCTATTCTTTTCAATTGATTGCTCTAGCTTTTCCGAAGAACTTGAAAAAAACAATAACAGTCATCATGAAAAGACGACTGACAATCGAGAAAAATAATCACCACTCAATTTTGAGTTCGTGAAGTTGATATCAAGAAATCGTGGAAAACAGAGATGGTTGATATGCTGTCTTTGTGTCTTTATTCTCCTTTCTACTACAACTTATACATACTCACAGATAACTACTTATTCACCATATACTGACGGAATATCTAACAGCAATGACTACTCCCGCCTTTGTAAGTAATCATCATATTTTGGCTTTTAATTGGAATTGTAAACTGATCGTGTTGCTTGCTATAAAATTTAGCAATGGCAACACAATAAAACAACAACAAGATGATGATAACAACAACAATAACAACAATAGTAACATTTTGTTTCTGAAATATGTCCTTACTTAGAAATTGGCCTTTAGCTAATATGTATTTTTATGTGCCAACAATTCTATCATCTCCATGCTTTCATTTTTACTTCTTCAATTCTTCTTGAAAAGGACAATTATAGACACTTATGGACATTTTGTGACCAAAGTATCAGCAAAATGCATAAAATTAGTATTCAGTGGATGTTATCCCAACTCTTTATGATAAGTGAAGTCAATCATCATGCACAAAATCATTAAAGGATTTTGGAAGACCCCATACTAAACACATGAAATTTATATGTTTTTTATTTTTATTTTTATCATGATTAAATTATGTTTTATTGCCAATCTTTTAGGGTTGCTGTAGTTGATTAGGTGTCAAGGGATTTTTGGCTCAGGATTTAGAGATTATCAATTAAACCACACCTTGGAAATTTTTCTGTAATAATGATCATCAACAGTCTTAAGATCTGAACTTAATCGATTCATAAAAATTTATAGAGATTTCATAGATTTTAAGATAATTCAACTTTTGTGCTCATATTTCGAAAAAAAAAATCATGCTTTGCCCTTCTTAATTTCAACTGGCCCTGGGAATGCTGTCCGTGGGACAATCGGTCAACAACTCATAAATTCTCTAGAAAATTCTGTCTTGAAGAGTCAAAAGGTCATCAAACCAATCCTGGATGACTCTATTACAGTTTAACGAATTCCACCGAAATTCCATGCGCACTTAAATGTTAGCGGGAGGCAGTTGGGAGGGTTCCGCCGGTGTAGGAGCCAACCACGCCATTTTCTTTAGTCAGATTCTTTAATTATTTAAATAAAAAAAATGTCAATTTGCTAACTGGACAAACGGTGTTCCATTTTGATTGGAGGGTTGCTAGGGGCAAGAGAATACCAATTTGGAGGCTCATCATTTGATCCATTTCACTAAGTTGTGAAGGACTTAACTAAATACAACTTTGATCTGATCGTGACAAAGACGAGTGGTGGGGTTTTCCTTTCGAAAGTTTGATGGTTGTGGTGCATTTGACCTTTGACCTTTTGTTTTCCTGGAGATCTGCTGTACCTATTAGATTTTGCAAAAAAGATTGCGGAAGGTGCATCAGTGATATTATTTTGGCAGCTTTTTCTCATATTTTTGGGAAATTCTTCTGAAGAAAGTTGCTCTATTGAAAAGCAAGAGTTCTATTTCTCATATGCAATCGGATTTTTTTTGTCAATTACTGTAGTAAACAGTGAACAAGAGTACTTAACAAGGGTCAATAATCCTCAAGTAATCAATTGAACTAAGAAAATAAAGTTTGGAAACTCAAACTTTTATGCTTCACCCAAAAAAAAAAAAAAAAAAAATTCTTCACCATAAAAAAAAAATATTACGTGACAAGGGCCAAAAAGTGAACTTAATATTTCGACACTATAAATTTAGAATCAATTCTTTATAATTTATGAAATTCTCTCCAATGAAATTGGCTCTTAAAATCTCTAAAATGTTCAATTAATTATTTTGATTTAACAAAATATAGACTCTTTCATTTACTCAATCAATTAGACTTTGACCATATTCATCTAATGTGTAAATGTGAATCCAAATAGATATATGACGGGGTCAAACTTGAGTTCCCACGTAATGATCTCTTCAAGTGAAGGTATTTTACTTTTGCTACATGACCAAACTAGTGATATTAGAGTAGACGATTGTTGGTAGCCCACTTCTGATGTGCATCGACGTATGGAGAAATATATCGAGAAATTGAAGGGTCTTATTTGTCCCAAAAACAGTCGATAAGACCATCCTTATTTTATTAGCAATGAAACAAAAGAATCTTATGTGCCTTTTGGGCGGCTAAGCATGCCCATTCTAAACCAATTTTTAAAGCTTAATGTGACAGCCATGGAGAAATTGAAGGGTCTAACAACAAAGGACAGACATTTGGTATTTCACTTTGTTGACCAAAGCTATTGGTACGAGCTTGCACACGAGCCGTCAACATTTATACTCTTCTCCTCCAAGTGGAGAGTAAAGAGAATCACTAAAATGTTTGTTGGATGTGGATTGTGGTGACCTCATCATGCGGTCATCTGTATGCTAAACCCTTCATCTCTTGATATTTCCTCCTTATTAAAAGGAGAGTCTATTAATAGAACGTTTTCATTCCAAACATGTGAAGAATCGGGGCTACGTACAGGAACTCTACGCTGGCGTTTGCCAATATATACGAGAGATATCTCTCACAAGATGAGGTATCCTTCTTTGTACATGTTGTTAGTGAAAAATTGTCCCTAGACCCAAAAAAGCAGAAAAAACAAAGTCAGGAAACTAGCTATAAGATGAAGAAGTTCCTGAGAGTTGGTGTGATTTTGCTGTTTTTGGTGGCAATATTAGTGCAACCGGATGAGGCGTGCAGGGTTCTAATTAAGGGCAAGGAGGAAGCATGGGCTAATGATAAGTCAAGCGTTCTTGTCCTCCAAACCTTGCCAAAGGGTAGAGTGCCTCCTCCTGGAGGTCCTGGCTACACTCCAGGCGGCCCTAGAAGTATCCCCAACAACACCGACAATGGGGCCTTTCCTGATCGAGCCATGGCCCCTTCACCTGACGTCGCTGATCGAGCCATGGCCCCTTCACCTGATGTCACCGACAACAAAGCCTTCGCTGATCGAACCATGGCCCCTTCACCTGATGTCGCCAACAATAGAGCCTTCGCTGATCGAGCCATGATCCCTTCGCCTGAGGTTAATCCGATGGCATTCTTAAGTCATGGCGCAATTGCTGATCGCAAATAGTTCGAGCTCACCAAAGGACACTTATCAATAAGAATGTATTGTTTGTGGAGATTAAATGCCTAGAGCCCAATACATAGATGCAAATGTAGAGGCTCATAGGAACCAATAATAAAGTCAATTTGCAATGAATAAATAGTCTAAAATTTCCGATGCTTAATTTCCATCTATTGTTAGAGAATGAAATTTGGTGAAGCATGTCTTGTTCAATTTAATCCTCTATGTCTTATAAATTTCTTAGCAATTTTCTTAATTAGTGATGTTCCATCAAAAAATTGCAAAGCATCCAATAAGTAGTTTTTCAACGTTGACACCCTTTTGACAAAAGAAAAAAAGATATTCAACGCCCAAATATCTTATTAGTGTGGAAACGTTGGTTCCCTATTCCCACTTTCACGGTTGTTTTCTTGAGGCACTTTTCTTATTTAGAGAGGCATGGATTAGTCAATGAAAGGTCATATGAAAGAAAAAATCTAGGGCTAATCGTAATGATAATATTGTTATGAAGTGTTGTAGGAAAAGATCTAATTGTAACCATAAGAATAAGTGTTAGAACGAAAAAAAAAAAACCATTAGAATAAGTGATCTCTTTTTTTAATATAGTTTTCATTGTCACCGTCAAGTGTTGATGTCCAAGTAAATTGCAAGTGAAGTTCGTTTCCATGGTTTTTTTTTTTTTTTTTTAAATTCAGTTTGTCAAAGAAATAGACCAAAGTCAAAGCAATTGCAATAGCTGTGAATCTATATAATTGTAGTGTGAAGAAATGGTAGAAAAAGCAAAAAACTAAAAGATATGAGAAGTGTTTTCAAATATCAAAGTTTATAATTAGTACTATAGGGTGCGAATTTGATTTATTTCATTAAGTATTTTCTCCTAGAAACGAAAGCCCCACATTCAACCAGTGCAAACGTCCCCACTTTTAATCGACTGATATTCACAAAGAATCTATTTTGGTAGCCAATTTTGTCAATAGCACCAAACGAGACGCACTAATTATTATTATTATTTTTGGAAAAAAACACATAAAGCACCGTTGTTTCTTTTTTCATGTAACATATGCATGTATGAAGGACTCGTTCTTCATTCCATGTATTAATGCCACTTATTCTTGAATTTATTAAACCATCAGCATTTTATGTTATTAATAATTTATGTTTCTCAAAATAATCACTCCACATCAATTTCCTTTTTCAGGAAAACCACTCGTTTAAAGGGCTTATTAGGAAAAAGGAAAAAGTCCTAAACCTATTGCAATGTGCCAATTCAGTCCTAAACTTTTTTTTTTACCAATTTAGTCCTAAACCTTTTATAATTGTGCCAATTTAGTCCATCCGGCCAAAATTAGCCGGACGACGCTGACATGGACGCTGGTGGGGGACATTTGACCGGCGAGGCAATTTTTAAATATTTTTCGAATTTTTTTTAATATTTTTAATATTTTTGAATTCTTTATTTTTTCACCTTCTTCCACCTCCGGGCGGCGAGGTTAGCCTCGCCAATCACCGGTGAGGTTAGCCTCGTCGCCACCGGCGAGGGCGAGGCCCCGCCAAATCCAAAGGAGGCCAAGCCTCGCTAGATCCGGCGAGCTCGGCCCTTGCCAAGACTAGGCGAGGCTGCCGTCGCCAAGGGCTGTGGCAGAGGCGGGGAGGGAGATGATGAGGAGGAGGAGGAGGCGGCAGAGTGGCTACGGAGATTGGGGCGTTGCTCTAGCGCCAAAGAAACCCGATATCCCCTTCGTTGTCGTCGTTGTCATCCCCGCACTTGTACACGTATCTTCACCCCCACCTCACTCTCCCTACCGCCGCCACCACAGCCGCAGCGGCCCTCTTCGCCTCCTCACAACCACTTCGCCTCCTTGCAGCCACTTCGCCGCCTCCTCCTCCTCCTCATCCTCTCCCTCCTCGCCTTCGCCGTAGCCCTTGGTGACGGCAGCCTCGCCCAGCCTTGGTGAGGGCTGAGCTCACCGAATCTGCCGAGGCTCGGCCTTGCCTAGCCTTGGTGAGGGCCAACTCGTCGGATCTGGCGGGGCCTCGCCTCGCCGGCCCTCGCCACTAGCCGGCGGGGGCGAGCCTCACCAGTGGCCGGCGAGGCTGACCTCACCAACCCTCGCCTCTAGTCGGCTGGCCGATGCCAGCCAAAGGAAGAAGAAGGTGAAAAAAAAAAGAGAATTTAAAAATATTAAAAAATATTAAAAATTCGTAAAAAATATTTAAAAAATTGCCTCGCCGGTCGGTTGTCCCCCGTCAGCGTCCACATCAACGCCGGCCGGCCAATTTTGGCTGGATGGACTGAATAGGCCGGGTGGTGTGCAACATAGAACAAGGGTCTCCTAGCTCAACCAGGACTCAAAGTCTCACCCGTCTCATCAATATCCGACACTTCAAACCAACGGCGTCAAGACACGGGGCGATAAACAGGTTTTTGCGTGAGCCGGATGGCCACAAGCTTCAACTGGCACATGTGAAAAACAGGCAACGCCGCAGGAATGAAGGGTTGCCGGCTTGCGCGTGAGGATGTTGGCTAGGGAACGTCGGTTGAAGCTTACGTGCAACCGCGGCGTTGTTGGCCCCGCTCTCTCTCACTCCCCGCTTTCTCTCGGCCCTCGTTCTCTTTTTCGGTATATATATAGATGTCTCTCTCTCTTTCCCCCGAAACCTCCCCCTTGTGACTCGGACTGTCCTTCCTTTTTATAGGGTCAAGCGACCCACCACCGTGCGTGGGGGCAAATGGGCCTGTCGCCAACTGGACGTCCGGCTAGCTGCTTCGACCACGTTGCTCACCTGGCCCCCTCTGCTCTGCACTCTGCTCTTTGCCTTGCTGCGGCGTGCTTGGTTGCTTGAGGGAGGGAGAAGGGAGAGGGGAAGGGAGACCAGGCCGGGGGGAAAGCTAGGCAAGCTTGGGCTTGGGGCCGCGCGAGGGAAAAAAGGGAGTGGGCCCCAGCCTCGCAACCCTTGTTTTCCTTAAATTTTTAATATATGTATTTATCTGAAACATAGTAAAATAAGGGAAAATAACAATAAAAGTAATCTGAGAAATATAGCTGAGCTCTAGAGTTTAGTGTCATAATCCCAAATCATGATGCATTATTTAGGAGTGAGCATGGTTCGAATGAGCAGTTCTCACCTTGAAATCGAAAACCGCCTACTAAGGACCGATTCCAAAAAATTGGAATCGGTACCCGTCCGTTGGTTCCATGGATCCACTCAGAAATTGGACCGCCGGGTGAGTCCATGGAACCGGTTCCCAAACCCTACAATTGCATTCATCAATTAATATTATGGTGAACATAGTTTTTTTATTTAAAGCACTAAAGCTTGTTTGGTGTCTTATATTCGGGTTGAATTGCGAGACATTAATGTTGATCGATGATTGAAAATTATAGGGCGAAACAAATAAATTATACTTGTTAGCTAAAGACTTAATTTCTTCAAAGGTTATGGTGTGATCCTCTTAGAATTTCCCGACACCGAAAATATGTGGAGAATTATACTCTATCTTAAAAGTCCTAACCATCACATAAGTTAAAATATTAATCGTTTGACCCATCTCTTTTTAGCATTAACCTAATTTCATTATAGAAATGATTAAGGCGAGACCTAATTATACCCATAAAACGAGTTGTTGGCTTTTAATTTCGTATCATGAAGACAAAGCGTCGCAACATTTGTGGACATCTTTAATCGGCTCTCTCCTTCCTCTTCATTTCTTTTTTTTTTTTTTTTTTTTGGTTGAGAAAACAAGTAAATGAATTATTAGAATGAAAAAGAAAAATAGGGAGTTAATCCTATTACATACCCAAGAGATAAAATTACTCAATAATATCTAATAACTACAAATATACATATATGTACATACATACATATATATATAGTCGAAAAACTACAAACTAATTAAGCAATTGATATGCAATTTCCCTTTTTAAAATATAGATACCGGTGCAATCCAGGTGGGCAGTTCCATGCCTAGAACTAGGAATTGGATCCGTATCCATCGGTTCATTAAATTGGAATCGGGAACTAGATCGGCTTTTGTGGGAATCGCTTGTTCTGGTTTGGTCCGATCTGGTTCTAAGCAATTCTCAATTCTTTTGTACACCCCTAGCACTATTAGAAGGTCAAAGAAAGTTTGATTAGCAAAAGTTGAGTCAAAAATACCCAGACCCAAAAATACTCCAAAAGATTTTCTTGGTACTTGCGGATGTTAGTGGGAAAAAAAAAACCTCAACAAAGTGTGTGTGTATATATTATAAATATAATGTATATCTTAATGTAGAAACACGTATAAAATTTTGATGGAATTATTATTAGATCGTGGCATAATACCCTAGAAAATTAGAACTTTACTCATTTAATAAAGAATAGTCTTCCTTGATGACCAATTCACATCCTTATTCTTCCTTCTCTGTAACCAGTGAAGTCAAATTCCAAATCCGGTTCTCCATAGCTGTAGCAGTCAAAAACTCAAAAATCCCCGGTCCGTTCAACTGGTTTGATCAAGAGAAGAAGGAACGGAGCAATTGCTGGTAGCCTTGGCAATGGCACAATATAAATATGAGGCCTCCTCAGACACATTCTCTTCATCGTACACACAAATAGACACGCAACTCGCAGCAACCAAAACAGAAGAAAGTTACAGATTGTTAGTAAGCGGCCAGGGATGAAGAAGATCCTCTCTTCAAAAGTAGCAACCGGTTTGATGGTTTTGCTGTTTTTGATGGGAACGTCAATGAGATCAAGTGAGGCGTGCCGGCTTCTTGAAGGCCATGAAGGAGCGCAGGATGGTAACAGGGAGCCGAGCCTACTAGTTCTCCAGTCCCTCCAAAAGGGTCCACCCCCGTGCACCGGGAATTGCAGCGGGGAAACTCCTGGAAGCAGCACCACCACTGCTAGCACCACCGGCACGAAGGCCTTCACGGGCCGATTACTTGTTGGTGTGCCTCGACGTGGTTATTCCGGTCATGTCTCTCAATATGGTGTCACTGCTGATCGTAAATAGTGGTGCTCCATATAAAGGATGCTTGTGAAAGGAATTGAGCATTTGTAAGTAGAAGAAAGGAACCGATACACATGTTACAAGCACAAACAAATTGTTCTTTTTATTCCAAGATCATATGTATTCTATAATACTTTAGTTCGTAATATATAGATAAAGGTTATGTGGTATGTGATTCGCAAGGATGTATAACGGAATTTTCTTTAAAGTATGTAAAAGCCTTTTAGCATTGCTATTGTAGAATCTTAAAAAAACTACTATCATGCTGTAAAATTAATTGTCTAATGAATGAGAAAAGCTTGCATACTAAATTATGGCAATTTGGATTACAAGATTCTAAAATTCAATGTTCGTTACTGAAGAAAAAGTAAGACGTTCTAAGAAGCATAGTCAATCTAGTCTAGGGTTAGGAGTCTCGAGTCTGCCCGACACTACCTTGGGTTTGACCGTAAAGTCGAGGGTCCAAGCACTGGAATTTCTTTATCCATCTATCGATGTCTTGGCTTCTTAAGTCCTAATTCGAGATAGTCCTTGAGGTTCCAAGCCAGAGCGTAAGGACCGAGGCTTGCAGTGGTAAACTAAATAAAAGTGTAAGAACTTCAGTTGAAAGAATCGCAGAACCCAAACATAGGGTGCGTTCGAAAAGGCTTTGGGAAAAGTCTTTGGCTAGCCAGACAACATCTCCTTGACCTACAGAAACATGGGGTGATTATCTGATGCCATTCAGCGAACATCTAAATAAAATGCATGTGAGGTTATTGACCGCATCGAAATGGATATCAAAGAGAAACGCTATTCCTTCTCTTATAAGTTGGAAAGAGTTATCTATTATGTCCATTCAAATAACCTGAAAACATTAGTCTCAAGAAAAGACATCTCAGAAAAGAATGAACCACAGGCAAATATCCCTTGAGATGAAATGTGGCAAGATAATGCATACACTACTTGAGAAAGCAAATGCTATTTCTGCCTATTTTAACATCTCCATGCCACAAAAGAGAAGTGCTATTGCTTTTGCTTTGAATTTGAAACCAGTATATAGTTCTTCATTCTACTTATGGGGCATAAATAATTATGCACCCAGAACAATGATCCTTACACCCTCGACTCCCCAAAATCTAAATAGAAACACCTACGGAATCCATCTAATGATGTAGACCTCTTGAAATTGCATCAGGATTTGAGGTGCAAAGCACCTCCAATGATAATAATGTAGTTACATGGTGCCATCTTTTTTGACTTTTTCCCAGAAACTAATCAAGTGCATAATAGAAGCATCAAAAGAAGATAAACGATAGTATATTCTAGAACTGATGCAGCGTCAGTAATGATTTCTTTATTAAGAGGCAGGGCAACCACGATTTGTGTAAAGTGAGCTAAGCATCCTCCAAAGAGTCCAAGAAAAGCTTATCGCAACAGACTCAACATTTTCAAACGCAGAGTAGCTTATACACTCGTGAAACAGCGGGACTTAGAATTCACATCAAACGAACCGTCAAGATACAGCCAGCAGCAGACTCCAGTAGAGGTAATGAATTACGGGCGCCATGCATTACGGACCCACCTCCCGTTTCAATCTAAATTGATGAAATGAGCTTTAGCTCAAGGTGTCGGAGGAAGCACGAACAAGGTACTTCATCTTCCTTCAATGGCAAACCAAGAACAGGCTCCAACCCAGAATACAGTAGGACCTGCTCATCCTCCCTCACCTAGAAATTCAGCTCTTCAAAGTTAATCTGGGCAACGCAGACTTCAACCGTATCATCAAGTAGCCACTCTAGCACTCATCAGACCGACAAGGCGGCGGAGGAGAAAGAAACGTGGGGCTAAGCCCACCAGAAGCACTGGCCAGAAAATCGTACGGCGGATCTCTCGGAGGAGCTCGGTCGCTGCCGCCGCCGCCGCTTGCCGGCCACGCGAGTCGAGAAGCGGAGCAAAATCGTCCAGGGGGTCTCCGATGAGGGGGGGAGAGAGGGCGCGAACGGGTCGGCGTTGCGTAGCGGGGTGGATTATAAGGGTCGATCTTGCCGTCGGATTCGGGTTGAGCCCGATGAACAGGCCTGGCCCATTGGACAATACCGAGGACGAGGCAAATACTTCTCTCCCCTGTCCATTTGGACTCCATCATCTCCCCACATTTCTTAAGGAGAACTATAAAATCATGATTAATTTTTTTTGGATGTATTGGTATTTACCTAAAGTGAAATTTATAAAGGAGAACGAACGAATAAGAAAAACGAAAGAAAAGACCAAAACCAATATAAGAAGCCGACACCTAAATTTTAACGATTTAGTTTATTTATTTATTACATAGGAAATTAAGGGTTAATTTTATTAATTGCATAGCATATAGATTTAGATTGCATTTATTTTGTTATTTGCATTTTTTGGACCGGTGTGATGAGTTCAATTAGATAGATCAAAATATGACGGCGAAAGGTTGGCAAGGTGTTTTTTAATAATTAAAAATTATCTGGAATATAATATTTTAAAATTTTTCCGAGATATAATCTTTTTTTTTTGGATAGGGCGGATGGGTAAAAGAATATTGCGATTTGGTTTTGAAAGATTTGGATTTAGAAAAAAATTTCATCATAATCTCGAATCTTTATCAGTATGGGATGAATTTTGTGAAAAAATTGTGGATTTGGATTCGAATAAGAAATTAAAATCCTTGTCCTTCACCTATAAAAGGTGGTATGCGGTGGCTTTTTGTGGGGTTCTTTTTCGTGGAAAGGAAAAAAAGAAGAAGGGAAACGTAGAAAGAAAGGGCAGAGAGAGAATATAGAGACAGAAGGGGAGGGATTTGACCCCTACTGTTCATCATTTCTCCAAGCTCGCTGCCCACGTTGTGCTCCATCCCCGACGCCTATTGCTGCTCCATCCACGACCGCCCGGTGCTCCTCCACTGCTGTTCCGCCAGTTTCACTACGACATCCGGCCTCGCCGTCGACGCACGTAGCTATTCCCTTGCCAGTCCGTCTCCCTTGCGCGACCCACTGCCGAGATCTGCCGTCCTGCCCCACCGCACTTCCGTCCGTGAACACCCTCGCTACACCAACCGGTCCCGCGGCGATGCACAGCCCCACGACCTACTTCGATCGCAACCTCCGGCCCGCCGAAGCTCGTCGCGACCCACCGCTCCGCCCCACAGAGCATCGCCCATCGCCTAGGAGCCGAGGACCCATTGACCCCTTGACGCACTCACGTGATTCGACGCTATCGCCGAATCCCTGTGCCCTACTGCCCGGAGCTTCTACCGACGTCGATTTGCCCAACGTTGGTCCTGCTCAATCCGTGACTCCCGCACCCGGAGCCCCTGCCGTACCCGATCTCGCCATCTTCTTCGCTCCCCCTGCTCGAATCTCTACGAGCAGCAGACTGGTGACTCAGCGACTAGGTGCCCCGTTCGTAACGCCCAGTAGCCATGCTCCACGTCGCCTGCAACCGCCCTTGCTGAATCCCCTTTGCCAGACTGATCAATCGGCTCCCCTTGGACTTGGAGATCCACAGCTGTGCGTGGAAAGGAAGAAAGAAAACAGAAAAAAAGACAAAAGAAAAATCAGATTAGATAGTTTTTTTATTATTTTATCTTTATATAGTTTATAGTTTGTTTTTTTATTTATAGTTTTTTAGTGTGATTATTTATTGATACATGATTGAGATTCCAACATGAATTAGCCCCACAAGCTAGGGATTGACAGTTCGATTTTTCGCCCTAAATCCAACTCGCAATCCCTTACAAAATCAACAATCCAATCTCAAAGCCGAGATTCGATTCGCGATTTAATTTAAAATTAGCCAACTCGATCTCACGCGAGATATGATTCGTCAATTTTTGGATATCAATCTTATCTTGTTTGATTTGCTATCATCAAGTTGGTTGAGTCGATCTTATTTTAGTAAAAGAAAAATCCAAAAAATATTTGAGTTATGATTAGATTTTCTTTAGAATATTTCATGTTTTAGGGTTAAAATTGCAATCTTATTTCGAATTTTAAATAAGAAAATCCAAAAAATGTTGAATTAGGATTAGGTTTTCATCTTTTATATTTAGAATAAGAACTTTATTTTGAATCATGGAAAATAAAACCAAAAAAGAAAGCACATTCATTTAGGATGTTAGTTTTATCATTATTTGAATTGCATATGAAATTTTAATTTCGAAATTAATATAAAAACACAAAAAAGTCATCGTGTTAGGGCATCTTTTTGCACGTCATTGCATGTTAGGATTGCATGTTCATCAATTATAGGTAGATAATCTCTCCTAGATAAATTGCATGTTTTTGTTAGGAAAATAAAAATGCCCATGTCATATAGAATTAGATTCATGAAATGCACGTCATTTAGTGATTGTTGTTAAGTTCATTTAATTAGAAATTGCCCGTCATTAGATTAGGTCATTTAATATATGCCGCGTGACATATAGCTCGTATATTAAATTGCATGTTGCATGTCATTTTAGTTAAAATAATTTTGTGCGTCATTGCATTGCATCACATATCATTAGAATTAAATCGTTCTGGTTAATTTAGATTGGATATTTAATTATTGCATATTCATTAAGAAATCATTAGCTTTTTTACTCATTCATATAGTTAGGGACATATTGTCATGCCATATCATTTCATATTAAATTAGAAGCATTGCATTGCATATGGACCATATTTTTGTTGAAAAAGAGAAAACAAAAATTGAGAAATTCCTTGTTAATTAGAAACTATATCTAGGATTGTTGATGTGGATTTTAATTTAACACTGCAGATGCTTTCGTTCCTTTGAGGTAAGTCCTGCATTATTTAATTGCTTTCTTGGGTGTTAAATTGGTGGTTTGCGCACCTGGATGGTCACCTCACATGTTAGGAAAGTAAATTAAAATTGATTCAGACTGCTTGCCAAACATTTTTCAAAATAAAAGAGAGAGGTATTAGAGAAATCTAACGTAATCAAGTCCCCGTATCCAAAATCTCTGGTTTGTAGAAGTAAAATAATTCTCCCGCTATTTTACTTAGGCGTCTAATCGACCTACCATAAATTGATTAGTGGCGACTCCTAATTGAAAATCATTTGCATGTTAAAAACTTGAACCTAAGTCATGAATTGGTATGAGCTTGGGAGAGCTCGAGTTAAGTCTAGGCTTAACAATCTATTAGCCAAACCCTAGGTGGTTCACACCCCCGAAAATTTGGTCACGACAGCTTGTTGACTCCGCTGGGGACCTTGAATTAAAACTCTTAGTGGACTTAAGCCAAATTTTCTTTTCTTTTGAAAAAAATTTTTGTTTGGCAGCGAAGATTCTAGGTACGTCCCTAACATTTAAGGTGTTAAATGTTTTTGCAGGATGGGACGTATAAGGGGAAGTGTTTGCTAACCTTTATTTTGCAGGGAGGTGTAAGGATGTATGGTTTATTTTCATGAACGAAGTGTTGTTTGATTTAAACTGATGTGCATGCTTTGCATTTATCACTACACTTTGCACGCACAACCTGCCGTCGGACCTGGGCCGCATAGGATCACTTAGGATGGTATTGAGATGGATACCACTCCAACTGCATGCTCGTGGTACGAGTCGCCCATCTCAATCCCGAAGTTTCTTTCATGGTGTCAAGAGTACCCACCTCGATCCGCATGCCCGCGACCTGGGTCGGCTCTTTGACCAAGCCGGAGTCATGAGGACCCGACATAGTCCACACGCCCGTGGCTAGTCTGATCATCCTTGTGGCTTCACTTTGCTAAGCCTGTCTAGAGTAGAAATCGAGCCTCACATCTCATGTGCATGTCTGTGTGATTGCCATTGATTTTCCTTTGTGAAGTAAGTCTTCTATCCCTATACTATGCGATTTACTTTGTCATACTTTTGGTTGGTCCATGACAATTTAGGTCAATCATTGATTTAATTCATTTGTCAATTATGAATGAATGAGGAAATTGCCATGCAATGAATCATTTGGAAAATAAAAAATAAAAAAATTGGAAATTTGTTTTCAATTCGTGTCTTGGCTCTTCCTAGTTCATGTTTAGAAAATTTCATCCTTACTGGGGCATCCCATGTCTTTGTTTTCTTAATCCATTTTTAGGAAATCCTTTTCATGTGTGAACTTTTCATGACTAAAAATAGATTGTTGTCATGGATTGGCTCTCTATTTACACCTCGTGTTTACATATTTTCATTCATTTGGATTAGGTGATAACGGATCCTTCACGCTCTCCCATCATCACTCGATTAACAGCTAGATGGCTGATCAAGCTAAAATGCGTGATCGTATGTCCGTTGTGGAGACTCAACTCCAACAAGTGCTCGCCTCTATATAGCTTGTGACGGATCAACAACAGCTGCACTCACTCTTCCTGAAGTAGTTATCTCGAAGCAAGCAAACAAGGTTCAAACGATTGATGATGATATGCTCGAGCTAGAAGATGACTCGGTCCTTGTTGAAAAAACCAAGCCTGACAGTGTTCCTAAGACAAATCAAGATGAGCGCGTTGCAAAGCTAGAAGAGAAAGTGAAGCAATTGCAAGGATCACAAAACTCACTCCCGTTTGACTTGTCTGTGTATGAGAAGGTCAAGGTGCCGAAGAAGTTCAAAATGCCGGAGTTCGAGAAATACGATGGTAGTGAAGCAATTGCAAGGATCACAAAACTCACTCCCGTTTGACTTGTCTGTGTATGAGAAGGTCAAGGTGCCGAAGAAGTTCAAAATGCCGGAGTTCGAGAAATACGATGGTACTTCCTGCCCAAAAGCTCATTTGCAGATGTACCACGTACGTATGACCCAATATGTCAAGAATGAGCCCCTCATGATTCAATCATTTCATGCGAGTTTGATTGGGCCTGCACTGAACTGGTATATAATGAAGAATGTAAACCTCCTTGACACTTGGAATAAAGTGACTGATGCATTCCTCAAGCAATATAAGTTCAACATGGACATTGCATCTTCCCGAGAGGATCTTGAGCGGATGGAGAAGAAGAAGAATGAGTCGTTCAAGGAGTATGCTGTGAGGTGGAGAAATCTAGCCACTCAAGTCACTCCGGAGCCTGCTGACAAGGAGCTGATGAAGTTGTTCGTCAAGACTCTCCCATTTGAGTTTCACAACCGAATGGCTAGCACGTACGTTGAGAACTTCAACCAACTTATCCCGGTGGGTGAACAGATTGAAGTTGGGCTAAGAGATGGATGGTTCAATGAACCAACCAATCAAGGCAAAAGGTTCACCGTGAAGAAAGACAAAGAACCAAGCACGGAAGTCAATGTCACATATGCACAATCTAGCAAGCCTCCAGTTGTTCATGTCCCTAAGAATCAACAAGGGGAAGGCCGATCGTTTGCCCCTCGGCAATTTGTTAAGAGGCAATTCACTCCTCTTCCTAGCCCTCTGTCCCATGTCCTAAAAGTTCTTCAAAAGAAGGGGTTGCTGTCTTATGAGACAAAGCGACCCAATGCTGAAAAATTTTCCAACTACGATCCCTCCAAGAAATGCGAGTATCATATGGGGGAAGTAGGACATTCGACTGATGAATGCTTGACTTTGAAACATAAGGTTCAAAACTTATTGGACACCAAGGCGTTTGCCTTCAGTACCGCTCAACCGAATGTCAAAAAGAATCCTCTACCTGAGCATGAGGATAGGGCGAATGCCATTGATGAAGGACCTTTGGAAGAAATGGGCCCTGGCCCATAAGAGTAACTTATTACTTTTGCACATTCCCCTGCACGGGAATTTTTATCGCTTTCTAGGAATTTTATCGCTTTTTAGGAGTTATTATCGCTATCTAGCGATTGTTTTCGATTTCTTCTTTTTCACTTTCTTTTTAGGACTTGAATTCGCATTTTCCATTCAATAAATGTAATTGATTGATGAATATCAATGAAATTATAAGTTTTATTTTGAGGGCATGACGGAGTACTCCAAACCAGTCCAATGATGATATCCAACCATGAAAGAAACTATTATTCACGGAGAAATCCTGAGGGCTGGACTCTTTCATGCTTCTTCCCAAAAAAATTTTCAAAAACAAAAGCATTTCACTGCTAAAAAAAAAAAACATTTTCCCAAAACTTGTAGCAGATTAAACCTATTTGTTTATCTAACTCATTTGCTTCTTGTCTCAGAGTATAATTCTATAACTTGTTATGACAAGGGACATCTGAGAATAGCGTATCAAGTTTCAATGATCATATACTTGACTTGTGATCAACAGGTTTAGAGCGCACTTGTAATGAAAAAAGATTTAGGGCAAGTAAAAGAGAGCCATCATTCTTCGGTGGAAGATCTTGGGGGCAAGTTTGCTCCAAATTACAGCCTATATATGGTAAGGAAGGTACTTTCAGGGGGTGCCATCCTAGCATAAATGGGTAGTCATGAGTTTTCTACTCCAATTAATTCTGATGTTGTCAAGAAGTATTATTCATGATAGAATTTGTCATGTCATGTTTTGAGCTGCAAGTATTTCTATGATGAGTAAATTGCCTCAGTGAATTGAATTGCTCAAATTTGTTGCAAATCTTGCATTTTTCTTCCTTGATGAATTGTGTGAGATTGATTGAATGTGTGAAATGGGATACTTTGGAATGATGAAAGGCAAACCCTATTCCATACACTGACCCCCAGTGAGTTGTGTGGAAAAATTCCATGCCCACGAGGAAAATGGTGATCTCGCAAATGGTACGTCAACCGAGGTGATGAGAGGCAGTTTCTTCTGCTCCCCAAAACACTACAGGTATATCCATTGTTCAGCCTTTTGAGCCCACACATATGAAAAGTTTTTTAAATTATCTCTGTCAAGGATCGTCCCATACTGGGACAAGATTTGAAATGAATAATAGGAATTTTCTTACTCACACTTGCATTAATCTTCGAGTATTGCTTTTACAGTGTGACTTGGACAATAATTTAAAGTGCCTTAGGACAACGAAGAGCAGTTCTTTCTCTATCATATACACTTTATCCATTGCATAGCCCCCTTGAAACTATGAATTCATTCCACATTAAACCTAGTTGGTGATCATCCCCCACACTAGGGCAAGGCAAAAGATAGATGAAGACTCTTGAATGTTCGAGTGTCATCCAAAGTGTAATTCCTTGACGCATGTACTGTGTGCAAAAATTGAAATCAAAATATAACTAAGGGGCATGAAAAAGCAGTGTGCCTGGTAAAAAAAAGGCCAATGCCCAAAAAGTGAAAAATCAAACACTTGTTGTAGTGAGTCGTATCCCCAACAAGGTGGTACTTAAAAAAAAAAAACTCAAATGCTGAAATGTTGCAATCAATGGAGTTGTGATGTTAAGAAAATCTTCAACATTAGAGAAAAATTGGTGGAAATGTCAAGATGATCACCAACTTTGATCCGTTAAACACTTTTTGGGCCTAATCATCCATTCGTTTCTCAACTCATGAACTTAGCCTATGTTACGTCCCTCATAAAGTCTCTTCAGATTAGGGCACTTGAATTAATGTAAAAGTTCATATGTTTGAAAGCATCGCTCGAAGAAGTGCGAGTAAGATAATTTCTGATTCATTTCTCATGTTTCTTGACTTGTAAACCCCAAAATGATTATGAAATATCATTCATTTTTCAATAGCTTAGACTCAAAAAGTCCCATTTGCTAAGCCGTTGACCAAGCCAGCGTTACGGTCCCTGTTAAAGACCTCTCAGGTTGGTAAGGTCGTACCACTTGCGAGATTGCTCAAACCCTTGTTTGACATGACGATGGTGAGATAGAGTGATTGTCGAAATCCTACATCAAAGGTTAGGATGAAACAACCCATTTTAATGAGGAAGAGTGAAAAGTCCTTTCAAGACTAAATGATCTCTCATTTGACTCATCCATGATGCTTATGTGTTCAGATTGGAATCTTCTTTTGAAATCATTTGGAATTAGGTGATGCAAGATTGATAGAAATCATCATGAACCTCCATTGAGTTAATGCATTTGTGTTACTTCTCCTATGACCATGTTCTGCAGGAGATATTTCCCCAGGAACAGAGATATTACCAGGTAAGTATATCTCTATCCATACCTTAAATACTTGTCATTGTGCAAGTATTCCCTTTTGAATACACTGACATTCAATTGAGTTGTCCCCCAAAGATTTTTCTCCAAATTCAGTCTGATTAAGGTGACCGAAGAAAGGTTTGGGTCCAGGTCAGATGAGCTCTATTGCAAGGCTGGGTGACTGAAGAATGGTTCAAGTCCTAGCCAAGAAAAATCCTCGTTTAGGTGATCGTAGAATGGTATGGGTCTTAGAAAAGCAATTTCCTCATTTAGGCGACCGTAGAATGGTACGGGTCCTAAACACAACCAAACACTACCTTACTAAGCGACCGTAGAAAGGTACGGGTCCTAGGAAAGTAGTCTCTTCGTTACTATTTTAAGCGACCGTAGAAAGGTACGGGTCTTGAACATGTAACACCGACTATCTTAAATCACTCTACCCTCCTTGAAGGTAAGATATTCCAGGTAGGTTCCTTTACCATTTGCATACAAATTGCATTCCAAAATTTTGACATCTCAATCTGGATCTGGATGTTTCAATTCTCTTCGTTGAACGTTTCACTCTGGATGTGAATGTTCTTCAACTTTCCTCGTTATACCTTAGTCTAGATCTAGGTATTTCGAGTCCCAAACTCTTGACATCTCAGTCTAGGCCCGGATGTCTTGATTATTTTCATTCAAACATTTCACTCTAGATGTGAATGTTTTTCAATTATTCTCGTATACCTAGTCTGGATCTAGGTATTTCGATTTCCAAAATTTCGACATCTCAGTTTGGATTTGGATGTCCTAATTATTTTCTTCTAAACATTTCACTCTGGATGTGAATGTTTTTTTAACATTTCTCGGTATACCTTAGTCTAGATCTAGGTATTTCGAATTCAAAACTCTTGATATCTCAGTCTAGATCTGGATGTCTTAATTCTTTTCGTTGAACATTTCACTTTGGATGTGAATGTTTTTCGATCCTTCTCATTATACCTTAGTCTGGATCTAGGTATTTTGAATTCAAAAATCTTGACATCTCAGTCTGGATCTGGATGTCTTAATTCTTTGAACATTTCACTTTGGATGTGAATGATCTTCTCAATCTCAATGTTTCAATCTATTGCCTGTTACACTCTTCAAGGAACTTGAGTGAGAGTTAGGTACTTACAGAGTAAATGGGGATTTATCATGTACTTTAAGATGCTCTACCGCATTGATTGGTAAGTAACTATAGGTAAGTTCTTTTTTTTTTTTCCGCATCATGCATTTGTATTAGCATTTCCATACACCATATAAATTGCATTTTAAAATGGGATTCATTTTCCGAAAAAAAATCAAAAATAAAAAATCAAGTCATTCAGTGCATGTGCATGGTCAAAATTTAGGTTTCAATTTGTCTTTGAATGCAACCTCTACGAGCTCACCTTCAAATAGGGGCAGCTGCTGACACCTAAAATTTGACGATTTAGTTTATTTATTTATTGCATTGGAAATTAGGGGTTAATTTTATTAATTGCATAGCATATAGATTTAGATTGCATTTATTTTGTTATTTGCATTTTTTGGACCGGTTATTGGCGGATGAGTTCAAATTAGATGGATCATGGATCACGGCGAAAGGGTCCCTAAGCCCGTGTTTTTTAATAATTAAAAATTATCTCGTGGGAATATAATATTTTAAAATTTTTCCGAGATATGAATCTTTTTTTGGATAGGGCAGATGGGTACAAGAATATTGCGATTTGGTTTTGAAAGATTTGGATTTAGAGAAAAATTTCATCTTAATCTTGAATCCTTATCAATATGGGATGAATTTTGTGAAAAAATTGCGGATTTGGATTCGAATAAGAAATTAAAATCCTTGTCCTTCACCTATAAAAGGTGGTATGTGGTGGCTTTTTATGGGGTTCTTTTTCGTCGAAAGGAAAAAAAAAGAAGGGAAAAGTAAAAGAAAAGGCGGAGAGAGAATGGGAGGGATTTGACCCCTACTGTTCATCATCTCTCGAAGCTCGTTGCCCACGCTGTGCTCCATCCCCAACGCCTATTGCAACTCCATCCATGACCGCCCGGTGCTCCTCCACTGCTGTTCCACCAGTTTCACTATGACATCCAGCCTCGCCGTCAACGCACGTAGCTGCTCCCTTGCAAGTTCGTCTCCTTTGCGCGACCCACTGCCGAGATCTGTCGTCCTGCCCCACCGCACTTCCGTCCGTGAACACCCTCGCTACACCAGCCGATCCCGCGGCGATGCATAGCCCCGCGACCTACTTCGACCGCAACCTCCGACCCGCTGAAGCTCGTCGCGACCCACCACTCCGCCCCACTGAGCATCGCCCATCGCCCAAGAGCCAAGGACCCACTAACCCCTTGACGTGCTCACGCGATTCGACGCTACAGTCGAATCCCTGTGCCCTGCTGCTCGGAGCTTCTGCCGAGGTCGATATGCCCATTGCTGGTCCTGCTCGATCTGCGACTCCCGCACCCGGAGCCCCTGTCGTACCCAATCTCGCCATCTTCTCCACTCCCCCTGCTGCTCGAATCTCAACGAGCAGCAGATTGGTGACTCGGCGACTAGGTGCCCCGTCCGTGACGCCCAGTAGCCGTGCTCCACGTTGCCTGCAATCGCCCTTGCTGGATCCCCTTTGCAAGACTGATCAACCAGCTCCCCTTGGAGATCCACAGCTGTGTGTGGAAACGAAGAAAAAACAATAAAGACAAAAAAAAAAAATCAGATTAGGTAGTTTTTTATTATTTTATCTTTATATAGTTTATAGTTTGTTTTTTTATTTATAGTTTTTTTGTGTGATTACTCATTGATACATGATTGAGATTCCAACATGAATTAGCCCCATAATCTAGGGATTGACAGTCCGATTTTCGCGCCCGAAATCCGACTTGTAATCCCTTACAAAAATTAACAATCAAATCTCAAGCCCGAGATTCGATTCGCGATTTAATTTAAAATTGGCCAACCCGATCTCATGCGCGAGATATGATTCGTCAATTTTTGGATATCAATTTTATCTTGCTTGATTTGCTTGTCGTCAAGTTGGTTGAGTCAATCTTATTTTCGTAAAAGAAAAATCCAAAAAATATTTGAGTTAGGATTAGATTTGCTTTAGAATATTTCATGTTTTAGGGTTAAAATTGCAATCTTATTTCGAATTTTAAATAAAAAAATCCAAAAAATGTTGAATTAGGATTAGGTTTTCATCTTTTATATTTAGAATAAGAACTTTATTTTGAATCATGGAAAAGAAAACCAAAAAAGAAAGCACATTCATTTAGGATGTTAGTTTTATCATTATTTGAATTGCATATGAAATTTTAATTTCGAAATTAATATAAAAACACAAAAAAGTCATCGTGTTAGGGCATCTTTTTGCACATCATTGCATGTTAGGATTGCATGTTCATCAATTATAGGTAGATAATCTCTCCTAGATAAATTGCATGTTTTTGTTAGGAAAATAAAAATGCCCATGTCATATAGAATTAGATTCATGAAATGCACGTCATTTAGTGATTGTTGTTAAGTTCATTTAATTAGAAATTGCCCGTCATTAGATTAGGTCATTTAATATATGTCGCGTGACATATAGCTCTCATATTAAATTGCATGTTGCATGTCATTTTAGTTAAAATAATTTTGTGCATCATTGCATTGCATCACATGTCATTAGAATTAAGTTGTTCTAGTTAATTTAGATTGCATATTTAATTATTGCATGTTCATTAAGAAATCATTAGCTTTTTTACTCATTCATATAGTTAGGGACATATTGTCATGCCATATCATTTCATATTAAATTAGAAGCATTGCATTGCATATGGACCATATTTTTGTTAAAAAAGAGAAAACAAAAATTGAGTAATTGCACCACCGCCCGCGGTGGAAGTGTTGGTTAGGGCTTGGTACCCCAAACGCAGGGGGAAGGGTTCGAACCTCCGTGGAAGCGATGCTTCAATGCATAACGCGCGTCTTACCCGCGCTTGGGGGTCGCGGTGGGGGCCCCGCGCTCCAGGGTTTACTCTCCCGCGAAGCGGCGTTCGGAGGTTCCCTGGTCAAAAAAAAAAAAAAAAATTGAGTAATTGCTTGTTAATTAGAAACCATATCTAGAATTGTTGATGTGGATTTTAATTTAACACTACAGATGCTTTCGTTCCTTTGAGGTAAGTCTTGCATTATTTAATTGCTTTCTTGGGTGTTAAATTGGTGATTTGCGCACATGCATGGTCACCTCACATGTTAGGAAAGTAAATTAAAATTGATTCAAACTGCTTGCCAAATATTTTCAAAATAAAAGAGAAAGGTACCAAAAGGGCGTTAGAGAAATCTAACGTAATCAAGTCCCCGTATTCAAAATCTCTGGTTTGTAGAAGTAAAATAATTCTCCCGTTATTTTACTTTGATTATTTTACTTTGGTGTCTAATCGACCTACCATAAATTGATTAGTGGCGACTCCTAATTGAAAATCATTTGCATGTTAAAAACTTGAACTTAAGTCGCGAATTAGTATGGGCTTGGGAGAGCCCGAGTTAAGTCTAGGCTTAACAATCCATTAGCCAAACCCTAGGTGGTTCACACCCCCGAAAATTTGGTCGTGACAATAGCACATCAGATATGTGCATGCCATGAATAAGTAATATTAAAAAAGTTTAGAATTTAATTGGTATACACACAATAAGTTTAGGACTAATTGGCTAATTTCCTCCATTTCTACCTTGGGGTTACATCCGATCTCCCATCTTGAAAAAATACTTTCATATATATAGTAAATGTGAGCATATTTGATTTCAATTGTTAGATCATATGAGTTTTATATGAGATTTGAATTATTTCACGAGTAAAATCGATCAGGCTTAGATGCTATCCGCTTTAGTAACGCAAGAATCACACCATAGCTCGTTTTCATTCTGCAAAGTAATTGAAAGGGCAGCATTTTGACGCCCAGATCGCATTAATCCGCGAGGACCGCAACTCGGTTCCCATGCTTGAATTTTTCCCACTTGAGGAGGAAAAGTCATAGTCCTGATTCAACTCTTGACTTTTGATCTTCAAACGATACGTGTTCAGCGTCCGGTCATGATTCACGAAAGTCAAATTAAAAAGGCCAACTTTATGATTTATTATATTAGAAGGTCAAAGAAAGTAGGATTAGCAAAACTTCGAGTCGAAAATACCTGAATCCCAAAGGCACTCCAAAAGAATTTCTTGGCGCTTGCGAGATGCTAGTGAAAAAAGAACCCTCGTCAGAGAGAAAATGTATATATAATGTATTATTTTGAAGTAGAAACGTCTATAAAAATTATCGATCGAATGAAATCATATTCCCGTAAACCTAAGAACTAAACTCATTTAATAAAGGATCGTTTTCCCAGACGACCAATTCAAAACCGTCTTCTTCCCTCGCTGTAACCGGTGAAGTCAAATTCCTAAACCGGTTCTGCACAACCGTCGCAGTCAAGAAATAAAAAATCTCAGTCCTGTTCAACCGGTTTGATCAAGAGAAGAAGGAACGAAGCAGTTGCCGGTAACCTTGGCAATGGCACCATATAAATACGAGCCTCCTCAGACACATTCTCTTCATCTTACACACAAAAAGACACGCAACACGCAGCAACCAAATCAGAAGAAAGTTACAGATTGTTGTTAGAAACCAGCCAAGGATGGAGAAGATCCTCTCTTCAAAAGTAGCAGCCTGTTTGATGGTTTTGCTCCTCCTGATGGGAACGTCAATGCGATCGGGTGAGGCGTGCCGGCTTCTTAAAGGCCACGATGGAGGGCGGGCTGGTGATACGCAGCCGAGTCTAATTGTCCTCCAGTCCCTGCAAAAGGGTTCGACCCCGTGCACTGGGAACTGCAGCGGCTACACTCCCGGAAGCAGTACCACCGCTAGCACCACCAGCACCAAGGCCTTCGCAGGCCGATCAGCTGTTGGTGTACGTCCATCTAGTTATTCTGATCGCGCCTCTCGATCCGGCGTTGCCGCCGATCGTAAATAGTTGGCATTCCATGTAAAGGACGCTTATGAAGGGAATCGAGCATTTGTGAGTAGAAGACAGGAACCGATACATAGTTTACAGGCACAAACGAATTATTCTTTTTTTCTTTTTATTCTCTGAAAATTTTCTAGGATGGATAATTTCCATCTCTTGTAGAATGTATAACTTGGGGAAACATGTTTGATTTGTTCGATTTATTCATCCAAGCCTAATAAATTGCTCAGCATTTTTTTTTTTTAAGTGCAAAATGTGGGAAGTGATTACCTGACTTTGTCAGCAATTTTTTTATTTGTTGTGTTGTCAATTTGCAATTGATGAAAAATCCGAGTGTTATTGAAAGGGTACCACGGCGAATGTTGCGTCAATGGTACCAAGGTTTAAGCTAGAAAAATTCGATGGATGACAATTTTTGTCCATGACAAAATTTAGATGTGTGCTTCCTATGTGACACAAAGATTTGGCATGGAGGATATGCAATTCATATTTGCATGTTATAATTGGTACTCCCTATGTGATGAACTTTTGCAAAATCTATTAACTTCTGTGTCTTATGGGGAATAAACTTAATAAATCAATACTATTTGATAAACTAGAACAAAAAAGAAGAAGAAGAAAGAATTAGTGGAGAAAAACTATGGAGTCACACACTTAGAAGTTGACAAGATTCATATTGTTGGGATATAATATGCGGAAACGATAGGATCTTGAAAATTACGTCAACGCGAAATCACCAGAGAAATAAACGAGAAAATCAAGGACACCAGAAATTTACGTGGTTCGGTCCGAGTATCGATACCTACGTCCACGGGAAGAGCCAGCAGCAAATAATCCACTAAAATCGGAGAATCAGAGTTTACAATCGCTCAATCGCTCAAGTGTTTCCCGCACCTAGATTTAACCCCAAACCCTAAGTGTATAAATAACAACTCAATTGGGAATAAACTCACGACACAAAATTACCGCGCTTTCAAAGCTCTCTACGAAACGCTCTACGTACGTCAAACAAGAACAGCGTCTTCACATACGTATCCTCTTCGTCGAGCTTCAGCAAACAGTGCAGACGTGTGGCTCCTTGCTTCGTAGGGTTTTCAACGTGCGACTCTCGGAGGAGAAGAGAAACCTGCAGAATTCTGTTTATATATGTTTACATGTGTGCCCAAGGTCAAAACTTTGACCTTGGGCCCACCACTAAATTTCCTATTTTGGCTTCACAGAAGTGTTGCAGAGTCTTCTTTCTTCGGACGGTGAGTTTGTTGACTTTTGGGCCCCACCTGGATAAGAAGAATTCGGCCATGCGAAAAAACAGATTCTCTTGGAGACTTCGGCGTAGACGTCCAAAGAGGAAATACTTCTTCAATTTGGATTCCGCAACGGCAAATATTTAATTTTTATATTTCTTTTTTTCCAACGAAAAACTCGAGACATAATTTTAACAATTGTCCACCTTGGCTCGATGTTTTAAGCCAAGTTATAGTGCTCATCTTCCATGCTGCTCTCCCAACGCCCCGACGGGCGCTCACTCTCCACAGACGCCAATAGAGCTCAAGCAGAGCTTGAGCTTCATCATAGGAACAGACTTAGTCATCATGTCTGCCGGGTTATCTACTGTAGCAATCTTTTTAATAATAACAATACCCTTAGCTAAGACATCTCGGATGAAGTGGTACCTGACGTTGATATGCTTCGTTCGCTCGTGATAAACTGGATTATATGCCAAATATATCGCACCTTGGTTATCACAGTGTATATCCACACTTTTATGTTCTAACCCAAAGTCCGAGAGCAAACTTTGTAACCATATCGCCTCTTTCGCTACAAAGATTAGTGCCATATACTCTGTCTCAGTCGAAGACAAGGCAATGTGATCCTGTAAGGATGCTTTCCAACTAACTGCACCACCCGCTAGCATAAACACGTACCCTGCTAAAGATCTGCGATCATCCAAGTCACCGGCGTGATCCGAATCCACATAACCAGTGGTCTCACTGCCATTACTGTCCCTCCGATATACTATACCCACGTATGTTGTCCCCTTCAAATATCTGAGGATCCACTTCATAGCTTCCCAATGAGCTTTACCAGGACGCTTCATATAGCGACTAACCACGCTCACAGCTTGTGAAATATCAGGCCTAGTGCACACCATAGCATACATAATACTACCCACGGCACTAGAATAAGGAACACGGGACATATGCTCCTCATCCTCCTCAGTCTGCGGTGATAATTTTTCTGAAAGTTTAAAGTGCTTCGCTAAAGGTATACTTACAGATTTTGCCGACTACATGTTAAAACGCGCCACAATCTTCTCAATGTATTTCTTTTGAGACAGACGTAAAACTCCTGCAGTCCTGTCACGCAAAATCTCCATACCCAAAATTTTCTTTGCTACACCTAAATCTTTCATCTCAAATTCATCATTTAACTGCATTTCAACACATCAATATCAGACATATCCTTAGCTGCTATCAGCATATCATCAACATATAAGAGTAGATAAATCAAATAACCATTCTCCAATCTCCTAAAGTAAACGCAGCTATCCATCTGACTTTTTGAATAGTCTTGACTAGCCATAAAAGCATCAAAACGTTTATACCACTGCCTAGGAGACTGTTTCAGCCCATACAAAGATTTCTTTAACAAGCAAACATGATCTTCCTTACCCGGAATAGCAAATCCCTCTGGTTGCATCATGTAAATCTGCTCCTCCAACTCACCGTGAAGAAACGCAGTTTTTACATCTAATTGCTCTAACTCGAGATCCTGCGAAGCAACTAAGGCAAGTAAAACACGAATAGAGGTATGTCTTACCATAGGAGAGAACACCTCATTGTAGTCAATGCCCTCACGTTGTGTATACCCTTTCGCCACAAGTCTCGCCTTACCTCGCTACCTCAACACCAGGAATGCCCTCTTTCCGTTTAAAGACCCATTTACTTCCGACAATCTTTTGGCTCTTGGGTACTTTGACCAGCTCCCATGTCTGATTTCGATGGAGAGATTCCATCTCTTCACTCATAGCCCCTAGCCACTGCAATGACTCCGAACTAGCCATCGCCTCAGAGTAAGACAAAGGCTCATCTGTCTCTACCTCATCACCTATAGTCAATGCATAAGCAATATCTGTATAACCATAACGTACCGGTGGTTTAATTTGCCTTCTCTCTCTATTTGCGGCTATAGTCTGCTGCGGCTTTGCTGGTTGTTCACTATCACCAACTTCAGGAACTGCGGCTTTATCTGCAGTCTCAACCTTTGTTACCTTCGAGGTATCCGGAGTCTCCACCTGAGGCTCCACCTCACTTATGACACCATGATCTGTATTATCTGCTGGTTGTGTCTCAGAACTCCTCTGTTGAAGCATTGCAGTTTCGTCGAAGATCACATCTCTACTGATTAGAAAACCGGGTGATCTGGGATCGGTGCACCACAGCCGGTAGCCTTTCACCCCTTGTGCATAACCCAGAAATATGCACTTCTTTGCCCTCGACTCAAGCTTACCATCACTCGCATGAGCATACGCAGGACATATGAATATTCGTAATCCGGAATAATCAACAGGTTTCCCCGACCATACTTCCTTAGGAGTCTTCCACTCGATAGCAGACGATGGAGATCGATTTACCAGGTAACATGACATGTTCACTGCTTCAGCCCAAAATTCCTTGCCAAGTCTTGCATGCGAAAGCATGCATCGAGCTCGCTCAAGCAGGATTCTGTTCTTCCGTTCTGCCACGCCATTCTGCTGTGGTGTCCCAAGTACTGTGCGGTGTCTTACAATACCTTCTTTCTCGCAGAACTCGGTAAAATCTTTACCATAGAACTCCATGCCATTATCGGTTCTCAGGCACTTGATTTGTTTATTAGACTGCTTCTCAATCAATGCCTTAAATTTCTTGAACCAATCAAACACTTCAAATTTGTGCTTCAGAAAGTATACCCATACCTTCCTCGAATAATCGTCGATAAAAGTCAGCATATATCAGGCACCTCCTTTCAAGGAACCAAGACGGGCCCCGACGTCGAATGAATATATTCAACAGTCGTTTGGTCAAATAAATAGCTGTAGTAAACTTAACTCGTGCTTTCCCATAGATGCAAAGTGCTCACATAAATCCAGCTTTCCTGTTTTTTCGACCACTCAACAACCCCTTTCACTCAAAGCATCGTCATACCTGCCTCACTCATGTGCCCTAAACGCATATGCCATAACTGAGTCAAGTTAGAGTCTGACTCAACTGATGAAACAACAGCACTTCCAATCACGGTCTCTCCCAGTAGATGATAGAGAGTATTCACTTTCTTCCCTTTCATCACTGTCATAGCACCTCGAGAGACCTTCAGTACTCCACCTTCAGCGGTGTACTTGCACCCGATGTCATCGAGTGTCCCCAGAGAAATAAGGTTCTTCTTGAGCTCCGGTACATGCCTCACATCTGTCAATGTGTGAACCACCCCATCGTGCATCCGAATCCGGATTGTCCCTATCCCCACAGCCTTACAGACTGCATTATTCCCCAAAAGAACCCTACCACCATCTGCAGCTTGGTAAGTAGTAAACCAGTTCTTATGGGGCGTCATGTGATAAGAACACCCCGAATCTAGCACCCATTCGTCTCCTAACGAAGTAGCAGTCACACATAAGATAGCTTATGCATCCCTATTGCTCCCCTCAGCAACGTTTGCCACATTGCTTGTAGCATTTTGCTTATCAACTTTATTTCTCCGCTTTGGACAATCTCTCCGGATGTGCCCCTCCTCATGACATTCAAAGTACTTCACGCGTCCTTTGGACTTTCTATTGCGTGATTTTGATCTGCTTTTACCTCTGCTGCTGCTAGGCTCTCGATGTTGTTCTCTACCCCGAATCGTCAGTGCTTGCGCTGCCCCTTTCGCCAAACCGTCATCTCGCAACTTTCTTTGCCACTCCTTAAAGAATAAGGCGGACTTTACCTCCTCTGAGGTAATAGTAGTACGCCCCTACAACAGCGAATCAATAAAGTGCTCCCATGACTCTGGTAAAGAGGCAAACAACATCATGCCTTGTTCTTCATCATCAAGTATCTTACCGACGTTCTTCAGATCCAACATGAGTTTATTAAATTCATCTAGGTGGGTTCTGATAGACGTACCTTCAGTATATCTAAATTGAAACATCTTCTTTAGCATATACAAGCGATTGTTCAAACCTTTCTTCACATAGAGTGTTTGAAGTTTTGCCCATAATGACGCGGCATCCTTCTCCTCAATAACCTCTAGTAAGACTTCATCCGACAAATTTAACAGGATTATGCTCTTTGCTTTTTGCATAAGTTCTACCCTTTCTGAGGCTTTCATTATAATTGGCAACTCATCCTCACCATCAAGTGCCTTGGCCAAACCTTTTGTTGTCAATAAAGCCTGCATCTTGATGCTCCATAACACAAAGTTGTTTCTCCCATCAAATTTCTCAATCTCAAATTTCCTCTCAGACATAATTGCAATAACAGAATTTCCAGATAATAATCAGACAAGCAAAAGCCCCAAATCACAATCAAGAAATCCAACCCCACGCTCTGATACCAATTGTTGGGATATAATACGCGGAAACGATAGGATCTTGAAAATTACGTCAACGCGAAATCACCGTTTTAGAAAATAAACGAGAAAATCAAGGACACCAGAAATTTATGTAGTTCGGTCCGAGTATCGGGACCTACGTCCACGGAAGAGCCAAAGCAAATAATCCACTAAAATCGGAGAATCAAGTTTACAATCGCTCAATCGCTCAAGTGTTTCCCGCACCTAGATTTAACCCCAAACCCTAAGTGTATAAATAACAACTCAATTGGGAATAAACTCACGATACAAAATTACCGCGCTTTCAAAGCTTTCTACGAAACGCTCTACGTACGTCAAATAAGAACAGCGTCTTCACGTACGTATCCTCTTCGTCGGGCTTCAGCAAATAGTGCGGACGTGTGGCTCCTTGCTTCGTAGGTTTTCAGCGTGCGACTCTCGGAGGAGAAGAGAAACCTGTAGAATTCTGTTTATATATGTTTACGTGTGTGCCCAAGGTCAAAACTTTGACCTTGGGCCCACCACTAAATTTCCTATTTTGGCTTCACAGAAGTGTTGCAGAGTCTTCTTTCTTCGGACGGTGAGTTTGTTGACTTTTGGGCCCCACCTGGATAAGAAGAATTCGGCCATGCGAAAAAACAGATTCTCTCGGAGACTTCCGCGTAGACGTCCAAAGAGGAAATACTTCTTCAATTCGGATTCCGCAACGACAAATATTTAATTTTTATATTTCTTTTTTTCTAAAAAAAACTCGAGACATAATTTTAACACATATAATTATTATGATGTTTGCAAGAGAGACAAATAATTCTCGTTAAACGATAGCAAAAGTTAATATATTAACAAAAACCAAAGAAACATTGATAAAAATTCAAATGAGATTAGTAACCTTTGGTAATTTAATTTGGAAAAAGTTGATTAGTCACCCAAATTAAAGTGATGAATTCCAATAAGAGTTGGCAAATTTAAGAGGATGGTAAGAAAGGCAAATAAAACTAATAAGAAAGGTTGAAAATTTGTGAACTATTAAAAGGAATTAGTAATTTCATAGACGTGCTAATAAGTTACTTTAATATTCACTACAATAATAAAAAATTAAGACGTTTTGGCAAGCATATTCGATTGGAAGTAGACCTCGGAGTCTCTTCTCTGCCCAACATTAACGTGGGTTTTGCCGCAAGGTCTGGGATCCAAGCATCAGAATCCCTTATCCATTGATCGATGTTTTGGGTTCTTAAGTCATAATTTTAGTTGGTTCCTGAGTTCCAAGTTGGGGTGCAGGACGGAGGTTTACAGTGGGTTCTTGAGTTTGGCTCTGGAGAGCCCCAATGTTGAATGATGCGTTCTCGAGTCTGGCTGTCAGGAATCTGAGAAATATAGCTGAGCTCTAGAGTATAGTGTCATAATCCCAAATCACGATGCACTATTTAGGAGTGAGCATGATCCAGGTGGGTAGTTTCCACCTATTAAGGACCGATTCCGAAAAATTGGAATCAAGACCCGTCTATTGGTTTCATGGATCCACTCGGAAACTGGACCGCTAGATGAGTCCATGGAACTGGTTCCCAAACCCTACAATTGCATTCATCAATTAATATTATGGTGAACATGGTTTCTATTTAAAGCACTAAAGCTTATTTGGTGCCTTATATTTGGGTTGAATTGTGAGCCATTAATGTTGATCAATGATTGAAAATTATAGGGTGAAACCAACAAATTATACTTGCTAGGCAAAGACCTAATTTCTTTGAAGGTTATGATGTGATCCTTTTAGAATTTCCCAACACCGAAAATATGTGGAGAATTAGACTTTACCTTAAAAATCCTAACATTCACAGGAGTTAAAATATTAATCGTTTGATTCATCTCTTTTTAATATCAACCAAATTTCATTATGTGAATGATTAAGGAGAGACCTAATTATTTCCATAAAACGAGTCGTTGGCTTTTAATTTTGTATCATGATGACAAAGCATCGCAACATTTGTGGACATCTTTAATTGGCTCTCTCCTTCCTCTTCATTTGTTTATTTTGTTTTGGTCGAGAAAACAAGTAAATGAATTATTAGAATGGAAAAGAAAATTAGGGAGTTAATCCTATTACATACCAAGAGATAAAATTATTCAATAATATCTAATAACTACAAATATACGTAGATGTACATATATATTTGATAAAAAAACTACAAATTAATTAAGTAATTGAGATGCAATTTCTTTTTTTTAAATATAGATATTGGTCCAATCTGTGTGGGCAGTTCCATGCCTAGAACTCGGAATTGGATCGGTATCCATCGGTTCATCAAATTGGAATGGGGAACTAGATCGGTCTTCGTGGGAATCGCCCATTCTGGTTCGGTTCGATCTAGTTCTAGGTAGTTCTCAATTCTTTTATACACCCCCTAGCACTATTCGAAGGTCAAAGAAAGTAGGATTAGCAAAAGTTGAATAAAAATACCTAGACCCA
This sequence comes from Eucalyptus cladocalyx, assembly GCA_017140615.1. Classification (NCBI taxonomy): domain Eukaryota; kingdom Viridiplantae; phylum Streptophyta; class Magnoliopsida; order Myrtales; family Myrtaceae; genus Eucalyptus; species Eucalyptus cladocalyx. The sequence continues at coordinate 37,456,408 of CM029526.1, forward strand.
AAAATACTCCAAAAGATTTTCTTGGCACTTGCAGATGTTAGTGGGAAAAAAAAAACCTCAAGAAAGTGTGTGTATATATATTATAAATATAATGTATATCTTCAAAAACGTATAAAATTTTGATGGAATTATTATTAGATCGTGGCATAATACCCTAGAAAATTAGAACTTTACTCATTTAATAAAGAATAGTCTTCCTTGATGACCAATCCACATCCTTATTCTTCGTTCTCTGTAAACAGTGAAGTCAAATTCTAAATCCGGTTATCCATAGCCGTGGCAGTCAAAACTAAAAAATCCCTGGTCCGTTCAACTGGTTTGATCAAGAGAAGGAACGGAGCAATTGCTGGTAGCCTTGGCAATGGCACAATATAAATACGAGGCCTCCTCAGACACATTCTCTTCATCATTCACACAAATAGACACGCAACTCGCAGCAACCAAAACAGAAGAAAGTTACAGATTGTTAGAAAGCGGCCAAGGATGACGAAGATCCTCTCTTCAAAAGTAGCAACCGGTTTGATGGTTTTGCTGTTCTTGATGGGAACGTCATTGAGATCAAGTGAGGCGTGCCGGCTTCTTGAAGGCCTTAAAGGAGCGCAGGATGGTACCGGGGAGCCGAGCCTCATTGTTCTCCAGTCCCTCCAAAAGGGTCCACCCCCGTGCACCGGGAATTGCAACGGGGAAACTCCTGGAAGCAGCACCACCGCTAGCACCACCGGCACCAAGGCCTTCACGGGCCGATTACTTGTTGGTGTGCCTCGATATGGTTATTCCGGTCATGTCTCTCAATATGGTGTCACTGCTGATCGTAAATAGTGGTGCTCCATATAAAGGATGCTTGTGAAAGGAATTGAGCATTTGTAAGTAGAAGAAAGGAACCGATACACATGTTACAAGCACAAATAAATTGTTCTTTTTATTCCAAGATCATCTGTATTCTTTTATACTTTATTTCACAATATATAGATAAAGGTTATACGGTATGTGGTTTGCAAGGATGTATATTGGCATTTTCTTTAAAGTACGTAAAAGCCTTCTGGCATTGCAATTGTAGAATCTAAAAAAAACTACTATCACGCTGTAAAATTAATTGTATAACGAATGAGAAAAGCTTGCCTACTAAATTATGGCAATTTGATTACAAGATTCTAAAATTCAATGTTCGTTACAGAAGAAAAAATTAAGACGTTCTAACAAGCATAGTCAATCTAGTCCAGGGTTAGGAGTCTCATGTCTGCCCGACACTACCTTGGGTTTGACCGCAACGTCGAGGGTCCAATCACTGGAATCCCTTTATCCATCTACCGATGTCTTGGCTTCTTAAGTCCTAATTCGAGATAGTCCTTGAGGTTCCAAGCCTGAGCGTAAGGACCGAGGCTTGCAATGGTAAACTAAATAAAAATGTAAGAACTTCAGTTGAAAGAATCGCAGAACCCAAACATAGGTGCGTTTGAAATGGCTTTGGGAAAAGTTTTGGCGAAATGTAAAGGTTGTTGAGTTAAATAAAATTTTCAAAATACAAATTGTATTTGGTAAATTATATTTGTAAAAATTCATTGTAAAATACATTTGAGCAAAATAGTATTTTGATAAATTATATTAGCAAAAGACTTGTTATTAAAAAAGAAAAAAGAAAAAAAAAAAGAGTGGACTTTTGAAGGGCGGGTAGGCAGTTCGGCGAAGGATACATGGTCCAGCAAAGGGTAGGCACTTCAGCGAGGTTGCGCGACCCTCCAGTGAGAGTCGCCGCATGGAGGTTGCAGCGACCCTTGCTGGATCGCCTGCCCTTCGTTGGAACACCCACCCTTCAACGACAACCACATGCAAATGCTGGTCCTGAAGATGAAGATGAACATTTTATCAAGGGTAAAACTGAAAAAACAAAAGATTAGTGAGGATAATTTGGAGAGAATGTTTTTCTACTAGCCCAAGGTTAGCATGTTGAGAATGCCCAAGGTAACCCCTAAATTGTCTTGGGCTTTCAGCCTTTTGCTTGCATTTGAGAAATGGAGTTAAAAAAAAAAAAATTGCCAAACACCTTTTATTTTCCCCAAAGGGCTTTGGACGCCTAAGGGGCTTTGGAAAGAGAGTTCTCAAACACACCTGTACTTCTCTAAATTGAGAAGTATCAACATTCTCTGATAGCATTTGTGTCATATCAGACACTCCAACACGTGTTTGACACGTATTCGATATTCTCTAATACTCTCCAACACTCGATCAATAGATATTGAAAAATGGTCAACTCTCCGGATACTCTCCCACATGTCAGTTCGGAATTCCGACATATGTGTTTGGAACTCTGACATGTGATTTTAATATACACAAGGTCAATTTTAAAATTTTTCAATAAATGATGGGTCAAAATATAAATATGCGAAAAATAAAATAATAAATGAGGAATGAAAAATAAATATGTTATTAATGTAACAATTTTGGGTTTTTGATGATAACAAATTAATTTAGAATAAATTTATCATATGTGTATTAATTTGGGGTTTTTGATGGTATTAACTCTTCAAAGAAATAGAGCCTTCATCTTTTTTTCTTTTTGTTTTTCTCTTTTGCTTTTAGTTATCTCCGCCCATGTACGTTCGCAGTTTATTTGCCGTGTAATTAGTTATCTTTCTCATAGTTGAAATGGAATGTATAAATATTTTTTTATCCAATCACCATGTTGACGGCATATTGGTGTAAATATAATCAACACGGACATATGCTGAAATTTGTCGTGGTTAAACAATCGTGCGTGATGACATCATTCTCGAAGTGGTGGACACGATCCAACAACCGAGTGCGTCGAGGACGGGGCATGAACTGTTCTGCGACCGACCAATTCAAGTTTCTAATTATCGCAGCTTCTTCTTCTTCTTCTTCTCCTGTTCCCTCCAGCGAAGTCAAATCCAAATTCCTTCTCCAACTTTTGGCGGTCAAAGATCAAAAACCCGTGTCCGACAATTTAATCAGAAGAATCGAAGGCGTCCGTAAAACTAAATATTATTCCTGTTTTATATCCCAAAGTCGTGATTTTCCGCTTCATTCGTTTTGGTTTCTGAAACATATTAAATTATAAATTAGTTCTTGGTCGCATGCTGGGAAGATAATAGTGAAGAATTTTTTTGGAAGAGAGAGTTTTTCCCAACATTAAATGAAGCGTCGTTGTTTTGTTCCCTTTGTCACCCCATGGATGAAAAATTTTCCCCGTTGGACCTCAATCTCTTTTATAAAAAAAATTATGTCGAAGTAACAATATAATTTAGAAAGCCACGTAAGATGAATTTAGTTTAAAAAACCATGTTGGACTTCAAGTGATCGCTCAAATTTTTTTTTTCATTGAAGTAAGTACCGGAAATTATGACACTTTTAAGCTTCGTTTGTTTTATGGAAAATATGTCGTTTCTTGAAAATATTTTTTGAGAAACCAAAATGACAATATTTCCAGTATTCAATTGAAAATTTAAAATAAAAAAGAAAATATTTTTCCATTGTTTGGTATCTGATTTGATTTTCTAGACAAAATTACCAAAAAATTCAAATTCTTTTAATTTTTTTAAATTATTTTTCAAATTTTCTTTATTTTTCATTTTATTCTTCCTCGGTTGATCACCAACCACTGCGATGGTTGGCCATCAGCTAACCCTTGAGCGAGGTTGGGCCTTGCCGACTTATGGGGAGGCTTGAGCTTGCTTGTGGTTGGTCATTAATCATCGCCGTGGCCGGCGATTAGACGAATATAAGGAAAAAGAAAAGAAAAGGAAAATTAAAAAAATTAAAACTCAAATTATTTTTATAAAAAAGAAAAAAAAGAAAAAGAAAAAGAAAAGAAAAGGTGTTTGGTGAAAAAAGTGCTTGTAAAGTGAAAGAAAGACGATATAAAATTTTCTATACTTTTGAATGTATATTTTCATTGGTGGAAAATGTTTTCCTTAAATAATTTATTTTTTGTGAACTGAACGTTGAAAAATCCTAAGAATCTTTTCCTATAAATTATTTTTCACGAAATGAATGGATCAATAACGTTCTTATCCCGAAGTTATAAAAACAAATCGTTTTCCTTGATACAAAAGAGTACATTCGGACCAAAGAAAATTATGTTACTTGACCACCAATTCAAATGCTCCTTCTTCTTCCCTCTCTATGACCGCTGAAGTGGAATTCCGAATCTGGTTCTCCGTAGCGGTGGCGGTCAAAAATAATCCCAGGCCCTTTCAACAGTCTTGATCAAGAGAAGAAGAGTCGAACAATTGCTGATAGTTTGGCAATGGCGCAATATAAATACGAGACATCCTCAGATTCATTCTTTTCATCGTCCACCCCAATAGACAAACAGCTTGCAACGACCCGAAAAGAAGAAAACCAGAAATTATTAGAAATCAGCCAAGGATGAAGAAGATCCTAGCTTCAAAGGTAGCGGTTGCTGTGATGATTTTGCTGTTTTTGATCGGAATAGCAACGGGACCAAGCGAGGCATGCCGGGTTCTAATTAAGGGCCACGAAGGAGAGCGGGCTAATAATAAGGAGCCAAGACTAATTAATCTCCAGACCCTACAAAAGGGTACACCCCCGTGCCCTACCTGCGGTGGCTACACTCCAGGAAGTGGCACCACTGCTAGCACCACCAGCACCAAGGCCTTCGCAGGCCGATTAGCCGTGGCTGTGCCTCCACTTGATTATCCTAATCACGTCCCTCAATTTGGCGTTGCTTTCAATCGCAAATAGTAGGTGCTCCATGCAAGGGACGCTTGTGAAGGGAGTCGAGCCTTTATAAGTAGAAGAAAGGTACCTATATATAGCTTACAAGCGCAGACAATATATATTTTGAGTTTTCATATTCATAATTTTCATCCTGTGTTGAATGTATAATTTGGGGAAACATGTTTAATTTGTTCGACTTACTCTTTGAAGCCTAATAAAGTTTTAGCAATTTTTCATGATTGCAAAATGTGGAAAGTGACTCCCATATCTTGTTTGCAATGTTGCTATTGGTCCCATTGTTAATTTGCGATTGATGAAAAAACCGAGTGTCGTTGAAACGGTACAAAGGAATGTCGTCTCGAGCGAATTTCTTGGTGGGTACTAAGGATCAGGCTAAAGAAATTCGAATGGGACAACAACTTTAACCTTGTAAATTAAGATAAATTAAGATAACTATGCAGCATAAAGATTTGGTAATTCAATTCACGTATTATAAATATATATTATAATAATGTCCATCGTAAAATTAAAGAACACTATTTTTTTTTCTGTATTTTTAAGCTACAAAACTTAGGTATATTAAACTTGTGTCGATGCATCACTTTCAAGTTTGCCTTATAATTGTTTCAAATGTATTAATTCATTAAAAAAATTGTTAGCCCCGAATCACTTTACTTATTATAGAAAGTCGAAACAAGCATAATTCTATTGTTCCGTACCCAAAATTTTTCTTCTATACCTAGTAAATTTCAATTATTGTGGAATAGTGTAAAAAATTGTTGGTAGAAAAGGCTTTTCTGCTGGATAACTTATGGGTAATGTACATAAATCTTTCCTGAAATTACCAACTTTCTTTTAGAGTTCGCAAATTAGCAATTTTTGTATTAAATTATGAAATTTTATTCTTTTGACTTACCAACACTTCAAATTTACCTTATTCTTGTATGAAATTACCGACCTCAATTAAAGTGATTTTCCAAATTTATCAGATTAAAAGATTAACTGACTTTGTGATATTAACTCTCATTTGATTTTATTTCCCAAAGTTTAATCATTCTTTTTAATTCGCCGACTTTTGTACTGAGATAGCAATTTTTATTTGCATTAGTTAGCAACCAATTAAGTATATAATTTTTTATTTTTAAGAATACCAACCAAATTATTGTGAAAAGATTACTACATAGTACTAGATTACCAATTTTCATTCGAGTTACTTATCAATATTTATCTTTTAGTTTATCAACTTTTTATTGTTTACAAACTTTAATTGGCATTCACAACAATGCCTTAAATTTACCAACTTTTCTTTAAAAATACTTAGCGACTTTAGCATAACTTACCTATTTTTTTCAGCATTAAGTTGATGACTAGTTTTAAGTTATTAATTTCATGTAAGTTACTTATCAATTTTATTTTTCTTTTAATTGTCCACTTCTCTTATGTTTTACGAAATTTTCTTAATTATGCCTTAAATTTGCTGACTCTTACATATAAATATTAACTTTAACTTTAGTGATTTATCAAATTTTCTCTTTTATATAATCAATTAGTCCCGCATTATGAATTCTTATTTGAATTAGTCACCAAATTTTATTTTATCTTTCTTTTTACCAACTTTTTAGTTGGGTTACCTAATTGAGAATAAAATTGATAAGCCAACAAATAAAGCTCAGTAGTTTCACACAATAGTTGGTAATTTTAAGTTGTTCCTAAGAGAGGTAAACAAAAATTTATAAAAGATAAAGGGATTTTTTTAGAGATGATAGAAGTTGGCTATTTAAAAACCAAAAAACCAAATAAATGACCGTAATCAACTTAAGTAAGCGTTGGTACAAAGTTATATGGTAACTGTGACATTTTGAAATTTCCTCATTTCTTAAGATTATTTAGGATATTAAGATGATAAATGGTTTGAATAAATTATTTGATAATTCTACAAATTACTGTGTGGTAATTTAATTTGTTAAGTTGCGAAAATTTCTGGAAAATTAGTTTTAATTTGCCAAGTTTTTCTACAGATAAGAGAAGTTGGTTACTAAAGAACAAAAAGACCAAATCATCATTGGCAATTAACCTAATAAGAGTTGGTAACACAAAATTAATTGGTAATGTGACATCTTGAAATTTCTCCATTTCCTAATTTTATTTAGGATGTTAAGTTTATAAATTATGTGAATAAATTATTTGATGTCCGAAAAATTACAACTCCATCATTGAATATATTAAGCTAGAAAAATTTCTAAAGAATTAGTTTTGATATGATAAATTATAACCTACTACCTAATATTGTTAGGTTATCAAATCTTGTTTGAGTTACTTACCAATTTTTAATTTTTTAATTTTTTACGTTATAGTCTTTTTTTTAATCCTTTACTAACTTTTATTTGCATTTCACAACAATGCCTTAAAATTTACCAACTTTTCTTCAAAATTACCAACTTTAATTAGCATAACTTACAGTTTATTTTTCATTTAAGGTGCCGACTTATTTTAGGTTACCAAATGAGTTCCTTTCCAAGTTTATTCTTCTTTTAGAGTTTTTTTTTTTTTTTACTTTTCTTATTTTTACAGACTTTATTTGTTTTTCTTAAGTTCACCTTAAATTTACTGGCTGTTTATGTAAGTTTTAACTTTAATTTAAGTCATTTTATCAACTAGTTGCAGGTAACAAATTTTCATTGGAATTAGTTAACAATTTTTATTTTATTTTTAATAATTTACCAACTTTTATGTTGAGTTACTTATTGGAACATAAAGTTGGTGTCATCGATAAAAAAAGTTTACAAAATAACAAAAAAAAAATGTCGGTAAATAATTCAAATGAGAGTTTGTAACTTATGACTAGTTGGTAATTTATTTGGAAAAAAAAATTGGTAAATTTAAGGTATTGGCATATGCCTTGTAAGTTATTATATCATTTAATATGAATATCTTGATAAAAACGTTGGGCACGCGTAATAATTACTCTCTTTTTGTTTGGCAAAAGAGAATGGCGCAATTTATAGTTTATTTCTTTTAACACCTTTTTCCCTCCTTTTGTTCCACCCGGAAGCACATTAGACGCAAGTTGATTTCTTTTTGTGGATTCTGATAAACGCAGTGATCCGCGGCTGCGGAAACTTTGAGATGGGAAAGTCAAGTCTGGATTCAGATTTTACGTTGATCATGCAGCGATGTACGTGTCCACAGCTGGTCATGATTTACGACGGTCAAATAAAAAGTCAATTTTGATCAATTCAAAGCAGGTCAAAGAGTATACGAGGTCAACTTAATAAAAAGATTAAAAATTGACTTCAAAAAACATCACTGAACCCACAAATAGTCCTCTAAGGATTTTCTTGGAAACTTATGCTGGCAATTAGACAAATCCCATTATTTTCTTAGAAACCGCGTATTAGAGATGCTTATTACATTTACAGAGACAACTCCACTTATGTTGTTTAAGCCAAACAAATCCATGGGATTTTCATGCAATTTTCAGGCAACGGATGTTATTCCAAAATCAAATGTATTCAATAACACTTTATTAGTATTCAATAGATGAAGACTATACGCGGCATGTAATTCATAAGGATGGATATTGTTATTTTCCTTGCAGTATGTAAAAAACTCGTGGAATTGTTATTATAGAATCTTAGAAAATTCTATTACCACACTTGTACATAAATTGTATAATAAATCAGTAAAGCTTGCATTATATATTTTATGGCAATTTGAATTACCAAATTTTTAAAGAAATATTGTTAATTGCTGAACTTAATAACTACTTCAATATTCGTCACCGGAGAATTTAATAATAATAAATAAAAAAAACAAAGATGTTGTAACAAGCATACTCGGTCCGATGTATGCCTTGGAGTCTCGTTTCTGCCCCCACAGTAACTTGGGGTCAACCGCAGGGTCCAAGCTTGGGTTCTTTAAGTCCTAATTTGAGCCGAACCTCGAGGTTCCGAGTTTGAATGTAATCGAGATTTGCTCGTGAGTTTGGCCTTGGAGAGTCCCATTGTCGAATGATGTGCTTCCAGGTCTCATTGTTAAGAACCTGAGACTTATACTTGAGGTTTATAGTCTAGTGTTAGGATCCTGAATAACGATACACGATCGTATATTTTTTTATTTTGGAAATTAAGTAACTATTTATTTTAGATTACTTTGATATTGATGAAATTTTGTACATAGACACAGTGGCAATTATTTTTGTGATAATTCTTTCACACTACTATTCTTTTATCATTTTTTTCTCGCGACACTTCAAATATAAAAACTGGATATCAATTTCAACACAATGAAACTTGTGGCATGTGAACAATTGTGCATGATTACATCATTCGCGGACTTAATGAAAACGATAGGAAAAACGAGTACGTCAAGGACGAGACATTCCATGACCGACCAATTCCAGTTCTGATTAACGCTGCTTCTTCTTCTTGTCTTCCATTCGCTCACTGTTTAATCAGTGAAGTCAAATTCAAATTTCCTCTCGAACTGTGGCAGTCAAAAATTAAAAACTCGTGTCCGACAACTTAATCAGAAGAATCGAAGAAACGCATAGAACTATAAGCTGTCGTTTGCATATAAATACAAGAGAGATCTCTCACAAGACAAGGCATCCTTCATCGTACATTTCGTTAAAGCTAGTGAAAAATTGTCCCAAGACCCAAAATAGCAGACAAAAAAGGTCAGGAATATAGCATAAAGATGAAGAAGTTCCTGAGAGTTGGTGTGATTTTGCTATTCTTGGTGGGAACACTAGTGCAACCAAATGAGGCATGCAGGGTTCTGATTAAGGGCAAAGAGGAAGTGAGGGCTAACGATAAACCAAGCGTTCTTGTTCTCCAAACCCTGCAAAAGGGTAAGCCCCCGTGCCCTGGAAGTGCAACGGCTACACTCCTGGAAGCAGCACCAACTTCGTAAGCACCACCAGCACCAAGGCGTTTGCGGGCTGATTAGCAGATGGCATGACTCCGCGTTATTATCCCGATCGTGTCCCTGGGGCTGACGTTGCCGCCGATCGCAAATAGTCGGTTCTCCTATGAAGGACGCTTGTGAAGGGAACTGAGAAGTTGCAAGTAAAATGATTCAATGGAATCAATAAACAGTTCAAGAGCAGAAATGAATTATTCTCTCTCAATTTCTTTTAATTTTTGAATGGTTGATTTCTATCTGTTGTAGAATTTATAACTTGGGTAAACTTGTTTAATTTCTTCGGTTTACTCTTCCGAGTCTAACAAATTTGTTAGCAATTTTTTCAAGTTGAAAAAGTGGGAAGTTACTGCCTAAATTTTGTCAGCAATTTTGTTTTCCATTGTATTGTCAAATTGTAATCGATAAAAAAAAAAAACCCGAGTTTTGTTGAAAGGCTACCGAAGCAAATCTTGCATCAAAGGCACCAAGGTTTAAGCTAGAGAACGATAACTTTTGCCAATGATATATTTAGATACGTGCTTCCAATGTGACACAAGGATTTGGCATGTAGGATTGACAAATCATATGTGCATGTTATAATTAGGGCGCATGACAACCATTCTATTCCAAAAATAGTTTCTAGAACATAAATATATTTTTCTATTTCTATTTTTAGAAGAGTTTCTAAGCAAAAATAACCGTTTGATAACGATACAAAATTTCTTTCTTTCGGATGATGGCAGATCGGCGAATAGTGCCAATGGTGGTCGGTGACCGGGCGGCGAACGATGGATGGTGGTCGGTGGCAACGGATAAAGGATTGGTTGATGAACGATGAGAAAATTTTTTATTTCTCATTTCTGTTCTAAAAATAGAGAAGTAGAAAATTTATATTTCTGATTTCTATTTCAAACTTATTTCTGAAATAGAAATCTATTCCAAACCTATTTCTAGAATAGAAAAACGGAATAAGTTTATCAAACATATTTCTATTCCGAAAGCAGTGTCCTGGAATAAAAAAATTGTTTCTAGAACAGAAATAGGCAGTTGTCAGGCACCCCCTTAGTAATTTCATATTTTTTAGTATTCAATATTAAATTGCAGAAGCTTTTAGCTTCCATGTTTATTTGGCAGTGAAACTTGATGGGCCAAAACTAGTTGATAACCTAAATTTAGAAAGTACATTGAGTCACACACATAAAGGTTGGCCAAATTCATACGAGAATTGATATGATGTTTGTTAGTGAGACAAATAAAAATAAGCAAACGACAGCTAACGTTGAGGAGTTAACAAAAACCAAAGAAACCTTTGTAAATAACTCGAATGAGAGGTAGTAACCTAGAATTAGTTTGGTAATTTAATTGGGAATATGTTAGTAAGTCACCTAAATAAAAATTGGTAAGTTTCCGTAAGAGGTGGTGAATTTAAGGTAATGGCAAGAAAGACAAATAAAGCTTAGCAAAAGACAAGAAGTATTGATAATTTGCGAACTATAAAAAGAATTAGTAATTTCATAGACGTAGCATTAAGCTATCGGCATTTCACCGGGAATCAATCATTGATAATTTTTTACCAAGGGTTTTTTGACACTCAACCACTCTTTCGGAATTTTACTAAGACAGCAAAAGTCCGTTTGTTTTTGTATTGGAGCATGAGAATCGTCCCGGGGAGCAAAAACGAGAGGGAAGATCTGCCATGGAACTCTAGAAAACACTTGCATTCAACAACTAAAAACGTTCCAACTCGAGCATAGAATTTTGTGACTGGCTACTATACACCGGTTTTAACTGAACTGTAGAATGTCTGGATTCAAATTTTACTTTGATCAGGCAACCATATGCGTGTCTAACGCTGCCCATGATTCACGACGGTAAAATAAAAAGTCAATTTTGATATAGAGATATAGAGATTTCAAAGCAGGTCAAAGAGTATAAGGGGTCAACTAAATAAAAAGCTTAAAAACTTGAGTTGAAAAAAATCTCTGAACCCAAACATACTCCTCTCATGGATTTTCTTGGTGTCGCGACCAAATTTTCGAATGTGAACCACCTAGGGTTTGGCTAATGGATTGTTAAGCCTAGACTTAACTCGGGCTCTATCAAGCTCATACCAATTCGCGACTTTAGGTTTGAATTCTTGATTTTCAATTAGGAGTCGCCACTAATCTATTTTTTGGTGGGTCGATTAGAAATCTAAATAAAGTAACGGGAGATTTACTTTATTCCTACGAACCAGAGATTTTTGAGTTCGGAGACTTGGTTAAGTTAGATTTCTTTAACGCCCTTTCAGTACCTTTTTTTTTAAAAAAAATTTTGAAAAATGTTTGGCAAGCAGTTTGAATCAATTTTAATTTACTTTCCTAACATGTGAGGTGACCATGTAGGTGCGCAAACCATCAATTTAACACCCAAGAAAACAATTAAATAATACAAGGCTTATCTCAAAGCAACAAAAACATCTGCAATGTTAAATTAAAATCCACATCAACAACTCTAAATATGGTTTCTAATTAACAAACAATTACTCAATTTTTGTTTTCTCTTTTCCAACGAAAATATAGTCCATATGCAATGCAATGCTTCTAATCTAATATGAAATGATATGTCATGACAATATGTCTTAAACTATATGAATGAGTAAAAAAAAACTAATGATTTCTTAATGAGCATGCAATAATTAAATATGCAATCTAAATTAACCATAATGACTTAATTCTAATGAGGTGTGATTCAATACAATGACGTATAAAATTATTTTAACTAAAATGACAATTTATTATGCGAGCTATATGTCACGCGACATTTATTAAATGACCAAACCTAATGACGGGCAATTTCTAATTAAATGAATCTAACAACAGTCAATAAATGACGTGCATTTCATGAACCTAATTCTATATGACATGGACATTTTTATTTTCCTAACAAAACATACAATTTATCTAGGAGAGATTATCTACATATCATTGATAAACATGCAATCCTAACATGCAATGATGTGCAAAGAATGCCCTAATTCAACATGATATATGCATGATGACATTTTTTGTGTTTTTATATTAATTTCAACTTAAAATTTCACACGCAATTCAAATAATGATAAACTAACATCCTAAATGAATGTGCTTTCTCTTTTGGTTTTCTTTTCCATGATTCAAAATAAAATTCTTATTATAAATATAAAAGATAATAAACAAAACAAACATAATCCTAATTCAACCTTTTTTTGGATTTTTTATTTAAAATTTGAAATAAGATTGCAATTTTAACCATAAAATAGGAAATATTCTAAAGCAAATCTAATCATAACTCAAATATTTTTTGGATTTTTTTATGAAAATAAGATTGACTCAACCAACTTGACGACATCAAATCAAACGAGATAAAATTGATATCCAAAAATTGACAAATCATATCTCGCGCATGAGATCGGGTTGGCACAATTAAATCAATCTCTAGGCTTAAGATTGGATTGTCGATTTTTGTAAGGGATTGTGAGTCGGATTTCGGACGCGAAAATCGGACTATCAATCCCTAGCTTGATGGACTATTTCATATTGGGATATCAATAATATATTAAGGAACAATTCCACTAAAACAGAATTTTAAAGAAACAATAATAAAATAATAAAAGAAAAACTACCTAATATGATTTTTTTTTCTCTTTTTCTGTTTTTTCTTCCTTTCCGCACCCAGCCGTGAATCTTCAAGGGAAGCCGGCTGATCAGTCCGGCAAAGGGGCTCCTGCAAAGGGCAGCAACCAACAGACCAAGGGAGTCTTCCGTCGGGGCAATAGGTGCTTCGATTGGCTTCGGGTAGAGGGACGACAGAGCAGGGTGGCTTCAGGCGCGGGCAATCGATAGGACACGAGTGGTGCTAGTGCGGTGGCAAGCGTCTCGGTGGCTGGATCTCGGGCGAAGTGGCTCCAGGCGAGATGGGCTCGCGGGTGATTGGTGGAACGGTGGTAGTGGTTGCACGCGAGGGCTCGGGTGGCAGCAGGCCGCCGGAATCGTGAGATCTGGACAGTGGGCCACGGGCAGAGGACTCCGGAGCTGGATCGGGCTTGGACGGAGCAGCAACAACGTCGGTGCAGGGACGCGGCGGTGGCTGGCGAGCGCACCAAGGGCAGAGATGGGTCGCCGCTTCACAGGGGCACGGGCAGACGGAGACGGGTCGCAGGGCTTCGGCTCCGAGTAACAGCAGGCGGCGTTGGGCGGATCGATTACCGGCGGAAAGCGGAGGAGGGCGTCGGGCTTCGCGGACGGCGAGGAGCGGTGGTGGTCGCACGCACGTCCTGCAGCGCGGCGAGGCGTCCGGCGTCAGTGGATCGGGCAGCAAGGCACGGTGGACTTCGGCTCGCGCGGGGGGAGCAATGCGTGGAGAAGAAGATTGAACAGTCCCTGTCCAATCCTCTGCCCCTTTTTGCTTTTTTGCTCTTTTTTTTTTTTTTTTCTAAAGACCCCCCTTTTAACCTTCTGCAAGGAAAAAGCAAAAACCCGCCCCACTTGGCAAACCAACAAAATGAAGCTCTTCCTTCTTTTTTGTGCTTGATTTTCACTTTTCTTTTTATCGAGAAAAGAACACCCTTTAACTTCTCGCACGCACGGCCTTTTATAGGGAAGGGAATTGGATTTTCAAATTCTTCATCGAATCAACCTTCGCAAATCTTTTTCACAAAATTCATTTCATATTGATAAAGATTCGAGATCAAAATGAAATTTTTTCTAAATCCAAATCTTTTAAAGACAAATCGCAATATTTTTTTACCCATTTGCCCTATCTAAAAAAAATTCATATCCCGGTCAAAATTTCAAAATTAATTTTCCCACGAGATAATTTTTTATCATTAAAAATATGGGCTTGGGCCGACTTGCTCGTTTCATGGGCTTAGTCCAACTAATTTGAAACCATCCGCCACCGGTCCAATAAAATGAAAAAAAATGCAAATAACAAAATAAATGCAATGTAAATCTATATGCTATGCAATTAATAAAATTAACCCCTAATTTCCTATGCAATAAATAAATAAACTAAATCGTCAAAATTTAGGTATCAACAGTTGCCCATCTTTGAAGGTAAGCTCGTAAAGGGTGCATTCAAAGACATATTGAAATCTAAATTTTGACCATGCACATACACTGAATGACTTGATTTTTGATTTTTGATTTTTTTTTTCGGAAAATGAATCCCATTTTAAAATGCAATTTATATGGTGTATGGAAATGCTAATGCAAATGCATGATGCGGAAAAAAAAAAGAACGTACCTATAGTTACTTACCAATCAATGCGGTAGAGCATCTTAAAGTACATGATAACTCCCCATTTACTCTGTAAGTACCTAACTCTCACTTAGGTTCCTTGAAGAGTGTAACGGGCAATAGATTGAAACATTGAGATTGAGAAGATCATTCACATCCAAAGTGAAATGTTCAAAGAATTAAGACATCTAGATCCAGATTGAGATGTCAATATTTTTGAATTCAAAATATCTAAATCCAGACTAATGTATAATGAGAAGGATCGAAAAACATTCACATCCAAAGTGAAATGTTCAACAAAAAGAATTAAGCATCCAGATCCAGACTGAGATGTCAAGAGTTTTGAATTCGAAATACCTAGATCCAGACTAAGGTATAACGAGAAATGTCGAAAAAAAATTCACATCCAGAGTGAAATATTTAGATGAAAATAATTAGGACATCTAGATCTAGACTGAGATGTCGAAATTTTGGAAATCGAAATACCTAGATCTAGACTAGGTATAATGAGAATAATTGAAAAACATTCACATCCAGAGTGAAATGTTTGAATGAAAATAATCAAGACATCTAGGCCCAAACTGAGATGTCAAGAGTTTGGGACTCGAAATACCTAGATCCAGACTAAGGTATGACGAGGAAGATCGAAGAACATTCACATTCAGAGTGAAATGCTCTAACAAAAATAATCAATACATCCAGGTCTAGATAGAGATATCATGATTTTGGAAGCTCGAAATACCTAGATCCAGACTAAAGTATAACGAGAAAAATCGAAGAACATTCACATTCAGAGTGAAATGTTCAACGAAAAGAATGGAGACATCCAGATCCAAACTGAGATGTCTAATTTTTGGAAAATGGTAAAGAAACTTACATGGAATATCCTACCTTCAAGGAGGGTAGAGTGATCCAAAATAGTTGGTGTTATATATCCAAGACTTGTACCTTTCTACGGTTGCCTAGCATTGCAACATTGATTATCCGACCAGGACTCGAACCTCTCTTCGATCGCTTGAATTAGAGGAAAAATTTTGGGGGACAACTCAGTCGAGTCGAGTTCGGTGCATTTGAGAGGGAAACACATGTATAATGACAAGTATTTAAGGTATGGATAGAGATATACTTACCTAGTAACATCTCTGATCCTGGGAGATATGTCTCCTGCAAAACATGGTTGTAGGAGAGGCAATATGCACTTGCAATCATGAACATGCATTAATTCAAGAGATGTTCATGTGTGATGACTCATATTAATCATGCATCACCTAATTTCTATTGGGAATATTTCAAAAGATTATTCCAATCTGAACACATGAGTGTCATGGATATGTCAAGTGAGGGATCTTTCAGTTTGAAAGGACTTTTCACTCGTCCTCATTGAAAGGGCTATTTCATCCTGACCTTTGATGCAGGATCTTGACAATCACTCTATCCTTCCATCGTCATATGCCAAACAAGGGTCCGAGCAATCTCGCAAGTGGTACGACCTTACCAATTCGAGAGGTCTTTAACAAGGACCGCAATGCGGGCTTGGTCAATGGCTTACCAAGGGGACTCTTTGAGTCGAGGATATTGAAAAAAATGAGCCATATTCCGCAATCATCTTGGGATTTACAAGTCAAGAAACATATGAAATGAGGCAGAAATTATCTTACTTGCACTTCTTCAAGCGATGCTTTCAAACATATGAACTTCTACATTAATTCAAATGCCCTAATCTGAAGAGACTTTGTAAGGGACGTAACGTAGGTTGGGTTCATGGGTTGAGAAACGAAATGATCATTTGGCTCAAAAAGTGTTTAGGAGGTCAAAGTTGGTGATCATCTTGACATTTCCAATAATTTTCCTCCCCATCGTCGAAGATTTTCTTCACATAACAACTCCACTGATTGCAACATCTCAACATTTGAGTTTTTTTTTTTCCTTTTTTGGGTACCACCTTGTTGGGGATACAACTCACTAGATCAAGTGTTTGATTTTTCACTTTTTGGGTATTGGCCTTGCTTTTACCAGGCACATTGTTTTTTTCATGCCCCTCGTTCTCATTCATTTTTCTTCACTCCTTTTTCATGGGCATTGGCCTTACTTTTACCAGGCACATTGTTTTTTCATGCCCCTTAGTTCTATTTTGATTTCAATTTTTGCGCACAGTACATGCGTCAGGGAATTACAATTTGGATGACACTCGAACATTCAAGGGTCTTCATCTATCTTTTGCCTTGCCCCAGTGTGGGGGATGATCACCAATTGGGTTTAATGTGAAATGAATTCATAGGCTCAAGGGGGTTATGCAATGGATAAAGTGTATAGGATAGAGAAAGAACTGCTCTTCGTCGTCCTAAGGCACTTTAAATTATCGTACAAGTCACACTGTAAAAGCAATACTCGAAGATTGATGCAAGTGCGAGTAAGAAAATTCCTATTATTCATTTCAAATCTTATCCCAGTATGGGACGATTCTTGACAGGGATAATTTAAAAAGCTCTTCATGTGTGTAGGCTCAAAGGGTTGAACAATGGATTTACCTGTAGTGTTTCGGGTAGTAGAAGAAACTGCCTCTCATCATCTCGGTTGACGTACCATTTGCGAGATCACCCTTTTCCTCGTGGGCATGGAATTTTTCCACACAACTCACTAGGGGTCAATGTATGGAATAGGGTTTGCCTTTCATCATTTCAAAGTATCTCATTTCACACATTCAATCAATCTCACACAATTCATCAAGGAAGAAAAATGCAAGATTTGCAACAAATTTGAACAATTCAATTCACTGAGGCAATTTACTCATCATAGAAATGCTTGCAGCTCAAAACATGACATGACAAATTCTATCATGAATAATACTTCTTGACAACATCAGAATTAATTGGAGTAGAAAACTCATGACTAGCCATTTATGCTAGGATGGCACCTCCTGAAAGTACCTTCCTTACCACATATAGGCTGTAATTTGGAGCAAACTTGCCCCCAGGATCTTCTACCAAAGAATGATGGCTCTCTTTTACTTGCCCCAAATCTTTTTTCATTGCAAGTGCGCTCTAAACCTGTTGATCACAAGTCAAGTATATGATCATTGAAACTTGATATGTTATTCTCAGATGTCCCTTGTCATAACAAGTTATAGAATTATACTCTAAGACAATAAGCAAATGAGTTAGATAAAAAAAATAGGTTTAATCTGTTACAAGTTTTGGGAAAATGCTTTTTTTTTTTTTAACAGTGAAATGCTTTTGTTTTTGAAAAAGTTTTTGGGAAGAAGTATGAAAGAGTCCAGCCCTCAGGATTTCTCCGTGGATAATAGTTTCCTTCATGGTTGGATATCGTCATTGGACTGGTTTGGAGTTCCCCGTCATGCCCTCAAAATAAAACTTGTAATTTCATTGATATTCATCAATCAATTACATTTATTGAATGGAAAATGCGAATTCAAGTCCTAAAAAGAAAGTGAAAAAGAAGAAACCGAAAACAATCGCTAGATAGCGATAATAACTCCTAAAAAGCGATAAAATTCCTAGAAAGAGATAAAAATTCCCGCGCAGGGGAATGTGCAAAAGTAATAAGTTACTCTTGTGGACCAGGGCCCATTTCTTCCAAAGGTCCTTCATCAATGGCATTCACCCTATCCTCATGCTCAGGTAGAGGATTCTTTTTTACATTCGGTTAAGCGGTACTGAAGGCAGACACCCAGTAAGTTTTGGACCTTATGTTTCAAAGTCAAGCATTCATCAGTCGAATGTCCTACTTCCCCCATATGATACTCGCATTTCTTGGAGGGATCGTAGTTGGAAAATTTTTCAGCATTGGGTCGCTTTGGCTCATAAGACAGCAACCCCTTCTTTTGAAGAACCTTTAAGACCTGGGACAGAGGGCTAGGAAGAGGAGTGAATTGCCTTTTAACAAATTGCCGAGGGGCAGATGATTGGCCTTCCCCTTGTTGATTCTTAGGGACATGACCAACTGTAGGCTTGCTAGATTGTGCATATGTGACATTTGCTGCCTATTTTAACATCTCTATGCCACAAAAGAGAAGTGCTATTGCTTTTGCTTCGAATTTGAAACCACTGGAAAAGTATATAGTTCTTCATTCTACTTGTGGGGCATAAATAATTATGCAGCCAGAACAATGATCCTTACACCCTCGACTCCCCAAAATCTAAATAGAAACACCTACGGAATGCATCTAATGATGTAGACCTCTTGAAATTGCATCAGGATTTGAGGTGCAAAGCACCTCCAATGATAACAATGTAGTTACATGGTGCCATCTTTTTTAACTTCTTCCCAGAAACTAATCAAGTGCATGATAGAAGCATCAAAAGAAGATAAACGATAGTATATTCTACAACTGATGCAGCGTCAGTAATGATTTCTTTATTAAGAGGCAGGGCAACCACGATTTGTGTAAAGTGAGCTAAGCATCCTCCAAAGAGTCCAAGAAAAGCTTATCGCAACAGCCTCAACATTTTCAAACGCAGAGTAGCTTATACACTCGTAAAACAGCGGCACTTAGAATTCACATCAAACGAACCGTCAAGATACAGCCAGCAGCAGACTCCAGTAGAGGTAATGAATTACGGGCGCCATGCATTACGGACACACCTCCCGTTTCAATCTAAATTGATGAAATGAGCTTTAGCTCAAGGTGTCGGAGGAAGCACGAACAAGGTACTTCATCTTCCTTCAATGGCAAACCAAGAACAGGCTCCAACCGAGAATACAGTAGGACCTGCTCATCCTCCCTCACCTAGAAATTCAGCTCTTCAACGTTAACCTGGGCAACGCAGACTTCAACCGTTTCATCAAGCAGCCACTGTAGCACTCATCAGACCGACAAGGTGGAGGAGGAGAAAGAAACCTGGGGCTAAGCCCACCAGAAGCACTGGCCAGAAAATCGCACGGCGGATCTCTTGGAGGAGCTTGGTCGCTGCCGCTGCCGCCGCTCGCTGGCCATGCGAGTCTAGAAGCGGAACAAAACCGTCCAGGGGGTGTCCAACGAGGGGGAGAGAGAGAGGGTGCGAACGGGTCAGCGTTGCGTAGCGGGGCGAATTATACGGGTCGATCTTGCCGTTGGATTCGGGTCGAGCCTGACGAACAGGCCCGGCCCATTGGACAATACCGAGGACGAGGCAAATACTTCTCTCCCCTGTGCATTTGGATTCCATCATCTCCCCACATTTCTTAAGGAGAACTATAAAATCATGATTAATTTTTTTTTGGATGTATTGGTATTTACCTAAAGTGAAATTTATGAAGGAGAACGAACGAATAAGAAAAACGAAAGCAAGGACCAAAACCAATATAGTAGCACATCAGATATGTGCATGCCATGGATAAGTAATATTAAAAAAGTTTAGAATTGAATTGGTATACAAACAATAAGTTTAGGATTAATTGGCTAATTTCCTCCATTTCTACCTTGGGGTTACATCCGATCTCCCATCTTGAAAAAATACTTTCACATATATAGCAAATGTGAGCGTATTTGATTTCAATTGTTAGATCATATGAGTTTTATATGAGATTTGAATTATTTGATGAGTAAAATCGATCGGGCTTAGATGCTATCCGCTTTAGTAACGTGCAAGAATCAAACCATAACTCGTTTTCATTCTGCAAAGTAATTGGAAGGGCAGCATTTTGAAGCCCAGATCGCATTAATCCGCGAGGACCGCAGCTCGGTTCCCATGCTTGAATTTTTCCCACTAGAGGAGGAAAAGTCATAGTCCTGATTCAACTCTTGGCTTTTGATCTTCAAACGATACGCGTCCAGCGTCCGGTCATGATTCACGAAAGTCAAATTAAAAAGGCCAACTTTATGATTTATTATATTAGAAGGTCAAAGAAAGTAGGATTAGCAAAACTTCGAGTCAAAAATGCCTGAATCCCAAAGGCACTCCAAAAGAATTTCTTGGCACTTGTGAGATGCTAGTGAAAAAAGAACCCTCGCCAAGAAAAAAATGTATATATAATGTATTATTTTGAAGTAGAAACGTCTATAAAATATCGATGGAATGACATTTTATTCCCATAAACCTAAGAACTAAACTCATTTAATAAAGGATCGTCTTCCCTGACGACCAATTCAAATCCCTCTTCTTCCTTCGCTGTGACCGGTGAAGTCATATTCCTAAACCGGTTCTGCACAACCGTGGCAGTCAAGAAATAAAAAATCTCAGTCCCGTTCAACGGGTTTGATCAAGAGAAGGAACGGAGCAGTTGCTGGTAGCTTGGCAATGGCACAATATAAATACGAGCCTCCTCAGACACATTCTCTTCATCTTACACACAAATAGACACGCAACACGCAGCAACCAAATCAGAAGAAAGTTATAGATTGTTGTTAGAAACCAGCCAAGGATGGAGAAGATCCTCTCTTCAAAAGTAGCAGCCAGTTTGATGGTTTTGCTGCTCCTGATGGGAACATCAATGCGATCGGGTGAGGCGTGCCGGCTTCTTAAAGGCCACGATGGAGGGCGGGCTGGTGATACGCAGCCGAGTCTAATTGTCCTCCAGTCCCTGCAAAAGGGTTCGACCCCGTGCACTGGGAACTGCAGCGGCTACACCCCCGGAAGCAGCACCACCGCTAGCACCACCAGCACCAAGGCCTTCGCAGGCCGATCAGCTGTTGGTGTATCTCCACCTAGTTATTCTGATCGTACCTCTCGATCCGGCGTTGCCACCGATCGTAAATAGTTGGCATTCCATGTAAAGGACGCTTATGAAGGGAATTGAGCAATTGTGAGTAGAAGAAAGGAACCGATACATAGTTTACAGGCACAAACGAATTATTCTTTTTTTCTTTTTATTCTCTGAAATTTTTCTAGGATGGATAATTTCCATCTGTTGTAGAATGTATAACTTGGGGAAACATGTTTGATTTGTTCGATTTATTCGTCCAAGCCTAATAAATTGCTCATCAATTTCATTTTACTCTTTTAAGTGCAAAAGGTGGGAAGTGATTACCTGACTTTATCAGCAATTTTTTTATCTGCTGTGTTGTCAATTTGCAATTGCTGAAAAATCCGAGTGTTATTGAAAGGGTACCACAGCGAATGTTGCATCAATGGTACCAAGGTTTAAGCTAGAAAAATTCGATGGATGAAAACTTTTGCCCATGACAAAATTTAGATGTGTGCTCCCTATGTGACACAAAGATTTGGCATGGAGGATATGCAATTCATATTTGCATGTTATAATTGGTACTCCCTATGTGATGAACTTTTGCAAAATCTATTAACTTCTGTGTCTTATGGGGAATAAACTTAATAAATCAATACTATTTGATAAACTAGAACAAAAAAGAAGAAAGAATTAGCGGAGAAAAACTATGGAGTCACAGACTTAGAAGTTGACAAGATTCATATAATTATTATGATGTTTGCAAGAGAGACAAATAATTGTCGTTAAACGATAGCAAACATTGATAAATAATTCAAATGAGATTAGTAACCTGGTAATTTAATTGGGAAAAAGTTGATTAGTCATCCAAATTAAAGTGATGAATTCCACTAAGAGTTGGTAAATTTAAGACGATGGTAAGAAAGGCAAATAAAACTTAACAAAAAATAAGAAAGGTTGAAAGTTTGTGAATTATTAAAAGGAATTAGTAATTTCATAGACGTGCTAATAAGTTACTTTAATATTCACTACAACAATAAAAAATAAAGACGTTCTTGCAAGCATATTCGATTGGACGTAGACCTCGGAGTCTCTTCTCTGCCAAACATTAACGTGGGTTTTGCCGCAAGGTCTGGGATCCAAGCATCAGAATCCCTTATCCATTGATCGATGTTTTGGGTTCTTAAGTCATAATTTTAGCTGGTTTCTGAGGTTCCAAGTTGGGTCGCAGGACGGAGGTTTACAGTGGGTTCTTGAGTTTGGCTCTGAAGAGCCCCAATGTTGAATGATGCGTTCTCGAGTCTGGCTGTCAGGAATCTGAGAAATATAGCTGAGCTCTAGAGTATACTGTCATAATCCCAAATCATGATGCACTATTTAGGAGTGAGGATGATCCGGGTGGGTAGTTCCCATATTGAAATCGGGAATTGCCTACTAAGGACCGATTCCGAAAAATTGGAATTGGGACCCATCTATTGGTTTCATAGATCGCCAAGTGAGTCCATGGAATCGGTTCCCAAACCCTACAATTGCATTCATCAATTAATATTATAGTGAACACAGTTTCTATTTAAAGCACTAAAGCTTATTTGGTGCCTTATATTCGGGTTGATTTGCGAGCCATTAATGTTGATCAACGATTGAAAATTACAGGGCAAAACAAATATATTATACTTGTTAGCTAAAGACCTAATTTCTTTGAAGGTTATGGTGTGATCCTTTTAGAATTTCCCGACATCGAAAATATGTGGAGAGTTAGACTTTACCTTAAAAGTCCTAACATTCACGGAAGTTAAAATATTAATCATTTGATCCATCTCTTTTTAACATCAACTAAATTTCATTATGGGAATGATTAAGGAGAGACCTAATTATACCCATAAAACAAGTTGTTGGCTTTTAATTTCGTATCATGATGACAAAGCGTCGCAACATTTGTTGACATCTTTAATCGGCTCTCTCATTCCTCTTCATTTCTTTATTTTGTTTTGGTCAAGAAAACAAGTAAATGAATTATTAGAATGAAAAAGAAAAATAAGGAGTTAATCCTATTACATACCCAAGAGATAAAATTAGTCAATAATATCTAATAACTACAAATATACGTATATGTACATATATATTTGGTTGAAAAATTACAAATTAATTAAGTAATTGAGATGCAATTTTTTTTTTATAAATATAGATACCGGTCCAATTTGGGTGGGCAATTCCATGCCTAGAACTAGGAATTGGATCGGTATCCATTGGTTCATTAAATTGGAATTGGGAACTAGATCAGTTTTCGTGGGAATCACCAGTTCTGGTTGGGTCCAATCTAGTTTTGGGCAATTCTCAATTCTTTTATAACCCCTAGCACTATTCAAGGTCAAAGAAAGTAGGATTAGCAAAAGTTGAGTCAAAAGTACCTAGACCCAAAAATACTCCAAAAGATTTCCTTGGCACTAGCAGATGTTAGTGGGAAAAGAAAAAAAAAACTTCAACAAAGTGTGTGTATATATATTATAAATGTAATGTATATCTTCAAGTAGAAACACGTATAAAATTTTGATGGAATTATTATTAGATCGTGGCATAATACCCTAGAAAATTAGAACTTTACTTATTTAATAAAGAAAAGTCTTCCTTGGTGACCGATTCAAATCCTTATTCTTCCTTCTCTGTAACTAGTGAAGTCAAATTCTAAATCCGGTTCTCCATAGCCGTGGCAGTCAAAAACTCAAAAATTCCCGGTCCGTTCAACTGGTTTGATCAAGAGAAGGAACGGAGCAATTGCTGGTAGCCTTGGCAATGGCACTGTGCACAATATAAATACGAGGCCTCCTCAGACACATTCTCTTCATCCTTCACACAAATAGACACGCAACACGCAGCAACCAAAACAGAAGAAAGTTACAGATTGTTAGAAAGCGGCCAAGGATGACGAAGATCCTCTCATCAAAAGTAGCAACCGGTTTGATGGTTTTGCTGTTCTTGATGGGAACGTCATTGAGATCAAGTGAGGCGTGCCGGCTTCTTGAAGGCCTTAAAGGAGCGCAGGATGGTACCAGGGAGCCGAGCCTCATTGTTCTCCAGTCCCTCCAAAAGGGTCCACCCCCGTGCACCGGGAATTGCAGCGGGAAAACTCCTGGAAGCGGCACCACCGCTAGCACCACCGGCACCAAGGCCTTCACGGGCCGATTACTTGTTGGTGTGCCTCGACATGGCTATTCCGGTCATGTCTCTCAATATGGTGTCACTGCTGATCATAAATAGTGGTGCTCCATATAAAGGATGCTTGTGAAAGGAATTGAGCATTTGTAAGTAGAAGAAAGGAACCGATACACATGTTACAAGCACAAATAAATTGTTCTTTTTATTCCAAGATCATCTGTATTCTATAATACTTTATTTCACAATATAAATTGTTCTTTTTATTCCAAGATCATCTGTTTTCTATAATACTTTATTTCACAATATACATTATTCTTTTTATTCCAAGATCATCTGTTTTCTATAATACTTTATTTCCCAATATATAGATAAAGGTTATACGGTATGTGATTTGCAAGGATGTATATTGGTATTTTCTTTAAAGTACGTAAAAGCCTTTTGGCATTGCTATTGTAGAATCTAAAAAAAAAACTACTATCACGCTGTAAAATTAAATTGTATAACGAATGAGAAAAGCTTGTATACTAAATTATGGCAATTTGGATTACAAGATTCTAAAGTTCAATGTTCGTTACAGAAGAAAAATTAAGACGTTCTAACAAGCATAGTCAATCTAGTCCAGGGTTAGGAGTCTCATGTCTGCCCGACACTACCTTGGGTTTGACCGCAACGTCGAGGGTCCAAGCACTGGAATCCCTTTATCCATCTACCGATGTCTTGGCTTCTTAAGTCCTAATTCCAGATAGTCCTTGAGGTTCCAAGCCTGAGCGTAAGGACCGAGGCTTGCAGTGGTAAACTAAATAAAAGTGTAAGAACTTCAGTTGAAAGAATCGCAGAACCCAAATATAGGGTGCGTTTGAAAAGGATTTACGGAAAGTCTTTGGGGAAATGTAAAAGCCGTTGAGTCAAAGAAATTTTTTTAAATACAAATTGTGTTTGGTAAATTATATTTGTAAAAGTGCATTGTAAAATACCTTTGATCAAAATAGCATTTTGATATATTATATTAGCAAAAGACTTTTGTTATTATAAAAATAAAGAAGAAAAAGAGTGGACTGATGAAGGGCAGGCAGTTTGGCGAAGGATACATGATCCAGCAAAGGGTAGGCACTTTAGCGAGGTCGCGCGACCCTCTAGTGAGAGTCACTACACGGAGGTTCCGGCGACCCTTGCCGGATCGCCTGCCCTTTGTTGGACCACCTACCCTTCGACGACAACCACATGCAGATGCTGGTCCTGAAGATGAAGATGAATATTTTATCAAGGGCAAAACCAAAAAAACAAAAGATAAGTGAGGATAATTTCGAGAGAATATTTTTTCACTAGCCCAAGGTTAGCATGTTGAGAATGCCCAAGGTACCCCTAAGTTGCCTTGGGTTTTGAGCCTTTTGCTTGCATTTGAGAAATGGAGTTAAAAAAAAATAAAAATTGCCAAACACCATATATTTGCCCCAAAGGGCTTTGGACGCCTAAGGGGCTTTGGGAAGACAGTTCTCAAACACACCTATACTTCTCTAAATTGAGAAGTACCAACATTCTCCGAGAACATTTGTGTCTTATCAAACACTCTAACACGTGTCCGACACGTATTCGATATTCTCTTATACTCTCTACACTCGATCAATAGATATTGAAAAATGGTCAACTCTCCGAACACTCTCCCACATGTCAGTTCGGAATTCCGACATATATGTTCGGAATTCTGACATGTGATTTTAATATACACAAGGTCAATTTTAAAAATTTTCAATAAATGATGGATCAAAATATAAATATACGAAAAATAAAAATAATAAATGAGGAATGAAAAATAAATATGTTATTAATGTAACAATTTTGGGTTTTGATGATAACAAATTAATTTAGAATAAATTTATCATAAATGTATTAATTTGGGGTTTTTGATGGTATCAACTCCTCAAAGAAATGGAGCCTTCATCTTTTTCTTTCTCTTTTGTTTTTCTCCGCCCATGTACGTTCGCAGTTTATTTGCTGTGTAATTAGTTATCTTTCTCATAGTTGAAATGGAATGTATAAATATTTTTTCCAATCAACATGTTGACGGCATATTGGTGTGAATATAATCAACATGGACATATGCTGAAATTTGTCGTGGTTAAACAATCGTGCATGATGACATCATTCTCGAAGTGGTGGACCCGATCCAACAACCGAGTGCGTCGAGGACGGGGATGAGCTGTTCTGCGACCGACCAATTCAAGTTTCTGGTTAACGCAGCTCCTCCTCCTCCTCCTCCTCCTCCTTCTTCTCCTCCTCCTCCTGTTCCCTCCAGTGAAGTCAAATCCAAATTTCTTCTCCAACTTTGGCGGTCAAAGATCAATAACGCGTGTCCGACAATTTAATCAGAAGAATCGAAGGCGTCTTCTCCAACTTTGGCGGTCAAAGATCAATAACGCGCGTCCGACAATTTAATCAGAAGAATCGAAGACGTCCGTAAAACTAAATATTCTTCCTGTTTTATATCCCAAAGTCGTGATTTTCCGCTTTATTCATTTTGGTTACTGAAACATATTTAATTATAAATCAGTTCTTGGTCGAATGCCGGGAAGATAATAGTGAAGAATTTTTTTTGGAAGGGAGAGATTTTCCCAACATTAACTGGAGCGTCGTTGTTTTGTTCCCTTTGTCACCCCATGGATGAAAAATTTTCCCCGTTGGACCTCAATTTCTTTTTTAAAAAAAATGTTGAAGTAACAATATAATTTACAAAGCCACGTAAGATGAATTTAGTTTAAAAAACCATGTTGGACTTCAAGTGATCGCTCAAAAAAATTTGTCATTGAAGTAAGTACCAGAAATTATGACACTTTTAAGCTTCATTTGTTTCATGAAAAATGTGATATTTTTGGAAAATATTTTTTAAGAAACCATTTTCTTGGAAAATGACAATATTTCCAATATTCGATTGAAAATTTAATATAAAAAAGAAAATATTTTTCCATTTTGTGGTATATGATTTGATTTTCTAGACAAAATTACCAAAAAATTCAAATTCTTTCAATTCTTTTAATTATTTTTAGTTTTCTTCTTCCTCGGCTAATCGCTAACCATTGCGATGGTTGGCCAGCAACTAACCCTTAAGTGAGGTTGGGCCTTGCCGACTTATGAGGAGGCTTGAGCTCCCTTGTGGCCAGTTGCTAACCATCGTCGTGGCCGGCGATCAAATGAAGAAGAAGGAAAAAAAAAAAAAAAAGAAAAAAATTAAAAAAATTAAAACTTAAATTATTTTTTTAAAAAGAAAAAAAAAAGAAAAGGTGTTTGGTGAAAAAAGTGCTTGTAAAGTGAAAGAAATACAATATAAAATTTTTCATACTTTTGAAGGTGTTTTTTTCATTGGCGGAAAATGTTTTCCTTGCATAATTTATTTTCCGTGAACCGAACATTGAAAAATCTTGGGAATCTTTTCTTATAAATTATTTTCCGTTAAATGAACGGAGCTATAATGTTCTTATCCCGAAGTTAAAGGAAGTGAAATCGTGTTCCTTGATACAAAAGAGTACATTCGGACCAAAGAAAATTATGTTCCTTGACCACCAATTCAAATGCTCCTTCTTCTTCCCTCTCTATGACCGCTGAAGTAGAATTCCGAATCTGGTTCTCCATAACAGTGGCGGTCAAAAGTTCAAAAATCCCAGGCCCGTTCAACAGTTTTGATCAAGAGAAGAAGAGTCGAACAATAGCTGATAGTTTGGCAATGGCGCAATATAAATACGAGACATCCTCAGATTCATTCTTTTCATCGTACACCCCAATAGACACACAGCTTGCAACGACCCAAAAAGAAGATATCGCGACCAAAATTTTCAGGTGTGAACCACCTAGGGTTTGGCTAATGGATTGTTAAGCTTAAACTTAACACGGGCTCTCCCAAGCCCATATCAATTCGCGATAGCTTGGCGACTCCGCCGGGAACTTGAGTTAAAACTCTTAGTGGACTTAGGCCAATTTTCTTTTTGAAAAAATATTTTTGTTTGGCAGCAAGGATCCCAAATACGTCCATAACATTTAAGGTGTTAAATGTTCTTGCAGGATGGGAGGTATAAGGGGAAGTGTTTGCTAACTTTTGTTTTGCAAGGAGGTGTAGGAATGTATGGTTTACTTTCATATATGAAGTGTTGCTTGATATAAACTGTTGTGCATGCTTTGCATTTTGCACTACACTTTTGCACACACAACCTACCGCCGGACTTGGGTCGCATATGATCATCTAGGATGGTATTGAGATGAATGCCACTCCGACCGCCCGCCCTCGGTACGAGTTGCCCATCTCAATCCCGAAATTTCTTTTTGATGTCAAGAGTACCCACCTCGATTCGCATGCCCGCAACCTAGGTTGGCTCTTTGACCAAACCGGAGTCATGAGGACCTGACATAGTCCACACGTCCGTGGCTAGTCCGATCATCCTTGTAGCTCCACTTTGATAAGCCTTATATATTAGAATTGAGCCACTTACCATGCGCATGTCTATGCGATTGCTGTCGATTTTCCTTGGTGAAGTAAGTTTTCTATCCTTATACCATGCAATTTATTTTGTCATGCTTTTGGTCCGTCAATGACTATCTAGGATAGTCATTTGATCTAGTTCCTTTCAGAAATGAAATGAGGAAATTGCCGTACAATGAATCATTTGGAAAATAAAAAAACTTTGGAGAATTTTTTTTTTCAATTCATGTATAGGAAATTTGATCTTGCTAGGGTGTTGTTGTTTTTTTTTTTTTTTTTTTAGCTCTCTATATGAAATTTCCTTGTAAGAGCTTTTCATGAAAAGAAAAAAAAATGAAAAAAGTTGATAGATCATTGTCATTGATTGATTCTCTATTTGCACCTCATACTTATATATTTTCATTCATTTGATTTTGGTGATAACGGATCCCTCAATCTCGCCCATTATTACACGATTAAGAGCTAGGATGGCCAATCAAGCTGAAATGCGGGATCGTATCTCCACTATAGAAGAACAACTTCAATAGTTAGCCGCCTCTATGCAGCTTTTGACAACTCAAATCCAATCACTCCAAGAGAATCCTACTCCTGCACCTACTCTCCCTGAGATAGTATTTTCGAAGCAGACAAACAAGGCCTAAGTGGGTGATGATGACATGCCTGAGCTGGAAGATGACCCACCGTTGATCACCGCTGAAAAGGCTAAGCTTGATAACGTCCTTAAGACGAAGCAAGATGAATGCTTCACAAAACTGGAAGAAAAACTGAAACAACTACAGGAATCGCATAATTCACTCCTGTTCAACCTCTCAGTCTATGAGAAGGTCAAGATGCAAAAAAAGTTTAAAATGCCAGACTTTGAGAAATACGATGGTACTTCATGCCCAAATGCTCATTTGCAGATGTACCACGTACGCATGGCCCAATATGTCAAGAACTAGTCCCTCATGATTCAATCATTCCATGGGAGTTTGACCGGGCCTGCGATAGGCTGGTATGTCATGAAGAATGTGAACATTCTTGATGCCTGGAATGAAGTGGCCGACGCAGTTCTCAAATAGTACAAGTTCAACATGGACATCACACCTTCCCGAGAGGATCTTGAGAGGATGGAGAAAAAGATGAGCGAGTTACTCAAGACGTATGCCATGAGATGGTGAAATCCGGTAGCTCAAATCACTCCTGAACCTACTAACAAGGAACTTATGAAGTTATTTGTCAAGACTCTCCCATCTAAGTTTTGTACCCGAATGGCCAGCACTTACGTCGAGAGCTTCAACCAACTTATCTCGGTGGGTGAGCAAATCGAGATTGGGCTAAGAGATGGATGCTTCAATGAACCGGTCCATTAAGGCAAAAGGTTCACCATGAAGAAAGACCATGAACTTACCACGGAAGTCAATGTTGCGTATGCATAATCTAGCAAGCCTCCAATTGTTCAAGGTGGTGTCCGTCCAACCACGCCTCGGTAGTTTACTAGAAGGCAATTCACTGCTCTTCCTGGCCCTCTGTCTTAGGTCTCGAAGGTCCTACAAAAAAATGGGTTACTGTCTTATGAGCCAAAGCAACCCAATGCTGAAAATTTTTCTAACTATGACCCCTCCAAGAAATGCGAGTACCATATGGGGGAAGTAGGACTTTCGACTGATGAGTGCATTACCTTGAAGCACAAGGTCCAAAACTTATTAGACACTAAGGCATTTGCCTTCAATACCACTCAACCGAATCCCCTACCTGAGCAAGAGGATAGGGTGAATGCTATTTTCGAACATGATATCGGTCGAATCAAGAACTCGAAGGTGCACGTGATGGACACCCTGGGGCAG
Source organism: Eucalyptus cladocalyx (assembly GCA_017140615.1). NCBI lineage: Eukaryota > Viridiplantae > Streptophyta > Magnoliopsida > Myrtales > Myrtaceae > Eucalyptus > Eucalyptus cladocalyx. The sequence continues at coordinate 37,487,335 of CM029526.1, forward strand.
CCAAGTAATGCATGGGAGGGCATGGATGATCCAATGCCTCCAAAGACAGAGAACTCTAATGATGTCCTAGAATGGATCACAAGTCTGTTTGATGATCTCTTCATAGGAGCCATTAACGAAGGACCTTCGGAAGACATGGGCGTTGGCCCGCAAGAGTAACTTATTGCTTTTGCACATTCCCTCGCACGGGAATTTTTATCGCTTTCTAAGAATTTTTATCACTTTCTAGGGATTTGGAAACACATTTTTCATTCAATAAATGTAATTGATTGATGAATTTCAATGAAATTACAAGTTTTGAGAGCATGATGAAGTACACCAAACTAGCTCGATGATGATATTCAGCCAATAAGCAAAAAAAAAAAAAAATCCAGGGAGAATTATGAGGCGTGGGCTTCATCTTATTTTCTCCTGTCAATTTTTTTTTAAAAGAAAAAATAAAAAAGCTTTTCCAATTGCTTTTCAAAAAAATTTCAAAAAAATCTTTAAAAAAATGTGATTTACCCTGTTTGTATTTTTGATCCATCTACTTCCTGTTTCAGGGATGACCATATAGTATGCAAATATGTGGAAATGGTCCAATCCAATTCCAGATCCTAGGGACAAGTTTGCTCTAAATTACAGTAGCTCGTATGTGGTGAAAAATGTACTTCCTGGAGGTGTCTTGATCCTGGCAAAAATGGATGGTCGTGAGTTTTCCACTCGAGTTAATTCTGATGTTGTTAAAAAATATTATCCATGATAGAATTTGCCATGTCATGTCTTCAACTGCAAGTATTTTATGATGAATAAGATGCCTCAATCAGTTGAATTGTTCAAATTTGTCATAAATCTTGCATTTTTCTTCCTTGATGAATTGTGTGTGATAAATTGAATGTGTAATATGAGATACCTTGGAAAGATGAAAGGCAAGCCTTATTCCATACACTATCGCATACACTAATCCTCGGTGAGTTGTGTGGAGAAATTCCATGCCTGCAAGGAAAATGGTGATCTCGCAAAGGGTACGCTAACCAAGGTGATGAGAGGCAGTTCTTTCCTCTACCTAAAACATTACAGGTGTACCTATTGTTTAGCCCTTCGAGTCCATACACGTGAAGAGTTTTTAAATCATCACTGTCAAGGATCATCCCACATTGGGACGATATTTGAGATGAATGACAGGAATTTTCTTACTCACACTTGCATTAATCTTCGAGTATTGTTTTTGCATTGTAACTCGTACGATAATTCAAAGTGCCATAGGATGATGAAGAGCAGTCATTTCTCTATCCTATACACTTGTATCCATTGCATAGCTCACTTGAGCTTATGAATTCATTTCATATTAAACTTGGTTGGTGATCATCCCCCACATTGGGGCAAGACGAAAACATTCAAGTGGCATGAACTAGAATGCTAACAAAAATAGAGATTTTGTTCAAAGAAAATAAGTGCAAAAAACGGGGCATGAAAAAATAGTGTGCCTAGTAAAAGTAAGGCCAATGCCCAAAGAAAAAATCAAACACTTGATGAAGTGAGTCGTATCCCCAACAAGGTGGTACTAAAAAACTCAAATGCTGAAATGTTACAATCAATGGAGTTGTGATGTGAAAAAAAATCTTCGATGGTGGAAAAATTGGTGGGATGGTTTGGATTCTAGCCAAGCAAAATCTCAATTTAGGCGACCGTAGGATGGTATGGGTCCTAGACAAAATTTATTTTTCCATTCAGGTGACCGTAGAATGGTACGAGTCCTAGACAACCTTTATTTCCCTATTCAAACGACCGTAGAATGGTACGGGTCCTAGACAACCAAACACTGCCATACTAGGCGACCGTAGAATGATACGAGTCTTGAGAAAGTCTTTTTACAAAATCATGTTACTATTCTAGGTGACCATAGAATGGTATGGGTCCTGGACATATAACACCAACTATCTCGAATCACTCTAGCCTCCTTGAAGGTAAGATATTCCAAGTAGGTTCCTTTGACATCACAGTCTAGATCTAGATGTCTTAATTCTTTTCGTTGAACATTTCACTATGGATATGAATGCTCTTCGATCTTCCTTGTTATACCTTAGTCTTGATTTAGGTATTTTGAGCTTCAAAATTTTTGATATCTCGGTCTGGATATGAATGTCTTGATTATTTTCATTTAAACATTTCACTTTGGATGTGAATGCTTTTTTAATCTTTCTCGTGATACCTTAGTCTGTATTTGGATGTCTTAATTCTTTTCTTTGAACATTTCACTTTGGATGTGAATGTTCTTCTCAGTCTCGATGTCTCAATTTATTACCTGTTAGACTCTTCAAGGAGCCTGAGACCAGGTACTTGTGGAGTAAATGAAGATTTACCTTGTACCTCTGCTTTACCGTGCTGAATGGTAAGTAACTATGGGTACGTTCTTTCCTTTCGCATCATGCATTTGCATTAGCATTTCCATGCATCATAAAAATTGCATCTTAAAAATGGAATTTATTTTCCCGAAAAAATCATTCAATGCATGGGCATGTTCAAAATTTAGGTCTCAATTTGTTTTTGAATGAAACCTTTATGAGCTCGCCTTCAAAGAGTGGCAGCTATTGACACCTAAATTTTGGCGACCTAATCATTCCTTCATTGCATATAAAATAAGGGACTAAAATTTAGCCCTTAAGCAAAAATATTAAATTAAATTGCTTAGCATATAGATATTAGGGGCATATTTCATTTAAATACACATTTGTCGAGCCTTGGATGGAAATGCAGACGACCTTGTGACTGCACGATGGGAACACAATCACACAGCTGGTTGCGGCTTCGAAACAGCTCCAGTCCACTAGGCAGCAAAACGGGGCCAAGCTTATTAAAAGGCCATGATGACCGCACCCTTTAAATGCCGGAGTTCTAATTCTATTAAGTGAAAGTTTTGACCTATTGGCCCATGTAGAAATTCTTTCAATTTTGTGTGGGCGCAAGATCTTCAGTAATTAGGGAAAGAAAACAATAGAGTATGGTTGATTTGGTGAGTCATAAGGAAACAAAATAAAAAGGGTTGATTGGCAAAGAGCAGGAGGTGTGCGCATCATGAAATAAAATAAAGATGAAACTCGATTCTCGCAATTCGAAGTTGGAGCAATATTCTGTCAATAAAAGAAACAGGAAATAAAGAAGTATCGGCTTATATATGCACGATATGCAAGGATCAGAAGAAGGAAAGTGGATTTTGGGCTTTCCTTTTACCAGCTCTAGCCGTTCCCTATAAAAGGAGAAAACCCTTTTGGTCAGCTGGGGGGGGGGGGGGGGGGGGGTATCGCAGAATACACAAAAAAAGAACACACTTGAGAGAGAACAGAGAGAAGGAAATCCAGTCCAGCTCTTGGCCGCGCCCACTACACGGCCAGACCTGTGGCCGTGCCTCTATTGCCATCACTGCTACATCGTGTTGCTACCCTACTGAGGTGTCAATGATGGCCAAGCCACTCCCTGCACACGTGCCACCTGAGAAATGAACCGAGTCTAAGCTGTTGCACCCAACCGCGTTGCTATTTTGGTTTCGTTATTGCTGTGCGTTGGCGCCATTGCTTCCTGACCACCATCGATCCTCCACCGTTGAACGCTACCCCACAGAGTTGGCAGTCTTTTGTGCTTTTATTTTCAGGTTCCCGCGAGTCCCACTGTCACTTGCGTACACCTGAGTTACATTGGTGACCAGCCCTGGACGTTCAAGTCTTCACACCAACAACCCTCCCTTTTGTTGTTCAAGTCTTCAGGTGGACGTCCCCTTGTTGTGTTGGTCAACTTTGTGACCTTGTCAGGCCAAATCAATGAAGTATTAGCCGCCATTCAAAATTCGCTATTACTTATTGAGCGAGGTATCGTCATTGAGCAGCACGTCACCTTGAACCGCGACCCGTGAGTCATCCCGCCATCCATCGTCCCACCGAACTTGTCAACATGGTCCAAGTGACACCAAATATTAGGTAAGAATCTCTTTTAATTCGATTTTCATATATCCTTATTGCCTAATTTATGGGATTATCTCGTATGAATATTTGAATGATACCATCATATCCACAAAATATCGATTAGCTTTTTAAATTGGGAAATATTCCTAATTTCGCAACGTACATATGATTAACAGTCTGATTTCACACTCGAAATACGACTCGCAATCGTACGGAAAAATCACCAATCTGATCTCACGCTCGAGATACGATTCATGATTTTATTTAAAAATTGGCCAATTCGATCTCATGCACGAGATACGATACATCAATTTATTTCCCAAAATTAAATGGACATTGATGATATTTGCTTGATTTGGTGCCGTGCTATTCTTGAAAGATGCATTCATTTAGGATGTTAGATTTTTTGCACGTTTAATTATTGGACAATTTTTAATTTCGAAATTAATAAAAAAACAACAAAAAATCATCATGCATATGTCATGTAGAATTAAGGCATCTTTTGTACGTCATTGCATATTAGGATAAATTTGCATGTTTCATTTTAAGTTTAGATTGGTTTTTTAGATAGATTGCATCTTAGGTTAGAGATTGCTAAGTTAAGATAATATCTTAGTTTAAATTAGGGTTTAGCCCGGCCTAATCATTAATATAAGTTGGATAGAATCTTAATCTAGCTAAGTAATTTTGGCATTTTTCTAATTTCGAAATTTCATGGAAAATACCAAAAATTATCTTAGAATAAATCAATTTCATTCTTTAGGACAGACTGCATTTTATTTATGTCATGTAGTTTAAGCCATATTACCGTGTTATATTATTTCATGTTAGGTTAGTAGCATGCATTGCATATTGCATGATCTTCATTAAATAAGTGAAAAATAAAAAAATAAAAATTGCATGTTAATTAGAAATCATATTTAGGACTACTGATGTGAATTTTGATTTAACAACGTAGATGCTTTAGTTGCTATGAGGTAAGACCTACAATTTATTTATTGCTTTACTTGGGTGTTTAATTGATTGTTTGCGCACCCGCATGATAACCTCACATGTTAGAGAAATAAATTTAAAATCAATTCAAACTGTTTGCCAAACAATTTTTTTTCAAAATAAAATAAAAAGGTACCGAAATGGCGTTAGAGAAATCTAGCGTAACCAAGTCCCCGAGCTTACAATCTCTAATTCGTAGGAATAAAGTAAATTTTTCGTTACTTTACTTGGGTTTCTAATCAACTCACCAAAAATAGATTAAGTGGCGACTCATAACTAAAATATCATTTGCATGTTAAGAACTTGAACCTAAGTCGCGAATTGGTATGCGCTTGCGAGAGCCCTAGTTAAGTCTAGGCTTAAGAATCCATTAGCCAAACCCTAAGTGGTTCACACTCGAAAATTTGGTCGCGACATCATGAATTCCCTTGAGACATTACAGGTTTATGTGCAGGTGTTGAAGGTGGCCTAGAGAGAAATGGCTCTTGCACCAACGCTACTTCCATCGTAGTTTCTTTTATCTTTCTTTGTCGGGAATTTCTTAGTGCTTCCAGTAGATATCTTTCCCTCAATGATTGCCCACTCAACTCCTTCACCCACATCTACCAGTTGTGAAAACGTCTAGCATCCTGAGTACACTAATCCTTAGAAGGATTCGGGGGCAATGTATTGAGGAATAGCTGCTTCATTTCCGTTTCATTCAAGGCTAGCTTCATCTGTGAGGCCATGGTTCTTCACATTTGCGTGAAGGTCTTAAATGACTCATCCATCTTCTTTTCTATGCGGGTTAACCCTTCCCTCATAGGGGCGAGTTCGGTGTTGAACCTGTATTGCTATAGGAATTCATTGGCCAAGTCCTTTCAACTAGTGAACTTTCCAATGTCTAGTGTGATAAACCACGTCAAGGAGATGCCTTCTAAACTATCTTGAAACGTGTGAATGAGGAATAGCACGTTGTCAGCATAGCGAGCCATTTTCCTCAAGTAGTACCTAAGGTGAGTTTTAGGTCATTCTATTCTGTCATACTTCCTCATGAATTTATACTCTTGGAAAGTCTCGAGGAAGTTCATTTTGGTATATGGAGACAGCTTGTCGGCTCCTTTCAGCTCATATCCTTTCAAGTCACATAGTCTGTCCTCCATTTTAGCCAAGCACTTTTCACTCTCTCTATCTAGGCGGGACGTTGGCTCTTCCTTCCGAGGAGGATCTAAGTTGATGATGATTGGCGTGACAAAAGGGACTTCTCTAGCAATTTCCTTTCTAGGAAGGTTGGTGATGTGTGGGTCTCTCGTCAACGGGGTAGCGTGTCCTGATGATGTAGGAGTGGATGTCTCGATGATAGGTATAACGGGGGGCTCTTTGAGCTTTTGGCTTATCTCAAGCATCATCGTGGTAAGTTAGGCCAGCTGGTCCTCCATCTTGGCCATGCGTGTGTCAGTGTCTTCATCCTTCATCCTAGCTTCCGCGTGAGTGCAAATTGATCTTCGTTTGGCCATGTTGATGATTAACATAAGGCAATCAATTGGCTAGTACCCGATGAAATAATAAATAAACGTATATAAACACAAGAAATAAACATGTGGTTGGCCCATGAAAAGATCTAACCACCCCAATTCGTTCATTTCATTGAAAGCAAAGTTATTACATAACGCAGGAAAAGACATAAGAAAGAACCCCTAAACATCGAAACTATTTTGAAGAAGGAAATACATGACTCTTGACTCCCATCATATGTCAACCATAGTTACAACCAACCTAATTTTTCATGAACTGACCAAAAGGAAAGTGAATAAGTAAATTGCGAGTAAAATATATCGTAAAACTTACCCTACATCATTGAGTAGAAATGCCAATGACATGGACATACACATGAGAGCGGTGGTTCGATTTCTACTCTAATCGGCCCAAAATAGAGCCATAGGATCACCGGACCAAACCAACAAGATTGCGGCTTGGTCGTGTTTCCCATGACTCTAGCTTCATCAAAGAATCGACCCATGTTGCGTGGTTGAAAACCATGGTGGGGATCTTTGACATCAAGAAAAAATTTCGAGGTTGAGATGGGTGACTCATACTACATGGTTGTAGTTGGAGTGGTATCCACCTTAACACCATCCTAAGTGATCCTATGTGGTCTAGGTCCAGCGGTAGGTAGTGTGTCATGATGTAGTGCAATGTAGGGAATATATGCATGACAGTCTATAAACAAACACCACTTAAAAAGTTCAACACAAACATTTATTCCCAACTCCACACTTGCAAGACAATGGGTTAACAATCACTCTTCCCCTTATAACTCCCAATTGCAAAAAAATTTAATACTCACGTTAGGGACACATCCGGTATCATCGTTGCCAAACAAAAGTTATTTTTGAATAAGATATATTTAGGCCTAATCCTATAAGGTTTAACCAAGTCCCAGCGAAGTCGCCAAGCTGCTGTGATCTACCCCTCGGGGGAGGAGATAGATTTAGGAGTATTGCCTAAAGGATGAACTTAAAGCCCATGATTAGGCACGGGCTCTCCCAATCCCATACCTCACATAGTATTAGGATATTCTAGAGAATTTCACAAAAAATGAGTCACCACCAACTTATTGAGATCAGCTAAAAACTAAGTGAGGCATGTGAGTATACCTCACTTCCTACGCAACCAGAGAATCTAGGATTGGGGACTTGATTACATTAATTGACCAATTAGTACCATTTGGGTACTTAATCTTGTTCATTTTAAAAGAAAAGATTTTTGTTAGGCAGTTTGTATTGATTTTACACATATCTACTAACATGCGAGGTTATCATGCGAAAAAATAATAATTATAACTATCAAGATCTTAATTGTAGTAAAATCGAGCATATGCAATTAAATATAATTAAATATGCAAATTAAACATACGATATAATCAATATACAAGTAAATAAAAGGCCTAATTACACTAGGAATGCAAAACATGACAATTCCCAACTTAACACTGCTTTTTTTATTTAGATTTTTGAATTTTGAATAAAAATATATTTTTTTTGCCAGGCTAGGTCGGGTTAGGTCTGACCTAATCCGGGGCGGGTCAGGTTAGGTTTGACTAGACCTAGGTTCGATTCGGTCGGGGCGAGTCGGGTCCAGCCTGCATGGGTCTCATTCGGTTGGGGTCGGTGCAATCAGCTTGCCCATAAGAGCCAGGCTCGACCAGCCTTGGTTGGGCCTTTGTCCGGCTGGATTAGGCCTAATCGATAGGCCCAATCCTCATTGCCCCCATTTGGGCCCAACCTTAAGGTCAAACCCTAGAGTTGGCCGCACAGTGGGTCTGACCCGGCACCTCCGCTAGCAACTGAAGGTGCACCCTAATGACACCTTAGCTGTCGTGAGCGGATGGCTTAGGTTTTGCCTGGCCATCTGCCATTGTTAGCCAAGGCTTGGCTTAGCCACGACAATAGGGGCTGTGAGGCAAGCATCACAGCTCGTCCCAGCCCGGTGGCACGCACGAGACATAGCTTCATGTCGAACATCCAGGCTGATGGTTTGGTCGTTGCCTAACCATCCACCACCCACTGCTAGCCATTGCGGCCCTTGTCGCGACCGCCGAACGCTCAAATCAAAGGAAACGAAAGCAGATATGGTTCTAGCATTCTGTCGAATAGATGGGATGCGCCACTGGAACGGGGTCTCTCGACTCAAGCGGGATCGGAACCGGCGCCGACGATCTCAAAACATGACTTACTACGCAAACAGCAACTCAGAATAGGTTGGCGAGGGTCGAAGTTCTTGTGAACTGGACGGTCGCGAACTTCGGCCCGGCATGACCAAAAACAGGGGAGAATGGGGGTGCGGCTTACCGGAGCTTTGACACAAGAAGGGAAGCACGACGGCGGGTCGTCAACTGCGTGTTGACTGTGGTGGCAAGTAGTCTTGCCCTCCTTCATTCAAATCTCTCTCCCAAACCTCTCTCTCCCTCCCAGTTCTCTCTTGGATGCCTTCTCCTCTCTGCGGTGCTCCCCATCCCTTGCTCTCCTCTCTTTAGTTCTCTTTTTCTCTGGTTCCCCCCTCCTTTTGATTTATGCTTTGCTCCTATCTTCTGCTCCTACTTTGCATTCCCATCAATTGCTCTACTATTGTCTTTTCTACTGCAAACTCCATGCGAAGATAGGCAGGAGGAGGAAGATAGCTAGGGCACGGGCCGAGCCACAGGGAGAGGGAAGCTGGGCCAAGCCGTGGGCGTGTGAGAGAGGAAAAGGGAGGGACAGGTTGGGCCGAGGCCGGATTTAGCCAAACTTGGCCACCTCGGTGCATTTTTTTTCTTTCTTTTTGTTTTGTTTTGCTTTGTTTGTTTTTTGTTTAAAAATAGGTGTCAACAGGTAAGTTGATTAAAAATCAAGTAAAATATTAAGAGAAATATTTTACTCCTTTGTAACCAAAGAAACTAAAATTGAAGATTTAGTTACACTAATTAATTCTAATTAATCAGCCCTTCGATATCTAATCTAATCTTGTTTAAACTTTTTTGTTTGAAATTTTTTGAGGAATTTTTCATGCATTTTTTGAAAACTATCAAAAAACTATTTTTTAGCCTTTCCTCATTTCATAATCTTTTTGAAATATTTTTTGAATTTTTTAAAATTTTTAATTAATACTTTTTAATATTAAAATAATACTATAATGTTATATTATGAAGTCAGGTGCACTCGGGTTGGACCTCCACATCTTACTAGGGTTAGGACAAGCCTATTCCAGGAAAATAGGCCCTTGGCTGGGCTGGGTCCAGTGATTGGCCCAAGGGAAAATTCCTTAAAAAAATTAATCAAGCCAACATGCTAAAAAAACCAAGTCTAGCCTCTCATTTTAGTTTGAGTGTAGCCCAAGGATCAAACTTTAAAAAACCAACCCTCACGCCTAACCCGAATCCAGGTATAGCCAACCATGCTCGGGCCCCGCCCTTTTCTTGCGGTGGTCTTGCCTTTGCGGAGACGGCCGGACACGGCTGCAATGAGCGACGCTACACACTTTTGTTCGGCCAAGGAGGCCTCCACGCGTTGCCTCCGCGGACTTGGGGTTGAGCACTTGGCTCTCATCGAGCCGAGGACGCTTCAACGACAACAATGACGGGGCTGCTCGAGCGAGGTGCTCTCAGCCAAGCGCAAACCAAAACAACGACAGTTGTGGTGGGAATGTCGCGAAATGATCGACGCCCAAAACACCAAACATGACAACGTTGTCTCAACAAAGTGGATCAACTTAAGGATGCTCAGTTTTGGCCTAAAGCAAGTGGCGTGTGACATAGAATAAGGGTCTCCTGACTCAACCGGGACTCAGGCCCCGTTTGGTTCGGCTTTGGGGGAATGTCCTTGGGGAAATGCAAACGCCTTTAGTCTAAAGGGGTTTGCGAAATGCAAATGTTGTTTGGTAAATAAAATTGAAAATATGCCTTGAGATGCAATTTGGGGAAAATGCTGTTTGGTAAACACATTACATTTGGAAAGTCCTTTCATGTGCCAATTATTAAAATTTTGCAACTTTAATTTGTTTAAAATCAAAAACAAAAATCAATTACCTTAACTTTATATATTATTTTCAAGTTGAGAATAATGTATAAGAGACATATTAATAAAATTTTAAATAAAAAATCATATCAAACTCAATTAAAAATAGAGTAATTTCATTACAATAAACATGATAACAACATATGTCCGAAAGAAAGAAATAAGTAGTTAAATATTACAAACATCCTTAACTATTTATCAAGTTCATAGCTATTTCATCATGTAAACGTGCCATGTCAGGGAATGCATTATCATTTGAAGCACTTATCCCTTTATTTACAACATCATGGTTGACTGAATATCCATACTCAGGATCCAATTCTGTTGTTTCAAAATCCGTATTAGTTATGGCATTTTTTCTTATAAAATTGTGCAAAACCATTGTAGCTATGATAATTTGCACTTACTTTTCATGAGGAAAATTTGGCATAGTAGTTAAAATCTTCCACTTCATTTTTAATACGCCAACGGCTCGTTCAATTTTTGAGTGAAGTGAGGAATGTGCACGGTTGAACACTTCTCGATAACCCATAAGTGTAGGACCTTGTCGAAATTATGGCAAATGATATCTAACTTCTCTATATGGCTCCAAATAACCCGTGAGATTTAGATATCTAGCATCTACTAAATAATATTTTCCTACACAAATATAATATAAATTTAATTAACATATGCCACATAAATATATATACACATAAACCATTAATTAACCAACCTGGAGGTGGATGGGGAAATTGTACATTACATCTTCCAATGGCATCATAGAAGACACGAGTATCATGAGCTTGTCCCTCCCAACCGGCACAAATATAAATAAATTCCATATTAAAATTACATACAGCCAACATATTTTGCGTAGTCTTTCCTTTTCGACCAATAAAGCGAATTTGATCATACGCCGATAACACTGCTTGAATATGTGTACTATCCATAGGTCCAATGTAATCCTAAAACAAATAATGCAAAAATTACATGATTTAAATTTAATTTTTCGTTTTTATTGTACAATCATAACTTACCTTAAAATATGGATAAAATTGTCGATCTTTCTTAATCTTCTCTAGAACTTCCCGAAATTGTCGATCAATTGGTTTGATCAAATCTTTTCACATATTGCAAATTTTATTTAAAACTAAACTAAAATGCCTACTTATGGTTTCCCCAAAGCGTTGAAAGCGTTATTGTTCTACCATGTTACCTATACCATGTCCCAACATATAAAGAAACATTCCAACCATTTCTTCAATGTTAGTATTCCTAGATTCTTTAAGGCCATAGCATATTACTAAGTCACATGTTAAATTATTAAATACATCCCTATGCATTCTAAACATATTATAGCATCTTATTGGATTAATATCTTTGGCCATCAACTCTCTCATCCATGCATGACCTATATATGATGAGGTCATAGAATGTTGTTTGCTAAGGTGCATTGCTTGATAAGCAATTGAAGCATTAGTAATTGAAAGCAGATCCAAGAATTTATGTTCCTATTGTTCACGATTTTCCTTTTCTTGAGAATCATCCATAATTACCTAACGTAACAAAATATAGAGTTAGAATAAAAAAAAATGAATAATATTGACAATCCATTAAAAAAAAATAATAGTATCAATCAACATATATATGCAAAGTCAACCACATAAAGCGAACCCCAATTAGAAACAATTATCACATTAAAAACATTAATATAAATTAGGTCCATACATAATTTAAATAGAGTTTGCATATAAAAATAAAATAGCATATTCAAGAATTCAAATATGAAGCTATGACAACATCTTAGTTATGATTAAGTTCTTCCATCTCAAGCTTGAGATACTTCACCCTTAGGGCATCGGTATTCAAGCTCATGAAGACATGCCTATTGTCCACCATGTCCTTAAAAAAATTGATTGCAAAAAAGTACTTTTTTTCATCTTGCATAATCTCCGGTATGACATCCAATATAGATATGAGGTCATTGTAAGGACCGAATCCCTCATATGCTCAACATGCAATATCATCAGCACTCTTACTTTCAACAGCTGAACAAAGCTTGTTAATTTAGCTTCCAAGCAATTGTGCCAGGCTTAAATTCTTGGCTTTCTTTTCTTGAGTTTGCCTCGTTGAAGTCCGCGCTACTCTTTTACGAGCCTGAGTTTGAATTGGTTCATCAATATTTTCACCCAAATCACATTCCAAATTATCATCAGTAGATCCTACAGCATCATCAATATTGGGTTGTGTCGCATCAATATTCTCATCAACACATAAACCTTGTGCATGATTCCAAGTGATTCCTCCAGTAACAATCGTATCTCTGAATATTCTATCTAGCAACACTTCAAGATCAGGAGGTATGCCTTTCGTCCTAAAAACCTTAACCTTAGGATTAGCCTGTTATAAAAAGCATTTGAGTAAATTGTATATAATTGAAAATAAGAACTCAATCGAAAAGTAAAACAACAAATGATAAATACCTGAATTTTGCTCTCCAACCATTCATCACTCACATTGATGGTTTTCTTCCTTGGATCCCATCCTAATCCCATTTCACTATAAACCAATGTCCTCCATCTTTTCCATTCTTCCTTAAGATTATCCCACTTACTCTTCATTTTAGTTTTATCGTACCTTTTGCTCCTCAACTCCTAGAACTTATTAATTATGATAATCCATCCATCTCTCTTGTTGGTTGCCGGACGATCACCCTTATCAATTTGTTCAACACACAACTTACAAAATGTTTCCACGTCTTCGGCAGTCCAATATGCATTTTCCTTTGTTGAACTTGCCATCTTTCAACAATATGAGCATGAACAGATCTGAGAGATATATAATAAAGAAAAAATTCAGCAATTGAATTAAAGCCAAATCAATGTGAACTAGTAAAGAACAAATCAATGTTATATTGTATTAGGTATCGGCTCAAAAAGGAGAAAAAAAAACCAACAACATATTAGTCTTGGGCTGTTCAAGATACAAGGTGGTGGTTATCCCACTATAGAGGCAGATGATCCACCAAAGAAAGGGAAAAAGTAACCTTTGGATGTAGAAGATAAGATTAAGAAACATCTTCACATCTCTTCACACCATAAAAAATATTAACCTAGCTCCAACATTAGAAATTGAATTAGACAACATAGCCTCAAAACCAAATTTCTGAAACTTAGACAATAAGAATGAAGTCATCACGGCTATAAAAGCAGGAAATGGAACTCGAGAGAGCGAAAGTGAGAGATTAGAAGGAAAATGTATATGTCTAGCAAAAGTAAAGGAACTTGAATTCATAATGGGCTCAAAATAACCAATCAACCATCAAACTCCCATCAAACTCCCATCAAACTCAGAATTTTGTACATTGAAAATGCAGTTAAATTGACTGGAAGACAATTCAGTTCGATGGCAGCTGTGAATTGAGAAAATTTGACCTGGACAGAAGCGAGCACAAGTGCAAGCATGATAGGAGAGCTTGAGGGCAGCAAGCATGAAGGAGTGACGCGAGAAAGAGAACTCAAACCCCTGCCAACCGTGAGAAAACGCTGCTTCAAGCACAAAATTGGGAGTCATCATGGTGTGATTCATTAAGCTGCAAATGTGAACTTCGTCTATCCCAATTTCATTTTCCACTCGTACACACCAATATAAAACCCTTCCATCTACCATTTCCAGAAAACCCATACCAAACACTTACCCCAAAAAACCAAATTCCAAAACTCTCGATTCCATCACACATCAAATAAGAATGATAGTCGAAAAATCTCATACCCACAATAAACAGGAGTTTCATGCTATAAGGACAAGCTATAGGTTTTGCTCATGAAAAAGATCTACCTTCAACAGATTGAGCATAGTTCCAAATGAATTCGCACAAAATATTATCAATAATTCAAGTAAAGGAAAAACTTTTCGACTCATCAGAACACAGTACAACATATCTCATCTTTGAGAAGATGAGCATTTACAACATAATGTAGCACCCATAGTAACTCTAACAAAGTTGTACAAAGAAGGGTCAGTGTAGTTCACCTCAAATTGGAATCATATAAATCATTTGTGTCCAGCTTGCGAGGCACTCTGTAACTTCTATTGGACAATCTTGGAACAAGCAGATTCAGTAGCATCATTCACTAAGGTCAGAACATAACCCGAAATAAAGAATAGCACGTTCTTCCTCACCAGGAATAGAATATCCACTCAAAATAATAAAACAGCAATGGAAGTAGCCCTAAACTTAGCACAGAACGAATATGAATTCATCCAACGCATGCGTCTATCATGAACTAGCACATTGAGCACAAGGCATCGTTGTGGAGATTTAGATAATATCCGTGCCAAACATCCATACACCCACAAAAAACACCGATTGAAAAATGGGATAACCAAATTAAGTCGAGGCTATAAACAATCACTATACACATAAGTGCAATAAGTGTAAAAGCAAACGAAACTCGACGGTCGGCGATTGACCAAAACACAAAGGGCAAACTGAAGCCAACCTGAGGCCACGGCATTGTAAGGTGGCGGCATAGAGGAAATCTTACCTGGAGAGGCGAGTGCAAGAGCAGAACGGCGGGAGGCGATCTTCGAGGTTGGGATGGCTGATCTTGGATGGACACTGGATAGCAGCTTGTGAAGGAGACGGTGAGGGACGACTGAGAGAAGCGTGAGAGGCGATCTTCGAGGTTGGATGAACACCGGAGAGCAGCTTGTGAAAGAGACAGTGAGGGACGATGGTAGAATCTTCAATAGTGACCGCGAATCGGACAAACGAGCGATGAAATCGAACTTCCGAGCTTACCTAACTGCCTTGCTACGAGCGCAACATGAGTGCGAGAGTAGAATGGTGGGAGGCGATCTTCAAGGTTGGGATGGTTGATCTTGGATGGACACTAGATAGCAGCTTGTGAAGGAGACGGTGAAGGACGACTGAGAGAAGCGTGAGAGTGCGGCATGAGAGTGCAGAGGAGAGGAGGCGTGAGAGTGCGGCGTGAGAGTGCAGAGGAGAGGAGTCATGAGAGTGTAAAGGAGAGGAGGCGTGAGGCTATGAGAGGCTTTTAGGGTTTTCTTTAGAAAATGGCAAAAATGGATTTTGGTCAATAAATGAGGGTAAAATTGGCAACTGACATATTTTCATTAAACAAAGTCCCAGCATTCCGAAAATGCTAATCTCAAATGCACCTTGGACCCTCCATTCCCCTAAAGCCCTTTGAAGCCCCTTGGAGATGCAATTGCATCTCCCCAAAGTCCCCAAAATATTGAACCAAACACCACCTGCTTTTGCCCAAACCCCTTTAGAGGCCAAAAGCCCCTTCTAAATCCCAAACCAAACGGGTCCTCAAACTCCCGCCCATCCTGTCAACGTCCGACACCTCAAACCGATGACGTCAAGACACGGGGCGACAATTAGGTTTTCATGTGAGCTGGACGGCCATAAGCTTTAGCTGGCACATGTGAAAAATAAGGCAACACCAAAGGAACGAAGGGTTTCTCTCACTCCCTATTTTCTCTCAACCCTTGCTCTCTCTCTCTCTCTCTCTCTCTTTCTCCCCCAAAGCCTCCCCCTTGTGACTTGGATTGTCCTCCCTTTTTATAAGGTCAAGCGACCCATCGCCGTACGTGGGGGTAGGTGGGCCTACCGTCAGCCGAACGTTTGGCTAGCTGCTTCGGCCACGTCGCCCACCTGCCCCCTTTTGCTCTACACTATGCTATCTGCCTTGATGCGGCGTGCTTGGTGGCTTGAGGGAGGGGAGAAGGGAGAGTAGGTCGGGCTAAGGAAAGTTGGGCTAGCTTGGGCCTGGGGCCATGCGAGGGAAAAAGGGGAGTGGGCCCTAGCCCCACAGCCCTTGCGGCCCTTGTTTTCCTAAAATTTTTAATATATGTATTTATCTGAAACGCAGTAAAATAAGGAAAAATAACAATAAAAGCTTGTTACTAATCTGAGAAATATAGCTGAGCTCTAGAGTTTAGTGTTATAATCCCAAATTATGATGAATTATTTAGGTGTGAGTATGGTTCGAATGAGCAGTTCTCACCTTGAAATCGAAACCACCTACTAAGGACCGATTCCAAAAATTGAAATCGGGACCCGTTCCTTGGTTCCATGGATCCACTTGGAAATTAGACCACTGGGTGAGTCCAAGGAACTGGTTCCCAAACCCTACAATTGCATTCATCAATTAATCTTATGGTGAACATAGTTTTTTATTTAAATCACTAAAGCTTGTTTGGTGCCTTATATTTGGGTTGAATTGCAAGCCATTGATGTTGGTCAATGATTCAAAATTATAGGGCGAAACGAATAAAATATACTTGTTAGCTAAAGACTTAATTTCTTCAAAGGTTATGGTGTGATCCTCTTAGAATTTCCCAACACCGAAAATATGTGGAGAGTTAGACTTTCCTTTAAAAGTCCTAACATTCATAGAAGTTAAAATATTAATCGTTTGATCCATGTCTTTTTAACATCAACCAAATTTCATTATGGGAATGATTAAGGAGAGACCTAATTATACCCATAAAACAAGTTTTGGCTTTTAATTTCGTATCATGATGACAAAGCGTTGCAACATTTGTGGACATCTTTAATCAGCTCTCTCATTCCTCTTCATTTCTTTATTTTGTTTTGGTCAAGAAAACAAGTAAATGAATTATTAGAATGAAAAAGAAAAATAGGGAGTTAATCCTATTACATACCCAAGAGATAAAATTAGTTAATAATATCTACTAACTACAAATATATGTATATGTACATATATATTTGGTCGAAAAACTACAAACTAATTAAGTAATTGAGATGCAATTTCTTTTTTAAAATATAGATACTGGTTCAATCTGGGTGGGCAGTTCCATGCCTAGAACTAGGAATTGGATCGGTATCCATCGGTTCATTAAATTGGAATCAGAAACTAGATTGGCCTTCATGGGAGTCACCCATTCTGGTTCGGTTCGATCTAGTTTTGGGCAGTTCTCAATTCTTTATATGCCCCTAGCAATACAAAGGTCAAAGAAAGTAGGATTAGCAAAAGTTGAGTCAAAAATACCTAGACCCAAAAATACTCCAAAAGATTTTCTTGGCACTTGCAGATGTTAGTGGGAAAAAAAAAAAACCTTAACAAAGTGTGTGTATATATATTATAAATGTAATGTATATCTTCAAGAAGAAACATGTATAAAATTTTGATAGAATTATTTTAAATATAATGTTTCCTCGCCCAATCTGCGTGATTATGCTAAAATGCCATCATTTGCCAATACTCCGTCTGATCGTGAAGAGGCAAATACTCAGACCGACAATTCGGCAGACTTTCGCATAATTCTTGATGTTCTTTTGGAGATGAGAGGCCAGATTTACGCTTTGGGATGCGAAGTCCAGAACTTGCAAAATGCAGGTCAAACCTCTTCAGGTTCTTTGCATGATCAAATCCATGCCCTTACTCTTCAAGTTCAAGTAAATGCCAAGGGTGAAGATGTGACGCAACTGAAGGAGGATTTGAAAAAGCTGGAAGGGATTGACCAGTCAATGGGAGATTTCCAACTTGTTCGTGTTCACAAGCAATCTTAAAGACATTCTCTTTTCATCTCTACCTTTTTAATGATGACAAAAAGGGGAAGAGATGTGGTGCAGATTTGATTTTAAACTTTGCACTCACTTTTTGAACTTTTGTGTTGATTATGTTGACTTGACTTTTGTGTTTGGTTGTTTGGATATGGACTGGATTTGGATTTGACTGTTTGATCGTATATTTATCTTAAGCACTATTGATATCTCATGGCATTGCTCATTTACAAAACTAACTTGTTTTATATGGATGCAGATTCTAATCTTTACTAAGCTATTTATCTTTGTGAGATATCCATATTTGCTTGAATAATGTTTTGCAAGTCAAAGTTATCCAAATATGAAGGAAAGTTTTGTCACCATCAAAAAAGGGGAGATTGTTGGAGAAAACTTTCTTGAGTGTTTTGAAGCTAACAAAACATTTCCATCAGTCTAGTTTGAAGACTTGCAGACTCTTTCATCAAAGTCTGAAGACCTCCGAACTGTCAGACTCAAGACTCAAAGTCTATCCTCATTGACAGTTTCTAAGACCGTCGAAGAAGGTTTATCCATAACCGGATGTTTCGTTAAGGATTTGACTTTATCGACTGGAGAAGATCTCTTGGCTGGATGTAGCATGTCGGAATCCATTATTCAAATCAAGATTGATTCAGGGATTTTGGATCCATTGATTGGCGAAATATACTTGGAATGTTCTACTTATGGAAACCTAGATCATGATTGTATGGGTGAGCAGGATTGATGGGCTATCGTCATGTTCCTTAAATAGCTCGAAGATCTTCCTAATTGATTATGTCCAACGGGTAGATTGGAAGAATTTTTTTGGTAAGTGTCGACGGGTATGATGGCATAAATGAGTATATAAGGAAGACGTTCCAGTTGTTCGAGTGTGTGTGTGATAGAAAAATTCCAAAGTCTAAAGTTCCTTGTTCTTAGTCAATTAAATTGTTGAGCGAAATCTTATATGTAAAAGAGAGTCTATATCCTTGAGAGATCTTGAGAAAGTGTAGTAGAGTCTCTACACTATGGAATCAAGGAAGAGCTTTTCTGTAACAACTCTTTTATTCATAGTGGAATCCAGCTGGTGGGCTGTCAGCGCGGAAGAGTGGATGCAGGCTTGGATTAAGCCAAACCACTATAATCTCCGTGTTCATATTCTCTTCCCTACGCTCTTTTACTTTGATCGTAATTCGTTTTGTTTACAAGAGACGAATTTCCTTTCTATTGTCAATTAGTGCTACACACTTATCTTAAGAAATTGTTTTTACACCTATTCACCCCCTCTAGGTGCTCATACTAGCTTTCACAAAAATGACATCCCCCACAAATTCAATGTCGATCTTGTTGTTATTTCCCACAGTGAGCTTTGATTCATCATGATTTGTTGTCATTATGTTTGTGAATCCATGTATGGTAAACACAACATGATTAGTCACATCACTATCTAGCCACTAAGAACTAGATGGGGCTTCAGATAGGTTGGATTCACAAACAAATGCCAAATAATCATTACCTTTATGCTCATTTTTAAACAACCAAGCTTTATAGTTATTGCATTATTTCTTTATGTGTCCCATCTTCCTACAAAAGTAGCAAATGACAGCTTTCTTTTTAAAAGGTGCATTTCTATGAGCCATAGTGGTGGAGGGGCCAGCAGCTTTAGGATTTCCTCTCTTGGAAGCTATATTGTTAGAAGTCCCAATGGCTTTAGGATTTCCTCTATAATGTGCAATCCATTTACTCTTCCTGTTGGTAGAACTAGAGGCATACAAAGCAAGATAACCTCTTTCTTTCTTCAGTTTTTCTTCCTCTACCACCACTCTCACTATGAGGTCATTGGTTGACCAAGCCTCATTTTGCGAACTATAGTTCGTCTTGATAATTCCAAAGTCGGGAGGAAGAGTATTTAATGCTTAATGCACAATGCAAGCTTCAGGGATATCAACCCAAAGAATTCGGAGTTTTGTCTGAAGATCTACCATCCTAAGCACATAATCTCTAACTCCAGTTGAACCATCATACTTCATATTGAAGAGTGATTGCATAAGTGTACCTATCTCAGTATTGGAAAAGACACGATACCTAGCCTCCAAAGCTTCCATCATTTCCTTAACAATACAGTCAGTTGGCAAGTGATTCATCAAATGTTCATGAATTGACCATTTCATAATGAGCAAGCAAATTCTATTACTCTTTTCCCATGCAACAAAACGTACTTTCTAGACTTCTGTACTGGCATCAGTAAGGTATGTCGGCCTATCCTCAATAAGAGTAATATGAACATTTGCCAACTCCATCCCAAATAGAAAATCCTATTTCCATTTCTTGAAGTTTGATCCAGTAAGAACCTCAATCGCAATGGAATTTCCATTTACAGAGAATGTGATTGATTATACAAGCAATACATATAATTAACATCATGTGAGTGCTAAACACACATCTCAAAAGCTACATACATCATCATATAAGCACATTTGGGTAGAATACATGACATGTAATTGTATACTCTTCACATGACAGTGGTCCATGAAAAAGTATTATAACCTTTCGCGAATTCACCACCTTTAGGTGTATGCACCACTAGAGTTAGTCATTTTTCAACCATATGTTGTATATGTATCCCTTCATAAACTAACGCACAATTACCTCCTTTGGGAGTATAAACATGCATCAGAATAGGAGACATTCCTTTACAATATGAGACTGATGTTTCTCAAATTCAATCAAGTGTGCCATCTTGGCGGTCACAACCCAACTAAATTATCGAAATTATCTCATATCAGCGATATAACTTTATGACTCATATTTACTTTTCACAAGAGATTTTTTAGACGTGATGACAAGGGCTATTTGTCAATAAAATCACAAGTCATGATAATTGCATTGCTCCAATACATACTATTAACAAATCAACACTACACATATTCCTCAAGTGATAATATAATCATAGGCATGCAATTGTATTTCCAAAACCATAGAGAAATACATGAAAATATGCCAAAATTACCCCAAAATCAAGAAATGAAAATAATCACACCACAAGGTAGGAAATTCATATACGAGCACGTCCATACCAACCACGCGCCAAGTGGACATCACACACGCCCTCACATGCCGTTAGAGGGTGCGACGCGTGAGCCACAAGTGCTGGCCTCCAGAAACCTGTCAACGAGTCGAACCGGTCAACGGCCCGACCAATCAACGGTCAATCGGTTCGGTCAACTCGGGTCAGGTCAAACCGGTCAACGCGGTCAACCCGGGTCGGGTCAAACCGGTCAACCCGGGTCGGGTCCATGGTGACATCATCGATGGCATCACATGCCACGTGGCGGGCCACGCGTCGGCGCGCATGCGCACTCGAGTGCGCACATGAGTTGCATGGCGGTCCACACATGCGCGCTCGAGCACACGTGTGAGCCATGTGGTAGTCTACGCGTTGGCGTGCATGCGCGTGCGTGCGGGTGCGTGAGGCCGCATGGCAGTGCGTGTCCCTGACTCCCAGCACCGCCTGGGTGCGTGGCGGCACGTGAGGCCGTTTCCAGCATCTTCTAGTGATGTTCTACCCACCAAATTGCTCGTATGAATGAGGAGAAGCCATATATCCGATCAAAATTCACTTTCATTGGACCAAAATCACGAAAAACAAGCAAAAACACTTTGATCTTGAGTGAAGTCCGAAATGGGTATAGGTAGTATATCTCACCTCCATCGGAGACATGCTACCCACGAAAACACTCAGCTCGACAAGATTAATCCGATTATACATTCAAAATCCAATTTCATGCAGATAAATTCTGCAAAATAGCTCCCTATGTTTGAATTCTAGTTTATGCAATCTCTGATACTAAATGTAGGTCATCTAAATGGCTTCCCAAGATCAACATAGCTAGAAAATCGAACATCCTGAAAGGGAAGACAAAGATTTGTGTACCTGATTTTGAATTCATAGTTCTTGGAGCAAAACGATAGCAATCCGAGCCTTTAACGCTAAAGATCTTCTCCTCTAGGCCCTCAGTTCCTGGCTCAATGAGACTGCTACTCACAAATTGCCTTATGTGAGGTGAGAGAGTTTTTTCGGAAGAATGAGGGCTAGAGGAGGGACCTTAGTGCTATTTATAAAGTTTTGGACATGCCTCCTTATTACGGGCCAGGCCCAACTTGGCCCACATAATGCCATATCCATATTCGACCATTAAGAAAACCTTATGCCTTACCTTATTAGACCAACTCCGTAAAACGGTAATTACAATCTCAATTAATGTAGCCTATATAAAGAAAACTCTTACAATTTAGTGAACACATTAGTATAAGAGTTTTAGTATTTTTGCATTACTTTGCAAATTCTTATTGATTAATACGTGTTCTTCTTGCCTTCTTTAACCAGTGAAGTCAACCCAAATCTAGTCTCTTGCTGTGGCAGTCAAAAATCAAAATCCCGTCTCCAAGAATCTGATGAGAGGAATCGAGGAAACACACAAACTATAAGCTTATCGATGTACATAAATAGGATCCACGGATCTCCCAAGACAACACATCCTTCATCGTACGTTCTGTCGTGGTTAGAAACAAAACCGTTCCAAAATAAGGGAAAAAGATGACGAAGTTGCTAATTTCAAAAGTTGCAGTTCCTGTGGCTATTTTGCTTTTATTGGTGGGAACAATGGTGCATCCAAACGAGGCAAGCAGGGCTCCGATTAAGGGCAAAGAGCAAGCTTGGGAAAATGATAAGCCAAGTGTCCCTGTTCTCCAAGTCCTGCAAACGGGTCCGGTCCGACCTCCCGGTACTCGGGGCTATACTCCGGGTACCGAAACCACCAACACCCGGGCCTTCGCCAGTCGTGCTGTGGCTCCTCTACATGGTTACTCAGATTACATTCCTAAGTCCAACATGGCTGCTGATTGCAGATAGTCGGAGCTTATTGAAGGACATTTGATTTACAGGGCTATGTATGTGTTAGAACCAATAATATAGTCATATGCAAGAAAAAAATTATGTAGTCATATGTAGGAATAATTTGTCTTTAACCTTCGAATGGTTGATTACCATCTATTGTGTACCAAATGTAATTAGCATGGTGAAAACATGCTCAATTTGTTTAGTACTCTAAGGGCGCGTTTGGAAATGCTTCTGTTTTTGGAAACAATTTTTGATCAGAAATAATTCTTTTTTATTTTGTTCTTGGAAATAATTTCTAAGCATTTTAAGGCATTTAATAACTGTCTAAAATTTTTATTCTCAGAATAGAATTGCGTTTAACACTATCCTCAAAATTTTTATTCCAAATCATTTTCTTTTGATTTTTTAATAATTTTATTATTATTTTTTCTTTCTCTTCTTCCTTAGCTGGTCGTCGACCTTGGGATGACCGGTAATCGGCTAGACAAGGGTTGGCGACCTCATTGGAGGGTCGCCGGTGGCTAGGGGAGGCCTCAACGAGGCTTGGCCTCGCTGAAGCTCACGCAACTAGTTGCCAGCAATCGGTGGCGGCAGTGGCCAATGGCAGCGGTGGTGGAAAAAAAAGAGAATAACAAGAAAAATAAGAAGAAAAGAAGAAGAGAGAAAGAAAAACATTGGTTGACTTGATTCCGGAATTATTCTTTAGAACAAAGAATTGACTCTTTTTTTTTTACTTTTCGATTATGTTCCAAATCTACTTCTGGAAACAAAAAAATAGAAATTTGTTCTTAGAATTAAAAATTTTACCAAACGGATTTCTGTTCCAAATCTACTCTCAAGAATAAAATAATAAATTTTTTTATTGTTTGATCGATCGCGAAACGCGCCCTAAGTCTTAAAAATTTCTTTGCAATTATGTTGTTGGTCAACGCTCAATTGTCTAATTATCAATGCGGCAGATTTATTGTATTTAATGACAATGGAGCCAATTCTATGCAAAAGAAAATCCCACTGTTCCAAATGGAGTTAATCTAGAATAGAATTTAATAGGAATGTAAAATATAGCTTTCTTGAAAATCTGGAAAAAAAAACTCTTTATTTCGTACACTAGTCATCATGTATGAGATAATAATTTTCTTTGCAGATAGAAATATTACATACATTTAAAACCATAAAGAAGACATTATTAGAAGAATAATTACATTAGTCTTTAATCTTGTAGATAGAAATGTTAAAGTATTATCCAACATCGCTTAACAATAGGTCTTAAATGCTCTTTATAATTATAACTTAAACTTTTGGGTTAGATTTTCTAATATGGTATTAGAGTCAATGTTATTCCTTTTGCAAATGTGCTTGAGAAAGTATGCTAGGTACCCTTAAATAGTATCATTAAAATTGGACAGTGCAAATGACATGTCCGCTTTATCTATCTTGATCAAACAAGGACTTTCCATGCACGAGAGTCCTGTGGAGTGATTCTTAATTATTTTCAACGACTTTAATTTAAAGAACATCTCAATCCTTTCTTTTTTTCATCTCATTGATTGTTCTCCAAGAACACGTTGAGACCCCAGGTAGACTTGCTTCTCGCTATTTTCATCATCAGTTACGTAAAACCTGAATGGGTAAATTATGCTTATTAAACACATCTTGTCACGATCCACGGTGGTCAAATGAGATGTAATTTTTACAAAGTCAAAGGTAAGACGAAGAGGATGGGATCTGTTGAATAAAACCAGACATGGACATCCTCTGACCGTTTCGAAGTGGGCAGTGTGGGGACACGAAGTTGAAAACTGTCTTTATCACATTCGTAGAAACATTCTCTTCCACCGACGCCATTTAATTAGTATCGATACTAGATTAACCAAGAACTTTGGTCCATCATCTTGCATCATTCGTGGGATTTGATCCTTTGTATTTTCTTTTCACATGATCAGGTCCTAAAATTTTTTTATTTGTGTGATCAAGTCCTTCATGTTGCAACTTCCTTGAACCCTCGTGGGTGCACAGAGGTTAATGATTTACTAAGGCTAGGGTTAGGCCCAACCCGTGCTCTCCCAAACTTATCAATTTGTGTCTCCAAAACTTACCAATTTATGACTTATATGCTTTTTAATTTGCAAGTCACTTTTATTTTATCTAGAAGTCGTTGTTAATCGATTTGTGGTAAGTTGATTAAAAATCAAACAAAATATTAAGAGAAATATTTTACTCCTTTATAATCAAAAGAAACTAAAATCCGAGACTTAGTCACTCAAGACATCCGATATCTAATCTTGGTCTGGAGCTAGTAACCCTTCGTTCCTTTGTTGTTGCCCTATTTTTCACGCGTGTCGAATGGCAACCGACCAGAGCTCATGGCCATCCGGCTCACGTGAAAACCCACTTGTCGCCCCGTTTCTTGATGTCATCAGTCTAAGGTGTCATATGTTGACGGGATGAGCAAGAGTTTGAGTCCCATTGAGCCGAGGACCCTTATTCTGTGTTGCACGCCACCCCCTCGACAAAATGCCTCAACGAGATCTAGGGTGCGAATGGCAACATTCTGCTCCAATGAACAATTTCTTTTGAGAAATAGTTATTTTCTATTTCTATTCCCTGAAATGATTTATGAGTAAAATAACGTGTTTAGTAACTATAAAAAACTTATATTCTCAAAATAGAAAAAGAATAGGAATGCGGTTGGTATGATCTATAAATTTTTGTATCTTTGTATTTTTTTCTTCTTGCTCACTGACTGCTAATCGTTGACCATCACAGGCCACTTGCCATCGCTCGACCATAGCCCACTGGTTGTCGATAGCCGATGTCAAACCATCGCTCCCTGGTAGCCGGTGGCCAACGAGTAGTGGTTTAGAATTGGCTGCCGATGGCTAGTGAACTATGGTTGGCGACAGTAGGCGGCCCGCAACACTTGGCAATCAACGTTTGGCCAGTGGCATGGAGGTGGCTAACGGCAGCTGGCGATGATCAAGTGGTCGATGGTGGCTTGCAATGATCAACTAGAGGTAGGCAGTGGTTGGCTGGCGGCGAATGGCGTCCAGTTGGCGACGATCAAGTGGCGGTCGGCCGGCGGTTGGCCAACAACATGAGGTGGCTGACGACAGGTGGCCAGTGGTCAGCGATTCTTGTGGGCAGCAGCAAATCCAAGGGTGATGACCACAGCAAGAAAGAAGAAAAATAGAAAAACAAAAAAAAGACTTATTTCTAAAAATTGTTCCCAAAAACAAGAAACAGTTTTTTTTTATTTCTTATTTTTGTTCCAAATCTATTCACCAACTACTTTTTTATTTTGGGAGATAGAAAAATTAATTGTCGTTACCAAACAGATTTCTATTTTTTTTTTTTTTTTTGAGGAACAAAAGAATAAAAATTGTGAGAAATAAAAACGTTATCATGCATACTCTTAGTTTCTATCCTCGCTTTAGGCCAAAATCGAGTGTCCTTGAGTTGATCTGCTTTGTTGAGATGACGTTGTCATGTTTGGCATTTCAGGCGTCTGTCATTTCTCCACATTCCCACCACAGCTGTCATTGTTTCAACTTGTGCTTGGGTGAGAGCACCATACCCGAGCGGCCCTGTCACGGTTGTTGTCAGAGTGTCGCCAGCTGGACGAGAGTCGAGTGCTTGGCCCTAGGTCAGCTGGGGCGATGCATGGAGGCGTCCTTGGCCGAACAAAAGTTTGTGACGTCGCTCATTGCGACCATCTCCACTGAGGCGAGGCCGCCACGTGAAAAGGGTGGGGCGCGATCCTAGTCAGTTGCACCTCAATCCGGGTCGGGGTGAGGGCTGGTTTTTTAGGGTTGTGGTCCTTGGGCTAGACTCAAACCACAATGATGGGCTGCACTTGGTTTTGTTTAGCATGTGGGCTTGATTAATTTAGCTTTTTGGAGAATTTTCCTTCAAGCTAGGGACTGGGCCCATTCGCTGGACCTAGCACACAAGGGCCTAATGCCCTGGAACCCGGGACTGGTCCCGACCTTGGTCGGATATGGAGGTTTAACCCGGATGCGCCTAACTTTCTAATATAATATTATAGTATTATTTTTATATTAAACATAGATTTTTTACTAATTAAAAAATAAAAAAATTCAAAAAAAAGCCAAAAAAATTCTGAAATTAGGAAAGGCTAAAACATAGTTTTTGGGTAGTTTTCAAAAAATGCATGAAAAATCCCTCACCAAAGTTTAAACAAGATTAAGTATCATAGCAGCGACTTCCAAATAAAAGTTATTTGCATGTTAAAAAGTGATTTGCAAGTTAAAAACTAGATACATAAAGTCACAAATTGATAGGCTTGAAAAAGTCCGGGCCAAGCCTAAGCCTTAGTAAGTCATTAGCGTCCACATGCCCATGGGGGTTCAAGGAGGTTGCCACATGAAGGACCAAATGAAAATTGTTTGAGGACCTGATCATATGAAAAGAAAATACAAAGGATCAAATCCCACGAAAGATACACTTCTCATATCTTTAAGTTTTTTTCCCTCTCTACCATTTGTTCACACTACAATTACATAGATTCACAACTATTGCAATGTTGCTTTGACTTTAGTATATTTCTTTGACAAACATAACTTTTTTCATTTGACAACTGAATAAAAAAAACAAATACCTTGGAAACGAACTTCACTTGCAATTTACCCAGACATCAACACTTGACGGTGACAATATAAATTATATTAAAACAAGAGATCACTTCTTCTAAAGGTTTTTTTTTTTTTTGGTCTAACACTTATTGTAATGGTTATCGCTAAATCTTTTCTTATAACACTTCATAACAATATTATCATGACGATTAGGCTCAGATCTTTTCTTTCATATGATATTTTAATGACTATTCCATGCCTCTCTAGATAATAAAAATACCTCAAGAAAACAAATGTGAAATTGGGAATAGAGAATCAATGTTTCCACATTAATAAGACATTTGAGTGATGAATTTATTTTTATTTTTTGTGAAAGGGCGTCAATGTTGAAAAATTACTTATTGGATACTTCGCAATTTGTTGATAGAACGTCACTAAATAAGAAAATTGCTAAGAAATAGAGGATCAAATCGAACAAGACAAGATTTCTCTAAATTACATGCTCTACACAATAGATGGAAATTAAGCAATGGAAAATTTGAAATATTTATTCATGCCAAATTGACTTTATTAATGGTTCCACTGAGCCTCTACATTTGCATCTATGCATTGGGCTCTAGGTTATTAATATCCACAACACGTACATTCTTATTGATAAGTATCCTTTGTTGATCTCCGACTATTTGCGATCAGCAATTGTTCCATCACTTAAAAATGCTGCCGGATTTAACCACAGGCGAAGGGGCCATGGCTTGATCAGCGAAGGCCTTGGTGTCGGTGCTATCGGCAATACTTTTAGGGGGGCCTGGAGTATAGCTAGGACCTCCGGGAGGAGGCACTCTACCCTTTTGCAGGTTTTGAAGAACAATAACGCTTGGCTTATCTTTAGCCCACGCTTCCTCAGGCGAAGGGGCCATGGCTTGATCAGCGAAGGCCCTAGTGTCGGTGCTGTCGACAATACTTCTAGGGGGGGCTGGAGTGTAGCTAGGACCTCCAGGAGGAGGCACTCTAACGCTTGGCTTGTCTTTAGCCCACACTTCCTCCTTGCCCTTGATTAGAACCCTGCGAGCCTCATCTGGTTGCACTAATGTTCCCACCAAAAGCAGCAAAATCACACCGACTCTCGGGAACTCCATCATCTTAAAGCTATTTTCCTGGCTTTTTTTTTTTTTTTTTTTTTTTGGGTCTGCTTTTTCCGGTCTTGGGACAATTTTTCACTAGCTTTAACGAAATGTACAATGAAGGATGCCTCATCTTGTGAGAGATATCTCTCGCATTTATAGGCAAACGCCATCTTAGAGTTTCTGTGTGTTTCCTCTATTCTTCCGATTAAATTGTTGGACACGGGTTTTTGAGGAAGAATAAGAGTTTGAATTGGTTGGTCTTGGAACAGCTAAGGTCTCGTCCTTGAAGGACTCGTTTGGTGTATCATATCCACAGCATACGGGAATGATGTAATCACACACGACAATTTTGCAGATTGATCGCAGACATCTGTTTTCAAGAAAATCCTTGAGAAGAGTATGTTTGGGTGCAGTGATTTTTTTTTCAACTCAAGTTTTTAAGCTTTTTATTTAGTTGACCTCGTATACTCTTTTGACCACCTTTGAAATCTCTATATCAATGTTGACTTTTTATTTGACCGTCGTGGATCATGAGCAGCGTCGGACACGTATATGATTGCACTATCAAAGTAAAATCTAAAAATCTATGTATACATGCCAAAAGTCTAACACCATTAGTGGAAATAGCATTTTTCGCAGATGATGGACTAAATTTAAATCCATCAATCTCTTTGTTACTAGTTTTTCATTCCACAAATTCGTAATGGATGATTCAATATTTGATTCTCCGTTTATTGCTTTCAAACCATTTAAAGATCGTAGCTAGGTTACGTGGAGTGTGGATAGCTCCAAATCCGACTTTATTCAATCGGTCTAATGCTTCTTGTCTTCCTTTTGAAATTTATAGAATTTACATCTGATCTGACCAACTTGGATCATGGCAAAGTGTCCAACATGCATATTTTGACTGATGATCAAAGTAAAAGCTAAATCCATCATTGACTTATGTATCTCCCAATTCTAGAGCTTTACGTTAATGCTGATAACCGGCGGAAAATAATGAAGACAAAAATAGGATATTTGATATGTTCTGTAAGTTAAAACCGTTGAAAAGAATAAGAATCGCCCCACGGGATGGTTTCATGAGAAGTTCTTGTTATCCATGACGTTATTCAAGTACAATCTCTTTTAGGATGATTAAGCACACCAAAATAGGTAAATCCTGAACCAACAAAACATCCATCTAATAATTTCATAGATCATATAAGATGCGAGTTCAAGCTAGGTGGGTGGTGCGGCCCAAACATGGACTGTTTGCACTTGATAGCATGAAGATTCAAACATATATCGCGCACCTAATCCACATACGCAAGTTCTCTCCTTAACCACTAAGCTAGAAAATTGAATTGTATGGTTGATAGACCATGTGGACCATTAGTCAAGTGGACTTTCAGTGAGACCAACATGATTAAAGGTCAGAAGTTCTTAACTTATATGATTTATCAACCATGCAATATCAGCTCAATAATAGTGAACCCCATAAGGTTAAGTACATGTTTCATGGTTCAAGAAGAAATCGATGATCTAAAGTTCAAAGTCCTAGATACATAAAGTCACAAATTGATGGGCTTGAAAAAGTCAGGGCCAAGCCTAATCCTTAGTATGTCATTAGCCTCCACATGCACATGGGGGTTCAAGGAGGTTGCCACATGAAGGGCCAAATGAAAATTGTTTGAGGACCTGATCATATGAAAATAAAATACAAAGGATCAAATCCCACGAATGATACAAGATGGTGGACAAAAATTCTAGGTTAATCTAGTGTTGACACTATTTATACGGCGTCGGTGGAAGAGAATGTTTCTACGAATGTGATAAAGACATGGCTTTCAACTTCGTGCCCCCACACAGCCCACTTAGAAACGGACAGAGGACGTTCATGTGAGGGTTTTATTCAACAAATATCATCCTCTGTCTTACCTTTGAAAATTACATCTCATTTGACCACCGTCGATCGTGACAAAATGTGTTCAACACGCATAATTTATTAATTCAAGTTTTACGTGACTGATGATGAAAATAGAAAGAAGTAAATCTATCAGGGATCTCAACGTGTTCTTGGAAAACAAGTAATGAGATGATAAAAGAAAGGATTGAAGTGTTCTTTAAATTAAAGCCGTTGAAAATAATTAAGAATCACTCCACAGGACGCTCGTGCATGGAAAGTCCTTGTTTGTTCAAGAGACAAAGTGGACACGTCATTTGCACTGTCCAATTAGAAGAAACTGTAGATTATAGAGGTCAAATTGCTATACTTATCGCAAAGGATCCTGTGATCTACTCTACATAGTTATGATATCACGTCAAAAATTGTCAGACTACCATTAACTAATCTAAAAGTGGTGAATTTTTAGACGGAAACATTCTTTCATATTTTAGACAAAAAACCAAATGCTCTTGAGATCATGTACCTTTGCAAGGCATTTTATTTCAAAAATTGATGAATTCTTGATGTGAGGTTGGGATTTTGCAGTAGTCAATTTACTATATTTAAAAATATTAAACTAAACTTTCCATTTGATAGTTTAAGTTTTTAAAATAGTGGTCTTGTAAAATTATATAAATGCAGAAAGGTTCTCACATTTTTTTTTTATAAGCCTCAACTTGTCTCCTCTACTAGATATATCAACACTTTAATTTTAAGCTAAAGGTCAATCTAAAGGTATGTACAATACTTTCTCAAACATATTCATGAAAGGGATAGCATTGACTCCGATATCATATTAGAAAGTCTAATCTAAAAACTTAAGCTAATTGGTGAGGGAGACCATAAAATTATAAAGAGCATGTATGACCTATTGTCAAGTGAAGTGAGAGAATATTTTAACATTTCTATTTACAAGATTAAAGACTAATGTAATTATTCTTCTAATAATGTCTTCTTTATAGTTTTACTTTTTGATATATTAATGTATGTAATATTTCTATCTCGCAAAGGAAATTACTATCTCATACATGATGACTAGTGTACAAAATAAAGAGTTTTTCCTGATTTTCAAGAAAGCTATATTTTACATTCCTATTAAATTCTACGCTAGATTAATTAACTCACTTTGGAATAGTGGGATTTTCGTTTGCATAAGCTCCATTGTCATTAAATAATTAGACAATTTAGGGTCGACCCACAACATAATTGCAAAGAAATTTTTAAGACTTAAGGGTATTAAACAAATTGAGCATGTTTACACCATGCTAATTACATTTCGTACACAATAAATGGTAATCAACCATCCAAAGGTTAAAGACAAGTTATTCCTGCATATGGCTGAATATATATATATATTATATTGTAAAAGGTGAGAATTATATTGACTTTAGACCAAAAAACTGTAAGACGCTATATAGCAAGAACTCGGTACCAAAACTTGCACTCGCGAAGACAAAAGTCAAGTGAGTGGAAGGGTGCCAAGGTGAAAGAGAGAGGAACCTACACAGGAGTAGAGGAAAGCTAAAACAGTGCCAAAAGCAAACAAAAACCGAAAATAGGGAGCACAAACTGTATACAAGCAGCCCCACCAACAACACAAAGTAAGATTGGTAGGTAAGGATGACACCAACGCTGGAGAGGCTTTCGAAAATCCCAAAGCAGCCCCGTTAAGGGCTCCCATCTTCAAATGCGAGGAAACCAGGAGAACCTCCGAATAGGAGAGGGTTGGAAGACACCCCTACTCAAGAAGGTCTAACGACCAAAGGGTTTAGCTACCAGCATTGCAACAACCTTCGATTTGTGGTATTGGGAGGGACTTAGTGGAAGGACAATGCTTTGTCCCTGACAATCTTTTCCAAATGCATCTTCATGGCCGAAAGGGAGGGTGGCCTACCCTTGAAGAGAATATTATTCCGCTTCTTCTAAATGATGTTGCACAAAGTAGCAAATGCAAACCGGGTAAGGGCAAAATGGAAAGAAGTTCCCGAAAAGTATTTGATTGCCCAATGCAAGTTATCCACCCAAGATTTGTTCCTCCAGGTGGGATTGAATCATCATCCCAAAAAGTAACTAAGGCAGCCGGGATGGAACACCCAAAAAAAGATTGTCAACTGAGTCTGAACAACAAGAGCAAAACGCACAATTCACATATGGATTCTACCATAGGTAAGGAGCAAAACCTGAGTTGGTAGCCTATTCCTAGTAATCAACCACGGCAGGAATTGATAGATTACCAAACCCTGAGAGGAAGCAAGGAGAGAGAGCTGCGGCAAGGCTAGACAACAGCTTCCTCATTTCCAAAACTCTAACTCAACAATGGAAACAACGGTGCGGATGGTGGTTTAAGGGTGGCGGTTGTGGTGGTCGATTAACAGTGAGTCTAGAGAGGAAAATGATAGAGAAATAGGTATGAAATGAGGAAGAACA
This sequence comes from Eucalyptus cladocalyx, assembly GCA_017140615.1. Classification (NCBI taxonomy): domain Eukaryota; kingdom Viridiplantae; phylum Streptophyta; class Magnoliopsida; order Myrtales; family Myrtaceae; genus Eucalyptus; species Eucalyptus cladocalyx. The sequence goes on from CM029526.1 coordinate 37,520,307, forward strand.
CGAGAGAAGTTCGCCCAAAGGGTAGGAAAAGAGGGAAAATGAGGAAAGAGAGAAAATTGCCATGGGAACAAAAGGGAATAAGAAGAGAGAGACAAAAGGCTAGGGCTAGACTAGCTAGGTAGACTAGGACTATGTAGCACGGACACGCGACACGCGACACGCGACACGACACGACACGACACGTGACACGTCATTTCTTAAAAAGTACAGAATTCCGACACGTTCCGACACGTTATATATTAAATAAATATTTTAATTTTTAATAATTTGATTCAAGTTCACAAATAAATAAATAAAAACTTATAATAAATTTACACTAATAATATTAATAAATCTATTCATAAAAAAATTTAAAAAATATATTCATAATTAAAACGAAATTTTACCCATTAATGCCCATCAAATCCATATATCTTGGACTTATCTCCATCAATCAAAAGTTGCTTCCTCAAAAAGTAAAAAACCTTGCATTAATGAGGGATTTGAGCACTTGAGTGCATAGGCTAGGGCTAGACTAGCTAGGTAGACTAGGAAACCTTCAAACTCTCTCTTCTTTTGCCGCCCACAAATTTGTGCCGCCCATTCACTTGCCCATTTCAAAATGTCATTTTGTCATTAGTTTAAAGGAATGGCATTTTGGCCTTTTCATTAAGATCTCGCACTATTCACATTCGTGAATGCATTGCCTGCTAAAATCTTACAATGATGGCTCCAAACTTGGGATGCAAGGATTGATCTCAACCATGCAATTGCATAAGCTTATCCTTTAAGCTTGGGCATGTGGTCTTCTCCTTCCAATGTGAAAAATAGTTTCAAGTAATTTTGGAAATAAATGTCATTATCTTACCAAATGAATTCGAAAAATTATAAAAATTTAATATGCTGTAGAGAAGACTTTAAATAACATTTTTCATGAAGAATCTAAGCCTAATTCATTATGTATAAAGAGCATAAAATCACCAAAGGCAACCCAAAATCTCGTATGTTAAACAATTCCAATGATTGTAGAAAAAAAAACCAATTTTGACATCCAAGTCTTCATAAAATGCTTTGAAATTTTAATATGTTGTAGAGATTCAACTTTTTTGAAGAAAGCATGTTCAGATTATAAAGAGAAAACTTTAGAAAAAATCGAGAAAACAAATAGGTCACCGTTTTTATTGTACTTGGCAGTTTTCACATAGTAAAAAAGCAGGCTTTTGTATTAATCATTTCACTTCAAAAAAATATCAAATTAAATTATGTTATAAAATAAGATGTTTTGAACAACTTTCATGAAGGAAGTTTTATGATATTCGAAACATAGAAAGCCATATAAAATTTGAAAATAGTGAAGGTCCGACAGTAAGCACACTATTCAAGCACATAGGGCTTGGGTTTGGGCTTGACTCATCCAATTTGGGCCTAACTAGAGCATGTAGCCCATTGGGCTTCCAATTATTGGCCCAATTTCACTTATCCAAGAATTCGGGGTTCACCAATAATTAAGGAATTTGACGAAGCAATGTCCAATGGTGGTCACTTAATCTTCTAAAGTTTGATATCCTTAAACAAACTAGAGTTTTGTGGTTGAAATCTATCAAATGCGACTTAGCATAATTAAAACCAACAAGTGTCCCTGAGGAGTTTCATGAATTCGACCCATGGTTGATTCAATATCAATCTACATTTGAGTCTTTTCAATTCATGGATTATCGGTTGTCATGTAATCGTGAGGGGTCAATTGCTCGCTCCGAAGTAAATGATCATTTGAAATTGGTTTAGGGTCGTTCGTAGTTAATATAGTAATCATGCGTAATCACCCGTAATCCAATTATATACTATTATCAAATCGATCTATAATCGTTCCTGGATCGGCCTGAAATGGCTTAAGATTGTCTCTCGTTGATTCTCATGGTCGAATCGTCAATCCATGGTTGAGTTCTCTAGTTGTGCGTATCAAAATCATAAATTGTCTTTCCCAATAGGTTTAACACTCTTGAATGGTTCACAAACCAACTTAAAGTCTAATTCTAATAATTGCACATTGATAAAAGTAAACCCCTTATCATATTCTTCTTAATAGGGTTGAATTTTGATGATATCACACATCCTCTTTGTATAACCTTTGATTATGAAATTGTCTTCTCATCTGACCAAAAGTGTTCAATATGCACATTTGTGAGATGACCAAAGTAAAATCTGAATCGGGGCTTGACTTTACAAATTTCCCCATTCCAAGTGTTCATGGGAAGCAGAAAGAAGACAAAAGTAGAGCATTTTAATCCATTCTTTCAAGTTGAAACCGTCAAAAAAAATAAAAATCGCTCCACCGGGTTGTTTCAAGGAAAGTCCTTGTTGCTCATGACGTAATTGCCAAGTGCAATCTCTTTTGCGGGGATAACGCCCGTCTAAGTAGTTAAACCCTGAATCAATGAAACGCCAAATAAATAACCTTATGAATCATATAACACGCAAGTTCAAGTTAGGACAAATTGCGCGGCCCAAATATGAAATTATTTGCACTCAACGATGAGAGAATGGAATTGGTATTGTGCACCTAATCCATATAGACAAGTCGATAGACCATGTGGACCAAGCCCCCATTTGGACCATTGTTCATGTGCGCTTGTCAGCAAGACCAACATGATTAAAGGTTAGCTGATCTTAGTATACATGATTTATAAACCGCACCACATCAGCCTGGTAATAAATGCGCACATAAGGTTAAACACATGTCTTATGGTTCAAGAAGAAACCAATGTTTTCAGATTACTATTTGATCACAAACAAAATAAAAAAAGAAATCTTTATGAACTATACAGTTCTGATGCCATATATAATTTTGTGATACTATCACTTATTTTATAGTTATGTTTAAGTTTTTAGATTGACAAGTAGTTTTATATTTATGGTACAGTTAAAACGTTTGGGATATTTAACAAGGCCTCCTGTTAAAAAACTGATATGTCTCTTGACAGTTAGGTGAGGGGGTTGGAGATTCGGATTTTAAGGATATAGTTAGGTTAAGTTATTTGATTATATATTTGTTGATTATATATTTGAGTGCCAAAAATTGAGTGGAGAGCCTATCTATCATCACCGGGTGATACTGTATCACTATGCATTGGCTGTTTTGTTCATTGACTAACACAAACGTTAATACGAAAAACATAACCAATTAACGAAAAAGAGGGCTTTTGTGCATAATAGATGTTTACTTAATTTTCATCCCTTTTTCCTTTTAAGCACTTGAACAAGTGGTTTTTCTAACAACAAAAAAAAGGAGTTTATATTCAAAGAGTATATTGAGAGATACTAATTAATTTATGTATAAAAGAAGGTTCCTGTGCATTGATAGTATTAACTTAATTACTCGTCCCTTTTTTTCCTAGTAAGCCCTTAGACAAGTGGTTTTCTTGAAAAAGGAAATTGATGTTGAGTGATTATTTTGAGAGACGTTAATTATTAATAACACAAAATGCGGATGGTTTGATAAATTCAAGAATAAGTGGCATTAATAAATGGAATGAAGAACGAGTCCTTCATACATGTATATGTTACATGAAAAAAAAAAAACAACTGTGATTTATGTGTTTTTGGAAAAAAAATTAATAATAAAAATGACCCCAATGTAATAAGTGGCTATTAACAAAATTGGCTACCAAAATAGATTTTTTGTGAATATCAGTCAATAAAAAGTGGGGACCTTTGCACTGGTTGAACGGGACGGGGGTTTTCGTTTCTAGGGGAAAATACTCAATGAAATAAATCAAATTCGCACCCTAAAGTACTAATATAAATTTTGATATTTGAAAACACTTATCATATCTTTAAGTTTTTTGCTTTCTCTACCATTTCTCCGCACTACAATTACATAGATTCACAACTATTGCAATGTTGCTTTGACTTTAGTCTATTTCTTTGACAAACATAACTTTTTTTCATTTGACAACTGAAGAAAAAAAAATACCATGGAAATGAACTTCACTTGCACTTTACCCAGACATCAACACTTGATGGCGACGATATAAATGATATTAAAACAAGAGATCACTTATTCTAAAGGTTTTTTTTTTTTTTTTGTTCTAACACTTATTCTAATGGTTATCACTAGATCTTTTCTTTCATATGACATTTTAATGACTATTCCATGCCTCTCTACATAAGAAAAATACCTTAAGAAAACAAACGTGAAATTGGGAATAGAGAATCAATGTTTCCACACTAATAAGACATTTGGGTGATGAATTTTTTATCTTTATATTTATTTTTTGTGAAAGGGCATCAATGTCGAAAAACTACTTATTGGATACTTAGCAATTTGTTGATAGAACATCACTAAATAAGAAAATTGCTAAGAAATAGAGGATTAAATCAAACAAGACAAGATTTCTCCAAACTACATGCTCTACACAATAGATGGAAATTAAGCATTGGAAATTTTGAAATATTTATTCATGCCAAATTGACTTTATTAATGGTTCCACTGAGCCTCTACATTTGCATCTATGCATTGGGCTCTAGGTTATTAATATCCACAACACATGCATTCTTATTGATAAGTATCCTTTGTTGATCTCTGACTATTTGCGATCAGCAATTGTTCCATTACTTAAAAATGCCACCGGATTAACCTTAGGCGAAGGGGCCATGGCTTGATCAGCGAAGGCCCTTGTGTCGGTGCTGTCAGCAATACTTCTGGGGGGGTTTGGAGTGTAGCCAGGACTTCCGGGAGGAGGCACTCTACCCTTTTGCAGGGTTTGAAGAACAATAACGCTTGGCTTATCTTTAGCCCACACTTCCTCCTTGCCCTTGATTAGAACCCTGCGTGCCTCATCTGGTTGCACTAATGTTCCCACCAGAAGCAGCAAAATCACACCAACTCTCGGGAACTTCATCATCTTATAGCTATTTTCCTGGTTTTTTTTTTTTTTGTCTGCTTTTTTGGGTCTTGGGACAATTTTTCACTAGCTTTAACGAAATGTACAATGAAGGATGCCTCATCCTGTGAGAGATATCTCTCGCATTTATAGGCAAACGCTAGCTTAGAGTTTCTATGTGTTTCCTCTATTCTTCCGATTAAATTGTAGGACACGGGTTTTTGAAGAAGAATAAGAGTTTGAATTGGTCGGTCTTGGAACAGCTAAGGTCCCTTCCTTGAAGGACTCGTTTGGTGTATCATATCCACAGCATACGGGAATGACGTAATCACACACGACAATTTTGCAGATTGATCAGACATCTGTTTTCAAGAAAATTCTTGAGAAGAGTATGTTTGGTGCAGTGATTTTTCTTTTTTTCAACTCAAGTTTTTAAGCTTTTTATTTAGTTGACCTCGTATACTCTTTTGACCACCTTTGAAATCTCTACATCAAAGTTGACTTTTTATTTGACCGTCGTGGATCATGAGCAGCGTCGGACACGTATATGATTGCACGATCAAAATAAAATCTAAATGTAAACTTGACGTCTCAGAATGTTGATCATTCCAAGTGTAATTGTTTACATATGACAACTTTTGGTCTGTCTTTCTTTATTGGCAACTTTTAGTATATGTCCAATTAATTTTCGAATTCTATGTTTTCACAGTCAACAGAAATGATAATTTCCACAAAGTGCTAGTAGTTAGGACATCAACACGCATATAATTTTATACCGAGAGAACAAATTTATTCATTCCATAGATAAAATTATCGCTACGTATACATGTCAAAAGTCTAACACCATTCGTGGAAATAGCATTTTTCATACATCGTGGACTAACTTCAAATTCATTAATCTCTCTATGCCCAGTTTGTCAATCCACAAATTCGTAGTGGATGATACAAAATTCGATTCTCCGGTTATTGCTTTTAAACCCTTACAAAGACCGTAACTAGGTTACTTGGAGTATGGATCGCTCCAAATCCGACTTTATTCAATCGGTCTCATTCTAAATTTATAAAATTTACTTTTTCTCTGACCATTTTGGATCGTGGCAAAGTGTCCAACACGTTGCTTGATGATCAAAATAAAATCAGAATCTGGACTTGGCTTGAATATCTCCTAATTCCAGAGCTTTAAGTTAATGCTGATAACCGGCAGAAAATAACGACGAAGACTATAGAATATTGTATAAGTTCTTGTTGTCATGACGTAATTATTCAAGTACAATCTCTTTTACAATGATTAAGCGCACCTAAGCAAGTAATCTTGAACTCATAAAACATTCAGCTAATAATTTTGTGGATCATGTAAGATGCAAATTCAAGCTCGGGTGGGTTGCACAGCCTAAACATGGATTGTTTGCACTTGATGGCGTGAGGATTCAAACTCCTAACATATACCTAATCTATATACACAAGTTCTCTCCAAAACCACTAAGGAAAATTGTATGGTCGACGAACCATGTGGACCATTACTCACGTGGGCTTTACTGTGAGATCAACCTGATTAATAAAATGACCTTAGTTTATGTGATTTATCGACCATGCAATATCTGCTTCATTGTAGTGAACCCTATAAGGTCAAGTACATGTTTTGTGGTTCAAGAAGAAACCGATGATCCAGAGTTCAAATTCCTATCTCAATGTCAAATTGAGGGCCTTCGTGAGCTACACAAGTCTGATATCATATTAAATTTCGTGGAACTTCTGTCAACTCATTCAAAAGCTATTTCTAAGCTTGTAGATTAACACTTATTGTTATCCTTAGGTAAAAAGTCGAATGATGCAGGGCCATGTATTTTTAACATGGCCTTCTATTAAAAAATTGACCTGGCAAGGTGGTTGGAGATTGGGATTTTGAGGATATAGTTTGTTGATTATAAATTTATGTGCCAAAAATCGAGGGGAGAGTCCATTTATCATCATCCATTTCTAGCATCTACATAAAAGACTTGTAAACAAAATCTACTGCGTAAAAAAATTGCTGATGAATTACCAAATTGCGACCTCTCTAAAAACTGTAAATCGCGAGAATTCTAGGCCAGACAGTTTTCTCCGTATCGTTGTCTTTGAGTTGCTAAGAAATTTAGAGCAGGTTGAGTAGCTCATTAGAATAAGAACACAATAACACCTCCTTAAGCTACCATTATTTAACTTTGGAACACATATTGCTGGAGATAGGGCAATTAGAAAATTGAAGCCATATGACCCGATCGATATTAGTCGTTGGATTTTGAGGTTGGGTCCATATGATTTAACGGTTTATATATATTGAGTTTATAAACACCAACGATTTAAGAAATTTTCTAGATGGATATCCACGGAACATAAGGCACAAGATAGGGAAACCATTCACCCCCAAAAGCGAACCTTCTCCTTAGCAAACAACATTAGAAAGAATCGTTTTTCTCTATCTCGGGTTGGCGGAAATTGTCTTTTGATCAGTGAATTACGAACAAGAACTTTACCCACATTTTTATAAGATCCGTTCGTTTCGTGGAAAATAATTTCCGGAAAAACGTTTTTCGGATTTTCCGGCGTTCATTTCACAGAAAATTAATTCCTTGGGGAAAATGTTTTCCTTAAAAGGAAAAAAGTCTTTTAAATTAGGGAAAAATATTTTCCTTACTTGATCTTTCTAATCTCACAACTCTACAAATCCCCACTTCCTCCTTCCCTTTTTATTCTTTTATTTTTTTAAATTTTTTTTATTTTTATTTTTTAATTAGAATAATTTGTAATTTCATTTCATTTTTCTTTTCTATTTCTTTTCTAATTCTTTTTTTCTATTTCTTTGTTTCTTTCTCTCTCTTTTTTTTTTTTTCTTTTCTTTGTTTCCCATCTTCTTCTTTCTTGGCTAGTCGTTGGCCGTCACTAGGCGAACCTCGAACTCATTGATCTCAAGCTCGCACTCGTCGATCTAGCAAGCCTCGAGCTCGACACTCGCGCTAGCCAACTGGAGGAGTGGCAAGCCTTGTGCTCGTCGAAGAGCTCAAGGCTCGCTGGTGGCCGGTCGCGGGCCATCGCCGTGGCCAGCAACCAACCAAGAAAGAAGGAGATGGAAAACAAAGAAAAATGAAAAAAATTAATAATAGGTTTTAAAAATTAAAAATAATTAAAAATCAACTTTTAAAAATATTATGAATCCATTTTAAAAAAGATAAAATAAATGAAAAAGAGTATATAAAGGAAAACATTCCCCTTACCGAACAATGATAAATATTTTCCACTTCATTTTCAGGTTTCATCCAAACATTGGAAAATAATTACATTTTCTTAGAAAATGATTTATTGGAAAATATTTTCCAGAAACACCACATTTTCCGCAAAACGAATGGAGGCCTAGTTGAGTTTTATTTAGATGGTGTCCATAAACTTATAACTCTGGACAAACCTCACTGGAGGCCTCAACATATGGAAGCGCATTGTGGCTGGGCAAGGCTACGGGCACACCCTCAACCTCCTATATTTTTGCCCCTATTTATTTGCATTTACAAGCTACTGTCAAATTTATTATTCTCATTAATAATGAAGTTCACATAAACTTTTTCGACATAGAAAAATTACCATGCCATTTAAGTCTCATTGTATTTGATGGCAATTAACTAAAGTGTTAACATCTAAATTTTGACTAAATATTTAGAATCAAATTGCATAGAAAAGTATGGACCAATTTGGCCTTAACAAAAAGGATTTTTACATCACATAGACAACTATCATTTGCATAAACTTATTTTTTTTTTCCTTATTTTATGGTGTTTCAGATAAATACTTATATTATAAATTTAAGGAAAAGCATCAACTTAGTTTTATTTTTATTTTTGTTCTTCCTTATTTTACTGCGTTTTGGATAAATACCTATACTAAAAATTTAAGGAAAACAAGGGTCGCGAGGGCTGTGGGGCTGGGGCCCACTCCGTTTTTTTTCCCTTGCGTGGCCCCGGGCCCAAGCTCGCCCAGCTTTCCCCGGCCCAGCCTGGTCTCCCTTCCCCTCTCCCTTCTCCCCTCCCTCATGCCACCAGGCATGCCGCAGCAAGGCAGAGAGCAGAGTGCAGAGTAGAGGGGGGCAGGTGGGCGACGTGGCTAGAACAGCTTGTAAGAGTTTTCCTGATGTGGACTAAATTAATTGATATTGTAATTTACTGTTTTTACGGTTACCGTAAAACATGGTTGATCTAAGGTGAGATAGAAGGTTTCTTAATTAGTCTAATATGAGTTGGCTAGTGTGGGCCGAGTTGAGCCTGGCCCATAATGAGGGGGACTGGCTGGAAACTCTATAAATAGTGCTCAAGTCTCTCCTCTAATCATAATTATCACATGTATCCTAACCTAAGAGGCGTTTACCTAACGCTAAACGTGAGGGGGGCTGCCTCATTGAGCTAGTGATACGAAGGGCAATAGAGGAGAAGATTTGATGCGTGGATCCCCTTGATATATGTGGGTAATCCTTTTTCTGCTTCTGCTTTATGTTCGATGGATCCCAAAACAGGTGCGTTAATCTTTCTACTCAATTATGCATGTTCTTGTTCTGGTTATGGAGATCTTGGGGTTACGCAATTTGCGTCCAACATGTGGTATTAGAGCAACCATAACCCTAGAACTCGAATGCAATATTTTGCCCTAATTTGTGCGGATTTACTATAATTTGTACGGATCTACCCTAATTTGTATGGATTAGCCCTAATTGGTACTGATCTTGTCATAATTTGTGATTTTCAAGACTTTTTGTTCAATAAAAATTAAATTAAATCACAAATTTGGATGGGGGGAGACGAGACGAGCAAGAGGGTCTGCGGCGCGTCGCCAGGGGATGCCGCACGTGCCCCCACGCGTGGCCACACGCCGTGCACTCAGGCGGCGCCTGCGGGCGCGTGGGGGCTTATGTTGGCGTGTGGTTGGCGTGTTAGACTCGTATGGTGATTTCCTATCTTGTGGTATATTTATTTTATATGTTTGATGGTTTTATTAATGTGAAATTGCATATGGCATCCTAAATACGTGTATTTTTAGTATATTTTTGCATATTTTTCTTGTATTTTCTGTGATTTTGGAAATACAGGTGATGGGTTACTAGTATGTTATCACGTAATAAAAATGTGTGATTCATCAATAAAAATCAAACTTTATTGTGAACTGAAGCTGGCTTAATAAGATACAATTCATATGAGATTGTATTTGAGCTATGTATTGAGCTGATGAGAAATAATAAAGATTATGAAACTTTTGTTACTCAAATATACTCCTTTACACACTGGTAATCTTTGAATGATAGATGACTTAAGGACTCGTGACCAAACTGATGTATTGATTAACACATCTGCTGAATGTTGGTAATGCATGTCAATTAAGTTACTGCATATTATACATGAATTTATCTGGTCACTTGTTAATGTCTATCAAGTTGAATATTTTTATGGTTAAAGAGTATGCAATATTTATGCAGAGCAATAGTATCTATTGTTATAGTTTAGATATTTAGTTATGTGGTTTGACTCAATGTATAGGCCACTGGTTGAAGTAATGATATTTGCTACCTAAAATTGATTAATAAATTAGTTCATTTTTGCCTTATGAACTCATGAGTGATAATGGATCATCTATCAAGCTTATCGATTTGGTATACCATGTATTACTTTTGATGTTAATTTGTGAGAGATATTTTAGATCAGCATTCTTTTTATGTTGTTCTAGTAACATGTAATTATGGTGTATAAGAGATGTTTTATTCTCTATTATGAGAAGTTTCTTGTGTTACTGTGATTAATGATCTCATTGGAATCTGTCTAACAGGTTCGCTGTATATATATTTATATATATATGTATGATTAATTTTTATTAATGGATAAAGTAATGTAATTAGCATGATATGTGATTTTAGTGATAACATGCCCCTATCAATAAAGTTAAAATCACATGTATATGATGTATGTGAGTAGTAAAGATTATATCCCTGGTATGAGAGAATTTCAAGAATTCAATTGAGTTGTGACCGCCAAAGTGGCACATTTGATTGGGTTTGATAAATTTTGATCTCATATATTTGATTGGGATGTCTCTTGGTCTAATGCATAGTTATACTCCCAAAGGAAGTGATTGTGTATTAGTTCATGGAGGGATACACGATAGTGTGGTGGAAGAGTGAATGATCCTAATGGTTCATATGCCCAAATGTGATGAATTCATAAATATTGGAATATATTCTCATAATCCTTATCATGTGAGGAGTGTACAATTGCATGTCATGTATTCTGCCCAAAGGTGATTATGTGATTTTGCATGTAACTTTCTGGATGTGTACTTGTATGTCAAGTTACACAATGCTCACATGATGCTAATTATATACTGTTTGTTTTTCAGTCACCTTTTCTGTAAATGGTAATTTCGTCACTATTGAGATTTTTACTACTTCAAATTTTAAGTTGTGGACATATGATTTGTTGATTGAGAAAAGAGCAATTGAATTTGCTTACTGTCCATGAAGCGTTCCATTCGAACACTTGAAAAGAGATTTGCTGCGGACTGACCGCTATAAGATGATGGAAGTCTTAGTTGCTTGAAATTATGTCTTGTTTGATATTGAAATTAGGACAAATCTACAAAGATTATGTTTAAGTCCTAATGACATATATATCTCGTATATGATTAAAATGTTGTTTCCAAAAGTTTTATTTATTTATTTATTTAAGGAAAATGACCGGAATAAATGTTTTAAAAGGTTGTTAGGTTTAATAGTGGCCGTTAGTATTTTGGCAAGTATGACAATGCGAAATAGCTTAAATGGTCATTTGTTAAATACTTGGTAGATTCTAGGGTGGTAATTTAATTACTATACCTGAAAATTCTGACAAAAAGATTTGGTCGAAAGGCATAAATGCACCATATTGAATATGGTGATGATTAGTAAGACTAATTTATCTGGTATTTTGTGGGTTGATATTATGAAAACAATTTTTTCATATACAAAAGGGGTATTGATTTTATGACCATAAAGAAGGTACAATAATTATGGAATCACATACTCTAAAGTTTTAAAAAATTGACGTAATTATAGAGGATAATTACTCTTAGGGCCCGTTTGGTTCAGCTTTGGGGAAATGCCCTTGGGAGAATGCAAATACCCTTGAGGTAAAGGGGTTTTCCAAAATGCTAGACCGTTTGGTAAACTGTAACTGAAAAGTGCTTTAGGGAAATGCAAGACTGTTTGGTAAACATATATTTGAAAAGCCCTTTGGTGTGACCAAATTAAGTTTTTTAGTTTTAGTATTTTTAAAATTGCAAAAAAGAAACAATGGCTATATAACATTTACATTTTCATGTTAAGAGTAATGTAAAATATACATATTAAGAAATTTATTTAAAAATTATATTAAAAGAATTTGATTATAAATTAGATGCAAAGCTCAATTTTTGGCTAAGGATTTTTTTAAGTTTGTTTTCAACTTTGAATAATTGTTTTTAATTATTATAGTATTAATCATCTTCATTAATTAATGATCATTCTAGTATATTAATAAAAAATTGGGCTATTGATTGTCAAAAGATAAAAATGATATAGCAAAAAAAATGTGAACTTATTTGGTGAATGATAAAGCGACCGATTGTGAATGCAATTTTTTTTTAGTAAGCATTGCATATAAAAAGGAAAGAACTCTCAACAGAAATAGATTGTTCTATAAGTGATGTTTCGTTGAATATTCACATGTATTTTAAGATATTTTGTTGGCAATCATTGCGGTTGGTAGATAGTATAAAATTTAAGGGATATATTATGTCAACTCCGTATTCATTAGTTAGTTTTGTGTTAACATCGATGATTTGGCATCATATACATTTGTTGTATTGTGTCGTGTCGGTTCAATAAATTTCAAATCGTGTTTATGTCGAGTAAGTTGACACGATCAATTAATCATGTACGTACGACACGTACATGAATCGACACTCATGGCTGTGACCTCTATTTCATGCTTACAAAGAAGAGCAAAGGAAGCATAATATCGATTGCTCCAAATTTTACCGTGGGTAATCGGCAGGCCAAGATTATTGACCGTGACATGAGACTTCTAAATTTTGGCAGTACATAAATAAATAAATTAATTAAAAACGAGAAAGACTTGAATTATTAAAAAGAAGAAGCAAATCCATAGTTATGATCAGGGAAGAAGCAACGTAGAAGCAAGGGGGGAATAAAATAAAACAAAAAGAAAATAAAGAAAAAGAAGGGAAAAAAATCCCAGAAAAATAGGCTCGAATTCCCCCTCGAGTCGATTTGGCTGTTCTGAGTCTTCTGACCACCCAAACCCTCACCAATGAACTATATCCTGCAATGATTATCAAAAGATTAACTGAGAACCATCTTATGTTATATTGTTCTATAAAGCAATAGCTGAGATACACACACAATCAAAATGTAATGAAAACACATGCAACTACGGACATAAAATAAGCAGTATATATGCACCTCCATAACTGTTGCCATAGGATTGTTGCTCCCATGGCCTGGTGGGAACCGGCCTGGCAATAGAATTTGCATTGACAGGAGTAGTTCTAACAGTAGTCCAAACAATTTCACCGGGTCTTGCTGTTCCGGAAGTTTCCACTATATCACTAGTGCTTCCAGATGATGGTGGCTTAAATGGCGCAGGACCTGATGAACCCCCAGCTCTTTCCCACGGCTTAGGAGGTGGACCATTTGTTGTGGAAACAGGGAATGAATGTCACAAACTACTGAAAACAAACAAGGAGGACGGATGGTTGGGGTCGATTTTACATAGTGGCCTGACTTTGCACCAGCTGCCTCAAGACTAATCACTCTTAAGGGCAACACCCAACATGAGAATCCCTGTTCAATTATCACTACAAAACACGGATCATTCAAGCATATAAAGAGTTAAGAGACACCAACCGACGATTGCCTTTAAAGATACACAAACGGAGACCCAATAGACGGAAAAAGCAGCTAAGCTCGTAAAGAAAAAAACCCAGAACGCAGAGTCCACACACAACGGAATTAAATCAAAAAAGACAGAAACTTCAATTACAAACTCCCACCAAATTCGGCTACGAGAATAAAGCCCCTCCTTTTTCATCATGCGACCACAAAACTTAAAGCGAATGGGAACCAAATCAGAGAAGACAAAGAGCACTCGATTCAGCCGGACGTCACCCATAATTGCATCAAGAACGGAAACAAACAAGCAAGAACGAAAGACAAGAAATGAGCGAACCCAACGCGCCGTTACTGGAGTCCATGGCAAGATAGGAGAGAGCTTCGAACCCAGATGAAGCACCCCGTTATGCCTGATTCACGCACGAAGCCTCCCTTGGACCCCGGGCGGAGAGCCGAAGCCGTCGCCGTCATCGTCGCAGGAAGCTGATCCGTCGCCGATCCGCGAGAGGAGGACCTACGACTAGTGCTCGGATTGCTCGGATCTCGGATCTTGCTCGCTCGTGCGACGAACTTCGGCCTTGATGGAGTGGTGCTCGGATTCAAATCGGTATGGAGTGGTGCGAGTTGCAGGGAGAGGAACGCTGCAGAGAGAGAGCCGTGTCGATGGAGAAAGAGAGGAAAAGTGGAAAGAGCTAGGGTTTTGTTTAGTATGGGTAAAAGTGGACTTTTAATAAAATTTTCAGGGTAAAAGAGGCAATCGAGAAAAATTCATTAACTCCCTACATCAGCATGCCGAAAATGCTGAAATGCCCAAAGCAGGTCCCCACCTGCTTTGGGCTTTCAGCATTCCAAAGGCAAGCATTTTGTCAAATAGCCTTCAAATGCCGAACCAAACACCCCTATATTTTTCCCAAGGGGCTTTGGGGGCTCAAAGCCCCTTGGGAAAGCTGAACCAAACACCCCCTTAGACTATTAAAGATAATAGTATGATGGGGGTTACTATGTTTTTGTCTTTACATATACAAATAATTATGGAATCTCCTATACCATAGACTAAACTTGTTGAAGTTCAAGGTATTATTCTTGATATAGTTTATAATGAAATTTCTTAAATCTCTCAAGTGCAAAATGAAGTGGTTGCAACTTTATTAAGGAGATTTGTTAGGGAAAGACGATCAGTTATATCATCATATTATATAGTCTATTTGTGAGAGCATGATTATAATATCCACTATATGGTTGATGTAATGACATATTTATAAATGTCGTTTCTTATTCTCAATCAAGTATGTGATTAGATGCCATAAAATGTGGTATATAATCTATGAAACATCATAGTGTTTGGAAACTAACTTACTTGCCTAAAGATCATAAGTTCATTAGTTGCAAATTGGCGTACAAAACTAAAAGAATTTCAAAGAAAGATTGTGGAATTTAAAACCAAATTGGTAACTAAAGTTTTAACTCTGAAAGATGGGTGGATTGTTTATAGTGAAGAAATAATTATTTCTTTAAATATTCTTTCAGAGTGAACGTGGCTTTAATAATTTATTTTGATATAAAGTTACGCCAAATAGATACAAAATGTATATTGTGCAACTGGATGATTTTGCAGTAAATTCAAGTAAACTTGTGTGTAGACTGAAGAGTTCTAATTTATGTTCTACCAAGAAGCATGCTGTTGCTATTAGGGGGAGAAAAATAGAGCGTACTTTTCTTATGTTGTTTTGAGAGGGGGGGGACGTTTCATCTAAAGGATGTGGGACGTCATTTTTATTCATTTCCCTCAAAGCGTCTCCTCCAAGGGACACAACCCCTCAACGCACCCTTTCATCCATGGGCCCTAATATTGCGGGCCGGGTTTTTAGGCCCAACATGGGCGGACGGGCCAACTTAGGGCCATCTACATAAATAAAATTATCAGCTTTAATTTAAAGAACACTTCAATCCTTTCTTTTATCATCTCATTACTTATTTTCCAAGGACACGTTGAGATCTCAGATAGATTAGCTTCTTTCTATTTTCATCATCAGTCACGTAAAACTTGAATTAGTAAATTATGCGTGTTCAACACATTTTGTCACGATCGACGGCGGTCAAATGAGATGTAATTTTCGTAAAGTCAAAGGTAAGACAGAGGATGATATTTGTTGAATAAAACCCTCACATGAACGTCCTCTGTCCGTTTCTATGTGGGCTGTGTGGGCTGTGTGGGGGCACGAAGTTGAAAGCCATGTCTTTATCACATTCGTAGAAACATTCTCTTCCACCGACGCCGTATAAATAGTGTCAACACTAGATTAACCTAGAATTTTTTTCCACCATCTTGTATGATTCGTGGGATTTGATCCTTTGTATTTTATTTTCATATGATCAAGTCATCAAACAATTTTCATTTGGTCCTTCATGTGGCAACCTCCTTGAACCCCCATGGGTATGTGGAGGCTAATGACTTACTAAGGCTAAGGCTTAGCCCTGACTTTTTCAAGCCCATCAATTCGTGACTTTATGTATCTAGGACTTTGAACTTTAGATCATCGATTTCTTCTTGAACCACGAAACATGTACTTAACCTTATGGGGTTCACTATTATTGAGCTGATATTGCATGGTTGATAAATCATTTAAGCTAAGAACATCTGACCTTTAATCATGTTAATCTCACTGAAAGTCCACATGACTAATGGTCCACATGGTCTATCAACCATAAAATTCAATTTTCTAGCTTAGTGGTTAAGGAGAGAACTTGCGTATGTGGATTAGGTGCGTGATATATGTTTGAATCTTCATGCTATCAAGTGCAGACAGTCCATGTTTGGGCCGCACCACCCACCTAGCTTGAACTCCCATCTTAAATGATCTATGAAATTATTAGATGGATGTTTTGTTGGTTCAGGATTTACCTATTTTGGTGTGCTTAATCATCCTAAAAGAGATTGTACTTGAATAACGTCATGGATAACAAGAACTTCTCATGAAACCATCCCGTGGGACGATTCTTATTCTTTTCCACGGTTTTAACTTACAGAACATATCAAATATCCTATTTTTGTCTTCATTATTTTCCGCCGGTTATCAGCATTAACGTAAAGCTCTGGAATTGGGAGATACATAAGTTAATCATGGATTTAGATTTTACTTTGATCATCAGTCAAAATATGTGTGTTGGACACTTTGCCATGATCCAAGTTGGTCAGATCAGAAGTAAATTCTATAAATTACAAAGGGAAGACAAGAAGCATGAGACCGATTAAATAAAGATTGATGAATTTAAATTTAGTCCACCATCTGAGAAAATGTTATTTCCACGAATGGTGTTAGACTTTTGACATGTATACATAGATTTAGATTTTACTTTGATCGTGCAATCATATACGTGTCCGACGCTTCTCATGATCCACGACGGTCAAATAAAAAGTCAACATTGATATAGAGATTTCAAAGGTGGTCAAAAGAGTATACGAGGTCAACTAAATAAAAAGCTTAAAAACTTGAGTTGAAAAAAATAAAAATCACAGCACCCAAACATACTCTTCTCAAGGATTTTCTTGAAAACAGATTTCTGGGATCAATCTGCAAAATTGTCGTGTGTGATTACATCATTCCCGTATGCTGTGGATATGATACACCAAAAGAGTCCTTCAAGGACGAGACCTTAGCTGTTCCAAGACCAACCAATTCAAACTCTTATTCTTCCTCAAAAACCCGTGTCCAACAATTTAATCGGAAGAATAGAGGAAACGCACAGAAACTCTAAGCTGGCGTTTGCCTATAAATGCGAGAGATATCTCTCACAAGATGAGGCACCCTTCATTGTACATTTCGTTAAAGCTAGTGAAAAATTGTCCAAAGTCCGAAAAAAGCACACCAAAAAAAAAAAAAAAAAAAAAAGCCAGGAAAATAGCTTTAAGATGATGAAGTTCCCGAGAGTTGGTGTGATTTTGCTCCTTCTGGTGGGAACATTAGTGCAACTGGATGAGGCACGCAGGGTTCTAATCAAGGGCAAGGAGGAAGCGTGGGCTAAAGATAAGCCAAGCGTTATTGATCTTCAAACCCTGCAAACGGGTAGAGTGCCTCCTGCCGGAGGTCCTAGCTACACTCCAGCCCCCCCTAGAAGTATTGCCGACAGCACCGACACCAAGGCCTTCGCTGATCAAGCCATGGACCCTTCGCCTGAGGAAGCGTGGGCTAAAGATAAGCCAAGCGTTGTTGTTCTTCAAACCCTGCAAAAGGGTAGAGTGCCTCCTCCTGGAGGTCCTAGCTACACTCCAGCCCCCCCTAAAAGTATTGCCGACAGCACCGACACCAGGGCCTTCACTGATCAAGCCATGGCCCCTTCGCCTGAGGTTAATCCGGTGGCATTTTTAAGTGATGGAACAATTCCTGATCGCAAATAGTCGGAGATCAACAAAGGATACTTATCAATAAGAATGTATGTGTTGTGGATATTAATAACCTAGAGCCCAATGCATAGATGCAAATTTAGAGGCTCAGTGGATCCATTAATAAAGTCAATTTGGCATGAATAAATATTTTATAATTTCCATTGCTTAATTTCCATCTATTGTGTAGAGCATGTAATTTGGAGAAATCTTATATTGTTCGATTTAATCCTCTATTTCTTAGCAATTTTCTTATTTAGTGATGTTCTATCAACAAATTGTGAAGTATCCAATAAGTGATTTTTGACATTGACGCCCTTTCACAAAAAAAAAAAAAAAAAAATTCATCGCTCAAATGTCTTATTAGTGTGGAAACATTGATTCTCTATTCTCAATTTCGCGTTTGTTTTCTTGAGGTATTTTTCTTATGTAGAGAGGCATGGAATAGTCATTAAATGTCATATGAAAGAAAATATTTGGGCCTAATGGTCATGATAATATTGTTATGAAGTGTTATAAGAAAAGATCTAGCGATAACCATTAGAATAAGTGTTAGAACAAAAAAAAAAAAAAAACCTTTAGAATAAGTGATCTCTTGTTTTAATATAATTTATATTGTCACCGTCAAGTGTTGATGTCTGGGTAAATTGCAAGTGAAGTTCGTTTCCATGGTATTCTTTTTTTATTCAGTTGTCAAGTGAAAAAAGTTATGTTTGTCAAAGAAATAGACCAAAGTCAAAGAAACATTGCAATAGTTGTGAATCTATGTAATTGTAGTGTGAAGAAATGGTAGAGAGGGCAACAAACTTAAAGATATGAGAAGTGTTTCCAAATATCAAAGTTTATAATTAATACTTTAGGGTGCGAATTTGATTTATTGCATTAAGTATTTTCCCCTAGAAACGAAAACCCCCATCCCGTTCAACCACTGCAAAGGTCCCCACTTTTTATTGACTGATATTCACAAAAAATATATTTTGGTAGCCAATTTTGTCAATAGCCACTTATTACATTGCGGTCATTTTTATTATTAATTTTTTTTTTCCAAAAACACATAAATCACCGTTGTTTCTTTTTTCATGTAACATAGGCATGTATATGAAGGACTCCTTCTTCATTCTATTTATTAATGTCACTTATTCTTGAATTTATCAAACCATCCGCATTTTGTGTTATTAATAATTAACGTCTCTCAAAATAATCACTCAACATGAATTTCCTTTTTCAAGAAAACCACTTGTTTAAGGGCTTACTAGGAAAAAGGGACGAGTAATTAAGTTAATATTATCAATCCACAGGAACCTTCTTTTATAGATAAATTAATTAGTATCTCTCAATATACTCTTTGAATATAAACTCCTTTTTTTGTTGTTGGAAAAACCACTTGTTCAAGGGCTTAAAAGGAAAAAGGGATGAATATTAAGTAAACATCTATTATGCACAAAAGCCCTATTTTTCGTTAATTGGTTATATTTTTTCGTATTAACGTTTGTGTTAGTCAATGAACAAAACAGCCAATGCATAGTGATACAGTATCACCCGGTGATGATAGATAGGCTCTCCACTCAATTTTTGGCACGCAAATATATAATCAAATAACTTAACCTAACTATATCCTTAAAATCCGAATCTCCAACCCCCTCACCTAACTGTCAAGAGACATATCGGTTTTTTAATAGGAGGCCTTGTTAAAGGTCCCAAACGTTTTAACCGTATACATAAATATAAAACTACTTGTCAATCTAAAAACTTAAACATAGCTATAAATTAAGTGATAATAGTATCTCAAAATTATATATGGCATCAGAACTGTGTAGTTCATAAAGATTTTTTTTTTTTTTTTTTTGTGATCCAATAGTAATTTGCACTCTAAAACATCGGTTTCTTCTTGAACCATAAGACATGTGCTTCACCTTATGTGCTCATTTATTACCGGGCTGATGTGGTGCGGTTTATAAATCATGTATACTAAGATCAGCTAACCTTTAATCATCTTGGTTTTGCTGACGAGCGCACACGAACAATGGTCCAAATGGGGGCTTGGTCCACATGGTCTATGGACTTGTCTATATGGATTAAAAGCACAATACCAATTCCATTCCTCTCTCCATTGAGTGCAAATAATTTCATATTTGAGCCCCGCAATTTGTCCTAACTTGAACTTGCGTGTTATATGATTCATAAGGTTATTTATTTGGTGTTTCATTGATTCAGGGTTTAACTACTTAGACGGGCGTTATCCCCACAAAAGAGATTGCACTTGGCAATTACGTCATGAGCAACAAGGACTTTCCTTGAAACAGCCCGGTGGATCGATTTTTATTTTTTCGACCGTTTTGACTTGAAAGAACAAATTAAAATACTCTACTTTCGTCCTCTTTCTGCTTCCCATGAACACTTGGAATGGGGAAATTTGTAAAATCAAGGCCCGATTCAGATTTTACTTTGGTCATCTCACAAATGTGCATATTGAACACTTTTGGTCAGATAAGAAGAAAATTTCATAATCAAAGGTTATACAAAGAGGATGTGTGACATCATCAAAATTCAATCATATTCATAATACAATAAGGGTTTACATTTATCATTGTGTAATTAGTAGAATTAGAGTTTAAGTTGGTTTGTGAACCATTCAAGAGTGTTAAACCTATTGGAAAAGACAATTTATGATTTCGATGCACACGACCAGAGAACTCAACCATGAATTGACGATTCGATCATAAGGATCGATGAGAGACAATCTTAAGCCATTTCAGACCGATCTAGGAACAGTTATAGATTGATTCGATAATACTATATAATTGGATTGTGGGTGATTACACATGATTACTATATTAACTACAAACGACCCTAAACCAATTCCAAATGATAGTGTACTTCGAAGCGAGCAATTGACCCCTCATGATTA
Source organism: Eucalyptus cladocalyx (assembly GCA_017140615.1). NCBI lineage: Eukaryota > Viridiplantae > Streptophyta > Magnoliopsida > Myrtales > Myrtaceae > Eucalyptus > Eucalyptus cladocalyx. The sequence continues at coordinate 37,541,390 of CM029526.1, forward strand.
CATGACAACTGAGAATTTATAAATTGAAAAGACTCAAATGTAGATTGATATCGAATCAACCACGGGTCGAACTCATGAAACTCTTCAAGGACGCTTGTTGGTTTTAATTATGCTAAGTCAAATTTGATAGATTTCAACCACAAAACTCTAGTTCATTTAAGGATATCAAAATTTAGAGGATTAAGTGACCAACATTGGACATTGCTTTGTCAAATTCCTTAATTATCGATAAACCCCGAATTCTTGGATAAGTGAAATTGGGCCAAGAATTGGAAGCCCAATGGGCTACACGCCCAAGTTAGGCCCAAATTGGATGAGTCAACCCTAAACCCAAGCCCTATGTGCTTGAATAGTGCGTGTATTGTTGGACCTTCACTGTTTTCAAATTTTATATGGCTTTATGTGTTTCGAATCTCATAAAACTTCCTTCATGAAAGTTGTGCAAAACATCTTATTTATAACATAATTTAATTTCAGATTTTCTGAGGCGAAATGATTAATACGAAAACCCGCTTTTTTACCATGTGAAAACTGCCAAGTACAGTAAAAATGGTGACCTATTTATTTTCTCGATTTTTTAAAATAATTTTTTCCCTTTAAAATCTGAACATGCTTCCTTCAACAAACTTGTAGAACATCTATTTCTACAACATATTAAAATTTCAAAGCGTTTTATGAAGACTTGGATGTCAAAATAGGTTTTTTTTTCTACGGTCATTGGAATTGTTCAACAGATAGAGATTTTGGGTTGCCTTTGGTGATTTTATGCTCTTTATACAAAATGAATTAGGCTTAGATTCCTCATGAAAATTTTTATTTAAAGTCTTCTCTACAACATATTATATTTTTATAATTTTTCGAATTCGTTTGGTAAGATAATGACATTTATTTCCAAAATTACTCGAAACTATTCTTCGCATTAGAAGGAGAGAACAACACGCCCAAACTACCACCGACTGTGGTGGCTCCACTGGATAAGACTTTACTGATCATCAACGAAGCGATAAAGGGTTCAAAACCCAGATGAGGCGCTAGGTGTATTAAGTGTGACTTAGGGGTGGTGGGTCCTCCTGTTTAAGTGTCACCTGGGGGTTTACGACGTGGCTGTTGGCTGCAAACCGGTTCCTCCAACACCAAAAAAAAAAAAAAAAAAAAAAAAAACACGCCCAAACTTAATGGATAAGCTTAGGCAATTGCATGGTTGAGATCAACCCTTGTGTCGCAAGTTTAGAGCCATCATTGCAAGATATTGGCATGCAATGCATGCACAAACCTAAATAGTGCGAGATCTTAGTGAAAATGCCAAAATGCCCTTCCTTTAGACTAAGGACAAAATGACAAATTTTGGAATGGGCAACTAAAGGGGCGGCACAAACATGTGGGTGCGAAGGAAGAGAGAGTTTGAAGGTTTCCTAGTCTACCTAGCTAGTCTAGCCCTAGCCTATGCACTCAAGTGCTCAAATCCCTCATTAATGCAATGATTTATGCTTCTTGAAGAAGCAATTTTTGATTGATGGAGATAAGTTCAAGAGATATGGATTTGATGGGCATTAATGAGTAAGATTTCCCTTTGTCTCTCTCTTTTTGTCTCTTTTCTCATTTCCTTTTGTTCCCATGCCAATTTTCTCTCTCTCTCTCTCTCTCTCTCTCTCTCTCTCTCTCTTTCCTCATTTTCTCTCTTTTCCTACCCTTTGGATAAATTTCCCCCATGTTCTTCCTCATTTCATACCTATTTTTCTATCATTTTCCTCTCTAGACTCACCGGTAATCGACCACCATAACCGCCACCGTTAAACCGCCATTCGCACTGTTGTTTCCATTGTTGAGTTGGAGTTTTGGGAATGAGGAGGCTGCTATCTAGCCTTGCCATGGCTTTCTCTCCTTGCTTCCTCTCACGGTTTAGTCCCTCGCGAAGCGCGGAGGCCATGCTGACACTGAGCCGCTGCCAGAGCACCGTCTAGCCATCGTCTTGCTTCCTCATGCACTGTACACGTGTGACCAGTCATTGTCTAGCTTTATCGTACCTCCCCTGTTGCCCTATGAAGCTTTGATTCATTTGTGAGTGACTTTCTAGCCCTTGATTAGGGTTGTTGTTGTATTTTGGATGTAGTTTAGGGTGAGATTAAGGTTAAATGAGGATTTGTTGATGTGATAAGTGATCATTGGGTTCCGATAGGTTATTGGGTTTAGGGCGATGGTTTATCATGTCTTGGTTCAATAAGTTATCGTTACTTGATAAGGAGTTACCTGATAAGCTATCATGTTATGATAAGTGAACTATGATATGCTATTATAATATGTGATATGTGATTATTATATGCAACAATAGAGTGATAAATTATATTGTAATGATATGTGATATAATGTTGTGATAAGATGTATTATTAAAAATAAGTTTTGGTATTATGATATGTTGTTATAATATGCTATGATAGGATGATACACTATTATGTGGTGACGTATATTTTTATGTAGTGACGTCCTGATAAGGTATGTGATAAGTGATTTTAATGACTTATGTTCAAGCATGATAATTTATCCTACATTATTTGCTATAATGGAGTGATGAATCATATTGTGGTGATGTGTCATACATGATGTGATTTTGTTAAGAAGTGTGTTATTTAAATAAGTCTTGGATAGAGTGTGGTGATAATGTATTATATGTATTCATTAGAAGTAGTTGTTATACCTATGTTATGTTCATTGTCCATGGTTGATGTGCGAGATCACCCCAAGCCTCCAAGACGAGATATACGAGCCTCCAAGTCTCGAGTCAAGTCTCTCTTTTGGATAGATCATGAGACACACTTCACTTGGCACACCATTAAGACATTCATACTTAGCTAATGAGAAAGATAACAATGGGTGTGAGTGATGATGTGCTTGTGTGACCATATAAAGGTTCTTACGCGTTTTACGCGGGACGATGCCCAATTAAGTTCGGATGCCCCCAAGTCAACAGAATGTGGTTTGCGAATGAATTTGGGAACGAAACTTTTTACAGGAATGCCCCTAAGTCAATGAGATGCCATGCTCAATGGGGCTAGACAATTCTTGGTTACGCCAGATGATTGCGAACCTTCGGCAGTAAATCACAGCCCTATAGGCATAGCCTGCTTCGGCGGTTAATCACTATCTTATAAACATAGCTTGCTTCGGTGGTTTTCTTGACCTATTCCACATCGTCACGCACAACATATGTCACCTCATTCTTCAATAGTCATCTTACCACTACTATAAACGACTACACAATTATTTCTCCATGGCCAAGGACATTGAGCTTTCCACTTGAATTCCTCAATTAAAATAATGTCCTGGCATATTTTCATCGTGTTAAAAATACACAATAAAAATAATTGTGTGTGGGTACATGGTCGATATGAGTCAAAAATATAATATCTTTACTTTATAAAATTCCACTATTTTCGGTAGTCCACAAACACATTTTTGGCGTTGTAAACCGACGCCTAGTAAATTTTTAATTAAATACTGAAATTAATAAATTTTGGGATAAACACCCCAAATTGCAAATCACACTCAATCAACACAATTTAGCAGTTAAATAAATAATTCAATTACACCATTGCAATCGGCATAAAATACCAATTACCGGCTATCTCGGTCTAATGTTTGAAAAAATAAATAAATAATTAAACAATTACGAAAATTAATAAATAATTGCCAATAAATACCACTTAAGCCAGAAAAGCCTAATTAAAAGCTGAGACGAGCTCGAAAAAATTTCAAACCACTCTAGATAAATACTAGAGCTTGTCTAGGCTTTAATTACACTATTTTAATCACCTCTAACTATCCACCTAATCCATACTTAGTCTAAACTAATCAACCCTTAAACATTATTAACTTAATAAGCGAGGATTAGTGAGTTAAAATCACATGATTAATGATCCACTCATACCAAAATGACGGGGACGTGGAGGCAGTCCACAAACTTTAAAGCAGCACCAGCAGGTGGGGTCGGAAGAGCTCGGAAATGGGCCAATGGCTGGAAAATTCACACTGTTTGATTTTGGTCGGGGCCGAGAAAGGTTGTTCAAGCAACCGATTGAGGCTGAAATGGGCAGGGAAGGGGTGAACAAGCTGCAACAGGCTTCCAATGGCTCTGCGGGCGACCGAGTGACTCCGACGATGGTAGGGGAGTTGCGACTAACTCGAGTGACGTCCTGGGGTCATGGTGGAGGCAAGACAGTGGCCAGGGACGCACGGGTCTAGCGCGCAAGCGAGCGAGCAGCGAACGGGCTCTGGTGGCGTGACAGGACACAAGCGACGGTCTGACGGGTGGCGAGCGGCGTCGATGGGAGAGGAGGAGATGTTGGTCGATTTTCTGGGTTTGCTGAGTTTCAAAAACACTAGAGATGGGGTGCTCGACGAGCAAAGGAAGAGGGAGGGAACTGACTGGATTGGAGGGTACCACCTTGGTCTCTCTCTCATCTCTTTGTCCCCTAGATTGGTCCCACCTTGCTTGCTGTCTTCCACAGCCAATTTTTAGCAGCCAAATCTCCTTCTAGAAGCCATGGAGTGGTCCAAATGTTGGGTCCAAGGGGGAGCTACAAACTTTGGACGCAATTAGCTCAATTTCCATTCAATTCTTCCTCAAATCAACTCAATTCAGCTTCTATAATTTTAACCATCATACCCTCGATCAAATTGGCATTTTTTCTCACCAATAAATTCTACTTGCATCCAAATTTCTCAATAAAAAATGGTCATTTGAAATTTCTGGACAAAAATGATCCTACCTCAACTTTTTTTTCGCCAAAACCTCGGTTTGCAGAAAAATCTTTGAAAAAAAAAAGTTGACGTTCCTAAAATGACTCGTGACATGACAGAATTTTTCATTTTTTGAAATCGGATTCAAATTCGTAGTTAATTTTAATTTGGCGCGATTTTAGCGTGATCTAGGCTACCGGGTAGCTTTCAGAAATTTTTAATGCAAATGACCCGTGGTCGATTTTCTTCGAGCCACAATGAACCTCTTCGACATATTGGCAACTTTCGGTAGTCATGAAAATCTTAAGGTATCAAATACGAACACAATGTACCAAAATGATAAACAAATCAGTCTATTCCCAGTCGATAAGAATTTCTCAATTTGGTGGAATTACCCACGTTTAACCACACATCTTGGTCAAACCAACCTATTCCTGGTTTCTAATCGATCTTTACTGTGCTGAAATGATTTTTGCTAATGAGCATGATTGAGCAGTCGATTCCTGATCGAATTCTCAAGTCTATTGCGTTAAAATTCCTTAATGACTTCCCCGGATAATCTAGTTATTTTAGGAATGTTCAGCTCTGAGAATAGCGGTATAAGCGTGTCGATGAAAGGCTCGATTTATTTAATTGAAAACATAATTAAAAATTTAGAATGTCACAGAGAAACCCTCAAAATCCAATGACTGGTATTGATTGGGCTGTATGGTTTCAATTTTTAATAGACTTTGCTAACATAACAGTTTTTGGGTTATTATGCTAGAATAATTTATAATTATTTACTATTTATTTTTGTACGGTTTAGAATAGACTATTATTTTCATAATAATTTAAAGACTATCATCCAATCAATTTTCTTTTTTGATTACCCTATCTCTAGCAATGTGTTCCAAAATTCTTTCCTATTAATAATGGTAGTTTAAGGAGGTCGCAATTTGGTAATTCATTAGCAATCTTTTTACACAGTATATTTTATTTACAAGTCTCTGTATTAGATGTTATAAATAAATTATGATAGATGGATAATCCACTAGATTTTTGGCACATAGATATATAATTAACAAATCATATATCCTCAAAATCCGAATCTCCAACCCCTTGCCTTGTTAATTTTTGAATTGAAGGACTTGTTAAAAATACATGGTCCCAAATCATTTGACTTTTCACCTAAGGATCAGAGTAAGTGTTAATCTAAACGATTAAAACTAGCTTTTGAATGAGTTGACATTAGTTCCACGAAATTCTATATGGCATTAGAGTTATGTAGCTCATAAAAGACCATTAATTTATCATTAAGATAGGACTTTGAACTTTAGATCATCGATTTCTTCTTGAACCTGGAAACATGTACTTAACGTTATGGGGTTCACTATTATTGAGCTGATATTGGATGGTTGATAAATCATATAAACTAAGACCTTCTGACCTTTAATCTTGTTGGTCTCACTAAAAGTCCACATGACTAATGGTCCACATGGTCTATCAACCATACAATTCAACTTTCTAGCTTATTGGTTAAGGAGAGAACTTGCGTATGTGGATTAGGCGAGCGATATATGTTTGAATCCTCATGCTATCAAATGCAAACAGTCCATGTTTGGGCCGCGCCACCCACCTAGGCTTAAACTCGCATCTTATATGATCTATGAATTTCTTAGATGGATGTTTTGTTGGTTCAGGATTTACCATTTTTGGTGTGCTTAATCATCCTAAAAGAGATTGTACTTGAATAACGTCATGGACAACAAAAACTTCTCATGAATCCATCCCGTGGGGTGATTCTTATTCTTTTCAACGGTTTTAACTTACAAAACATATCAAATATCTTATTTTTGTCTTCATTATTTTTTGCCGGTTATCAGCATTAACGTAAAGCTCTGGAATTGGGAGATACATAAGTCAAGTATGGATATAGATTTTACTTTGATCATCAGTCAAAATATGCGTGTTGGACACTTTGCCATGATCCAAGTTGTTCAGATCAGAAGTAAGTTTTATAAATTTCAAAGGGAAGACAAGAAGCATGAGATCGATTGAATAAAGTCAGATTTGGAGCGATCCACGCTCCACGTAACCTAGCTACGGTCTTTAAAGGGTTTAAAAGCAATAAACGGAGGATGAAATATTGTATCATCCATTACGAATTTGTGGATTGAAAAACTAGTCACAAAGAGATTGATTGATGAATTTAAATTTAGCCCACCATCTGCGAAAAATGCTCTTTCCACTAATGGTGTTAGACTTTTCACCGTATACATAGCGATAATTTATGTATGGAATGAATAAATTCTTTCTCTTGGTATAAAAGTATATGCATGTTGCTGTCCTAACTACTAGCACTTTGTGGAAATGATCATTTCTGTTGACTTCAAAAATATAGAACTCGAAAATTAATTGGACAATTACTAAAAGTTGCCAATAAAGAAAGACAGACCAAAAATTGTCATATGTAAACAATTACGCTTGGAATGATCAACATTCTGGGACGTCAAGTTTAGATTTAGATTTTACTTTGATCGTGCAATCATATACGTGTCCGACGCTGCTCATGATCCACGACGGTCGAATAAAAAGTCAACATTGATGTAGAGATAAAAAGCTTAAAAATTTGAGTTGAAAAAACAATCACTGCACCCAAACATACTCTTCTCAAGGATTTTCTTGAAAACAGATGTCTGTGTTCAATCTGCAAAATTGTCGTGTGCTATTACATCATTCCCGTATGCTGTGGATATGATCAAACGAGTCCTTCAAGGACGACACCTTAGCTGTTCCAAGACCGACCAATTCAAACTCTTATTCTTCCTCAAAAACCCGTGTCCAGCAATTTAATCGGAAGAATAGAGGAAACACACAGAAACTCTAAGCTGGCGCTTGCCTATAAATGCGAGAGATATCTCTCACAAGATGAGGCATCCTTCATTGTACATTTCGTTAAAGCTAGTGAAAAATTGTCCCAAGACCGAAAAAAGCAGAGAAAAAAAAAAGCCAGAAAAATAGCTATAAGATGATGAAGTTCCCGAGAGTTGGTGTGATTTTGCTACTTCTGGTGGGAACATTAGTGCAACCGGATGAGGCACGCAGGGTTCTAATCAAGGGCAAGGAGGAAGTGTGGGCTAAAGATAAGCCAAGCGTTATTGTTCTTCAAACCCTGCAAAAGGGTAGAGTGCCTCCTCCCGGAGGTCCTAGCTATACTCCAGGCCCCCCTAGAAGTATTGCCGACAGCACCGACACCAAGGCCTTCGCTGATCAAGCCATGGCCCCATCACCTGAGGTTAAATCCGGCAGCATTTTTAAGTGATGGAACAATTGCTGATCGCAAATAGTCGGAGATCAACAAAGGATACTTATCAATAAGAATGTCTGTGTTGTGGATATTAATAACCTAGAGCCCAATGCATAGATGCAAATGTAGAGGCTCAGTGGAACCATTAATAAAGTCAATTTGGCATGAATAAATATTTTAAAATTTCCAATGCTTAATTTCCATCTATTGTGTAGAGCATGTAATTTGGAGAAAACTTGTCTTGTTCGATTTAATCTTCTATTTCTTAGCATGTTTCTTATTTAGTGATGTTCTATCAACAAATTGCGAAGTATCCAATAAGTAGTTTTCCGACATTGACACCCTTTCACAAAAAACAAAAATAAAAGATTCATCGCTCAAATGTCTTATTAGTGTGGAAACATTGATTCTCTATTCCCAATTTCACATTTGTTTTCTTGAGGTATTTTTCTTATGTAGAGAGGCATGGAATAGTCATTAAAATGTCATATGAAAGAAAAGATCCGGGCCTAATTGTCATGATAATATTGTTATGAAGTGTTATAAGAAAAGATGTAGCGATAACCATTAGAATAAGTGTTAGAACAAAAAAAAAACATTAGAATAAGTGATCTCTTGTTTTAATATAATTTATATTGTCGCGGTCAAGTGTTGATGTTTGGGTAAATTGCAAGTGAAGTTCGTTTCCAAGGTTTTTTTTTTTTTTTTTTTTTTTTGATTCAGTTGTCGAATGAAAAAAAAGTTATGTTTGTCACAGAAATAGACTAAAGTCAAAGCAACATTGCAATAGTTGTGAATCTATGTAATTGTAGTGTGAAGAAATGGTAGAGAAAGCAAAAAACTTAAAGATATGAGAAGTGTTTTCAAATATCAAAGTTTATAATTAATACTTTAGGGTGCGAATTTGATTTATTTCATTAAGTATTTTCCCCTAGAAACGAAAACCCCCATCCCGTTCAACCAGTGCAAAGGTCCCCACTTTTTATTGACTGATATTCACAAAAAATCTATTTTGGTAGCCAATTTTGTCAATAGCCACTTATTACATTGCGGTCATTTTTTTATTATTTTTTTCCAAAAACACATAAATCACCGTTGTTTCTTTTTTCATGTAACATATACATGTATGAAGGACTCGTTCTTCATTCCATTTATTAATGCCACTTATTCTTGAATTTATCAAACCATCCGCATTTTGTGTTATTAATAATTAACGTCTCTCAAAATAATCACTCAACATGAATTTCCTTTTCCAATAAAACCACTTGTCTAAGGGCTTACTAGGAAAAAGGGACGAGTAATTAAGTTAATATTATCAATGCACAGGAACAAGGGACGAGTAATTAAGTTAAAAACAGTGACAGGAGAATCAAATCTTGAATCATCTACTACGAAATTTGCGAATTGGAGACTTGGTCATAGACAGATTAATGAATTTATAACTTGTTGATTTTTGCAAATGGTGTTAGCCTTTCGACATGTATATGTAGCGGCAACTTGTGTATGGGTAGAATATGATCTTTTCTGAGTCAAAAAATTTATATACATGTTGATGTCCTAACTATTAGCACTCTGTGGAAATTATCATTTATGTTGACTGCGCCATAGTTAAACCAGAAAATTAATTGGGCATATACTAAAAGTTGCCAATAAAGAAAAAAAGATATACTAAACGTTGTCTTTTGTAAACAATTTTGACCGCAATGAATAATTTTCTAGGACGCTACGGACATAATACAATGAAAGACTACGTCATGGACGAGACAAAAGACATTATTCTTTGATGACCGAATCAAGCCAGGATAAAAATAATTTCCTAATGAAAAATATTTTAGTAAACTATAATCTTCTATGTTTAAAAAGTCTCATTGATGATTGAAATCTTTTTTGCTATTTCATTTCTATATGAAATACAAACAATTGTTTTTATAAAAAAAATGTTTTTTAAATCGTTAATTTTAAGCGAGACAAATGCATATGTGATAGGTTTTTAATTGGTGCTTAAATTGGCTTACAAACTTAAATAACCGCTAAATCTTTACCAAGTAATTTAGCAAATAAATTAGTATACGAATCTTAGTAGTTTAGCATTGCTTTGCAAATTCTTATTGATTAATACCCGTTCTTCTTCCCCTCTTTAACCATTGAAGTAGGGTTCTTACTGTGGTAGTCAAAAATCAAAATCCCGTCTCCGAGAATCTGGTGAGAAGAATCGAAGAAACACAGAATTATAAGCTTATCGATGTATATAAATAGGATCCACGGATCTCCCAAGACAAGACGTCCTTCATCGTACGTTCTGTCGTGGTTAGACACAAAATCGTTCCAAAACAAGCAAAAAAGATTAAGAAGTCGCTAATTTCAAAAGTAGCCGTTGGTGTGGTTATTTTGCTATTTTTGGTGGGAACAACGGTGCGTCCGAACGAGGCATGCAGGGTTCCGATTAAGGGCAAAGAGGAAAGTTGGGCTAATGATAAGCCGTCTCTGTTCTCCAAGTCCTGCAAAAGGGTCCGGTCCGACCTCCTGGTACTCGGGGCTACACTCCGGTCACCGACACCACCAACACCTGGGCCTTCGCTGGTTGTGCTGTGTCTCGTCCATATGGTTACTCAGATCACATTCCTAAGTTCAACGTGGCTGCTAATCGCAAATAGTTGGAGCTTATTGAAGAACACTTGATTTACAGGGCAATGTATGTTAAAACCAATAATATATTCATATGCAAGAATAAAATTATTTAGCCATATGCAGGGATAACTTGTCATTAACCTTCGGATGGTTGATTACCATTTATTGCGTACGGAATGTAATTAGCATGGTGTAAATATGCTCAATTTGTTTAGTACTCTAAGTCTTAAAAGTTTCTTTGCAATTATGTTGTGGGTCGACCCTAAATTGTCTAATTATCAATGCGGCAGATTTGTTGTATTTAATGACAGTGGAGCTTATGCAAAAGAAAATCCCACTGTTCCAAAGTGAATTAATTTATCTAGCGTAGAATTTAATAGGAATGTAAAATATAGCTTTCTTGAAAATCAGGAAAAACTCTTTATTTTGTACACTAGTCATCATGTATGAGATAGTAATTTCCTTTGCGAGATAGAAATATTACATACATTGAATATATCAAAAAGTAAAACCATAAAGAAGACATTATTAGAAAAATAATTACATTAGTCTTTAATATGATAAATAGAAATGTTAAAATATTCTCTCACATCGCTTGACAATAGGTCATAAATGCTCTTGATAATTTTATGGTCTCCCTCACCAATCAACTTAAGTTTTTAGATTAGACTTTCTAACATGATATCGGAATCAATGCTATCCCTTTCGCGAATGTGTTTGAGAAAGTATTGTACATACCCTTAGATTGACCTTTAGCTTAAAATTAGAGTGTTGATATATCTAGTAGAGGAGACAAGTTGAGGCTTATAAGAAAAAAAAGAAAAAAAAAGTGAGAACCTTTCTGCATTTTATATAATTTTACAAGACGACTGCTGACTTGCTTTAAAATCTTAAACTATCAAATGGAAAGTTTAGTTTAATATTTTTAAATATAGTAAATTGACTACTGCAAAATCCCAACCTCACATCGATAATACATCAATTTTTGAAATAAAATGCCTTGCAAAGGTACATGATCTCAAGAGCATTTGGTTTTTTGTCTAAAATATGAAAGAATGTTTCTGTCTAAAAATTCACCACTTTTAGATTAGTTAATGGTAGTCTGACAATTTTTGACGTGATATCATAACTTTGTAGAGTAGATCACTGGATCCTTTGTGATAAGTATAGCAATATGACCTCTATAATCTCTAGTTTCTTCTAATTGGACAGTGCAAATGACATGTCCACTTTGTGTCTCTTGAACAAACAAGGACTTTCCATGCACGAGCGTCCTGTGGAGTGTTTCCTAATTATTTTCAACGGCATTTGTTGAGAATTACCGATTCCCTGAAATGGATTCGACACTAAATTGAACTCCTAAAACGAATGCAGAAGACGAGCCTAGAAACAAACATGTATCACCGATCAAAGACATACCACGAAATCGAGCGTACCTTATTGTCCATAGATTAAACACCAACGTTAGAGTTTGTGTAAGAATCTTGATCCCATTCTACCAAGAAGCGTGCTATTGCTATTATGGGGAGAAAAATATGGCATATTTTTCTTATGTTGTTAGAGGAGGGGGGGAAACGTTTCATCTAAAGGACGTACGTTCCCTCAAAAGATACGTCTTTTTTTTATATTCCTTTTGATATTGCTAGTACGAGTACCTAGAGGGGGGGTGAATAGGTATATAAAAGATTTTTCTTGATAATTGCACAATACTTAGACAGTTAAAGGATTTGCAACAATTAATAATCAATCGTAAGACTGAATAAAGGAAAGAGAGAATTGAACACGCGGTTTATAGTGGTTCGGCTTGATTCAAGCCTACGTCCACTCTTCTGTACTGACAGCCTATTGGCTGGATTCCACTATGAACAAAGATATGTTACAGTGTTAATCTTCCTTGATTTCTAGATGTAGATGATCTACCACACTCGCTCAAGGTAACAAGTATAAACACTCTCTGTGTATACAATTTCGCTCAAACTGTATCGACTAATAATCAATGTTCTTCGGACTCGGAATTTCTCTATCGATCATGTTACTAAAAACAACTAGAACGTTTTCCTTTTATACTCCTTTATGCCATCATAGCCGTTGGCACTTACCAAAGGAATTCCTCCAATCTACCCGTTGGACGGAATCAATCAAGAAGATCATTCGAGCTATTTAAGGAACCCGACGATAGCCCATCAATCATGTTCCCCCATACAATCGGATCTTGGTTTCCAAGAATAGAACATTCCAAGAATATTTCGTCCATCATCGGATCTTCAATCGATCTAGATACGAATAAAAGAATCCGTTATTTTTATCCAATCAAGGGATCTACTCCAGAGGATAGGATCGAATCCTCAACCATATACTTCGGCTTTGGATTTCCTTCGTCACTGGATTAGAAAGACTGTCAATGAGAATAGTCTTGAGTCTTGAGTCTTGAGTCTTGAGTCTGGTGATCATAAAGTCTTTAGATTTTAAACTGTCGGTTTGCAAATATCAAGACTAGACTGATAGAAACGTTTTGTCAGCTTCAAAATATTCTGGAAAGATTTCTCCAACAATCTCCCCATTTTTGATGGTCACAAAACTTCCTTGTAGATTTGAACAACTTTGACCTGCAAAAACATTTCTCAAGCAATATGGCTAACTTATAAAGATTAATAAAACAACCAGACTCTACATCCATAGAAAATTGGTTAGTCTTTCATGAGTAATACCATATAACAACACTTGATATAAATGCAACAAGTCAAGCATCTAAATCCACAGCCAATTCAAATCAAATTCAAATTCACACCCAAGTTCACTCAAGTCAAACTCAAAAACAAACATAACCACAAAAAAAATTTAAAGTCGGTTTAAAAGTTGTTGGTTGTTGGTTCAAATTGGTTCTCCCCTTTTTGTCATCATTAAAAAGGATGAGAAATGAGTCAGTTTGCTTGGGAATGCGTACGATCCGGAAATCTCCCATATACTTGGATTATGCCTTCTAGCCTCTTCAAGTCTTCCCTTAGTTGAGCTACCTCCTCTCCTTTGGCATTGGCTTGAAGTTGTAGAGCGAGGTCTTTCATTTTGTCCTCCAGGGTAACTCAAGATTCTTGTCTAGCTTTCTTCATGGTTTGAATTTCACGATCCGAGCATAAATTTGTCCCTACATTTCCGAAGAATATCAAGAATACGACAAAAATCTGTTGAGTTGACCATTTGTGTACTTGCATGAGCTTTCTCAGATGGAGTGAATGCAAACGATGGTGCTTCTGTATAATCTTGCAGATTTGGAGTCGACGTATCGTGTCCTTCTTCAGGCAATTGAGAAACCTGAACTTCTTCTGGGTCTGCTGGAGATTGTCTTAGACCTTCACTATCAACAGCATGAGGTGTAGACCTTTCTTGCTCGCCAACTCCCCCTGTTTCTAGGACATCAAAAGGGGAAGAATGATGATCATGCTCTTCTGTATCTTGATTTCCTTTTTCTCCAGATTCAGCTGCGACTTTTCTTTCTCTCCTTCTCTTTCTTCTTCAGCTTCTTTCTCCTTCTCTTTCGCTCTTCTTCTTCTCTATTCTTTGCTTGCTCCTCTTCTTCTCTCTCGTTTCTTCCGAAGTTACGTCGGTTGAGGCACGAACGTCCGGTTCTTGTCAATGCATGGATAGTGGGATCTTCATCCTCTTCATCTTCATCTTCTAGGATGAGAGTTCTTTTCTTCTTTTTCGATGGGGCTCCAATGGCCTCATTTCCTTTTCTCTTTGAAGCGAGGCCAGAACTGGAGACTTAACTCTGAATTTCTCCATTGCCTTGGAAAGTTCTTGAAGACGCATCTTCGTTAACATCTTCAAACCTATCACCATCTTATCACATGGTCGAACACAAAGTGTATGTGGCGGTTCAATATTCATGTGTCTTAAGATCTTGGTCACCAGACCTGGATAAGGCAATTGTCCCTTGTCTTTCAACATTGCTCTGTACATGTGGAAGAAAATGGTGTGAGGGAGAGAGAACTTCCGTTCTGAGTTGATCGCGAACATCAATTTTGCTTCAGAATTAGACACGGCAGTCTTTGATGTAGACTTCGGTCTGAGACAGTTGATCACAATTTTATGAAGCACGATGTTGATGGCATTCATCCTTGAGTAGGTAATTTTCTTCTCTGTATTCCTATCTTTGACAAGCTCCAGAGTAGTACGAGCAGTTGAGACTTTGATTGGATGATAACGTCCTTGTTCAACTCCAACTATGTCCGCCAACATGTCCACATCTACCACGTAGACTTGGTCTCGAACACGAATGAAATTCTATTCCATCTAAAAAGCTGAGATTCGAATAGAAATATGCGGTTAGTTGTGCATAACCGTCCGTGGTGTCGGAGCAAAATTTCTCAAGTTGAAGCAAGTTGAACTTTTCTCTTAAGTTCATGTTGATGGCATCCAAGAAGTCAAAATCGATACTTGGGTTTATCACCCCTCTTTTCAACAATCTGAAATACACATTCTCCTGATCCTTTGATTTGAACAAATCCATCCGATTTCCTTTCACCTTTGCTGCCACACCCATTCTAGGTTGGAATTCAAGGAACATTTTGTCATCATCGTTCCCTTCAATCAGATTTTGTCCTGGTACATGAGGATCACTTAGAATATTCGCAAGTGCGTCCTCTGCCTTTCCTTTCGGAGCAACTCCCAATTCCTCCATTTTCCGCAGAAAAATATACTCTTTCCATAATTTTTGTCCTTAAGGAATTCATCTATATAGTTCAATGGAGTACCAGTGCTTTTCAATGCACGATAAAGCTTATAGATAAAGGAGGGTTTTTGGACTCTTACAGGGTCGGCTTCCTCGATTATCTCTTCCTCCAGATGTTGACTTGCACCTTGTGGCGTAGAAGGCGATGAATGACGTGGATGAGAGTGAATCGGGTTTTGTTGCTGACTTGATAAGTCTTCCTCCTCGATGAGATCGAAATGTGTCGGTCCCTTCTCCATTCTTTGTGGTCCCCTGCTTGCGATTCTTGATGATTTCCTCTAAGAAGACATCTTTCTTTGTCGTTTGGAAGATTCCTTCACTTGCTTTCCCAAGAAAAGATGACCACTTTCTCGAAGATGAACAAGAAGTAAAAATAGGATCGGGAAGAGAGTGCCTTTTAGGGTTTTGAAGATTGGGAAAAAGAAAACTGTATATATATAACTCAGTTTTGAAAAGGGAAGTTCAATCGGCACAAGGAAGGTGTACGAACACTTCTTTTTAAAATCAATAACTGCCAAAATTAATCCCTTTTTAATAAAAAGAAAAAAAAAAGGACAAGTTTTCAATCTTCACACATATTAGATCGTACCTTTTCGAGTTTAGATAAAATAGCAACTTACAGTCTATAGCCATGAATGTCTGAGTATGAGGATTTAGAGTCTGAGAGATTAGAGTCTGAGAGTTGGTGAATCTCTAGACTTTAACTTCTTCAAGCTTCAAAATGTTGAGTCTGGAATGGATAAAGTCGAATTGATTTTTCTCCAAAGGCTTTGTGAATATATCTGCTAGTTGACTCTTTGAATCAACAAATTGAATCGAGATTTCTCCATTTTGAATATGATCTCTAATGAAGTGATGTCGAATCTCTATATGCTTTGCTCTTGAATGAAAGATTGGATTTTTGGTGAGATTGATCGCTATTTGGTGTTGTCACATTTGATTTATGTGCATGAGTCTTCAATCCCAAAGTCTTGTAGCTGTTGTTTTATCCATAAATTTGCGAACAGCAGCTTCCAAGAGCTACATACTCGCTCATCGTTGAGAGAGCCACAGTGCTTTGCTTCCTTAAAAACCAAGACACCGTCCTATTTCCAAGCAGTTGACAAGTTCTAAAAGTGCTTTTTCTATCGACTCTGCAACCGGCCAGATCTACGTCTGAGTATCCTATAAGATTAAAGTCTCCCTTCTTAGGATACCAAAGACCGATGCTTGAAGATGAGGCAACGTATTTGATAATATGTTTCGCAACACTAAGATGAGATTCTCTAGGATCTGATTGAAACTTAGCACAGATGCAAATACTCAACAAAATATCAGGTCTAGAAGCGGTAAGATAAAGAAGTGATCCGATCATGCTCCTGTACAGCTTTTGATCTACTTTCTTCCCTTCTTCATCCTTGTCTATCTTTAGAGAACATGACATTGGTATGTCGGTCTTTTTTCACTTTTCCAATCCAAACCTTTTGACAAGATCATTTGCATACTTTTCTTGATGAATGAAAGTTCCTTCCTTCATTTGTTTCACTTGGAGTCCAAGAAAGAATATTAACTCTCCCATCATACTCATTTCAAACTCATCCCGCATAGACTTAGAAAATTTCTTGCATAAACTTTCATTAGGCGATCCAAAAATAATATCGTCCACATATATTTGAACAAGTAAAAAGCTTTTGTTTTCCATTTTGATAAATAAAGTAGTATCCACTTTACCTTTGACAAAACCATTATGTATTAGGAACTTACTTAGTCTGTCATATCAAGCTCGAGGTGCTTGCTTTAAACCATACAAGGCCTTTTTCAGTCTGAAGACTGAGTCTGGCTTCTTTGGGTCTTCAAACCCAGGTGGTTGTTCCACATAAACTTCCTCATGGATAAATCCATTTAGGAACGCACTTTTGACGTCCATTTGGAATAACCTAAAATTTTTATAATAAGCAAACGCAAGTAATAGTCGAATAGCTTCTAACCTTGCTATCGGTGCGTAAGTCTCGTCATAGTCTATTCATTCTTCTTGCGTATATCCTTTGGCCACGAGTCTTGCTTTGTTTCATATGACTTTTCCTTTCTCATTCATCTTGTTCCTGAATACCCATTTGGCTCCAATAACAGTTTTACCTTTTGGTTTAGATGTCAATTCCTAGACATCATTGATGTTGAACTGTCTGAGTTCTTCTTGCATAGCTTCGATCCAACTTTCATTAGATAAAGCTTCTTCTATGCTTTTTGGTTCAATTTCAGAAATGAGAGCTACAACACTAGATTCTTCACGCCTTTTTGATATGGTGCGGATTCCTTCATTGATTTCGCCGATAATGAGATCTTTGGGATGACTGGACTTATGCTTCCAGTTGCTGGTTGATTTGCCTGGTTGATGATCTCTTTCTTTATTTGAATCTTCATGAACATCTTGATGCTGGACTTCCAAAGTCTGAGATGCTTCTTGAGTTGTAAGCCATGGAAGGTCTAGAGCAGGTTCAGACTCTTCATACTGAGTCTGACTAGATTCATCTTGCGTTGAGTCTTGGAATTTGACATTCATTGATTCCTCCACAAACTGACTCTTCTTGTTATAGACTTTGTAGGCTTTGCTTGATGTAGAATATACAAGGAAGATGCCTTCATCTGATCTCTAATGCTCTAGGTTCTTGTTGGTCCGAAGAGATCCATATGCAGCAACTGTAGTACATGATTAGTAGAGACATGATTTATTGGCTTAAATGAATTTCTTACCTGTTTTCCCAGAATACATGGAGTGCATGAATAAGAATTTTGGTATGGCAATTTAGGTAGACCTCGAACAAGCTTCTTTGATGAGATTTTGGCTAATTGCTTCATGTTCACATGGCCAAGCTTTTGTGCCATAAGACCGCTTCATCTTGAATTGAGATTAGGCATTGTGTTTCATTTGGTTTTACATCAAGGAGGTAGATATTTCCATGCCTTCGACCCATGAAAGACTCGAGTCGAGTCTTTACTAATTCCAGAACATATGCCTTTGAAAGGAGATCTTGAAACCAGTATCACACAATTGGTTAATGTTGAGAAGATTGTAGTTGAGTCCTTCCACTAGAGAGACATTGCTTATTGTGAGATTTCCAATTTTCACAGTTCCAAATCCCACAATGCTTCCTTTGTTGTTTCCTCCAAATGAAACTTTTCCACCATTTACTTGAATAAGCTTTATGAAGCAATTTGAGTCTCCTGTCATGTGTCTTGAACATCCATTGTCAAGATACTACTTTACTTTCTTTTTGACAGAGACTTGCATTCAAAAGAGAGTCTCAAGCTTTCTTTGGTACCCAAATTTTCTTGGGTCCTTTAGCGTTAGTAGAATAAGCATTATTAGGCCATATTTTCTTAACAGGCTTCCAAACCATAGGACACTCTTTTTCAAAGTGATCCCGATCAAGTTACACTTTGAACACCTTAGAGCATTTCAACCTACAGATTTTACAAAAACTTTCTTGAAATGATTTTTATAAGCCTCTCTCGACGGTCTTTTCTTAATTCTTTCTTTTACTTTCGGAAAATCAATCAAGGGGATTGTTTCTGCTGTCATACCTAGACTAGACTTATTAAAGTAAGGTTTTTGAATTGAAAGAACTTTTTCAAGTTTTTCAGACCCTATTGAGAATTTCTTTGAAATATTTGATAAGTCAGTTTTTAAGAGAGCATTTTCTTTCGAAAAATTATCTTCATTCTCTTTAAGAATAGAAACATTTAAGTCTAAACTTTTCACTCTTTCTTCTAAAATGTTTTCCTTTTGTTTTAGAGCTGAGTTTTCCTTTTTAAGTTCGGAAATTTTTTTGAGAGAAGTCTTAAGACTAAAACACAGTTCATCAATGTATTTAGAGACTTTGACAGGGGATTTTAAAATCACTTACCTCAAATTCACCGTCCGAGTCGATCCAGTCTCGAGTCCGATTGTGCCATTAGACACGGTTGGCATATTCCTCATCACTTTCTTCACACTCGTATCGCTCCCGTTTCGGCTTTGAGAGCTTTTCGAGACTTTTCAGCTTTTCCTCTTCTTCTTCGAAGAGGAGGACAGTTGGTCGATGTGTCCCTTTTTCTTACATTCGGCAGACTACATCTTTGTTTGGTTCCTCATTATCAACAAACTTGGTTTGCTGTTTCTGAAAACTTTGTTTCTTTGAGTTGAACCTTCTTCCTTTTCTATTAAGCTTTCTGAATCTTCTTATCATAAGAGCAAGCTCCTCATCGTCCGATCTTCTTCAGAATCGTATCATCAAAATCATCATTAGATTTTAATGCAATGGATTTCTTACCTCTTGGATCTTCGTCTTCATTAATTCGTTCCATTTCGTAAGACTGAAGAGTTCCAATCAACTTGTCGACAGATAGTGGCATAATTCTTTGCGTCTCTCTTATTGAGGTCTTTATATGATTCCAATCCTTGGAGAGTCCACGCAGTAACTTGTTCACCTTCATGGGATCAAAAAAAATTTGTCCTTGATTCTCAAGACCATTGACAATATCTGTAAAACGGCTAAACATGTCAGTTATAGATTCTCCTGGTTTCATTTTGAAGGCTTCATATTGACCAAGGAGAATGTTAATTATGGTCTCCTTCACTGTCCTGTCCTTTCATAGGTGATATGTAATCTATCCCGAGACTTCTTTTGTTGTAACACAAGAAGATATTCTGTTATATTCAGTTGGTGACAAAGCACAATATAAAGAGTAAATTGCTTTTGCATCGAGTGCTTGTCTCTTGTTTATCTCTTCTTTAGACATTCCGCTGGTCTCAACAGTTTCTTTCCCTCTTTCAGATATTGATGCAGCAGTAGGAGTGATTCCTCTTTCCACAACGTCCCATTCCAGAGGATCCTTTAACCATAGGAAAGCTTTCATCTTGTTCTTCCCGATGTTGTAATCCTTTCCATCAAAGTAGGGTGGTCTGGTATTGCTTTGCCCTTCCACCAGCCTTGGTGCTAGCATACTAGCCATGGATCTTTTATTCTGAAGTAAAACACTTCAAATAAAGTAAGAACACGGGCTCTGATACCAATTGATATTGCTAGTACGAGTACCTAGAGGGGGTGAATAGGTATATAAAAGATTTTCTTGATGATTGCACAATACTTAGACAGGTTAAAGGATTTGCAACAATTAATAATCAATCGTAAGACTGAGTAAATGAAAGAGAGAATTGAACACGCGGTTTATAGTAGTTCGGCTTGATTCAAGCCTACGTCCACTCTTCTATACTGACAGCCTATTGGTTGGATTCCACTATGAACAAAGAGATGTTACAGTGTTGATCTTCTTTGATTTCTAGGTGTAGATGATCTACCACACTCGCTCAACGTAACAAGTATAAACACTCTCTATGTATACAATTTCGCTCAAACTATATCGACTAATAATCAAGGTTCTTCAGACTCTGGAATTTCTCTATCGATCACATTACTAAAAACAAATAGAACGTCTTTCTTTTATACTCCTTTATGCCATCATAGCCGTTGGCACTTACCAAAGGAATTCCTCCAATCTACCCGTTGGACGGAATCAATCAAGAAGATCATTCGAGCTATTTAAGGAACCTGACGATAGCCCATCAATCCTGTTCGCCCATACAATCAGGATCTTGGTTTCCAAGAATAGAACATTCCAAGAATATTTCGTCGACTATCGGATCTTCAATCGATCTAGATACGAATAAAAGAATCTGTTATTTTTATCCAATCAAGGGATCTACTCCGAGAGGATAAGATCGAATCCTCAACCATATACTTCGGCTCTAGATTTCCTTCGTCACTGGATTAGAAAGACTGTCAGTGAGAATAGTCTTGAGTCTTGAGTCTTGAGTTTGGTGATCATAAAGTCTTTAGACTTTAAACTGTCGGTTTGCAAATATCCAGACTAGACTGATAGAAACGTTTTGTCACCTTGAAAATATTATGGAAAGATTTCTCCAACACCTTTCCCTCAAAGCGTCTTCTCCAAGGGACGCAACCCCTCAACATAACATCTCATCCAAAAGATGCAACCTCTCAACGCATCTTTTCATCCATGGGCCCTAATCTTGCGGGCCGGGTTCTTAGGCCCAACATGGGCGGATGAGCCAACTTAGGCCCATCTACATAAATAAAACCATCATCTCCCACTCGCACATGATGAGCCGAACAGGATCCTCTTTACCTCTCTACAACATTCATACCGGTGAATAATCCGTGCGACCAGCATACTTTGAGAGCTTGTTGCCATACATCTGTTAGGAATATGTAGCTGTTCATAATAGACATCATACTTAGAGTAGATTTAGTATGTAGTACCTTAGATCGATCGATCACATTTATATCCCTCTTGATCTTTTTTTAAACAATGATATATTGTATTCACAATTATGATTATCCCAAAGACAGTCATAATTGGTCGACCAATGAACACAAAACTAATATGTGATTCTCCAAATTCGATCTTCCTATTTCCTTCAAACTCTCAATTTCAGTTTAGCTTACTTTTCTAGAAATGTCTCATTAGATCGAATCAATTCATGATCATTGGCAACATCCTAAGATAGCAAACACTAAATAGAAATCTTGAGAATAAGTAAGAGTCATGAGGGCACTAAATTGAGGAACTTTTTTCTTTAAGAGTCTCACATGGCATAAAAGTTGAGATCAAAACTTTTGCATTTCTTATTGGTCGTCTTATGCATACGTAGTATGAAATACGTATTACGGTATTAACTCTTTTTCTATGAAGTGTATGTCTATACCATCAATACCGTACAAATGATAGTTCAGACACACATAATGTCGAACTTGAGTTCACATATCTACTCGTTCACAAAATTCATCAGAACTAACATATGGCAGCATAGATAGATAAAGTAAAATATGTGGGTTATTTTACTTTCAGACATAGTAAATATTATTTCATCATCTTAACACTTAGTTAAGGTGACTTGTGTATTTTAAGCTTGAGCTCTCGATTATCACATAAATAATAAATTTATAAAAATCGTCTCATCTCTATTTATCACATAGTAAATAGAGACGATTACCTGTGTGAATGGGCTAATCTTTTATCTGTTCAACATACTTTCTCAACTTAATATAATGCACTGAACATTAAGATGCATAAACGTTAAACAAAGATTCATAGGCATTAATTAAGAATTATACAAATTCATTAAATGTGAACACTTTAGGGAAATTATAATATTTAGTACATCAACCTCTACGCAGTCCTAGAAATTACACATTATATGCGTAGATATATACTGTAAATTCACATCTTTTCGTGCAACCATATCCTTGACAAAATTATACTTGGTATCTATATGTTTGATCTTACCATGATATTTTGGATCTTTGGTGTATGCTATAGCTGCTTGGCTATCACAGTTAACCAATAATGGATTTACAGCATACCCAATAACACCTAAATGATCCAAAAATCTCTTAAGCCAAACACATTCTCGTATTGTTGCTGATAATACCACGAACTCGGCTTTCATCGTGGACAAGGCTATACACGTTGTTTTTTAATGCTCCAATATATGGCGCCATTATTCAATAAAAAAATAAACCCAGAGATAGATTTTATTTCATCTAAATCTCCTCACCAGTCAGCATCAGAATAGCCTTCGAGTCGCAGATCCTTTCCTTGATAACTCAGCGTATAATCAACAGTTTTCTTTAGATACCTTAGTATTCTCTTAACGGCTTTTCAATGTGCTTGACCTGGATTTGATTGGTATCTACTCACCATTCCAATTACAAAACATATGTTAAGTCTTGTATACATCATAACGTACATCAAGCTACCAATAGTACTAGCATAAGGAACATGTTATATTTGTTCATTCTCTTGTGGAGTCCTTGGACATAATTTGTGGCTCAATCCTTCGCCTTTTGTAATATGAGTATCTATGGGTTTACAATCTTGCATATGAAATCTTTCAAGAACCCTATTTATGTATGTTTCTTTCAAAGAGACAATGATCTCTTTAAACGATTTCTTAAAATCTTAACTCCAAGAATGTATGCAACCTCACCCATGTTTTTCATCTCAAAGTTAGAAGATAGCTAACTTTTGACAATATTAACAAACTCCTTATTACTTTCGGCAATCAATATATCATCAACATATAATGATATGATCACAAATTGATCTTTGAATCTTTTGATATATACACAATAATCCTCATCAATCATTGTAAAATCATATCCCATTATGACATTATGAAAACGTATATACCATTGTCTCGACAACTGCTTAAGGTCATATATCGATCTTAAAAGTCGACATACCTTTTGTTCTTGGCATTTCATAATGAAACCATCAGGTTGTTCCATATAAATTTCTTCGTCTAATTCTCCATTGAGAAAAGCAATCTTTACATCAATTTGATGTAACTCAAGATCCATACTTACTACTATTGCCAGAATAATGCGAATCGAGTTAAATCTCATGACAGGAGAAAATGTTTCTGCATAATTAATTCCTTTTGTGTTGATTATACCCATTTTCCACAAGGCGAGCCTTATGCCTTTCTATTGAGCCATCAGCTTTACGATTAATTTTGAGAACCCACTTGTTCTCAATGGTTTTGCCTTCTTTTGGAAGATCAACCAGTTTTCAAACATGGTTTAACTTTATTGACTCAATTTCCTCTTTCATTGCATGAATCCATTTTTCCTTATTAGGGTAACTTAGAGCCTCATTTACATTCCTTGGCTCATCCTCATCTTGTGGAGCAACCATAAAAGTTTCCCCTTTAATGTCAAAACGTCGACGGGGAATACTTTTGCGACTTGTCCATTGTATGGGAGATTGTATACTTTGCAAATCATTCCTCATTATGCTCTCACTCGGATTAGATAATGATGATATCATTTCATCATGTGGTTGTAATTAAGAGTGAGTTGAATTAAATTCATCACTTCATATGTCACTCCCAATTGGATGAACTCCACTAAATTCATTATCTAGATCCAATGTTTCAAATAGGGAGTAATCCTCACCTATTTCGCCCATTTTAGGAAAATCATTCTCTAAGAATGTAATATCCCATGATTCAAACTCAGTTATACTCCCATTTTCTTGCTCACCTATGAACACATACCATTTCGAGTGTTCAGAGTATTTTATGAAAGTACTCTTCTTTCCTCTATGACCTAATTTCTCAAATTTGTGAGAGGGCTCACGAGTATAGGCAGCACAACCCAATGGCTTAAGGAATCTTAAGTCCAGTTTTCTGCTTGTCCATAACTCATATGGAGTGAAAGTAATTGATTTGGAATGCACTCAGTTAAGTATATAGGCAACAGCTAACAACGCATCACTCCAAAGAGTGATAGGTAAGTTAGTATGCGCCATCATGGACTTAACCATTTCCAATAGGGTTTTGTTCCTTCTTTCTGCAACACCATTTTGTTGAGAAGTATATGAAATAGACAACTGTCTTTCTATTCATTTTTCATCACATAATTTTCTAAACTCACCAGATAAATATTCTCGACCTCGATCGGATCTCAATATTTTTATTTTCTTGTCTAATTGATTTTCTACTAAGTTCATAAACCTTTTGAAACAACTCAATGCTTCTGATTTATGAGAAATCAAATAGACATATCCAAATCGAGTATAATCATCTATAAATGTAATGAAATAAACAGCCCTATGCCTTCCTCTCACATTCATCGGACCACAGACATCAAAATGGATTAAATGCAAAGGAAATTAAGCTTTTTTACATTTTTCAAATGGTTTCCTTATCGTTTTCCCTACTAGGCAATCCTCACACATGGGTAAATCGACTTTTTAAATGTTGCCCAACAAGCCATCTTTGGCTAGTCTATTCATACGTTGTTGGCCAATGTGACCAAGTCTAGCATACCACACACTCACATCATTATCATATGAAGTAGAAGACGTGAAAAGGGAATAACAAACATTGACATTACCACAATCAATATTTAGTATAATAAAACCATCCAGAAAATGACCACAACCATAGTAGTTTGTATCCAAATACAAATCTACATTGTTATTATGGAAGTTCACACTAAAACCAAGCTTAACCAACACCAAAAATAGATACTAAATTTGGACGAATCTCCGGAGCATATAAAACATCATGTAGGAACAATGTGTGTCCACCATGCATGTTCAATTGGTAGGTGCCAATCCCTTTAACTTTAGCTCTTGAGTTATTTCTTACATAAATCCACTTAGTTAGTCGAAACTTGTCGAAATTCTACGAAGGATTCTCTATCATTCGCTACATGGTCTATTACTCCCGAATCTACAGTCCACAAAGGATTAAATTCAGCTAAGAATACAAAACTTGACACGTTAGCAAAGCTTTTAAGAGTATAAAGGGTGAGTACCTTCTTTGACTCACAACAGCCGTGAGCGTAGTGACCTTTCTGGTCACAATTGTAACACTTCACCCTTGAAATACTCTTCACTTGAGGACTTTTTCCTTGTGAAAGCTAGTATGAACACCTAGAGTGGGGTGAATAGGTGTAAAAATAAATTCTCCTCTGTGAAGTGTGCAATTTAAATCAGCAATAGATTATGAAAAGGAAATTAGACTCTTGTAAACAAATCGAGTTATGATGAAAGTAAAAGAGCATAGGGAAGAGAATATGAACACAGAGTTTATAGTGGTTCAGCTTAATCCAAGCCTACGTCCACTCTTCCGCACTAACAATCCACCGGCTGGATTTCACTATGAACAAAAGAGTTGTTACAGTAAAGCTCTTCCTTGATTCCACAGTGTAGAGACTCTACTACACTTCCTCAAGGTCTCTCAAAGATGTAGACTCTCTTTTGCGTACAAGATTTTGCTCAAC